>OY728151.1:599299211-600539211 GCA_963277665.1 Viscum album
GACATTCATACATTAATTTTGTCAAAAAGGTTATAAAGGTCCTTGTTTGGAAAATGACAGAACATTTCATTTATAAACATCTTATAAAAGTCAAACAAGGGTATAAATGACTTTAAACAATAGTCTATAAAATAGTAAAAATGTTTTGAAATACATTTTTAAGAAACATGGATGTGGATCATAAAGAGGTCCCAGTATATAATTATGTATAAACAACCTCGGATTATGAAGGGATTGAAGAATTAAACCTTACCTTGTACGTTTCCTTGGTTGAGGGTACATTAACCTCATGTATAATAGTTAAATCATTGTTGTTAAATTATAAAAGAACCATATACATAATTATAAAATCATATATGATCTTCTAAAAATGATTTGTTAATAATATTTTATTATTATCGTCGTTTTGGGAGTTAACTGATTCATTTTCCTTTTTTATGATTTGTTACATAAGCCATGTTTATTATGAATATTATTTATTTGATGTGTATACAGAATTATATTATGCATTTAAACATTATTTGTAACCACAAAGTAAAAATTAGTTGTGAATAGATACGATGGGGAATGAATCTCATTGCGTTCGTGGAGACGGTAATCTGTACGTACGCACGAGCGACAATATCATTCTTTTGATATTAAAATCCTATATAAGTGGAGCTTATATCATATATAATGAATAATTATCATTTTATATTTATTAATTACTTCAGTTATACTCATTATTATACCCATCCAAAAGATGAAGTGTTTGATTAACAAACATTATCACGACGTGGAGACGGTAAGTCGTACGTACACACGTATGGTGACTTTGTCATTTATAGGATGGATAGAATAATTACTAGGGTTGTACCATTTTTATTATAACATCACTGTATATAGTAGATACTGGAGTTATTATTTTATAATTGAAACAATAAAGAAAGAGGAAGTGGATGATGTAAAGAACTTGAAAGAGGGTAGAGAAATTTTTACCTCTTCTTCGGGTGTTTCCTTTTGAGTTGATCAAAAGGGCTCTATAGGTTGGATTTTTTACCAAAGTAAGGCCTCTTGTTGAAGTGAGGGAAGTTTGGAGGATATTTGGGCAGGGTTTGGTAGATCCAAATGGCTTTGATGATGTGAATTTGAGTGAAGGGGGAGTGCCCTTTTATAAGAGGGGTGGGGGCACCTTAGGAAAAGAGTGGAATATTATTTTATAATAAATTCAAATTCGGTTAATAATGGATCCAAAGTGAATTATTTAGAGGATAGGGTTGGGATGGGTCGAAATCATTTCAACCAATAGATTTTATGTAGGTTTAGGTAACCATATTAAACTTATCATTTATATTTAACTCTTAGTTAAATAGTTTGACATTTACCATGTCTCTTTGTATTTTTATATTATATGGTTATTAAAATTTCTATAACAAGACAAGAAAACCTAAGTGGTTCATTATTAATATATATAAGACTATCTAGGTCCTTTGGCTGAACCTTATATTTTTAAGAATAGAATATCAATTAATAATATAATATTTGTTTCCAAAACTCCTTTATGTAAATTTTGACACTATTTGGTAATTTATTTTTTTGAAAATCATAACAGCATGATTACTTTAAAAAAGTTAATTAAATAAATCCTAACATGTCATATTAACCAATAAAATTAGTTTAATTCATGAAAAGTCTTAATTTACATTTATTTGGATATTTATAATATCAATTATTTTAATCATTCATTAATATGGTAATTACTGCATCATTATTGTGTCATAAATAAATTTAATTATTTAATAACTAAAAATTATAAATAAAATATGATTATATAGGAACTATTATTATCTTTCTAATTAATATTTATTGTCGAATTTATATTGTGTTTAACCCTATATTAAAAAAATTAGTTATTAAACATTTGTTTTAACTCTTTTAACTCTTCTTTAAATAAAATAATAATATATCTCCTAGTCTAATCCAAGTGAATCCAAAGAATCCTATTTTATTCCTAAGGTTGGTTTTGGTCGAATAACACTTATCCAATAGAATTAGGACATGTGTTAGGGTAATATTAATATCATTTTTTCCTTTAATTACCCTATTTACTTTTAATCGTTGTAAATAAAAGTCAAAAGTTACTATTCAACAAAAATTATTTCTTCTTATTGAACCACATTTTACTTACTTATATAAACTGTGTCTCTTGGGTTTTTGAAATTCAACTCACAGAAGTGGTAAAATTATGTTTTATGCAAATTTGCAAAAGCTCCTATGAGTTGGGTAAAAGACGGTATAAAGTTCAATAAAATTTTTATATATATAAACTTATTATAAAATGACTCTAATGAATTAAATTGAACTTATATAGGTATTATGTATCTATTTTTTCCTAAAATAAATTTAAATAAAATAAATAATTATGTAAATAAAAAATCGATTTTAAACTATAACTCAGTGTTATTCACTATTCATCAAAAATTGAATGTTTTCAAAAAAATACCAAAAATTCACCCTATGATAATTTTGATATTCCGAATCCAAAAATGAATTCCATTTTGAAAGATAAAATTTAAAAGATTTCAAAAATCGGGTAATACTATTCATAACGTCTAGTTTGATTGGTTGTGGTGTGTTAGAACTCAAAGTTGATTACAACACACAATATTGTATTATTCAAAGAGAAGCGTACCGTGGAAGCTTGAGGTTTTACATTATCCCCTAATTCAAATAATCTAGTCCATGAAATTTATAGAGTATTACTACGTAAAAATACATGGGTGGATCTTCATCATAAGTTCCTCGTGTTCCCATGTTTCCTCTTCCATCTTATGGTTTCTGCAGAGAAAATTTACCAGACGAGTTGTCTGGTTTCTCAAAAATTGTTCTCTAGTATCAAGAATCCTAATGGGATCTTCGTAATAAAACAGATCGGGTTCCAGCTCTATTTCCTCATAGGTGAGTACATGAGTTGGGTCAGGCATGTATTTTCTCAACAGTGATACGTGGAACACATCGTGAACTTTGGAGAGACTTGGCGGCATTTCCAAATGGTAAGATACAACCTCAATTTGTTCTTGAATTTCAAAAGGGCTGATGTATGTGGGACTAAATTTTCCCTTGTCACCAAAATATCTAACACCCTTCCATGGAGATACCTTAAAGAAAACATGATAAACGACTTGAAATTCCAAATCCTTCCTTCGATTATTAGCATAGCTCTTCTACCTACATTGAGCTGCTTTGATGTGGGTTTGGATTACCTTTAACTTTTCCATCGTTTCCTCAACAAGTTATGAGCCAACAAGGTTTCTTTCTCCAACATCATCTCAACAGGTTGGTGTGTGACATCTCTTTCCATATAACGCTTCATATGGTTCCATATGAATACTTTAATGGTACCTATTGTTATAGGAAAATTCTTCCCGAGGTAAATATTAATCCCACATAACTTGAAAGTCAAGTGAGCAAGTTCTCAACATGTCTTCTAAGGATTTAATAGTCCGTTCTAATTGTCCATCATTTTTAGGGTGGTAAGCAGTGCTCAAAAGAATTTCAGTATCCAGGGATTTCTGAATACTTTTCCAGAATCTTGATGTAAAACGGGGATCCTGATCAGAAACAATCGATAGGGGTACTCCATGAATTCTCTAACTTCATTAATATAGCGTCTTTCTAGATGTTCAAGTGGTAGATCTTCTCTTATAGCAAGAAAATGTGCTGACTTGGTAAGACAATCAACAATGACTGTTATTGCATCGTTCCTTCTAGGATTCATTGTTAGACCCAGGACAAAGTCCATCGTAATATTATCTCATTTCCACTCAGGTATGGGAAGAGGTTGCATGACTCCTCCAGGCTGTTTCCTTCCATCATTCACTTGTTGAAAAACCATACATCTTGACACAAAATCTGCAATCTCCCTCTTCATGTTGACCCACCAAAAATGTTCCTTCAAATCTCTATACATATTAATTCTACAAGGGTGTATATAGAAATTGGAACTATGAGAATAATCCAACAATTCCCTTTTTAGATTAGGTATATCGGGAACACAAAGTCTCTTCCCAAATATCAAAATTCCATCTTCATACACAAATTCACTTAATCTACCGTCATTCACAACTTTAATCTTCTTTTCAAACTCTTCATCATCGGTCTGAGAACTCTTTATCCTTTCTAGTAAAGATGTTTTGGAAACCATTTGAAAAATCATTGATGTTTCACCTTCCATGGTTATTCTCACATCCATATTTACTAGATCCATGAAAATATGATCCTTTTCATCTCTCATATTTTTTAGAACACCGTGATACTTTTTTATCAAAGCATATGCCACCTTATTTGCCTTCCCCGGGTGGTATTGTATCGTGCAATCATAATCCTTGAGTAGTTCTAGCCATATCCTTTGCCTCATGTTCAGTTCTTTCTGTGAGAAAAAATATAATTCAATCTCTTGTGATCGGTATATATCTCACATTTGTTTCTATAGAGATTATTTCTCCATATCTTCAAAGAAAATATTATAGCTTCTAACTCAAGATCATGAGTAGGATAGTTTTTCTCATTAGTTTTCAATTGTCGTGATGCATTGGAAATAACCTTGTCATTCTTTATAAGGACACAATAAAGACCATTCTTTAAGGCATCACTATAAATAAAAAACCTATCATTCCCCGATGTTAGAGTCAAGATAGAATCATTGTCTAATATTATCTTATATTCTTCAAAACATTATTCACACTCTTTTTTTCAAACAAATTTAACCCCTTTTCGTGTGAGTTTTGTTAATGGGTTAGCCAACCGGGTAAACTTCTAGATGAAACGTCAATAATAACCTGGTAATCCAATAAAACTGCATACCACAGTTATACTCGTTGGTGTTGGCCATTCTTGGATAGCTCTTGTATATGAAGGATCAATGAAGATTCCATCCTTAGAGATAATATGGCTAAGAAAAGAAATCTCTTGAATCCAGAATTCACATTTTCTAAACATCCAGTATAATTCATTTATTCTAAGAGTCTTTAGAATAATGTGCAAGTGATTTTCATGATATTAGTAGCTTTGGGATTATACCAAGATTTCATCAATAAATACCAATAAAAAGTCACCAAGATATTCCTTGAAAACTCTATTCATTAGATCCATGAAAACAGAGGGTACATTAGTCATACCAAAAGGCATTACTGTAAACTTGTAATGCTCGTACCTAGTTTGAAATGTTGTTTTCAGAATGTCTTCCTTCTTCATACACAACTGATGATATCCAGATCTAAGGTTAATCTTTAAAAAGTATTTTTCTCTATGAAGTTGGTCGAATAAATCATCAATGCGAGGTAGGGGATACTTGTTCTTTGTTGTTATAGAATTGATCTTTCTATAGTCAATGCACAACCTCATAGATCCATCTTTCTTCTTAACAAAAATAACAGGTGCTCCCCATGGAGAAACACTAGCGAGAATAAAGCCCTTATTAATCAATTCCTCTATTTTTTTCTTAAGTTCCACTAATTCCACAATGTCCATTCTATAAGGGGTCTTCGATATGGGCCTTGAACCAGGAATTAAGTCAATGGAAAATTCAATTTCTCATTTTGGAGGATGTCCAGGTAAATCCTCTGGAAAAAAAATCAACATATTCTTGCACAATAGGTACATCCTCTATTAGTACATTCCTTTCCTCACGCATATTTATTTCGGTCTCTTCCTCCCCAATTATTGAATTTAGTTGAGCAACTAGGGGTGGATCTAGATAAGAATCATATTGAGACATTTTTGCTATAAAGATAAGGTACTCCTTATCATCACCAAAAATTCTAACCTCCTTCTTCTTACAATAAATTTTCGCATCATGGCCTAAAATCCAATCCATACCAAGGATTATATCAAATTCTATCATGGGCATGATGATGATATTAGTTGATAAATAATTTTTATATGCCTTAATGGAAACTGATTCACAAAACTTTGTTGCAATGATACTTCCCTTAAGAGTTTTGATTGATAACTCCCTTGTTAAATCAAATTGTAAATATCTAATTTTCTTAAAAAACTAGGAAGATACGAAACAATGTGATGATCCAGAATCAAATAAAGTATTGGATAAACTTGAGGAAACCATTAAATCACCTTCCACCACGTCTTTAGAAGCTTCAACCTCAGTAGTAGTGATAGCATAATCTTGGCCTTGGTCCCTTGGGCTTTTCTGATGTAATTTTCCCTAACACACAGGAGATTAATTTTCATAATGTCCCATCTCCCTAGAATTATACCATTGAACATCAATAGCTTCGTTCGGACCCTTGCTATCATGAGCTTGGGGGACTTTTTCACCACACTTATAACATACTCCACTTCCCTTCAAGAAAGTACCAGGGTGTTTCTTTCATCATTTACTACAGGATGGATATTCAACTCTTCCAATCATCCCATTATTTACATTTCCAGTGTGATCAGAATATCTATTCTTCTCTTTCATTTCTTTAAAGTCGTAAGACTTAGAGAATTCCTTTTCTATCTAGATATCACATGGGGATATATCTTCATCTGACGAGAAGGATTGTGAGACTAATGCTCAATAGAGAAATGGGTTTAACCCATCAAAGAAACGGTCAATCCTAATTCTAGGGATACGTATATAATCTGTTGCATGCCTTCCTAACCTTGTAAAGTTAGATTCATACTTTGCGACATTATCACCCTATTTTTGCCTCAGACTCAGAAATTGTCTTTCCATATCCGCTCGATGGACATGTGGAAAGTATTTTTCTACGAAAATTTCATTAAACTCTCTCCATTTCATACTTTATACTTCTTCATCTTCCTATGATTTTTGTATCAATGAAAACCATTGATCAGCATCACCAGTGAGGCGACAAACTTCCCTGACAACTGTTTCCATTTCACTACTCCTCAAAGCCTGAAATATTTTCTCTAGGGAACTTATCCATTGCTCAGCTACCAATGGATTTGTACTCCCATTGAAAGTTGGTGGTTGGTGCCTCATTAAGGTATCTAACATTGACCCTCCATGTTGTGGATTAGGGTGCTCCATACAGGTAAGGTTGTTATTCATAACCTGAGTGAGTTGTCCCAGTATAGTGATAAGTTGACCAGCACCAGTTTCATCACCAGCCCCACAATAATTATATTGAGTAGGAGGGAAATACCTACATGGATTAGGTGCATTGATACGGTTTCCATTTCTTCCACTATGCACCATTTTTATATAATGGCATACACTAGATTATTTTATCAATCTCAATACAGAATTCCAAACTTGTAAAACACTTAACATAAATTGATCTGTTTGTGGATATAATCCATAATGATAAAAAAAATATTTGAGGAAGTAGATACTCATAAACCCTTCATAATGGTTTGTAAAGAAAATGATAATTATCTTAAGCATATCCCCTGGGAGTGTCGAAACCAAGAGTGCAGCAAGGCTCATTATCATGCACCAGTTCTCATTTGATTCTAGCTTAAAGCGGTGTTTTCAGGTTTTACCCCTAGGTACATCTGTGCCAGAGCCTCATCTACCAGCTCACATATAGATAGGGATGTATTTCATGGAAAACTCACATAATCGCTACAACACCAAAATTCTCATAAGTTCTTCTATATTAATCCCCAAAGTCTATCTTAGGGTTATGTGCTCTAATCAGAGTTTATCTAAATCTAGCTTCTAAGTTTTGTACTAAACTCCCCCTGATACCAAATGTAACACCCAAAACCCAGTTACCAAGAGTCAGTGCATTATTACATAACATTTTCATGATCACAAAATATCAAGTCTCAAAAGACCGATTAGTTTAGTTGCCTTGGTAGTACCAGATACATTCATAATGTTTACATTACATAATAAAAAGGTAAACTAAAAAAACATTGTTTCTATATACAATATTGAGATCCTATAGACTGTCCCTACATGTCAGTCATAATATACTTCTTCACATCCTGGGAAAAAGAAAACATAGAAAGGCGTGAGATCAGATGCTTAGTAAGGATAACAATATAGTAGAAATTTTTATAAATAAGGAAAAAAATTTAAGGCAGTGTATAACTAAAACAAATGCCTTTTAAACATGAGCGTCAGCATAATATGGGAAAAATAAAATGAAAAAATTCCATTTACTTATTCACATGGATATTATACTAGTCGAATAATCACATGAAATATTAATAACCACTTTCATAATAATGGAATGCATAATGTCAGACTTTCATAACCACATAGTCAAGGCCTTGTGCCAAGACTACAAATAAGATTTTTCAAGGCCTTGTTCCAAGATATTAGTTTGTCTCATGAGACTTACTGATTAATCGAGGGGCTGTAACGGGCTTCACCCATCACTTACTAAGTCCAATGCATTCCTCATATGAAAATGTTTAAAGATAACATAAACATTCATATCAAAACTAGCATAGAAAATGCCAATAATTTATCCATAAACCATGAATGGTGTAAAAATAACACATCCACAATCAAACATATCACAAAAACTTCAATAAAATAAGTAAGTTTAGTATCATAATAAATCAACTTCAAATATGTTTAAAATCCATCAAAGGATGTTGACATAGATGAAATCAAAACCTTTTTTATAGAAATATCTATTTCTATATTGAAATAATATAAGAAAGAATTTAATTTGGAAATATTTTTATAATATTTTAAGAGAATATTTGACGATTTTATAATGGCAGAAAATAGCAGCGCCCACCATATAAGTTAAAAAAGACATTCTTACCTTAATTTTGTCGAAACGGTTGGAAATGACCTTGTTTGGAAAACGACAGAAAGATTACTTTATAAACATCTTATAAAAGTAAAAAAAAGGTATAAATGACTTTAACCCATAGTCTATAAAATATTAAGAATATTTTGAATACATTTTTCAGAAACATGGATGTGGATGATAAAGAGGTCCCAGTAGATAATTACTTATAAACAATCTCGGATAATGAAGAGATTGTAGAATTAACACTTAACTTGTACTTTTCCTTGTTCGAGGGTACATTAACCTCTTATATAATAGTTAAATCATTGTTATTAAATTATACAAGAACAATATACATAATTATATTATCATATATGATAAACTAATAATTCTGTGTTAATAATATTTTAGTATTATCGTCGTTTCAGGTGTTAACTGATTTGTTTTCCTTTATATGATTGGTTATGTAAGCCATGTTTATTATGAATAGGATATATTTGATTTATATACAGAATGATATTATGTCTTTATACATTATTTTTAACCATCATGTGATAATTAGTCTTGAATGGATATGATGGGGAGTGAATCTCATTGCGTTCGTGGAGAGGGTAATCCGTACATACGCACGAGCGACAATATCATTCTTTTGATATTAAAAGCCTATATAATTGGAGATTATATCATATATAAAAAATCATTATCATGTTATATTTATTATTTAAATCATTTATACTCATTATTATGCCCATCCAAATGATGAACTGTTTAAATAAGAATCTTCACCACGACATGGAGACGGTAAGTCGTACGTACGCACGTATGGTGACTTTTTCATTTATTGGATGGATAGAATAATAAATAGGGTTGTACCATTTTTATAATAAGATAAAAATATATAGAAGATACTAGATTTATTTTTTAGAATGTAAACATAAATGAAAGAGGAAGTGTAAGAAGAAAAGAACTTGAAAGAGGGTGGTAAAATTATTGCCTCTTCTTCGGGTGTTTTCTTTTGAGTTGATCAAAAGGGGTCCTTAGGTTGGATTTCTGACCAAAGTAGGGCCTCTAGGTTGAATTTAAGGAAGTTGAGAGGATATTTTGGTAGGGTTTTTCTGAGCCAAATGTCTTTGAAGATGAGAATTTGAGTTAAGGGGGAGTGCCCTTTTATAAGAGGGGTGAGGGGCACCTTAGGAAATGAGTGAAATATTATTTTATAATAAATTCATATTGGGTTTATAATAGATCCAGTGGGGAGGGGTCGAAATAGTTTCAACCAATAGATTTTATACAGGTTTAGGTCACCATATTATCCTTATCAATTATATTTAACTCTTAGTTAAATAGTTTGACATTTACCATGTCTCTTTCTATTTTTATATTATATGGTTAATAAACTTACTATAACAATCCAAGTGAACCCCAAGTGGTTAATAATTAATATATATAATCTTATCTAAGTTATTTGGCTTAACCTTATATATTTAAGAGCATAATATCAATTAATAATATAATATTTGTTTTAAGAACACTTTTATGTCAATTTTGACACTATTTGGTAATTCATTTTTTGTTAAAATCATAATAGAATGATTACTTAGAACAAAGTTGATTAAATAAATCCTAACATGTCATATTAAGCTATAATTTATTTTAATTCATAAAAAGTCTTAATTTACATTTATTTGGGTATTTATAAATATCAATTATTTTAATAATTCATTAATACGGTAATTACTGCATCATTATTATATCATAAATAAATTTAATTATTTAATGTATGAAAGTTATAAATAAAATACAATTATGTAGGAAATATTTTTATCTTTCCAATAATTATTTATAGTCGAATTTATATTGTGTGTAACCATATATTAAAAAAAAAATTAGTTATTAAACTTTGATTTTAACTCTTTTAACTCTTATTTAAATAAAATAATAATAAATGTCCTAATGTAATACAAGTGGACCTAAAGGATCATATTTTATTCCTAATATTTTTTTTGGTCAAATAACACTTATCCAATTGAATTAGGACATGTGTTATGTTAATATTAATATCATTTTTTCCTTTAATTACCCAATTTACTTTTAACCGTGGTAAATTAAAGTCAACAGTTACTATTCACCAAAATTATTTTCATCTTATTGAACCAAATTTTACTTACTGATAACAACTATGTGTCTCGGAGTTTTGAAATTCAACTCACAGAAGCGGTAAAATTATGTTTTATGCAAATTTGGAAAAGCTCCTTGGAGGTGGGTAAAAGACGGTAATAAGTTTAATAAAAAATTTATATATCTAAATTTATTATAAAATGACTCCACTGAATTACAACAAAATTATATAGGTATTATGTATCTATTTTGACATAAAATAAATTTAAGTAAAATAAATAATTATTTAAAAAAAAGTCGATTTTAAACTATAACTCAGTGTTTTTCACTAGTCATCAAAAATTGAATGTTTTTAGAAAAATACCAAAAAATCACCATAATATAATTTCGATATTCAGAATCCAAAAATGAATTCCATTTTGAAAGTTAAAATTTATAAAATTTCAAAAAGTGGGTATTACTATTCATAACGGCTAGTTTGATTGGTTGTGGTGTGTTAGAACTCGAAGTTGCGTACAACACCCACTATTGTATTATTCAATGAGAAGTGTACCATTGAAGCTTAGGGTGTTAAAAACTCCATGATCCTTTCTACTCAAAGCATCTTCCAACTTATTTTCCATCCTCGAGTGGTAGTGTATAGTAAAATCATAATCCTTGAGTAGTTCAAGCCATCTCCTTTGCCTCATGTTGAGTTCTTTCTGTGAAAAAATATACTTCAATCTCTTGGGGTCGGTATATATAACACATTTTTCAACATAGAGATAGTGTCTCCAAATATTCAATGCAAATATTATAGCTTCCAACTCAAGATCATGAGTAGGATAGTTTTTATCATGAATTTTTAGTTGTCGTGATGCATAGGCAATAACCCGATCATTCTGCATAAGGACACAACCAAGTCATTTCATTAAAGCATTACTATAAATAACAAACCCATCATTCCCCGATGGTAGAGTCAATATAGGAGAATTGACTAATCTTCTCTTCAATTATTCAAATAATTATTCACACTCTTTTGTCCAAAAAAATTTATGCCCTTTACGTGTGAGCTTTGTTAATGGGTTAGCCAACCGGGCAAAATTCTGGACGAAACGTCGATAATAACCTGCTAAACCAATAAAACTGCATACCTCAGTTATACTCGTGGGTGCTGGGCATTCTTGGATTTCCTTGGTCTTAAAAGGATCAATAGAGATTCCATTCATACAGAAAATATGTCCAAGAAAATATATCTCATGACGCCAGAATTCACACTTGCTAAACTTCCCAAATAATTCATGTCTTCTAAGAGTCTTCAGGATAATGCGTAATTGATTTTGATTATCATCGTAGCTTTTGGATTTTACCAAGATATCATCAATAAATACCACTACAAAGTCATCAAGATATTCCTTGAAAACACTATTCATTAAATCCATGAAGACAGAGGGTGCATTAGTCAATCCAAAAGGCCTTACTGTAAACTCGTAATGCACGTACTTGGTTCGAAATGCTGTTTTCAAAATGTCTTCCTTCTTCACACACAACTGATGATATCCAGATCAAAGTTCAATCATTGAAAAGTATTGAGCTCCATGAATGTAACGCCCCGACCCCAGCTACCCAGAGTCGGTGCATTACTTCGTAACATTGGCATGATCACAAAAGATCAAGTCTCGAAAGACCGATTAGTTTAGTAGCCTTGGAAACACTAGATACATTCGTAAACGTTACATTACATCATAAAGTGAAAAACTACAATAAAAAAGTCTCCATAGTCCACCCTCATATCCTCTTCTCACAATCCCTGCAGGTCATTCATAAAATACTTCTTCACATCCTGGAAAATATTAAAACATTGAAAGGGGTGAGCTCAGATGCTTAGTAAGGATAAGAATATTGTGGAAGCTTTTATAAGAAAACATAAGCATTTAAGGCAATGTATAACTAAAACAAAAGCCTTATTTAACTTGAAATTCAGCATAATATGGCAAAAGTAAAATTAAATAATTCCATTACTTACTCACATGGATATTCTACTAGACGAATAATCACATGCAATAACAATAACCACTTTCATAATGAGGGAATGTATAATGCCAGACATTTTGAAACATTTTTTCAAGGCCTCGGCCAAGACGTCTAAAATGATTAAGGCCTCGGCCAAAACCATAAATCAAATTGGGAAAGGGCCTCGGCCAATTCCACGTCTAGTTGTCTCATGAGACCTACCGATGCATCGAGTAGCTATAGCGGGCTCCACCCGTCACTTATTAAGTCCAATACATTCCTCATATGAATAGATTTAAACATATCATAAACCATAACATAATAATATCACATAAAACATGCATAAAGCAAACATAACATTTTCACATTTCAATCACAAGATATCAATAAAACACATTGATATAATAAAAATGCTTTCAAAACCATTTTCAATACCAAAATAAAAGAAAGTTAAAACATTGTATTTATTTTTCATTAAAAATGATGTCTTGTAGAGGAAGCCGAAACTCAAATAATGGTCACGGCGGCGGAGAAGTCGTTGTCGCCGCATAAGTACAGAAAGAAAAACATTCCCTCTTGTCTTTTAGCAAAACTCTTCTTATAAAAAAGATTCCTCTTGAATAAACCTAAAAGTCAAAGGGGTTTATACACCGTATAAAAGAAAGTTGTGTATAAAACCAAATATACCTTAATGAAAGGAGATTGAGACGAAGTCCTTAAAAAGATCATTTTTAAAATAAAATAGATCTATTATGTGTATTCACTATAGTTACACATAAATAAAGTAAAAATACAAAATATGACATAATAACATCATGACATAATTTGAAAGTAGGAGATTAACCCAAAGAATGGAAGTTGGGTTAAGAAGTTCCCTTACCTTGTGTCTGACTTGACTCAACCGTTATTTAACCTCCTGAATAATAAACTAGAGTTAATATATACCTTATTAAGAACCATTTTCAATTTCATTATCCTTTTTATATCACTTATTACAATGATATGAACATTATGTAATTATTTAAGTTAATAACGGTCGTTTTGTCGATCTTTGGTACTTGAGTCAACAATAAACTTCTTATAATTACAAGTTGTTTATGTGGTAGAATATCCATTATCTCCATAATAATATTCATGATTTAGATGTCATATATTTCATATATATCCAGTATATACATTCATTTATAATATTACGTAACATTTAGAGGTAAGAAATGAAATGCACCGTTCATGGAGACGGTAAGCCGTACGTACGCATGAACGCTACTTTCATTTCTATTTCATATTTAATGGAATGAAATCATAATTATATAAAGGTATAATATAGTTCCAGTATAATATCATATATAATATCATTTACTCCATCCTTTATACATCCCACATATGGCATTAACGATTCACATCACTTTGAGGGGGCGGTAGTCCGCACTTCCTAAAATGAAATTATCGCGTTTTACCCATAATGGAAATCATAAAGTATGCCATAAATGAGAAATACAGAAGCATAAGTAAAACATAAACATATTATATATCATATATAAAAATAGTGACATCTTAATGGCCACCTTTGAAGGTGTTATATGAGTGTTGAACAATCATCGTTTTGTGAGGCAGAAATTCGCCATCCACAGAAACCGTATGTTCATTAACCATTAGATGTAGGTGTGTGTAAGTGTAGCTCGAATCCTTCTTATAAAAACATACTAGTATATTGAGGATACTGGTGTTGTTACAAAAGAAATGAATAAAAAGAGTTTAGGGGGTTGGAGAAGAAAAATAAACCAAAACAACATTAGAGAAGACATTACCTCAAAATCGGGTAACTCTTTTTGATTTGAGCCAAAGGCTTCCTTGGGAAGAGTTCTGCCCAAAGTGAGGCTTCTAGGAGTAAAAGAGGGATGTTGGTAGAGTATTTGGGCAGAGGATGGCCGAGCCAAATGGCTTGAAGGTGTGAATAAGGTGGGAGAGGTGGGGTCCTTTTATAAGTGGAGAGGAGGGGCTCTTTTGGAAAGATTGAAATGTTACATTATTACACAATTCTTTTCGGATTCTAAAGGTCCCACACTTATATACTTAGAGGATAAGGTGATAAGGGTTCGAAATCGTCTCATCCAATTGGCTTTGGACAAGTGTAAGCCTTGGATTTTTCATTATCTTCCCATTTTATTTAAATCGTTAAATAATGAGATCATCACTGCATCATCATGATGTCATAAATAATTTAATTTATTTAATGTCTAAAAATTATAAAAAAAATATTATGATGTATTAAATCTTTTTAGCTTTCTAATTAAAATTTATAATCAAAATTTGGACTTGTGTAACCCCACTAAAAAACTGTTTTAGTAAAACAACTCATGTTTGTGTCAATTTAATTTTAACATTAAATAAATATATATTAATGTCATTTTCCAACTAAAGTGGCTCCATGGGGTCCCCAAGTTTACCCATGGGTTGTCTTGGTCGGCCATGAATCATCCAATAGGAGTAGGACAAGTGTCATTCTCATCTCATTTTATTATAACATTATTTGTACCTTAAACTACACTAATTACCTCTAATCGCGATTAAGAACTTAAAAGTTACTATTCACCAAAAAATTATTTTAATCTCATTGAACCACATTTTACTTCTTAATGAAAACCATGTATGTCGGATTTTTGAAAATCAAATCACAGAAGTGGTAATATTTCATTTAAACGAAAAATCAGTTATTTAACTACCACTTAGTGGTTTCACTATTCATCAAAAATTGAAGTTTTTCAGAACAATGCCAAAATTTCACCCTAAGCTATAATTGAAATTCCAAATGATGTCTATTTTACAAAATTCCAATCATATAAGTTGCATTAATTAATTTTATATTTAATTCCCGCTGTCACAACAAATATCGTGTTTTTAAGAAACAATTTATATCAAAAGATTGACAATTGTTTATGTCCAATTTTAATGTTAAATTAATTCTAATGACCAACATTGGATAAAATAGTAAAAATATATTCTAATTATACTTTAAAACCACTAAATAGTATAATTTATCACTATAAATTATTTTGACTAAAAAAGTTGTTTTTAAGTATTTTTCACAATTCATAAAAAATTAGTTCTCAGAAAAATACCAAAAATTCAACATAGGCTAATTTCGATATTACGAATACAAAAATGAAGTCCATTTTGAAATATAAAATTTCTATAATTTTAAAAAGTGGTTATTACTATTCATAACGGCTACTTTGATTAGTCGCGGTGTTTTAGAACTCGAAGTTGTGTACAATGCAAGCTATTGCATTATTGAAAGAGAGGCGTATCGTGGAAGCTCGGGGTGTTACATTCTCCCCTCCTTCAATAAATTGCGTCCTTGCAATTTGAAATTTTTCTTGGAAAATAAAAGGTTGAAAATAGAAAATACCTTTGAGGAAAACCCACATTGGAAATAAGATTAATAAAATTTAGCCTTAATAAGAGGGAAAGGGAAATGAAAAAGTCACCACCCAAATATGATCTCGATTAGGAGAACATTGGTGGCAATTAGAGACATATAATTGGAGGAAAAACGTAAATATTTGTAGGGAGCGATTGGGGTCATCAATCACAATCAACTGTCAAATTGAGGGCCTCAAAGCCTTCAATCTATGTTGATTTAAAATATCATCAGTTCAACAAGACATAAGGTATTAGGATAACACATTTTTTTGTTTTAATATCCCTTTACTAAAGTTTAAGAATTAATTTATTCATTGAATAAGAGAAAGGTATATATATATTTATTCTTGACAATTAGAGTTTCAACCTTCAACTCATCTTTCACTCAAAAAGATAATAGAACTCAAAAATATTATACTTATCCTAATTGTATAAGGTTCCAAATGTTAACACATACCATTTAGATTAGTAAAATTATTTTTTAATAACCAGGGACTTCCTGTAGGCTAGTGGTAGGAAATAAAGGCATGCTGCACTATGATTGTGGGTTCGATTCCTGCAGCTTTGTCCGACGCGACGGGTTATGCCCCACCCTGCAGGTTGTCCTTTTTCCTAAAACTATAGTATTATAATATTCCAAAAATAATCTTCAGAAATGCTTTAACCTTAAACAATACTATCCATGGTTCAACTTAATCCATTCCAACCTTAATAGTTATCCAAAATACCTCCGTCCAGACTTTCTCTAAAGGGTCGTTAAATTCCAAAATCAATTGTAACCTCAGATTCCCCAAACAAAGTAAAGTTTCTCTTATTGTCACATACTAAAAATATAATTACCTTCATCATATTAAATCCTTAATGAAAACAACATGTACTGCAGTACAATACTTATATATCACATTATTCTTATAACCATAATCTAGTTCTTGAGTCCAAAAACACAAATACAATAATTATTCCGCTTCAATTGTAGTCACAGCATAAGATTGGCCTTGATCCCTTGGCCTTTTTGGAGGTAAGTTTCCTTGACGCTTAGGACATTCATTTGCATAATGACCCATTTCTCTACAATTGTAGCATTCAACTTTGACAGCCTCTTTCTTTTCCTTGCAATCACAAGCCTGGTGACCATTTTCTCCACATTTATAACAAACTCCCATTCCTTTTAGAGAAGTACCAGGGTGATTCTTCCCACAATTATCACATAATGGAAAATCCTTCTTTCCCTTTTTACCTTTATTTGTCTCTTGTTCCACCGTTCTCTTCTTCTCTTGCTTTACTTTGTTGTCATAAGACTTAGTGAATTCCTTTTCTGTCTTGATAGCACAGGAGACAATATCTTCGTATGATGAGAAGGATTGTGATACTAAAGATCGACGGAGAAATGGTTTTAACCCATCAAAGAAACGGTCAATCTTACTCCTTGGGTTACGTATATAATCGGAAGCATGCCTTGCTATCCTTGTAAAGTTAGCCTCATACTTTGCGACATTCTCATCCTCCTTCTGCCTCAGACTCAGAAATTGCCTTTCCATATCTGCTCGATGGTCATGAGGAAAGTATTTTTCTAAGAAAAGCTCTTTGAACTCCCTCCATTCCATATTCGATACGTCATCATCTTCCTTTGTGTTTTGAATCAGCGACCACCACTGATTGGCATCTCCAGTGAGGCGGTAAACTGCCATGATAACTTTTTCCCTTTCACTGCTCCCCAAAGCCTGAAATATTTTCTCTAGGGAATTTATCCATTGCTCGGCTACTAAGGGATTTGAACTCCCATTGAACGTTGGTGGTTGTTGCCTCATGAATCGATCTAACATTGATCCTCCACGTTGCGGATCAGGGTGCTCCATACGAGTAAGGTTATTATTCATAACCTGAGTGATTTTTCCCAGTATGGTAATAAGTTGATCAGCACCAGTTGTATCTCTAGCTCCACAATAAGTATCTTGAGCAAGAGGGAAATCCCTACACGGAGTGCGTGCATTGATACGGTTTCCATTCCTTCCACTAGGCTCTATTTATAAACAATGGCATAAACTATATTAGTTTATAAATCAAAATACATAATTCCATACTTGTAAGATACTTAACATAAATTGAACTATTTATGGATATAATCCATAAAAATGTTTTCTTTGAGGAAGTATATACTCATAACCCTTCATAGTGGTTTATAAAGAAAATGAGAATTATCCAAAGCATATCCCCTGGGAGTGTCGTAACCAAGAGTGCAGCAAGGCCCGTTGTCGTGCACCAGTTCCCGTTCCAGTCTAGCTCAAAGCGGTGTTTTCGGGTTTTACCCCTAGGTACATCTGTGCCAGAGCCGCCTCTACTTGCTCGTATCCAGACAGGGATGTATTGCTCAGAAAACTCACAAAATCTCTACAATACCAAAATTCTAGGAAGTTCTTCTATAATAATCCTCAAAGTCTATCTTAGGTCTACGTGCTCTAATCAGAGTTTATCTAAATCTAGCTTCCAAGGTTAGTATTAAACTACCTCTGATACCAACTGTAACGCCCCGACCCCAGCTACCCAGAGTCGGTGAATTACTTCGTAACATTGGCATGATCACAAAAGATCAAGTCTCGAAAGACCGATTAGTTTAGTAGCCTTGGAAACACTAGATACATTCGTAAACGTTACATTACATCATAAAGTGAAAAACTACAATAAAAAAGTCTCCATAGTCCACCCTCATATCCTCTTCTCACAATCCCTACAGGTCATTCATAAAATACTTCTTCACATCCTGGAAAATATTAAAACATTGAAAGGGGTGAGCTTAGATGCTCAGTAAGGATAACAATATTGCGGAAGCTTTTATAAGAAAACATAAGCATTTAAGGCAATGTATAACTAAAACAAAAGCCTTATTGAACTTTAACTTCAGCATAATATGGAAAAAGTAAAATAAAATAATGTCATTACTTACTCACATGGATATTCTACTAGACGAATAATCACATGCAATAACAATAACCACTTTCATAATGAGGGAATGTATAATGCCGGACATTCTGAAACATTTTGTCAAGGCCTCGGCCAAGACATCTAAAATGATTAAGGCCTCGGCCAAAACCATAAATCAAATTGGGAAAGGGCCTCGGCCAATTCCACGTCTAGTTGTCTAATGAGACCTACCGATGCATCGAGGAGCTATAGCGGGCTCCACCCGTCACTTATTAAGTCCAATACATTCCTCATATGAATAGGTTTAAACATATCATAAACCATAACATAATCATATCACATAAAACATGCATAAAGGAAACATAAAATTTCCACATTTCAATCACAAGATATCAATACAACACATTGATATAATAAAAACGCTTTCAAAACCATTTTCAATACCAAAATAAAAGAAAGTTAAAACATTGTATTTATTTTTCATTAAAAAAAATGATGGCTTGTAGAGGAAGCCGAAACTCAAATAATGGTCACGACGGTGGAGAAGTCGTTGTCGCTGCATAAGTACGGAAAGAAAAACATTCCCTCTTGTCGTTTAGAAAAACGCTTTGTATAAAAAAATATTCCTCTTGAATAAACGTAAAAGTCAAAGGGGTTTATACACCGTATAAAAGAAAGTTGTGTATAAAACCAAATATACCTTAATGAAAGGATATTGAGACGAAGTCCTTAAAAAGATCATTTTTAAAATAAAATAGATCTATTATGTGTATTAACTATAGTTACACATAAATAAAGTAAAAATACAAAATAGGACATAATAACATCATGACATAATTTGAAAGTAGGAGATTAACCCAAAGAATGGAAGTTGGGTTAAGAAGTTCCCTTACCTTGTGTCTGACTTGACTCAACCGTTCTTTAACCTCCTGAATAATAAACTAGAGTTAATATCTACCTTATTAAGAACCATTTTCAATTTCATTATCCTTTTTATATCACTTATTACAATGATATGAACATTATGTAATTATTTAAGTTAATAACGGTCGTTTTGTCGATCTTTGGTACTTGAGTCAACAATAAACTTCTTATAATTACAAGTTGTTTATGTGGTAGAATATCCATTATCTCCAGAATTATATTCATGATTTATATGTCATATATGTCATATATATCCAGTATATACATTCATTTATAATATTACGTAACATTTAGAGGTAAGAAATGAAATGCACCGTTCATGGAGACGGTAAGCCGTACGTACGCATGAACGCTACTTTCATTTCTATTTCATATTTAATGGAATGAAATAATAATTATATAAAGGTATAATATAGTTCCAGTATAATATCATATATAATATCATTTACTCCATCCTTTATACATCCCACATATGGCATTAACGATTCACATCACTTTGAGGGGGCGGTAGTCCGCACTTCCTAAAATAAATTATCGCGTTTTACCCATAATGGAAATCATAAAGTATGCCATAAATGAGAAATACAGAAGCATAAGTAAAACATAAACATATTATATATCATATATAAAAATAGTGACATCTTAATGGCCACCTTTGAAGGTGTTATATGAGTGTTGAACAATCATCGTTTCGTGAGGCAGAAATTCGCCATCCACAGAAACCGTATGTTCATTAACCA
Source organism: Viscum album (assembly GCA_963277665.1). Lineage (NCBI taxonomy): Eukaryota > Viridiplantae > Streptophyta > Magnoliopsida > Santalales > Viscaceae > Viscum > Viscum album. Next base: position 599,320,033 of record OY728151.1, read on the forward strand.
TTAGATGTAGGTGTGTGTAAGTGTATCTCGAATCCTTATTATAACAACATACTAGTATATTGAGGATACTTTTTTTGTTACAAAAGAAATGAATAAAAAGAGTTTAGGGGGTTGTAGAAGAAAAATAAAGGAAAACAACATTAGAGAAGACATTACCTCAAAATCGGGTAACTCTTTTTGATTTGAGCCAAAGGCATCCTTGGGAAGCGTTCTGCCCAAAGTGAGGCTTCTAGGAGTAATATAGGGATGTTGAGAGAGTATTTGGGCAGAGGTTGGCCGAGCCAAATGGCCTGAAGGTGTGAATAAGGTGGGAGAGGTGGGGGCCTTTTATAAGTGGAGAGGAGGGGTTCTTTTGGAAAGATTGAAATGTTACATTATTACACAATGCTTTTCGGATTCTAAATGTCCCACACTTATATAATTAGAGGATAAGGTGATAAGGGTTCGAAATCTCCTCATCCAATTGGCTTTGGACAAGTGTAATCCTTGGATTTTGCATTATCTTCCCATTTTATTTAAATCGTTAAATAATGAGGTCATCACTTCATCATCATGATGTCATAAATAATTTAATTTATTTAATATATAAAAATTATAAAAAAAATATTATGATGTATTAAATCTTTTTAGATTTCTAATGAATATTTATAATCAAAATTTGGACTTGTGTAACCCCACTAAAAAACTGTTTTAGTAAAACAACTCATGTTTGTGTCAATTTAATTTTAACATTAAATAAATATATATTAATGTCATTTTCCAACTTAAGTGGCTCCATGGGGTCCCCAAGTTTACCCATGGGTTTTCTTGGTCGGCCATGACTCATCCAATAGGATTAGGACAAGTTTCATGCTCATCTCATATTATTATAACATTATTTGTACCTTAAACTACACTAATTACCTCTAATCGCGATTAAGAACTTAAAAGTTACTATTCACCAAAAAATTATTTTAATCTCATTGAACCACATTTTACTTCTTAATGAAAACCATGTATGTCGGATTTTTGAAAATCAAATCACAGAAGTGGTAATATTTCATTTAAATGAAAAATTAGTTATTTAACTACCACTTAGTGGTTTCACTATTCATCAAAAATTGAAGTTTTTCAGAACAATGCTAAAATTTCACCCTAAGCTATAATTGATATTCCGAATGATGTCTATTTTAAAAAATTCCAATCATATAAGTTACATTAATTAATTTTATAATTAATTCCCGCTGTCACAACAAATAGCGTGTTTTTAAGAAACAATTTATATCAAAAGATTGACAATTGTTTATGTCCAATTTTAATGTTAAATTAATTCTAATGACCACCATTGGATAAAATAGTAAAAATATATTCTAATTATACTTTAAAACCACTAAATTGTATAATTTATCACTATAAATTATTTTGATTAAAAAAGTTGTTTTTAAGTATTTTTCACAATTCATAAAAAATTAGAAGTTCTCAGAAAAATACCAAAAATTCAACATAGGCTAATTTCGATATTACGAATACAAAAATGAAGTCCATTTTGAAATATAAAATTTCTATAATTTTAAAAAGTGGTTATTACTATTCATAATGGCTACTTTGATTAGTCGCGGTGTTTTAGAACTCGAAGTTGCGTACAATGCAAGCTATTGCATTATTGAAAGAGAGGCGTATCGTGGAAGCTCGGGGTGTTACATTCTCCCCTCCTTCAATAAATTGTGTCCTCACAATTTGAAATTTTTCTTGGAAAATAAAAGGTTGAAAATAGAAAATACCTTTGAGGAAAACCCACATCGGAAATAAGATTAATAAAATTTAGCCTTAATAAGAGGGAAAGGGAAATGAAAAAGTCACCACCCAAATATGATCTCGATTAGGAGAACATTGGTGGCAATTAGAGACATATAATTGGAGGAAAAACGTATATATTTGTAGGGAGCGATTGGGGTCATCAATCACAATCAACTGTCAAATTGAGGGCCTCAAAGCCTTCAATCTATGTTGATTTAAAATATCATCAGTTCAACAAGACATAAGGTATTAGGATAACACATTTTTTTGTTTTAATATCCCTTTACTAAAGTTTAAGAATTAATTTATTCATTGAATAAGAGATAGGTATATATATATTTATGCTTGACAATTAGAGTTTCAACCTTCAACTCATCTTTCACTCAAAAAGATAATAGAACTCAAAAATATTATACTTATCCTAATTGTATAAGGTTCCAAATGTTAACACATACCATTTAGATTAGTAAAATTATTTTGTAATAACCAGGGACTTCCTGTAGGCTAGTGGTAGGAAATAAAGGCCTGTCGCACTATGATTGTGGGTTCGATTCCTGCATCTTTGTCCGACGCGACGGGTTATGCCCCACCCTGCAGTTTGTCCTTTTTCCTAAAACTATAGTATTATAATATTCCAAAAATAATCTTCAGAAATGCTTTAACCTTAAACAATACTATCCATGGTTCAACTTAATCCATTCCAACCTTAATAGTTATCCAAAATACCTCCGTCCAGACTTTCTCTAAAGGGTCGTTAAATTCCAAAATCAATTGTAACCTCAGATTCCCCAAACAATGTAAAGTTTCTCTTATTGTCACATACTAAAAATATGATTACCTTCATCATATTAAATCCTTAATGAAAACAACATGTACTGCAGTACAATCCTTATATATCACATTATTCTTATAACCATAATCTAGTTCTTGAGTCCAAAAACACAAATACAATAATTATTCCGCTTCAATTATAGTCACAGCATAAGATTGGCCTTGATCCCTTGGCCTTTTCTGAGGTAAGTTTCCTTGACTCTTAGGACATTCATTTTCATAATGACCCATTTCTCTACAATTGTATCATTAAACATTGACAGCCTCTTTCTTTTCCTTGCAATCACGAGCCTGGTGACCATTTTATCCACATTTATAACAAACTCCCATTCCTTTTAGACAAGTACTAGGGTGATTCTTCCCACAATTATCACATAATGGAAAATCCTTCTTTCCCTTTTTCCCTTTATATGTCTCTTGTTCCACCGTTCTCTTCTTCTCTTGCTTTACTTTGTTGTCATAAGACTTAGAGAATTCCTTTTCTGTCTTGATAGCACAGGAGACAATATCTTCGTATGATGAGAAGGATTGTGATACTAAAGATCGACAGAGAAATGGTTTTAACCCATCAAAGAAACGGTCAATCTTACTCCTTGGGTTACGTATATAATCGGAATCATGCCTTGCTAACCTTGTAAAGTTATCCTCATACTTTGTGACATTCTCATCCTCCTTATGCCTCAGACTCAGAAATTGCCTTTCCATATTTGCTCGATGGTCACGAGGAAAGTATTTTTCTAAGAAAAGCTCTTTGAACTCCCTCCATTCCATATTCGATACGTCATCATCTTCCTTTGTGTTTTGAATCAGCGACCACCACTGATCGGCATCTCCAGTGAGGCAGTAAACTGCCATGATAACTTTTTCCCTTTCACTGCTCCCCAAAGCCTGAAATATTTTCTCTAGAGAATTTATCCATTGCTCGGCTACTAAGGGATTGGAACTCCCATTGAACGTTGGTGGTTGTTGCCTCATGAATCGATCTAACATTGATCCTCCACGTTGCGGATCAGGGTGCTCCATATGAGTAAGGTTATTATTCATAACCTGAGTGAGTTGTCCCAGTATGGTAATAAGTTGATCAGCACCAGTCGTATCTCCAGCTCCACAATAATTATCTTGAGCAGGAGGGCAATCCCTACACGGAGTGCGTGCATTGATACGGTTTCCATTCCTTCCACTAGGCGCCATTTATAAACAATGGCATAAACTATATTAGTTTATAAATCAAAATACATAATTCGATACTTGTAAAATACTTAACATAAATTGAACTATTTATGGATATAATCCATAAAAATGTTTTCTTTGAGGAAGTATATACTCATAACCCTTCATAGTGGTTTATAAAGAAAATGAGAATTATCCAAAGCATATCCCCCGGGAGTGTCGTAACCAAGACTGCAGCAAGGCCCGTTGTCGTGCACCAGTTCCCGTTCCAGTCTAGCTCAAAGCGGTGTTTTCGGGTTTTACCCCTAGGTACATCTGTGCCAGAGCCGGCTCTACTTGCTCGTATCCAGACAGGGATGTATTGCTCGGAAAACTCACAAAATATCTACAATACCAAAATTCTAGGACGTTCTTCTATACTAATCCTCAAAGTCTATCTTAGGTCTACGTGCTCTAATCAGAGTTTATCTAAATCTAGCTTCCAAGGTTAGTACTAAACTGCCTCTGATGCCAACTGTAACGCCCCGACCCCAGCTACCCAGAGTCGGTGAATTACTTCGTAACATTGGCATGATCACAAAAGATCAAGTCTCGAAAGACCGATTAGTTTAGTAGCCTTGAAAACAGTAGATACATTCTTAAACGTTACATTACATCATAAAGTGAAAAACTACAATAACAAAGTCTCCATAGTCCACCCTCATATCCTCTTCTCACAATCCCTGCAGGTCCTTCATAAAATACTTCTTCACATCCTGGAAAATATTAAAACATTGAAAGGGGTGAGCTCAGATGCTCAGTAAGGATAACAATATTGCGGAAGCTTTTATATGAAAACATAAGCATTTAAGGCAATGTATAACTAAAACAAAAGCCTTATTGAACTTGAACTTCAGCATAATATGGAAAAAGTAAAATAAAATAATGCCATTACTTACTCACATGGATATTCTACTAGACGAATAATCACATGCAATAACAATAACCACTTTCATAATGAGGGAATGTATAATGCCGGACATTCTAAAACATTTTGTCAAAGACTCGGCCAAGACATCTAAAATGATTAAGGCCTCGGCCAAAACCATAAATCAAATTGGGAAAGGGCCTCGGCCAATTCCACGTCTAGTTGTCTCATGAGACCTACCGATGCATCGAGGAGCTATAGCGGGCTCCACCCGTCATTTATTAAGTCCAATACATTCCTCATATGAATAGGTTTAAACATATCATAAACCATAACATAATCATATCACATAAAACATGCATAAAGGAAACATAAAATTTCCACATTTCAATCACAAGATATCAATACAACACATTGATATAATAAAAACGCTTTCAAGACCATTTTCAATACCAAAATAAAAGAAAGTTAAAAAATTGTATTTATTTTTCATTAAAAAAAATGATTGCTTGTAGAGGATGCCGAAACTCAAATAATGGTCACGGTGGTGGAGAAGTCGTTGTCGCCGCATAAGTACGGAAAGAAAAACATTCCCTCTTTTCGTTTAGCAAAACGCTTCATATAAAAAAGATTCCTCTTGGATAAACGTAAAAGTCAAAGGGGTTTATACACCGTATAAAAGAAAGTTGTGTATAAAACCAAATATACCTTAATGAAAGGAGATTGAGACGAAGTCCTTAAAAATATCATTTTTAAAATAAAATAGTTCTATTATGTGTATTAACTATAGTTACACATAAATAAAGTAAAAATACAAAATAGGACATAATAACATCATGACATAATTTGAAAGTAGGAGATTAACCCAAAGAATGGAAGTTGGGTTAAGAAGTTCCCTTACCTTGTGTCTGACTTGACTCAACCGTTCTTTAACCTCCTGAATAATAAACTAGAGTTAATATCTACCTTATTAAGAACCATTTTAAATTTCATTATCCTTTTTATATCACTTATTACAATGATATGAACATTATGTAATTATTTAAGTTAATAACGGTCGTTTTGTCGATCTTTGGTACTTGAGTCAACAATAAACTTCTTATAATTACAAGTTGTTTATGTGGTAGAATATCCATTATCTCCAGATTATATTCATGATTTAGATGTCATATATGTCATATATATCCAGTATATACATTCATTTATAATATTACGTAACATTTAGAGGTAAGAAATGAAATGCACCGTTCATGGAGACGGTAAGCCATACGTACGCATGAACGCTACTATCATTTCTATTTCATATTTAATGGAATGGAATAATAATTATATAAAGGTATAATATAGTTCCAGTATAATATCATATATAATATCATTTACTCCATCCTTTATACATCCCACATATGGCATTAACGATTCACATCACTTTGAGGGGGCGGTAGTCCGCACTTCCTAAAATGAAATTATCGCGTTTTACCCATAATGGAAATCATAAAGTATGACATAAATGAGAAATAAAGAAGCATAAGTAAAACATAAACATATTATATATCATATATAAAAATAGTGACATCTTAATGGCCACATTTGAAGGTGTTATATGAGTGTTGAACAATCGTCGTTTCGTGAGGCAGAAATTCGCCATCCACAGAAACCGTATGTTCATTAACCATTAGATGTAGGTGTGTGTAAGTGTAGCTCGAATCCTTCTTATAAAAACATACTAGTATATTGAGGATACTGTTGTTGTTACAAAAGAAATGAATAAAAAGAGTTTAGGGGGTTGGAGAAGAAAAATAAACCAAAACAACATTAGAGAAGACATTACCTCAAAATCGGGTAACTCTTTTTGATTTGAGCCAAAGGCTTCCTTGGGAAGAGTTCTGCCCAAAGTGAGGCTTCTAGGAGTAAGAGAGGGATGTTGGGAGCGTATTTGGGCAGAGGTTGGCCGAGCCAAATGGCTTGAAGGTGTGAATAAGGTGGGAGAGGTGGGGGCCTTTTATAAGTGGAGAGGAGGGGCTCTTTTGGAAAGATTGAAATGTTACATTATTACACAATGATTTTCGGATTCTAAAGGACCCACACTTATATAATTCGAGGCTAAGGTGATAAGGGTTCCAAATCTCCTCATCCAATTGGCTTTGGACAAGTGTAAGCCTTGAATTTTGCATTATCTTCCCATTTTATTTAAATCGTTAAATAATGAGGTCATCACTGCATCATCATGATGTCATAAATAATTTAATTTATTTAATGTCTAAAAATTATAAAAAAAATATTATGATGTATTAAATCTTTTTAGATTTCTAATGAATATTTATAATCAAAATTTGGACTTGTGTAACCCCACTAAAAAACTGTTTTAGTAAAACAACTCATGTTTATGTCAATTTAATTTTAACATTAAATAAATATATATTAATGTCATTTTCCAACTAAAGTGGCCCCATGGGGTCCCCAAGTTTACCCATGGGTTTTCTTGGTCGGCCATGACTCATCAAATAGGAGTAGGACATGTGTCATGCTCATCTCATATTATTATAACATTATTTGTACCTTAAACTACACTAATTACCTCTAATCGCGATTAAGAACTTAAAAGTTACTATTCACCAAAAAATTATTTTAATCTCATTGAACCACATTTTACTTCTTAATGAAAACCATGTATGTCGGATTTTTGAAAATCAAATCACAGAAGTGGTAATATTTCATTTAAACGAAAAATCAGTTATTTAACTACCACTTAGTGGTTTCACTATTCATCAAAAATTGAAGTTTTTCAGAACAATGCCAAAATTTCACCCTAAGTTATAATTGATATTACGAATGATGTCTATTTTACAAAATTCCAATCATATAAGTTGCATTAGTTAATTTTATAATTAATTCCCGCTGTCACAACAAATAGCGTGTTTTTAAGAAACAATTTAAATCAAAAGATTGACAATTGTTTATGTCCAATTTTAATGTTAAATTAAATCTAATGACCACCATTGGATAAAATAGTAAAAATATATTCTAATTATACTTTAAAACCACTAAATAGTATAATTTATCACTATAAATTATTTTGATTAAAAAAGTTGTTTTTAAGTATTTTTCACAATTCATAAAAAATTAGAAGTTCTCAGAAAAATACCAAAAATTCAACATAGGCTAATTTCGATATTACGAATACAAAAATGAAGTCCATTTTGAAATATAAAATTTCTATAATTTTAAAAATTTGTTATTACTATTCATAACGGCTACTTTGATTAGTCGCGGTGTTTTAGAACTCGAAGTTGCGTACAATGCAAGCTATTGCATTATTGAAAGAGAGGCGTATCGTGGAAGCTCGGGGTGTTACATTCTCCCCTCCTTCAATAAATTGCATCCTCGCAATTTGAAATTTTTCTTGGAAAATAAAAGGTTGAAAATAGAAAATACCTTTGAGGAAAACCCACATCGGAAATAAGATTAATAAAATTTAGCCTTAATAAGAGGGAAAGGGAAATGAAAAAGTCACCACCCATTTATGATCTCGATTAGGAGAACATTGGTGGCAATTAGAGACATATAATTGGAGGAAAAATGAAAATATTTGTAGGGAGGGATTGGGGTCATCAATCACAATCAACTGTCAAATTGAGGGCCTCAAAGCCTTCAATCTATGTTGATTTAAAATATCATCAGTTCAACAAGACATAAGGTATTAGGATAACACATTTTTTTGTTTTAATATCCCTTTACTAAAGATTAAGAATTAATTTATTCATTGAATAAGAGATAGGTATATATATATTTATGCTTGACAATTAGAGTTTCAACCTTCAACTCATCTTTCACTCAAAAAGATAATAGAACTCAAAAATATTATACTTATCCTAATTGTATAAGGTTCCAAATGTTAACACATACAATTTAGATTAGTAAAATTATTTTGTAATAACCAGGGACTTCCTGTAGGCTAGTGGTAGGAAATAAAGGCCTGCCGCACTATGATTGTGGGTTCGATTCCTGCAGCTTTGTCCGACGCGACGGGTTATGCCCCACCCTGCAGTTTGTCCTTTTTCCTAAAACTCTAGTATTATAATATTCCAAAAATAATCTTCAGAAATGCTTTAACCTTAAACAATACTATCCATGGTTCAACTTAATCCATTCCAACCTTAATATTTATCCAAAATACCTCCGTCCAGACTTTCTCTAAAGGGTCGTTAAATTCCAAAATCAATTGTAACCTCAGATTCCCCAAACAAATTAAAGTTTCTGTTATTGTCACATACTAAAAATATGATTACCTTCAACATATTAAATCCTTAATGAAAACAACATGTACTGCAGTACAATCCTTATATATCACATTATTCTTATAACCATAATCTAGTTCTTGAGTCCAAAAACACAAATACAATAATTATTCCGCTTCAATTGTAGTCACAGCATAAGATTGGCCTTGATCCCTTGGCCTTTTCTGAGGTAAGTTTCCTTGACGCTTAGGACATTCATTTGCATAATGACACATTTCTCTACAATTGTAGCATTCAACTTTGACAGCCTCTTTCTTTTCCTTGCAATCACGAGCCTGGTGACCATTTTCTCCACATTTATAACAAACTCCCATTCCTTTTAGACAAGTACCCGGGTGATTCTTCCCACAATTATCACATAATGGAAAATCCTTCTTTCCCTTTTTCCCTTTATATGTCTCTTGTTCCACCGTTCTCTTCTTCTCTTGCTTTACTTTGTTGTCATAAGACTTAGAGAATTCCTTTTCTGTCTTGATAGCACATGAGACAATATCTTCGTATGATGAGAAGGATTGTGATACTAAAGATCGACGGAGAAATGGTTTTAACCCATCAAAGAAACGGTCAATCTTACTCCTTGGGTTACGTATATAATCGGAAGCATGCATTGCTAACCTTGTAAAGTTAGCCTCATACTTTGCGACATTCTCATCCTCCTTTTGCCTCAGACTCAGAAATTGCCTTTCCATATCTGCTCGATGGTCACGAGGAAAGTATTTTTATAAGAAAAGCTCTTTGAACTCCCTCCATTCCATATTCGATACGTCATCATCTTCCTTTGTGTTTTGAATCAGCGACCACCACTGATCGGCATCTCCAGTGAGGCGGTAAACTGCCATGATAACATTTTCCCTTTCACTGCTCCCGAAAGCCTGAAATATTTTCTCTAGGGAATTTATCCATTGCTCGGCTACTAAGGGATTTGAACTCCCATTGAACGTTGGTGGTTGTTGCCTCATGAATTGATCTAACATTGATCCTCCACGTTGCGGATCAGGGTGCTCCATACGAGTAAGGTTATTATTCATAACCTGAGTGAGTTGTCCCAGTATGGTAATAAGTTGATCAGCACCAGTTGTATCTCCAGATCCACAATAATTATCTTGAGCAGGAGGGAAATCCCTACATGGAGTGCGTGCATTGATACGGTTTCCATTCCTTCCACTATGCGCCATTTATAAACAATGGAATAAACTATATTAGTTTATAAATCAAAATACATAATTCCATACTTGTAAGATACTTAACATAAATTGAACTATTTATGGATATAATCCATAAAAATGTTTTCTTTGAGGAAGTATATACTCATAACCCTTCATAGTGGTTTATAAAGAAAATGAGAATTATCCAAAGCATATCCCCCGGGAGTGTCGTAACCAAGAGTGCAGCAAGGCCCGTTGTCGTGCACCAGTTCCCGTTCCAGTCTAGCTCAAAGCGGTGTTTTCGGGTTTTACCCCTAGGTACATCTGTGCCAGAGCCGCCTCTACTTGCTCGTATCCAGATAGGGATGTATTGCTCGGAAAACTCACAAAATCTCTAAAATACCAAAATTCTAGGAAGTTCTTCTATACTAATCCTCAAAGTCTATCTTAGGTCTATGTGCTATAATCAAAGTTTATCTAAATATAGCTTCCAAGGTTAGTACTAAACTGCCTCTGATACCAACTGTAACGCCCCGACCCCAGCTACCCAGAGTCGGTGAATTACTTCGTAACATTGGCATGATCGCAAAAGATCAAGTCTCGAAAGACCGATTAGTTTAGTAGCCTTGGAAACACTAGATACATTCGTAAACGTTACATTACATCATAAAGTGAAAACTACAATAACAAAGTCTCCATAGTCCACCCTCATATCCTCTTCTCACAATCCCTGCAGGTCATTCATTAAATACTTCTTCACATCCTGGAAAATATTAAAACATTGAAAGGGGTGAGCTCAGATGCTCAGTAAGGATAACAATATTGCGGAAGCTTTTATAAGAAAACATAAGCATTTAAGGCAATGTATAACTAAAACAAAAGCCTTATTGAACTTGAACTTCAGCATAATATGGAAAAAGTAAAATAAAATAATGCCATTACTTACTCACATGGATATTCTACTAGACGAATAATCACATGCAATAACAATAACCACTTTCATAATGAGGGAATGTATAATGCCGGACATTCTGAAACATTTTTTCAAGGCCTCGGCCAAGACGTCTAAAATGATTAAGGCCTCGGCCAAAACCATAAATCAAATTGGGAAAGGGCCTCGGCCAATTCCACGTCTAGTTGTCTCATGAGACCTACCGATGCACCGAGGAGCTATAGCGGGCTCTACCTGTCACTTATTAAGTCCAACACATTCCTCATATGAATAGGTTTAAACATATCATAAACCATAACATAATCATATCACATAAAACATGCATAAAGGAAACATAAAATTTCCACATTTCAATCACAAGATATCAATACAACACATTGATATAATAAAAACGCTTTCAAAACCATTTTCAATACCAAAATAAAAGAAAGTTAAAACATTGTATTTATTTTTCATTAAAAAAAATGATGGCTTGTAGAGGAAGCCGAAACTCAAATAATGGTCACGGCGGTGGAGAAGTCATTGTTCCCGCATAAGTACGGAAAGAAAAACATTCCCTCTTGTCGTTTAGCAAAATGCTTCGTATAAAAAATATTCCTCTTGAATAAACGTAAAAGTCAAAGGGGTTTATACACCGTATAAAAGAAAGTTGTGTATAAAACCAAATATACCTTAATGAAAGGAGATTGAGACGAAGTCCTTAAAAAGATCATTTTTAAAATAAAATAGATCTATTATGTGTATTCACTATAGTTACACATAAATAAAGTAAAAATACAAAATAGGACATAATAACATCATGACATAATTTGAAAGTAGGAGATTAACCCAAAGAATGGAAGTTGGGTTAAGAAGTTCCCTTACCTTGTGTCTGACTTGACTCAACCGTTCTTTAACCTCCTGAATAATAAACTAGAGTTAATATCTACCTTATTAATAACCATTTTCAATTTCATTATCCTTTTTATATCACTTATTACAATGATATGAACATTATGTAATTATTTAAGTTAATAACGGTCGTTTTGTCGATCTTTGGTACTTGAGTCAACAATAAACTTCTTATAATTACAAGTTGTTTATGTGGTAGAATATCCATTATCTCCAGATTATATTCATGATTTAGATGTCATATATGTCATATATATCCAGTATATACATTCATTTATAATATTACGTAACATTTAGAGGTAAGAAATGAAATGCACCGTTCATGGAGACGGTAAGCCGTACGTACGCATGAACGCTACTTTCATTTCTATTTCATATTTAATGGAATGAAATCATAATTATATAAAGTTATAATATAGTTCCAGTATAATATATTATATAATATCATTTACTCCATCCTTTATACATCCCACATATGGCATTAACCATTCACATCACTTTGAGGGGGCAGTAGTCCGCACTTCCTAAAATGAAATTATCGCGTTTTACCCATAATGGAAATCATAAAGTATGCCATAAATGAGAAATACAGAAGCATAAGTAAAACATAAACATATTATATATCATATATAAAACTAGTGACATCTTAATGGCCACCTTTGAAGGTGTTATATGAGTGTTGAACAATCATCGTTTCGTGAGGCAGAAATTCGCCATCCACAGAAACCGTATGTTCATTAACCATTAGATGTAGGTGTGTGTAAGTGTAGCTCGAATCCTTCTTATAACAACATACTAGTATATTGAGGATACTTGTGTTGTTACAAAAGAAATGAATAAAAAGAGTTTAGGGGGTTGGAGAAGAAAAATAAACCAAAACAACATTTGAGAAGACATTACCTCAAAATCGGGTAACTCTTTTTTATTTGAGCCAAAGGCTTCCTTGGGAAGAGTTATGCCCAAAGTGAGGCTTCTAAGAGTAATAGAGGGATGTTGGGAGAGTATTTGGGCAGATTTTGTCCGAGCCAAATGGCTTGAAGGTGTGAATAAGGTGGGAGAGGTGGGGGCCTTTTATAAGTGGAGAGGAGGGGCTCTTTTGGAAAGATTGAAATGTTACATTATTACACAATGATTTTCGGATTATAAAGGTCCCACACTTATATAATTCTAGACTAAGGTGATAAGGGTTCGAAATCTCCTCATCCAATTGGCTTTGGACAAGTGTAAGCCTTGTATTTTGCATTATCTTCCCATTTTATTTAAATCGTTAAATAATGAGGTCATCACTGCATCATCATGATGTCATAAATAATTTAATTTATTTAATGTCTAAAAATTATAAAAAAAATATTATGATGTATTAAATATTTTTATCTTTCTAATGAATATTTATAATCAAAATTTGGACTTGTGTAACCCCACTAAAAAACTGTTTTAGTAAAACAACTCATGTTTGTGTCAATTTAATTTTAACATTAAATAAATATATATTAATGTCATTTTCCAACTAAAGTGGCTCCATGGGGTCCCCAAGTTTACCCATGGGTTATCTTGGTCGGCCATGACTCATACAATAGGAGTAGGACAAGTGTCAAGCTCATATCATATTATTATAACATTATTTGTACCTTAAACTAAACTAATTACCTCTAATCGCGATTAAGAACTTAAAAGTTACTATTCACCAAAAAATTATTTTAATCTCATTGAACCACATTTTACTTCTTAATGAAAACCATGTATGTCGGATTTTTGAAAATCAAATCACAGAAGTGGTAATATTTCATTTAAATGAAAAATCAGTTATTTAACTACCACTTAGTGGTTTCACTATTCATCAAAAATTGAAGTTTTTCAGAACAATGCCAAAATTTCACCCTAAGCTATAATTGATATTCCAAATGATGTCTATTTTACAAAATTCCAATCATATAAGTTGCATTAATTAATTTTATAATTAATTCCCGCTGTCACAACAAATAGCGTGTTTTTAAGAAACAATTTATATAAAAAGATTGACAATTGTTTATGTCCAATTTTAATGTTAAATTAATTCTAATGACCACCATTGGATAAAATAGTAAAAATATATTCTAATTATACTTTAAAACCACTAAATAGTATAATTTATCACTATAAATTATTTTGATTAAAAAAGTTGTTTTTAAGTATTTTTCACAATTCATAAAAAATTAGAAGTTCTCAGAAAAATACCAAAAATTCAACATAGGCTAATTTCGATATTACGAATACAAAAATGAAGTCCATTTTGAAATATAAAATTTCTATAATTTTAAAAGGTGGTTATTACTATTCATAACGGCTACTTTGATTAGTCGCGTTGTTTTAGAACTCGAAGTTGCGTACAATGCAAGCTATTGCATTATTGAAAGAGGGGCGTATCGTGGAAGCTCGGGGTGTTACAATGAAGTTGGTTGAATAAATCATTAGTGCGAGGTAGGGGAAACTTGTTATTTATTGTTATAGCATTGATCTCCCTATAGTCAATGCACAACCTCATTGATCCATCTTTCTTCTTAACAAAAAGAACAGGGGCTCCCCATGGAAAAACACTAGGGAGAATTAATCCCTTATTACTCTATTCCTCTAGTTATTTCTATAGTTCCACTAATTAATAAATGTCCATTCTATAAGGGGTCTTCGATATGGGCCATGAACCCGGAATTAAATCAATGGAATACTCAATTTCTCATTCTGAAGGATGTCCAGGTAAACTTCGGGAAACACATCACCATATTCCTTCACAATAGTTATATCCTCAATTTGAACATTCCTTTCTTCACCCATAGTAATTTCATCCTCTTCCTCACCAATAATTGAATTTAGTTGAGATAATATGGGTGGATCTAGATAAGAAACATGTGGTGACGATTCTTCTCTAAAGATAATGTGTTCTTTATCATCGTCATAAAAAATAGTAACCTCCTTCTTCTTATAATAACTTTTTTCATCATGGTCCGAAATCCAATCCATACTGAAGATTATATCAAATTCAATCAGGGGTATGATGATGATATCAGTAGAAAAAGAACATTTATATGCCCTAATGGAGACTGATTTACAAAACTTTGTTGCAATGATACTTCCATTAAGATTTTGACTGACAATTACATTGTTAAATCAAATTGGAAATATCTAAATTTCATAGAATATTGGGAAGATATGAAACAATTCGATGATCCAGAATAAAATAAATCATTTTATAAACTTGAGGAACCCATTAAATTACCTACCACCGCATCTTTAGAAACTTATACCTTGACGGTAGTGATAGCATAAGCTGGGACATGATCCCTTGGCCTTTTCTAAGGTAATTTCCCCTAACACTTAGGACATTCATTATAATTATTCCCCCATTATCTAAAATTGTAGCATTCAACATTGACAGCCTCTTTCTTACCCTTGCAATCACGATCTTGGTGGCCTTTTTCACCACACTTGTAACAGACTCCCATTCCCTTCAAGCAAGTACCAAGGTGTTTCTTCCCACATTTACTGCAGGATAGATATTCAAACTTACCCTTCATCCCCTTATTTACATGTCTAGAGTGTTTAGTAGATCTGTTCTTCTCTTTATTTTCTTTAAAGTCTTAAGACATAGAGAATTATTTTTCTATCTTCATAACACATGAGACAATATCTTCGTACGATGAAAAGGATTGTGAGACAAATGCTCAATGGAGAAATGGTTTAACCCATCAAAGAAACAATCAATAATTATTCTTGGGTTACGTATATAATCTGCAGCAAGCCTCGCTAACCTGGTAAAGTTAGCTTCATAATTTTCGACATTCTCATCCTCTTTTTACCTCAGACTCAGAAATTGCCTTTCCATATCTGCTCGATGGTCATGAGGAAAGTGTTTTTCTGTGAAAAATTCATTAAACTCCCTCCATTCCATATTTTACACTTCATCATCTTCATTTGGGTTTGGAATCAATGACCACCATTGATCAGAATCTCCAGTGAGGTGGTAAACTACCATGACAACTTTTTCCCTTTCGCTACTCCCCAAGATGTCGAATATTTTCTCTAAGGAATTTATCCATTGCTCAGCCACTAGTGGATTTGTACCTCCATTGAATATTGGTGGTTTTTACCTCATGAAGAATTCTAACAATGATCCTCCATGCTGCGAATCAGAGTGCTCCATACGGGTAGGGTTATTATTCATAACCTGAGTGAGTTGTCCCAATATAGTGATAAGTGGATCAGCACTAGTTGTATCACCTTCTCTACTATAATTATCTTGATTAGGAGGAAAACCACTACAAGGAGTGAGTGCATTGATACAGTTTTCATTCATTTCACTAGGCACCATTTCTAAACAATGTCATACAATAGATTAGTTTATGAATCGCAATACATAATCCCAAACTTGTAAAACAAATAACATAAATTGAACAGTTTATGGATATAATCCACAATCATAAAAAAATTTCTTTGAGGAAGTATATACTCATAAAACCTCCATAATTGTTTGTATATAAAATAAAAAATATCCTAAGCATATCCCTCGGGAGTTTCGTAACCAAGAGTGAAGCAAGGCTCGTTGTCATGCACCAGTTCCCGTTCATGTCTAGCTCAAAGTGGTGTTGTTAAGTTTTACCCTAAAGTACATATGTGCCAGAGCTGCCTCTACCTTCTCATATCTATAAATGGATTTATTTCATGGAAAAATCACAAAAGTTATACATTACCAAAATTCTAGGAAGTTCTTATATAAAAATCCTCAAAGTTTATCTTAGGATAATGTGCTCTAATCAGAGTTTATCTAAATCTAGATTCCAAGGTTTGTACTATACTTCCTCTAAAACCAACTGTAACGCCCCGACCCTAGTTACCTAGATTCGTTACATTATTACATATCATTTTCATGATCACAAAATATCAAGTCTCCAAAAACCGGTTAGTTTAGTAGACTTGGAAGTACTAGATACATTCATGAGGTTTACATTACATCATAAAATGGAAACTACAAGAACATTGTTTACATGGAAAAAACTGAGATCCCATAGACTATCCATCCAGGTCAGTCATAATATACTTCTTCACATCCTAGGAAAAGTAAAACATTGAAAGGGGTGAGCTCAAATGATCAATAAGGATAACAATATAGCGGAAACTTTAATAAATAAGCATAAACATTTATGGCAATGTATAAAACAAAAAAATCCTATTCAACATAAACTTCATTATAATAGGGAAAATATAAATCAAAATAATTCCATTTACTTACTTAAATGGATATTCTCCTAGTCGAATAATCAAATGCAATATCAATAGCCACTTTCATAATGATGGAATGCATAATGCCAGTTTTCATTACCACATAGTCAAGGCCTTGTGCCAAGAATACAAATAAGATTTTTTCAAGGCCTTGTGAAAAGACACTATTTTGTCTCATGAGACCTATCGATGCATCGATGAGCTATATCGGGCTCCACCCATCACATACTAAGTCCAATGCATTCCTCATATGAAAAGTTTTAAACATAACATAAACATTCATATTAAAACTAGCATATGAAATGTCAATACATTATGCATAAACCATGAATGGTGTAAAAATAACACATCCATAGTCAAATGTATCACCAAACCTTCAATAAAATATGGATGTTTTGTATCATAATAAATCAACTTCAAATAAGCTTAAAATCCATCGAAGGACATTAACATAGAGGAAATCAAAACCATTTTTTAGAGAAACATCTCTTTATATTTTTAAATCATTTAAGAAAACATTTATATTGTAAATAATCTTATAAGATTGTAAGGGAAGCTTCGATGATGTTATATTGGTGGAAAATAGCCACACCCGCCGTATAAGTTAAAAAAAGACATTCTTACCTTAATTTGTTTTGAAAAGGTTATAAAGGACATTGTTTGGAAAAAATAGAATGATTATTTCTTAATGATCTTATAAAATTCAAACAACGGTATAAATGAAATTAACCCATCATCTATAAAATTATTAAAAAAATTGGTAATACATTTTAAAAAAACATGGATGTGGATGATAAAGTGGTCCCAGTAGATACTTACATAAAAGTAACCTCGGATAATAAATAGATTGTAGAGTTAACCCTTACCTTATAATTTTCCTTGGTCGAGGGTAGGTTAACCTCTTATATAATGGTTAAATAATTGTTATTAAATTATACTAGAATCATATACATTAATATGATATCATATATGATATTTTAACATTGATTTGTTAATAATATCGTAGTATTATCATCGTTTCGGGTGTTAACTGATTCGTTTTCTTTATTGCTTTGTAATGTAAGTAATGTTTGTTATGGATAGGATGTATCTTATTCATATTAATAATGATATAAAGTCTTTAAACATTATTTTTAAACATCTAATGAAAATTATACTTAAATGGATATGATGGGGAATGAATCTCGTCGCGTTCGTGGAGACGGTAATCCGTACATACTCACGAGCAACAATATAATTCTTTTGATATTAAAATAATATATAATTGGATGTTATATCATATATATAAAATTATTATAATGTTATATTTATTATGTACATCAATTAAACATCATTATTATACCCATTCAAATAATAATGTATTTAATAACAATTACACCATGACGTGGAGACGGTATGATGTACGCACGCACGTTTGGTGACATGTCATTCAAAGGATGGATAGAATAATGAATATAGTTGTACAATATTTATACTAACATAAAAGTATATAGAATATACTATATTTATTATTTTATAATGGAAATAACAAAGAAAGAAGTTGTGGGAGAATAAAAGAACTTAAAAGAGGTGATGAAATATTTACCTCTTCTTCAGGTTCTTCCATTTGATTTGATCAATTATGCTCCTTAGGCTGGCTTTCTGACTAAAGAATGGCCTCTAGGATGAAGGAAGGATATTTAAGAGGGTATTTGGTAATTTTTTAGCCTATCCAAAAGGATTTCAAGGTGTGAAGTTGAGAGAAGGGGGAGTTCCCTTTTATAAGAGGGGTGAGAGGCACTTTAGGAAAAACTTAAAATATTATTTTATAATAAATTCATATTTCGTCTATAATGGCTCCAAAGTGACTTATTTTGAGGATAGGTTGGTTATGGATCTAAATACTTTCAAACAATACATTTTAGATAGTTTTGGGTCACTATATTAACCTTAACATTTATATTTACCTCTTAGTTAATTAGTTTGACATTTACCATGCATCTTTGTATTTTTATATTATATGGTTAATAAACATACTATAAACTTCCAAGAGCACCCAAAGTGGTTCATTATTAATATATATAACCTTATATAATTCATTTGGATGAACCATAGATTTTTAGGAATATAATATCAGTTTATAATATAATATTTTTTTTAAAAACACTTTTATGTCAATTTTGACAATATTTGGTAATTGATTTTTTTGAAAATCATTACAGCATTATTACTTTGAAAAAGTTTAACTAAATAAATCCTAACATGTCATATTAACATATAAAATTATTCTAATTCATAAAAAGTCTTAATTTACATTTATTTGGGTATTTATAATATCAATTATGATAATATTTAATTAATTAGGTAATTACTGCATCATCATTGGGTCATAAATAAATTAAATTATTTAATGTCTAAAAAATATAAATAAAATACTATTATGTAGGAAATATTCTTAGATTTATAGTTAATATTTATAGATGAATTTATCATATATGTAACCCTATATTAAAAATGGTTTAGTTATTAAACATTGAATTTAACCCTTTTAACTCTTCTTTGAATTAAATAATAATAAATGTCCTAATCTAATCCAAGTGGACCTAAAGGATCCTATTTTATTCCTAATATTATTTTTGGTCAAAATATACTTTTCCAATAGAATTAGGACATGTGTTAGGGTAATAATAATAATATCATTTTTATCCTTAATCACCCTATTTACTTTTAAGAGTGGTAAATATAAGGTAAAAGTTACTATTCACCAAAAACTATTTTCATCTTATTGAACCACATTTTACTTACTGATATCAAACATGTCTCTTGGATTTTATAAATTCAACTCATATAAGTGGTAAAAATTATGTTATATGTAAATTTTGAAAAGCTCATATGAGGTGGGTAAAAGACGGTAAAAAGTTCAATAAAATTTTTATGTATCTAAAATTATTATAAACTGAATCCAATGAATTACATTGAACTTATATAGGTTTTATGTATCTATTTTTACCTAAAATAAATTTAAATAAAATAAATAATTATTTAAATAAAAATTTGGTTTTAAACTATAACTCATTGTTTTCACTATTCATCAAAAATTGAAAGTTTTTAGAAAAATACCCAAATTTCACCCCAGGATAATTTCGATATTCAAAATCCAAAAAAGAAGTCCATTTTGAAAGATAAAATTTTTAAAATTTCAAAAAAAATATTACTATTCATAACAGCTATTTTGATTGGTTGTGGTGGGTTAGAACACGAAGTTGCGTACAACACACGCTATTGTATTATTCCAAGGGAAGCATACTGTGGAAGCTTGTGGTGTTACATTAGTCGTGTGTATTTGATTGATGGATTCTTGACCAAATGGGTTAGACCGTGAGATATTTCCCAGAGGGTGACGAGTGGTGGGGAAGATTACACTATCCTCAGACTATAATTGGAATGATTACACTCTTCCACATAATTTAGGATTAACCATCAGTATATGATATCCTTCATTATAAGATTGAGCATTGGTATATGGTATCCTTCATCACAGGTTTGACTGTGAGTATACGGTAATCTAGTTTTGATTGGAGGCGAGTATGGGTGAACCCATGTGTAGGATTAGTTTCCCCCTGTTGTGACATAGCTTGCTCAGAGATATGATTCTAGCACTAGTCGAAGTAGGTTTTGTATCGATTGGGATTAAGGATCCAAGGATTGACTGCTATTGTGGTTTCATTTTGTTTGATAAACATACTAATTAATATTCATATCTATGTATATATGTATTTTTATGGGACTATACATGTGTACGTATATAGTTATGGACATCCTTGGTGGAACTTTTAGTTGACAGGGATTACAAACCCTAGCTTCAATTGTGGTTTCATGTTGTCTTTACATTCTATTTAGTTGTGCTTCAACTAGGCTAAGCACATTTCATTTGCATACACATTAGCATCATTGTTATTGGTTAGTTGTCAGTGTGGCCTAATGAAATTCTTTCTCACCCATGAACATGCACCTTGGTGTACGTGTTCACCTTATGTCTATTTTTCAGGTTGAGCATGTGTTACATGGTGGATTGGACTGAGACCCATTGTTTCATGATCGAGCTGTGATGTCGGAGTGGTTCTACTGGTCAGGATGGTGGAGTTCGACAGTGTTTGGAGACCGGGTATGTGGTTTGTCTTGGAGTGAGTAGTTGAGCCACGTACTTTTACATTCAGTTTCTTTTGTAATTTTATATGTATGGTCGGCCTAGTGGGTTACTAGTGTTGTATAGTATTTCATAATTGTTTAGGATTTTTAAAGCATTTTACTATTACATCTTGTTCAATTGTCAGTTGTTTATTGCTTCTGCACTCTGTTACTTTCCAATGTGTATGTTACTTAGTTTTTTTCTGCTTCTTACTATGCTACGAGGTTATATTCTCCTCATTGTACCACCTTTACACCCTCGCTACTAGTCAGCAGCCTTGGGCATACGGGGAGACGCACTTGAGGCCTTGTGTAAAACTATCTCAAGGCACTGGGTCAGTGGCTTCCGGGTTGGGATGTTTCATCTGGATCAAGAAAAAAAGTAAAAGTGGCAGCCAAATGGTCTCCTGAATCAAGAATGGTGCCCTAAAACAACCCCTCTCAGGGAATTACTTGAAATGTAACTCCTATAGTCATGAAATCTATAGTTTTTATGCAGGCCATGAAATCCATCACCTCAAATTAAAAATCCGTTATTAAAATCATATATGATATGAAGCATCTCGTTATGTTGTGTTTTCATTCATAGCCTGAAACCTTTCATTAATTGCATCGATAAACTTTTATAAATCTTGTAACCTAGTAACATAGAGTGAAATCATCAAGTAGATTAAAAAAATAGTTGAATCTATGAGTCTAACAAATCTCAAACTTCACCATTATAGGTATCCTCCAAATTACATATCGGCCTTATACCAACAATGGAAAAGGGGATACCATGAAGTGTAGAATAAAACACCACATAGATCATAAATTAGATGTTACAGCTCAAAATCCATTTATACTATAATAATTGAGATTATATTTTGTGATTTTATCACAACATTTCATGCCAAATAAAATCATTTTACCTTTTAAAGATGAAATTAAAATTTACTACGGTTACAAATCATTATGACCAAAAATTTAATTCAACACATTAATAAATTTTACCCTCATAATTACATATACGAAATCCATTTGTCTATATTCAATTTTTAGAATAGTTAAAAATAAAATTATTATTTTATCACAAACTAAATGGAAAAACTATTTTTCGGGAAATGTGTTTTAAAAAAAACTGAACTTATATGGAAATAAATATATTATTGATTCTTACATAAATAATTATATTATTTATAGTTAAATAAATTTTATGCGACATTATATCCTAATATGAAATATAATGGGACTTTTAAATTAATTGATTTTTTGAAAATTAATGACAATGTCACAAAAATAGCATTTTTTCTATACACTCAAAAATTATTTTCAACCAAAAAAACAAAAAAAAATAATCCTAATAATATTTTTAAATAATTATTTGAAATTTTATTTCTATATTAAAAATAACTTCTAAATTTTATATAAATTAATCATAATTTACATGAACATAATGTAATCAAAACCATTTTATGAATTTAATATACTTTTCATGTATAAAACGTATTTATAACCATTTTTTATCTAGTAACCACCATCAGATGAAATGTTAATTTATTTTATTCAATAAATGGTATATATAATATATTAAAATAATTCATTTATAATTTTTAACTTATATTATAATGATAAATATAAATTTCTCATGAAACTCATCTTTCTAAAAAATACCTCTTTTCACCATATATTATTTTTTTAATTGAGTACTTGTTTACCATTAATTAAATAGTACATTTATTTTGTGGAAAACATTTCTACATAAATTTCATAATTGTGTTACCATTTTTCATACTCTATATGATAATGGAATGGAAAAACTTGTCATATTTATGTAATAATATATCATGATTTTTTTCAGTTTGATATTTCATGTGGTGAATTCAATAAAACAAAGTATACATTTTAATCTAAAATGAAAGGCTATGACAGACCCTACAAAAATATTCCATGATATTGTAATATTATTCTCTTGAAATGAATTTTTTTCATAATAAAATCATAATAAAAAATGTATAATTTTCCATGAAATTTAATTTAATATTCTTGAAATGAAAACTTATTATTTCAATAATTGTTGTACATATATAAGACTTGTACTTCCCTCTATGTTTCTAAATGAATACCTTGATATTTGAGTTTTACTTTCTATATATGAATCCATGGATTTGAGAAATTATTTTACTATATACATAGAGGTTTTATGAAAATATATGTACTAGATTCTATTCGACATCAGTATAAGAATTTCATCCTTCATTTTTTTCATCAACCAGTTTACTATTTTTTATCATCTCTTACTCAAAGAAATGAATATTAAAGATAAAATTTTCATTAATGGTTGAAAAATGAAAAATTAAATTAGACCAATATATTCAAAAAAATGAAATGTTATACGTCATATTTTTATCTATTAATAAAAAATGATTAAAAAAATAAAATAATAACCAATAGAAAGAATTAATAATTTAATATCCAATGCCTCAAAAAATTTAGAACCATAGTTTATCTTAAATTCACCCATAAATAGCCTTCATTAAAATTATTAAAAATATTCCCTACCAAAATTGAAAACAATTTATTAGAATTATTTATTAACATATTTTTTCAAGATAACCCTAAAATTTTCTCCAAATAAGATCAATTCCTCATAATGTCACATAACAAAAATGAATACATCATAGTTATATATTCTCATAAAATATTCAAATCATTTTCATAAACAACCAAACTCATTATAATGCTACGATGAAATCATATATGCTTCCAAAATATAACACCACATTTATTACTCAAATAAAATCCCATCTTAGTCGATAGTATTTCTATTTACCTTAGTTATATAATGTTCCAAATAAAGTGATCAGTTTCAAAAATATTTATCATCACTTTTAAAACCAATTACATTTCAATACCATGGTTATCAATAATATAAGACATACATTCCCAAATTTATAAAACTCTTCTTTTCCAATTAACCATAACTACCTTGATATCAAATATATTCATAAAACTAAAGTATATCAATAAAATTACACATATATCAGCCACAAAACAAATATTCTCTAAATAAAATTTTCAAAAAAAACACATATTAATATTAATGCTTAAATTTACCTTGAACATATATATTTATTCAATAAATATATACAAATGTACTCCTATTCGATAAATCATTAAAACTATCACAATAAATTCAAAATTATTTACACCATTAAAATTATCGACACTTTAATAAAATAAAATTTCATTATAACTATTTGATCCTTATTTGTAAAAAAATAAATCATTCAACATTCTCTATTATTCATCAAACATTAATTAATGTGTTATTCCTCAATAATTATATTATAGAATCAAAGAGTTGTATCATGACCTATGATTTATAATTCTCAATAAAATCATGTTTTCAATATTTCAAACAATAAAAAATATAATTCACATCTTTTTTATGTCATTTATAGTATCTTCATTATCACATCTGTTATATAAACCATTATTCATATGAACATGTTGATACCTTATCAATAATTCCCCAAGGGATATTGATTTGAATAATTAACACACTTCTATCACATAAGACATATTCATTTTCCTTTGACTAATTTCCAAGGTTACTTTTTCTATAATTATTTTATTGTAGGAAGCTAAATCATTTTTCTTGCGTGATGTTCAAAACCTAAAATGCCTTGAAACTAAATTTTCTCATGTTTGGTGTGTCAGGAAACTCAAAAAGGTTTATTTTTTAATCATAACACATCATATATAGTTATCCATAAATATATGGTTTTTCATTCCAACTCTTATCCTGTTTGGTTTCTTGATTAGCAAACCATCACATTATCCTTCACACCCGATTTTAATATGGTTTTTTCCTGCTGTAAAAATTTAGATACAACCAAAATGATTAGTGTGAATATATAAAATTAAATTATAATAAACCATGTTATAAAATTAATAAATACTAATATATACATATCCATTTTAATCAAAACCTAAAATTATAACTTAACCCTTGTTATTATGCCAACTAAAACGAATCATAAATTAATGAAACCATAATTAAATTATTAATAGAAATGATTGATTTTTTTTACATTCTCATTACCTTTTAGGTTTAGATTAATATATAATATGGAAAAAATCATATATATAAATACCTTACAAGAAAATATCGACTCTCCAACTCAATGTTTATTTATTACAAAAAAAAATCCATATATTTAAACTCACATTTCATTAAGATGATATTAGAATAATTTAATAAGAACACCCATATCATAAATATAATACTTCTTATTTTTTATACTCATAATTAAGACATTTCAAAAATATTGGAAAATGTTGGATGAATATAAAAATATGAGTAAGGAATATAATGTGAAATAATCAAAATAATATATTTCAAAAAATAAGAAATCCATAAAAAAATGTTACCATTTTAATAAAAATCCTTAATCTAAAATACTCATTTACTTTCTCATAAAATAATATTTATTCCAAAACATTTTCTTAAGAAAAGTATAATTACAAATGAAAAAAAATAGTTATGACAATTTCATAGAAATGATGAGATCCTATAAAAAAATTTATAGAAATTTCTAACTTTTACCATTATGATGGTGAACATACTTTGTTAAATCATATTCTCAATTTCATACATTTTTTAATCAAAATATATCATTAAAAATAATATTAAATAATATAAAAATAGTTTAGGAGTCCTATAAAATCTTCCATATTGAACCCTTACAAGAACCCCCAATGATTGAATTACCTACTGGGTTAATTTCCATGATGTCTTATGAGTGCCTTATATTTAGTTTAACTCTATAACATTAAATAAATTTATTAGAGATATAGTAGGATAACCAATCATTACGATTTAAATAGGACTCACCTGACATCATCAATAATCTCTACAGCCCAAATCATAAATAAAACACATTGAAGACTGTATTTCGAGTTTAAAAACATATAAAATTTTCTTTTTTGAACACATATGAATAATAACATTCAAGATTCATGAAAAAATTAATAAAAAATCATTTTCATTAAAAATTATAAAATTAAAAATTTCTACAAAAATATAAAATATTATATTAATTATAAAACCAATATAATTTTATAGGAATATTCTTAAATAATAATTTTCATCATGTTGGTAAATTTTATTCATTCAATAATCGAAAAACCCAATATATTAATTTTTATTTCTTCTAAATGGTTGTGGTCGGAACAAACAACAATCTAAACAAACATGGTAATTTTGGGAGGAAATTTGATACCATTAGAGATTATAGGGTTCTAATGTAACGAATCCCAAGAACATCCCCTCTCACAAGGTTCACTCCCTTATGAATAAAATTCCTTGAATTATAGAAGGATGCGATCTTCAGACATTGAGATACATTAGAAGTGAGAAAATAAACAACACAATTCCCTTCATGCCAAGTATGAATGAAATCCATGTCATAATTTATGAGGCCCTTTTAGCTACATATGATGTATGATAAAGACTGTATGATGGATCCAAACCCATGAAAAGAGTTTTGGATGGTGAGATAGTCTATTTCTAACACCACTATGTGAATTTTTCTTGAATATAAAGATGGATACCGAAAATAATTTTTCATGATACATCATAGAGGGAATCACCTTCACCAAAAAATGTAGTGAAGGGTAATATAACAGAACCCCTTGGCTCACAAAAAAATCTGGCTCTGCTCACAACACCCCTATGTCAAGATCCATCCATTTTCCTCTTGATATAAGAATTATGAGGGTACAAATAGATCTAACACCATTGGGGGCACTAGGAGAACTGTTAGGAAGGGCTTTGATAGACAAAACATTCTCTGGGAGGGGGAATCTTCCCAAATCATTAGGACATGAGTCAGATCAATATGAATGCACTTGGTTCTGAAGGTGAGATAATTCCATTTTAGGGGGATCCATTATGAATAGATTCATTCCTCAACTACCAGATACCAAAATAACCCACCGAGTGAATCACATATCTATCCTTCTTATCATGACCACTCTATCCCACAATATGGAACCATAGGTCATGGAAATCAATCATATTACCTCCCGATATGGGATTCTCGTTAAGGATACAAAACATTACCACATAGTACAAGCCCATTCACCTTCAAAATAATAGGTTATTGTATGTCCCTTCATGATGTTGTCTGCAACTGGAACACCTTTACATGAGATGAATTTTGATGAAGAATATATTCTCATTAGTGGGGAGGGAATGATTCCTAGAATTCCATTACTATAATTTAAATTTGGATGGTGCCTCCTTGTACCCTATAACCTCTCCCTAGTGATCATGATCACTAGGGGTTTCTTTCACTCTATGATAATATTTCACCCTGGTTTCTCCTGATGAATATCCAATGAAAATAAATTTGTTCAAAAAAGTAATTAGAACAATGAAAAAAATGATATAATTCTAGTCTTTATTCATTATATTTTATGTAATACCTGATGAATTATTTCTTGTTTGAATGTTATGTCTAGTGATAGGATTCTAGGGAATCAATCATGGAACCCACATTATTGTGATTCCCAAAATTTATATCACCTCTACCCACTATCCAACGAGTGTGATGTTGGAGAAATGATATGTGAGGTTAAATAATGATTCATATAGAAGATCATCTCACTATCAATATACCAAAATCATTCCCGTATATTTCCTTCTTATGAATTCCACACAGATTGATTTTTATGACGCTTTCTGTGATGGCATGCACTCATTTGGTGGAGAAATTCTTCTTTCACCCTCGTTTCCCACATTCTAATTTCAGGAAACATCCATCACTTATTCAATGATTTTTTATCCCTCAGCGGAATATTATTATGGGATTTTTTTCCCTCCATTCATGGATTCCTCCTTAGAACTCGTTACCTAGTCCGTGTCTCCCTTAATAATAATGATTTTGTTTGTAAATATCATTACCAATGTAATATCATTGTAGATTCCTGTTAATTATGTCACATCAAATAGGAAATTCTAAGTTGACATAAAATGGTAGTAACCTTCAGTCATAGAAGATGGAAAAATCAGACAAGTCGGGGTGTCTCTAGATGCGTGAAATTTGGTCACTTGTATTAATCCTCATAAGAGGGCTTCTCGAGGGTACAAAACCTTAGGAATCCCATGTCAGTTGTGGGGTATATTATTCTACATTAATTTCTCTATGATTTTCCTCGACTTACCATGTTTAACATAGGTCATTCCATGATGTTAATGTCTTGTGGAGACGGTTACACCGAAGGTGTAGTTTCTGATGTTTTTCTCATACATCCCATGTTCAACATGGGGTAGGTTTTGAGTTTAACATATTATGGAAAAAGTTATTTTGAAGGCATGGTTTTTGAGGTCTTCCTTATACATCCCATGTTCAATATATGGTAGGACAGGAGTTTAATATCATTCAGAGTTGAAATGTGATTATCTGAACACCGCATGGAGATGGATCGGGTTCGTACATCCCTATGAGGGAGCACCTAGATTGTTTTACCTGATGGATGGATCAGAACACCCAAAAAGAGAGGAACCACGGTGTTTTTTCCCAATAAGGGGATATTTTACATTGTGATGGTGTATCCCAACAAGGGATCACCATATGGGTGGATCAAAAAACCCAAAAAATTGGACCCTGGTTGGTGTGTCCCGTGAAGGGAAGATTTCACATCGTGAAAGCTGACCTGGACACCAAAGAGGGTGGATTAGGGTAGTGGAACCAAATAGGGGGACAAAAAGGGTTATTATTTTATGGTATTAAACCACATGTATGATTCCAATGTACCTTTTCTAGAAGACATGGATAAAACCCCACATTGTTTAGAAGTGTGATTTGGAGGATTATGCATTGAGACTGCACGAGTGCTTCAAGGAGCAGCAATATCATGGATGAATGGGGCTTACACACTAAGAAGGCTTGGGGTCTACTAAGGGTATAAATCATATGGATGAATGGGAATTATCCACTAATACTGACAATGGGGATGGAATGATTTCACCTAGATGTGGAGGCCTAGGTAAAATCAAGGTGGGTATGGAGGAAGTGTCGAAGGATGGAATGAATGGAGATGAAGTAGGTTTGAAGGGAACATGAATGGGAGTGATTGTGTTCGGATTAAACCTCATGGATGATTTTTATGTATGTTTATTAAAATTGTCAAGTATAAAAGTATAATTAGTTCTCAAGTGGAACAATGAGTCACCTGAGGAGGCAACTCATGAGGATGGATGCACAAATATGAACCAAACAAAGTAGATCCACTGGGTTGTGGAATGATATTCCCAAAACACAAAGGCTCAAGAGAGATACCATGATGGGACATGGATGATGGGATTCAAATGTAGGGAGTCTTCAAACATATCCCTGTGGCACTGAGTCAATTTCCACAATGATCCAAAGTGGGGAATAGAATTAAGGTGTACACAAAGGACATCATCCAAAAGACATGTTGTGGATTACTCACAGTTAGCATCCCATATCAAGAGGGATGCTCTTGGTTAGAGTAGTATGGGTTGAGTGTGGGGCCTACGCACTAAGACAACACATGAACTATTCTAACACCACTAAGGGGAGGACCAAAGATGTGGGTCCCAAAAAAGGGTACATCAAAGTTTACAAGTGTTTGCGGTTGAATCTCAGGGAGGAATCCTACCTACCA
This sequence comes from Viscum album, assembly GCA_963277665.1. Lineage (NCBI taxonomy): Eukaryota > Viridiplantae > Streptophyta > Magnoliopsida > Santalales > Viscaceae > Viscum > Viscum album. The sequence continues at coordinate 599,350,096 of OY728151.1, forward strand.
TATCTAATAGACATGGATCAAAACCAATGTAGTTCAAAAACATGAAGTTTAACATCATGCGGGACAAAAAGGGGCATATAATTTAACATCATAAGGGAAAATGGTGAATAGATGTGAAGTGGTCATGTCTATTAGGGGATGGGCTTGAACCATAGAGACGATTCCTATGTACCTTACTTTAAAATGGAATGGGTTAAAGTCCATGTATTTTGGTGGAGAGCAGAAAGGGGTGTACACATGGTCAGTAGACCAGATGAATGCTGATCGAACACCACTAGTTGTGGATCAAGGAGGATCTCCCCTAGGAGGGGCACTAGAGTTTAACTATGGTTGGGATTTAACCTCAAGGAGGTGTCCTATGTAACTTGCCTAAAAGGAGAAAGGATCAAATCCTATGTAGTTTGTAAATGACTGAGGATTATACATAGGATAGGACCATGTACTACTTTGGAGAGGTGACAGTGAATGGGGATATTGCATGGAATATTCCCATGATATCCTCCACATTTCATGCGAGGAGGGTATCCCAAGGGTCAAGGATTCAGTTTAATGTCATGATAATGGATTATTTTTCTTGGGTCTTATGTAATGAGTTTCCCATTATGCATTCATCATGTCGGGCCATGAGGGAATCACGACATGATGATTGGTTGAGAGAATATGGTTTGTTGGTTATAACTTATGAGTAGGACCATTGTGGTTGTTTTCTATTTTTCTCATGATGATGCATCTTATTCTTGATTCATAAGGCATAAAATTCATGAATGATAGGGTATGCTCCAATTTAAGGTCATGTAGTAAGTAACATGGGAATCTTATGCTTAGTGAATAAGGAATATCTTTTTTAGAACAAGAGGCATCATATGAATTAATATATAGTGTATGATAAAGTTTATAGTCATGTAATGATGATTATTAGTCATATGGGGCCATGCAATGGATGGTTCTAGGACTTACACAAGAGTGGCTCCTTCTGGTTCAATGTGGCATTGGAACAAGGTGATTGGGTTTGGAGGAGTTTCTTGAGGAATGGTTGAACTCAAGGTAATTATAGAATTGATGTTGAGAATGTCAAATATTGACATTGGAATGGGATCGAGCGGAATTACTCAACTGAAGGTGTATCATGTAGTGTGGAGGAGTGTCTCGAATCATGGTATTCCATAAGATAATGGTGGGTTACCAAGGTAAAATATTTGTGACCCAACCTGAAAAGTAAGTGATCAACATTCCATTTTACATGGGGGTTAGTGTCAGTATGGATGGGACTGGCCCAGAGGGCTAGGAGTGACTCCTGGCAGTGGTCTGGAGTGGGGGTGTGGGGGCACATTCCCTACAATATAGACCGGTGGGAGCAAAAGTAGGATCTTCACGAATGATATGGATTCAAGATGGAGTTTCAAAAGGATTAGGGTCTTACAATGGATGGAGCATCACAGAGTATATGGTGTCATGAAGAATGGGGATTCTTAAAGATATGCTGGTTCATGAAGGAAATACATTAGCAGATCATGGATTCTCTTTAGGAAATAACCCAATATTTAGAGACTGCTTTGTGAATGATTTTTGTTTCATAGAGCCTCGAGAAACCTAAAGGGGATCCCTACATCATGAGGGGTGGAGGCCTTAATGAAGGGAATCCCATCATGGTTCTCGGGAGAACTGTGAAATGGGAGATCAGTCGATGAAGGGGTGGCACGACTATGCTTATGAGGGTGGATGAGTCAGGTTTTTATAGGAAAAGAAGATCCACAGGTATCACCATGGAGAACAATCGGGTGCCCTGAAGAGTAAGTGACACCTAGGAGGATATTCGTTTTTCATCGGGTCGTGAAGAAAAAATGATTCCATGAAGAAGATACATTATTGGAAGATTGTAGAGGAAAAGTGATTCTGCTGAGGAGATACATTCGATGGAGATCATGGAAGAATTTCGTTGTCGTGGAGGAGAAATGTTCTTGTGGGGAGGTCTACCAACTGTGATACTCACAAGTGTTCCGTGAAGGAAACAAATGTCACGAATAATAGACATCTGCGTGGCCGCTGAGGAAGCTTTGTGAACTAGTTTTATAGCCTAACATAGAATGACCATAAATTCCAATCTATAACTCCGTTTGGGATCTATGACCAATAAAATAAAATATTGATAAATGTACTACGATCTGGGATCAAGTAATGAAGTATTCAATACATCTTCTGGATGTGTTTTCTAGTTCTAACAGATCCCCCATAAAATGTGGTCCAACAATGAAATGAGTAGGTTGATGCAAACCATATTATGATGAAAAGTCTAAGGAAAATCCTACCTTGGGGTCCACTATATCTCAATCGCATTGATGAAACAACCAATTAAAACTATAAATCAACTTTATTCACGATCGGTGTGGAAAACAAGATACAACAAAAGATCATTCACCTATACTAGAGTGATAAATCGCAGAATATGTGATGGGACCAGAATGATACATAAATCCCCTTTGAGTGCATCTTAATAGAGAGGGGATTCAGCTGGAGAATGGGTCTCTTGGAACATCCAACTTTATTTTCCAATGGTTTTCTATTACATGCTCGGGATAATTCCACGGGTGTTTGAATAAATCCAAACAAAGGGGAATGCTAAGTGTGAATCAAGACACCCAATTTCAAAACACAGTGAGGGGGTAATGATGATGAAGGATATGTATATTGAACAAATTCAGAACAAATCAACTATATTTCACTAGTATGAAATTGGAACAAACAATTTAGGGCCAACAGTAGACCGTATTTCAAAAAATAGGGACACCCTCAAATTGTTGTCTGATGTCCTCATGATCATTGGCCCAGAATGGTAGGTGAGCCAATGTGGAATGAGACCAGGATATTAGTGGGTCCCTTAAAATTTGAATGAGGATGTGGATCCAAAAGAAATGGCATATAAATCATGTAAGTGGAGGGATGGGCTATAAGAATGGAATAAAAAACTCTTGAAATTATGTCACTGTGATAAAAGTACACTGGGTGACCATATCAGTCTGAATTGAGATCAAACCTATTTCTAGACATGTACCTTCTAGTGAAGACCTACGATTCCTTGCAGTTTTACATCATGCAAGTGAGGATGATAGATGCGTATTTTGGCATCGTACAGTGAGCAATATACATGGAATTGTTTAACGTCATATGACCACGACGTTGCACATAGTTTAAGGTCGTACCACCTAAACCATGGTTAACAATTTAAAGTCGTGTTACACTGACAAGAGACTCATTGTTTAATTTTATAGAGTTTGATCCATTATTAGAGGCAAGGATCAAGGAAGGTTAATGAACAAGGGGTTGGGCCTAGGGTGAAATGCATGGGCATCGCTGCGTATCCTGCAAGGGTAGGAATCAATCCATATGTAGTTCTTGAATTCTATGCAGTTTAATATAATATGGTAAGGACTTGGTAACTCTAATGTAGAATTGATCATAATGGAACATAACCCGATGTGAATGGTGACAAAAGAATTCCACACCACATCACACATTCTTGAAAGGGTGATATGGACAAGAGGCTAGAAAGATGGAAGGGGTTGCATTCGGACCATAGATAATGTTTTAAGGTGCCACTATATATTACATGAGGATGGGAATCATTCTATATGTATATTTGGAATTTCCATGTAGTTTAACATCATGCGATAAGGATGTAGATGGGAGAGGATATACCTTTGGGGGAGTACATGGTGCTGCTATTATAACCCCAATGTGATTGTGGATAAAAGATGTCCACATGCCATACCATGTAATCCTATAAGAATCAAGGACGAGAGGTCAACTGAAAGAGATAATTTATTGATCTTGAGCTTGACCCAGGGATAAAACATTTGTGAATTCTTATGTATTTTATATTGATGATAATTAATCAATAGGTAGTTCTAAAATTTCATACAGTTTTACGTCATACAGTAAGACCAAATGCTGAAGAATGATGTTCTAAAGTGAGATCACATGAAATGATAAAGAATAACCAATGTTAATGAGGAGAAGACAAGTCCACATCACACCATGAACAAACCCAAGGAGGAACCTTAGGCCATGGGGATGGAAAATATCGAGGGACATGGGGATGGACCCAATGAAGAAATGTCAGGGAATTTATACCAATATCGTAAGGATGGTAATCAAGACACTCATATTTCGTGAAATTCAATGTATTTTAACATCATGTGGTAAGGATGTATGGAAAAAAGGCGATGTCCTGGAGGGAGGGGCACATGGTGTTGCAATTGAAAACCGGACGTGAATGAGGAAAAAATAATTCCACATCCTACCATATGAATCCCATGAAGATAACTAAACCCATAGGGGAAACCAAGGAGATGGAATGATTAGTAGGGATGGACCTAAAGGAAAAATATATGGCTATTAATATGTATCCTATGGGGGTAGGAATAAAGCCTCATGTAGTTCTATAAATTCAATACAGTTTAACATCATGTGGGACGATATAATAGTTTAGCATCATGCAGGATGAATGTAAACAGTTTAACATCATGTAGGAATAAGATGGATAGTTTTACATCATGATGTATGAATATGAATAATTTAATTTCATGCATTATTTTATAATAGTTCAACATCATGTGGGACGAAGATGAACAATTTAATGTTATGTAGGATGATATAAATTGTGTTTCTCAACTATATCAATACACATCCTACCAAAACTACTCATACCATGTGATTCATGCTCTGTGTGGGAAACAAGGAGTAGCGATTGGATTTTCCTGACACATGGTAGCACACATTAAGGACAAGGTAATACTAATTGAAAAATATCCCAATGACATTGACCTTCCTACTCAATGCACATAGATACATGGAGGGGTACAACCAAGAGTGTCGGAGTTCTAGCTAAGAATAAGGATGGGGAAGTATGTGAATCATGATGCCCATTATTTTGATCATAATGAGGGTTTCATGAAAATTATTTCTAACTACTGACCATGTTCGAAACACAGCACCCATAACACGTTGGCCTGAAATGGAAACAAAAAAATGAGGGCCAAATGCTAACCATATTCTCAAAAATGGGGTTGAACTTGATGTTTTATCCAAAGTGGCATGAGACCAATCTGTTAGAGGGTCTTTTCAGATGTGAAGATTGTGGGGATCCAAATAAATGGATCATGAAGCATGGACACAGAATGAGGGAATGACCACGTGGAGTCCAACACATTGGGTTCTACACCCTATTGTATTTGAGTACATCATTGAGACATTCTAGATTCTGGGAGTCAAACCCCTTCATAGGGACAATGCGTCTAAGTATATAAACATCTAGTATAAGGTCGTATATTGTACCAATAGCACTCTATTTAATGTCGTTGAGTTTGGACCATTTGTAAGGGACTTGTTTTAAGGGAATGTACGTCGGGTGGTGAATTGAAAAAACCCAACATGAATTATGGCCATGGAGGTCTTCCACCGTACGCCACATTCTAATGAAACCCCACAGAAATTTTTATGTCTTGATTATTATACATGAATTCCTAGTTGAACTTCATGTGTCTAAGATAGATGCAGTGCATTTTAAGTTCATGTTGTTTGGACCACATATGATTCATATTTTAAGAACATATAATTTGGATCATAATGTTTTAATGTTTAACATCATGCTACCTATATAAGGATGTTGGGTAGTTTTACATCCTATATCTCGGATGAAGCACCAGTTTACCATCATCTAGGTTGAGACAGTAGTTTGATGTCATGCATGACACTGAAGTGTGTGTTGCTCAACCATACCAGTACATATCCTATAAAAACAACTAAGACCACATGAGTCATGATCGGTGTGGGAAATAACAAGTAGTTATGGGATCTTCCAGAAATAGGGAAGCACATTGAATGGTGCATATAAATTTATATTTAGGAATATCATAGAGACACCTCCCACTTACTCAAAATGAAAATATGAAAAAAAGGGTAACTCCAAGGGTCTTGGAATTCCACCTAAACATAAGGCGGTGGATGTATGTGTATCATGATTTCTAATATCTATATCACAATTATGGTTGAGCAATGATTTAGGATAACTAAGGACCATATTCAAAACACAAAATCTAGATTATGTTACATAAAATGAGGATAGACAAATGAGAGTAGACCACTGACCGTATTCGAAACATAGGACCTGTCTCAAAATGTCGTCGGATGTATTTTGGATTGTTGGCCCATGATTGATGGTGACCAAAGGGGCATGAGACCAGGACCATAGGGGGGTCCCATCGAACATGAAAGAATATGGATTCCATATAAAGGGATGTGTGAAGCATAGAAATGGATTGGGATTATGTCCACTTGGTGTCCAAGACATGACGTCATATGCCACAGTACATTTGATAATGTCAACAGAGCGTATCGGAAGTAGGTAGTTGAACACCTTCTCAAGTTTGAGGGTACTAAGGTAGTTTTGAAATTGTAATGGTAGTAGACCATTGTTGAATGCATAAAACTCTCTCATGTATTAGCTCATGGAATTAAATATTTTTAGATCATGAAAGGAGGATGTAAACAGAATACTATGACTAAAATTGGGTAAGTATATTGTATAATGTTGTATGATGAGGATGATACAGTTTAACGTCATATGGTGAGAATGTTTCATTGTACAGTTTAATGTCAGCTGATCAGGACATGCAGTGGAAATCATTTAAGGTTGCATAGCTTTTGACCATAGTTGTTGCGGATTTTGGTCTCATAGATTTGAAAAGAATGTTTTAAAGATTAATGACGTGTGACCAAGATGAAGGTTTTTATACAGTTTACTATCATGAAACAAAGACATTGGTTATACATTTTAACAACATTCAATGAGGAAGTTGGTCATTACGCAGTTTAACATCATGGAACTACTAAATTGTTCGTTATATATTTTAATGTAATGCAACTAGGAAATTAGTTTTTACATAGTTTAACATCATAAAACAAGGAATTTAAACCACAATTACTATATCAGTAGCATAATTATCATCTCTTACCCATTCTAATGGCTTGATAACTTCGAGGATTAAGGGGAATCCATGCGATTGGATTGACCTAAAATTCTCCCAGTATATGCATAGATGTTATCCATGCATGAGATGGGCCATATCATAGTGAAAATTCAATGAGCTACTATTTTTCCATAGGGATAAACTCTATGGTTGATGCAATGCTTAATTTGGGATGAAAAAGACTGTTGTAGTGGTGGAAGGGATGATAAAATGCCCTTAATCTATTATGGAAATTGATCCGGAAGACATGGAGGCCTGGTGCCTTGGTAAGTTTGGGATATGGATCCCATAAGGCATGAAATCTTCGAGCCTCGGTTTGACCAGGTGAAGGATTTAGGAAGGTGTGGAATCGTAGAGTGTCGATATGATAGGGCTATGGATCTTGGAAGGCATGTAAGCCTAGAGTGCCAGTATGATGAGGGTGATGGATCCAAGATGGAATGGAATCCTAGAGTGTCAGTAAGACAAGGGAGATGGAGCTCAAAATTCATAAAAGCCATGAGTGTTGGTATGGAGAGGGTAATAGAGCTTGGAATGCATGAAATCTTGGAGAATCAATACGACAAGGGAGATGAAACATGGAAGGCTGGAAGCATGGAGTGTCGGTATGATGGGGGAAATGGAGACCAAAAGGAATGGAATATTTGGGTGTTGGCATGAGGGGTGATTTACCCTAAAAGGAGTGGAATCCTAGAGCATCAGTATGATGGGGTAATGGATCTCCGAAGTCATGGAATCTTGGATCATCAGCATGACGGGGTGATGGATCCCGGAAGGTGGGGAAGTAAGGTGCATCAGTACGATGGGGTGATGGCACCTGGAAGTCATGAAATCATGGAGTGTTGGTATGACAGGGTGATGGAGCCCAGAAGGCTTCGTAGCTTCGATCCTCGGTACGATGGGGTGATGGCACCCTGAAGGTGTTAAAGCCTGGATTGTCGGTACGATGGGCCAAAGGAGACCAGAAGGTGTGGAATCATGGAGCGTCGATATGATGAGGTGATAGATCTCCAATTGCATGGAATGATGGAGCATCGGTATGACATGGCGATGGATCATACAAGGCATGAAAGTAGGGAGCATCAGTATTATGGGGCGATAGAGCCCAAAAAGTGTAGAATCCTGGAGTGGCGGTATGACAGGGTGATGGGTGCTAGAGTATCGGTAAGATGGGTGTGGTAGATCCCGAATGGTGTGGAATCCAGGAGATTCGGTACGACAGGGGGATGGATCCTGAAGGTATGGATGCCTGGAGTGTCAGTACGATGGGGAGATGGATCCCAGAAGGCGTGGAAGCCTAAAAAATCGGAATGATGGGGTTGATAGATCTATAAGGCTTGTGAGTCTAGAGTTTTGGTACAAAATGTGTGATAGATCTTGGAGGGTGTGTAAGACTAGAGTGTTAGTATGATGGGGAAATGGTTACAGGAAGTCATGGAATCCTGTGGAGTCAGTATGATGGGGGAGATGGATTCGGGATGACGTGAATTCCTTGAATGACATCTCACAATGTAGGGCAGCCGGTGTAGGGACATTATCGAAGTGTACCAAACATAATTTCTTTAGTTAAAGGCATGGATTTGACATGGGGAGGACCTCCCTGGTGGTTTTTTTAGCTATCTGGGAAGGACCTCCAAGCCGGTTGATAATGTCAATGGGGAGGACCTCCATTCCAGATGGTGCTGTTGTCATTGTGTTGTTGGGTTGTTGGTGGATTCCCCATGTTCGACCTATGACGGTGGTGGAGTGGGTGAGGAGATAATGGATTCGGGGAGTGGATTTCCCATGTGTAGCTTATGAAGGTGGCAGAGTCTGCAATAAACAAAGATTGTCAAGTAGAGGATGATTCCCCATGCCTGACCTATAATGATGATAGTGTTGAGGAGGAACCAATGGAGTCGGGGGGGGGGGGGGATTCCCCTGGGGAATCCTATGATAGCGGCAGATTTAGATAGGGGATGATGGATTCTGGGGGGAGGATGCCCCTTGCATGGCCTATGATGGTGGTGGCATCGGTGAGGAGCCAATGGAGTATGGGGGAGGATACCCCCAACATGGTTTATGATGGTGGTGGAGCCCATGAGGAGCCGATGGAGTCTGAGGGTGAATCCCTCCATCATGGCATATGATGGTGGCAGAGTCGGCGAAGAGCCAATCCAGTTGGGGGTGCATGCCCTCAGCATGACAAATGAAAGTGGCGGTGTAGGCAAGGAAATGATGGATTCATGGGGTGGATGCCCTCAATAAGGCCTATAAAGGAGGTGGAGTCAGAAAGGAGCTGATGGAGTTGGGTGCGGATGCCCATGACAAGGCCTATAAAGGCGATAGAGTCGGTGAGGAGCCGATGGAGTCGGGGGAGGATGCCCCCGATGAGGATTATGAAGTCTGAAGATCTAGGAAGGAACCAATTTCCCCTGGTATTTTCTCAACCAATGTTACTCATCCTCCCACACATGAAGGAGATGGAATTGACACAACTAATGCCTTGATTTTCCCAACATCTTTTGTCTTCTCCCCATTTAAGGATATTTCATTCATGTCAGGTTCACCATTTTTGTATCTGGTGATTTCCATGGCCGGGACGCACACCGTAGATAGAGACACGCTTCTTGTGGCCTCATGTTCCTTCTTTGCAAAGGTAGGAATCATCCATCACTTCTACTGTGATGTTTTCTCCTCTATTAAAATAGGAGGTTGGGATTTCGGTTCCTCCTTCCATGGATTCCTCCTCAGAACTCGTTTCCTAGTCCATGTCTCCCTTAAAGATATAGATGTTGTTTGTGAATATAATTCATGGTGCCATATTTATTTTGACACTAGTTAATTATGTTGTATATTTCAAGGCATTCCATGGGGTATTGACATGGACGAAACCTTTAGTTAGAGAAGATGGAAACATTCGGCATGTTGGGGAATCATTGGATGTGTAAATGTTGGTGGCATGTATTCTTCCTCATTATAGGGCTTATCAAGGGTGTGGAACCTATGGCCTCCCATGTCAATTATGGGGAATAGGATTTTAGAGGAATTTCTATGAGGTTTTCTTAAAAATCCCATGTTTAACAAAAGGCATTCCACAAGTTTAACATCTTAAAGAGATAGTTACATCGAAGGTATAGTTTCTGAGGCTTTCCACACACATCCAATGTTCAACACAGGGTAGGTGACAATTTTAACATCCTATGAAGATGGTTACGCTGAAGGTGTAGTTTTCGAGGTCTTCTTTAAACATCCCATGTTAAACATGGGGTAGGCCGTGAGTTTAACATCTTGGGGAGATGGAATGAGAGTGATCAAAATGCCCTGTGGAGATGAGTCAGATTGGTACATCCCTATGATGGAGCACCTGGAAGGTTTTACCTAATGGATGGATCAGAATGCCCAAAAAGAGAGGCCCAAGGTGGTGTTTCCCAATAAGGGAATATGTCACACCATGAGGGTGTATCCAAGAAAAAGGATCTCCAGATGGATGGATCAAAATGCCTAAAAAGATCGGACACAGGGTGGTGTGTCTCGAGAAGGAAATTCGTTATACCGTGAATGATGATCTGGACACCACTAAAGGAGGATTGGGGTAGTGAATCCCAAAGAGAGGGACACCAAGGTTTACCATTGGCAGAGATTCAACCTCATGGATGATTCATATAAACCTTGTCTAGAAGACATTGATCAAAATCCATGTTGTTCGGAATGGTGGTTTGGAGCTTATCCACTGAGACTTCCTGGGTGATGTTAGGAGTATTAATCACATGGATGAATGGGACTTATAGGTTAAATGGCCCGGGTGCTACTAGGGGAAGTAATCATATGGATAAATTGGGTCTTACGCACTGAGACAACCTAGGTGGATGGCATATTTTCATTAGGATGTGGTGGCCCTGGTAAAATTAGGGTGGATGTAGACGAAGTTTCTAAGGATGGAATGAATGGTGATTGATCCTGTGTGAAGGGAACTGACGTTGTAGTGATTTTTTTAGGGTTTATCATCAGGGAGGATTCCTACATAACTTTCCTTAAAGGGACAATGATCAAATTCAATGTAATTATGGACTGGAATGATGAGTTACTTGAGGAGGTGACTCGTGAGGAAAGACACACGGATGGGACCCAAAGGATGTAGAACCATCGTGCTAGGGAATGATCTTCTCGAAACACAAAGGCTTAAGGAAGAGACGAGGATAGGACATGGATGATGGGAATGAACCTTAGGGATTATTTCTACATATCCCCATGGTAGGGAATCAATGTCCATATAGTTCAAGAGTGGGGCATAGAATCAGGGTGTACACAAATTACAATAACCCAATGTCATGATGGGGATTATGTGTGGTATGTAACCCATCATAAGAGGGATACACTTGGTTTGAGGAGTATGGGTCGAGTGTGGGACTTACGCATTGAGATGACCTAGGAACTATTCTAGAACCACTAATGTAATTTCCCGACCCTAGTTTCCCAGAGTTGGTGCATTATTACATATCATTGGCATGACCACAAAAGATCAAGTCTCAAAAGATCAATTAGTTTAAGACCCTTGGAGGTACTAGATACATTCATAAGGTTTAAATTATATCAAAAAATGGAAAACTACAACATCATTGTTTCCATAGACAACACGAAGATCCCATAGACTATCCCTACTGGACAGTCATAATATACTTCTTCATATATTGGGAAAAATAAAACATAGAAAGGGGTGATCTTAGATTCTCGGTAAAGATGAAAATATAGCAGAAACTTTCATAAATAAGCATAAACATATAAGAAAATGTATAAAACTAAACCATAAGCCTTTTCAACATAAACATCATCGTAATATGGAAAATATGAATCAAAATAATTCCATTTACTTACTCACATAGATATTCTACTAGTCGAATAATCACATGCAATATAAATAGCCACTTTCATAATGATGGAATGCATAATGCCAGACTTTCATAACGACATAGTCAAGGCTATTTGCCAAAACTACAAATAAGATTTTTTCAAGGCCTTGTTCCAAGACACTAGTTTGTCTCATGAGGCCCACTGATGCATCTAGGAGCTGTAGTGGGCTCCTTCCTTCACTTACTAAGTCCAATGCATTCCTAATATGAAAATGATTAAACATAACATAAATATTCGTATTAAAACTAGCATACAAAATGTCAATACTTTATCCATAAACCATTAATGGTATTAAATAACACATCAATAGTCAAAAATATCTCAAAACCATCAATAAAATAAAAATTTTAGTAACATAATAAATTAACTTCAGACAAACTTAAAATCCATCAATGAATGTTGACAAGGATGAAATCAAAACCTTTTCAGAGAAATATCTCTTTCTATTTTGAAATCATTTAAAAGTCACGTAATTATAAAATAAAACATTTATTTTTTAAAAAATTCTTATAAGATTGGACGGTAAGCTTCTACAATGTTTTAATGGTGAAAAATAGCCGCACCCATTGTATATGTTAAAAAAAGACATTCTTACCTTAATTTTGTCGAAAAGGTTATAAATTACCTTGTTTGGAAAGTGACAGAAATATTCATTTATAAACATATTATAAAAGTCAAACAAGGTTATAAATGACTTTAACCCATAGTTTATAAAATATTAAGAATGTTTTGAAATACATTTTTAAGAAACATGGATGTGGATGAAAAAGAGGTCCTGGAATATACTCACAAAAAAACCTCGGATAATAATGAGATTGGGTAATTAACCCTTACCTTGTACTTTTACTTGGTCGAGGGTAGGTTAACCTCCTTTATAATGGTGAAATAATTTTTATCAAATTATAAAAGAATCATATACATTAATATGATATCATATATGATCTTCTAATATTTCTTTGTTAATGATATTTCAGTAGTATCATCGTTTCAGGTGTTAACTGATTCAATTTACTTTATATGATTTTCTACATAAGTAATGATTGTTGTCTATATGATGTATCTTATTCATATTCAGGATTATTTGAAGTCTTTAAAAATTATTTTTAATCATTAAATAGAAAATTATTCTTGAATGGATATGATGGGGAATGAATCTCATCGCATTCGTGGAGACGGTATTCCGTACGTACGCACGAGCGACAATATCATTATTCTGATATTAAAATCGTATATAATTAGATGTTATATCATATATAATGAATCATTATAATGTTATATTTGTTATTTACATCATTTCTACTCATTATTATACCCATCCAAATAAAAATTATTGAATAACAATTACACCACAACGTGGAGATGGTAATCCATACGTACGCACATATGGCGACATTTCATTCAAAGGATGGATAGAATAATGAATATGGTTGTACCATATTTATAATAACATCACATTATATAGAATATATAGTAGTTATTATTTTATAATGTAAATCACAAATAAAGAGGAAGTGGAAGAAGAAAGGAACTTGAAAGAGGTGATAAAATATTTACCTCTTCTTCGGGTTCTTCCTTTTGATTTGATCAAAAGGGATCATTAGGTTGGATTTAGGACTAAAGGAATACCTCTAGGATGAATGGAGGACATTGGAGAGGACATTTGGGCAGGGGGTGGCCGAGACAAATGGTTTTGAAGGTGTGAATTAGAGAGAAGGTGGAGTGCCCTTTTATAAGAGGGGTGAGTGGTACCTTGGGAAAAGCTATAAATATTATTTTATAATAAAATCATGTTCAGTTTATAATGGCTCCAAAATGAATTATTTAATGTATAAGGTGGGAAAGGGTCAAAAACATCTCAACCAATATGTTTTAGACAGGTTTGGGTCACTATATTAACCTTATATTTTATATTTAACTCTTAGTTATAAAGTTTGACATTTACCATGTCTCTTTATATGTTTATATTATATGGTTAATAAACATACTATAAACATCCAACATAACCCCATGTGGGTAATTAATGATACACCTATAATTATATAAATATTTGGGCCGACCCTTCAATTTTTAATAATAGAATATCAATTAATAATTTAATATTTGTTTTAAAAACTCTTTTATGTCGATTTTGACACGATTTCGTATTTTGTTTTTTATACATTCTTAACAAAATTATTACTTCGAAACAAATACATATAAACAACACTAATATGTCATAGTAACCTATAAAATTATTTTAATTCATAAAATGTCTCAAATTACATTTATTTGGTTATTAATAATATCAATTGTTTTAATTTTTTATTAATTAGGTAATTACTTCATCATCATTGTGTCATAAATAAATTAAATTATTTAATGTCTAAAAAATATGAATAAATTACCATTATGTAGGATATATATTTTTATTTCTAAAGAATATTTATAGTCGAATTTATCTTATGTGTAACCCTATATTAAAAAATTTCTTATTTATTAAACTTTGAATTTAACACTTTTCACTCTTCTTTGAATTAAATAATAATAAATGTCCTAATAAAATCCAAGTGGACCTAAAGGATAATATTTTATTCCTAAGGTTATTCTTGGTCGAATTATTCTTATCCAATAGAATTAGGACATGTGTTAAGGTAATAATGATATCATTTTCCCCTTAATTACCCTATTTATTTTTACCTGTGGTAAATAAAAGTAAAATGTTACTATTCGCCAAAAATTATTTTCATTTTATTGAACCACAATTTACTTACTGATATCATCCGTGATTATTGGATATTTTAAATTCAACTCACAGAAGCGGTAAAATTGTGTTTTATGTATATTTGCAAATACTCCTAGGAGGTGGGTAAAAGACGGTAAAAATTTCAATAAAATTTTTTTATATCTAAAATTATTATAAAATGACTCCAATGAATTAAATAGAACATATATAGGTATTATGTATATTTTTTTACCTATAATAAATATAAATAAAAAACTAATTATATAAAAAAAATTAGGTTTTAAACTATAACTTAGTGTTTTTTACTATTCATAAAAAATAGAAAGTTTTCAAAAAAAATCACCCTAGGATAATTTTAATATTTAGAATCCAAAAATGAAGTCCATTTTGAAAGATAAAATTTATAAAATTTTAAAAAGTGGGTATTACAATTCATAATGGTTAGTTTGATAGGTTGTGGTGTGTTAGAACTTGAAGTTGCGTACAACACACGCTATTGTATTATTCAAAGAGAAGTGTACCATGGATGCTTGGGGTGTTACATTCTCCCCTACTTAAAATAATTTAGTCCTCAAATTTTCTAGAATATTAATGCTTCAAATGACTCTAGTGGTTCTTCATCATAAGTTCCTTGGGTTCCCATGTTGCCTCTTCCATCTTATGGTTTCTCCATAGAACTTTTACTAGACAAGTCATCTGGTTTCTCATCACTTGTTCTCTTGTATCAAGAACCTTGATAGGCTCTTCGCAATAAGACATACCAGTTTCCAGTTCTAATTCCTCATAGGTGAGTATATGCGTTGGGTCAGGCATGTATTTTCTCAACAATGATACGTAGAATACATAGTGAACTTTGGAGATACTTGGCAGTATTTCCAAACAGTAAGCTACAGCCCCAATTCGTTCTATAATTTCGAAAGGTCCGATGTACCTGGGACTCAATTTACCCTTTTTACCGAAATGTATAACACCCTTTCCAGAAGATACCTTCAACAAAACACGATCTCCTACATGAAATTCCAAATTCTTCATTTGGTTATCGACATAGCTCTTCTGTCTACTTTGAACTACTTTGATGTGATTTTAGATTACCTTCACCATTTCTATCGTTTCCTCCAAAAGTTTTGGGCCTACGAGTATTCTTTCACAAACATCATCCCAAAAGGTTGGTGTGTGACATTCTTTCTGTATAACGCTTCATATGGTTCCATCTGAATACTTGAATGGAAGCTATTGTTATAGGTGAATTATACCAGAGATAAATATTGATCCTGCATACCTTGAAAGTCAAGTGATCAAGATCTCAACATATCTACTAAGGTTTGAATAGTACATTCTGATTGTCCATCAGTTTGAGGGTGGTAGGAAGTTCTCAAATGAAGTTCAGTATCCAGGGATTTCTAAATACTTTTCCAGAATCTTGATGTAAAATGGGGATCTTGATTAGAAACAATCGATAGTGTTACTCCATAAAATCTTAAAACATCATTAATATATAGTCTTGCTAAACGTCCAAGTGGTAAATATTCTCTTATAGCAAGAAAATGTGCTGAATTTGTAAGACGATCAACAATGACCCATATTGCATCATTCATTCTAGGAGTCTTTTGTAGTACCATGACAAAGCCCATTGTAATATTATCCCATTTCCCCTCAGGTATGGGAAGAGGTTTCATTACTCTTCCTGGCTGTTGGCTTCCAGCTTTCACTTGTGGAAAAACCATACATCTTGACACAAAATCGGAAATCTCCCTCTTCATTTTGTCTCACAAAAAATGTTCCTTCAAATCCCTAAACATCTTAGTGCTACCATGGTGTATAGAGAAATTGGAGCTATAAGCATCATCCATAAATTCCCTTTTTAGATCAGGTATATCGGGAACACAAATTTTCTTCCCAAATTTCAAAATTCCATCTTCATACACAAAGTCACTAAATCTCCCATCATTCATATATTTATTCTTCTTTTGAAACTCTTCATCATCGGTCTGAGAACTCTCCATCCTTTCTAATAAAGATGATTTGGAAACCATTTGAAAAATCATTGATGTTTCACCTTCCATAGTTATTCCCATATCCATATTTTCTAGAACCATGAAAATAGGATCCCTTTCAACTCTCATCTTGTTCAAAACTCCATGATCTTTTTTACTCAAAGCATCTATCACCTTATTTTCCTTCCCCGTGTGGTAGTGTATCATGAAATACTAATCCTTTAATAGTTCATGCCATCTCTTTTCTCTCATGTTGAGTTATTTTCGTGAGAAAATATACTTCACACTCTTTTGATCGGTATATATCTCACATTTTTCACCATAGAGATAATGTCTCCATATCTTCAAAGAAAATAATACAGCTGCTAACTCAAGATCATGAGTAGGATAGTTTTTTTCATGAATTTTTAGCTGTCGTGATGCACAGGCAATAACTGTAA
This sequence comes from Viscum album, assembly GCA_963277665.1. Classification (NCBI taxonomy): domain Eukaryota; kingdom Viridiplantae; phylum Streptophyta; class Magnoliopsida; order Santalales; family Viscaceae; genus Viscum; species Viscum album. The sequence goes on from OY728151.1 coordinate 599,367,167, forward strand.
CGACCCAAAGTTTCATTAATGGAAATCCCTCTTGATATAATTAAATGTCTCTTTATGTTTATATAAATGTAAAATTATTTGGTTTTATGTTAAGAATTTTGACCGTTGCTAATATAGCTGTTGAATAGTGATCACATGATTAGTATAAATATAAGGCTTTAACAAATCCAATTTACTCAAACAAAGGAAGCGATGGCCTCATCCAGTAGAATTGTCCCATACGAAGCCCATTTTTCAGAGCTCGGAAAAGCGGTGGCATCCTTGGGCTTATCTCTTGACCAAGCCCAATATGAGATTCATCATGCCAAGCTCGAACGGGACCGTCTACGGGAGAAGTGGAAGTTGATAGAAATTACCACTCGATCGATGTTTTTCGAGCCACCCCAAGAGTTTGTCACCATCGCACAGCTTACCCTTAGGTCTTATGCGGCTGTTTTAAGGGGTTATGTAATTAATCAATAGTATTATGTTCATGTACATTATTTTTTGTTTATAATAATGAATATACTTTCTTGTCATTATTGAGACATTGTAAATAGTTTTTAAAGTACAAATAGAATTGTTAATTATTATTTAATTAAGAAATATATTTTATTAAATTAATGGATATTTGAATTAAATAATATTATAATAAAATATTATTTTTATTATTAAATTAATTTTTATAAAATATAAATGATCTTATAATTTTATGAATGCAATTGTAATTTTTATTAAGATTTGAAAGCCATTTTTTGTCAAAACCTGTGAATTTTCGATAAATGTTGGTTTTTATTTTAAAAGTGAAAATTAACATATTTAGAAAATTATTTAGATAGGATAAATGTTATTTATGGAATCAGGTTGTCGAAATTATCCAACGGTGATTTTTTCATAATTTTCTCAGACAGTCAAATTTTTGGGTAAAAATTAAATACCGTTTAAATATATAATGTGTTTTATGACATCATAATGACCCAATAGTGATGTAATAAAATACCATAAGATTTATGTTCGGCCAATATATGTTTTAACATTATAATAATGTAATTTTGGGTTTGTTTTACTTATTTTACCAAGCATTAAAGGACCCCTCAAGACTTATTAAACTGCTTGTCTTTTTAAATTATTTTCCATGGGTGTGTGACTCACCTCCACATAAGCAACCCCATTATTTTAAAAAGTTCAGACCTTGGACTTATAAAATATTTTTTTCCTCTTCCCTTTTCCAAAAACCATGGGATGGTTTGTGGTTTGGATTTATTTAATATAAGGGGTCCCAAACCTAAATAATAAAGAATTCCCTCACCTTTCCTATATATACCCACCCAAGATCACACTTTCTCCCCACTCAAAGCCTTCAGAGTTCGTCCAACCTTTTCCCTACTCTATCTAGAATCGTCCCATGGTTCTTAAAGCTCCCAAGAATCATATCACAAGCCTCTCTATGGCCTTTGGAAGCACACTTCCAAGTAAGGGTTTTTTCTTCCTTTTACATTTTTGTCCAATATTCTTTTAGTTGTTTTCCCTTTTAATTTATATTATGAATGTTGGGGTATGGTTTCTCACCTCTCTCATACTTCCCTCTTTATGTTTGAATGATGGGAGACCCTTTTCTCTCTCATTAAATGCCTCCCATGTACACCCATTACTATGCCGAAATTCTGAAAGGAACTTCTCCCTCCTCATTTACATTCAAGCAATACTATTGTATCATGAACCTAAATTCTATTAAAATTTTTGGTACATGTATCTATATGACCTCATTATTGACCATTACATGTAAATATGATGAGTAACCCCTTTCTCTCTCATCAACCATTTTTATGAATTCTTATGTCACGCCGTTACGCTGCCGAAATCGCACTGATTTTCTAAAACAATGCCATTTTGTAGTGAATACCATGCCCATTTCTCCATCAAGGGTATTCAACTTTATGCACATTTAATTATTGATTATAAAGTTTCATGTATTAATTCTACATTCCTTTATCTTGGAATAAATGATTATGTTTTATGAATTCATGTTTTATGATCCATGTGGCACACTTATGCATGAAATGAAATGTTCAAGAAGGGTGCGCCCTTATAGCGCTCCAATGAATTGGGTAAAGTATAGTATCATGATACGTCATGTGCAATGAGTGTTAACTCATTCTAATTCAAGTGAAACGAGAGTTTTTCTCATGCTTCATCTGAAATGAGTATTTACTAATGCTCTATGTGCAATGGGACTTAGCGCATGCAAATTCCATGTTAAGTGCTGTTGCCACATTTCCATTTTATGATTATCATGTTTTGTCGTACCTTTATGTTCATGTTTCTCTGGTTCTCTATTGATATGCCTATTGTCTAACATTTATTGTACTCCTCATGTATTCCATGTGTATTCCCTTACTAGGATTTATAGCTCACCCTTTCCTTATGCATGTCCTCAGGTTATCCCATGAAATGGTAAGTATGAGGGAATGTAGTGCTCATGTGGAGGAAGTTTTCAATAAATATGTTTTATTTCATGTTTCATGTTTTTATGTAATGATCCTAAGTCCCAAAGACACTAAACTTATCTAACATCTTTTGTTGTATCACGTGAAGTTTTATGTAATAAATCATGTTTATGTTTGTAATAAAAGTAGGGTTGTCATAGTTGGTATCCGAGGGAAGTTTAGTTATTTTTGGGATTAGGATTAGAAAATCCTAGTAAAGCCTTAGAAACAAGACAAAGTACAATAAAAACTTCCCTAAGGTTTGGTGAGTATTGATTAAGTTAGTTATCAAGAAAATACATCCCCATTTGGATATGATCAGGTAGAGGCGTCTCTAGCACAGATGTATCCAAGGGGTAAAACCTGAAAACACCGCTTTGAGGTAGACTCGAATAGGAACTAGTGCATGGAAATAGACCTTGTTGAACTCTTGGATACGACACTACCAGAGATATGTTTTGATAAATTCACAAGATTAGTATGAACCCTTATTAGGGTAATTTTAAAAAAAAAATCACCTAAGAATATATGTTACAAAGTAGATCATGAAAAGCCTGGATTGAAGCCTATAGACTCATGAGTTAAGTAAATAAAAGTTTATTTATAAGTTATCAACTTTTTACTTTGGATTACCCTTTATGTGTTACCCCCTAACTTTCCTTTTATTCCAGCCAATGGCCGATAATAGGAGGACTCAGGCTAACAACCGGTGTGAAGATCAATGTGATGACTATACTAATGAGATGCACAATCCAATGGGAGCGAGAATCACAAACTTTTTCACGGTTCTCTCTCAGCCAACTCATGTTTTGAATAGAAACATGGGTCAAGAGGAACGTTCAACCCTCCCTAAGAATGAACAAGTCACTATCGAGAGCTTTATGAGACAAAGGCCTCCTACTTTTAATGGATCATCTGATCCCATGATCGCTGAACAATGGATAAATTCCACTAAAAAGATCTTCTCCGACCTTCAATGTTCTGAACAAGAGAAGGTTCTCCTGGATGCTTATCGTATGGAGGTTGAATCTGATCAATGGTGGACGTTGATCAAAAATATGAATCTTGAGGAGGATATTGAGGCGTTGGAATGGAAGGATTCTCGGAATATGTTTTTTGATAAATATTTTCCGCGCACCCTCTGGATTAAGATGTAAAGGGACTTCCTTTCCCTCAAGAAAAAAGACAAAGAATCTATTGGAGCCTACGAGCCAAACTTCATAAGGCTTGCATGATATGATTCCGGCTATGTCATTACCCCTAAATGAAAAGTTGACCACTTCTTTGGTGGGAAGAAGCCTAGCCTGCGGAAAGCATTAGTGATCCGTGACTTCGACAGTTATGAGGAAATTGTCTGATGTGCCCTCAAAGTCAAAATGGAGATCGGGGAATCACAGGGGTATCGTGGGGATAAGAAGCATAAGGTGTACTTCAATGCTGGTGTTCCAATGGATAAATCCAACGGTGCTACAAAGATCTAGAACCCCACTTGCCAAAAGTGTGGAAAGAAGCACCATGGAAATTTCCTTAAAGGGACGAGGAAATGCTTCAGGTGTGGAAGAGAAGGGCACCTAGCTGTTAACTGTTGGCAAGAATGTCCCGCGGTTGCAACGAAGGAGAGTAATTCTCCGTTCAAACCTCAATGCATTGTTCAATGCTACAAATTCAAAGAACCAGGTCATTTTGCAAATCAGTGCCCTAATCCAAGGGTTTTCGGAGGCAACCAACAACCTCCAAGGAAGCAAGGAATAGATTTTTCCATCACTTCTTCCAATGTGAACCCCAAAAATGAAGTGGTGATACGTACGCTAGTTATTCATTCAAGAATAGAAAACGTACTTTTTGATTTAGGTTCTATGCATTCTTTTATTTCTCAAAGGTTTAGTAGAACAATCCTAGCACCACCAAAAATCATGGAAGTGATGATGTCGGTGAGTAAGGAAAATGGGGCAATCATTGCATCCCATGAGTATAAGTCCTCCCCTGATATAATCTGTGGATTGAATTTTCCAGCGAACCTCATCATACTCCCTCTGGTGGAATTTGATTCCATTCTTGGCATGGATTGGATTTTCTTATATCGAGCCAACATAAATTGTCTGGAGAGGGAAATGACTCTTCATGTGGAGAATCGACCTCGAATTCTTTACAAGTGTAAGCGGGAAGATGACTCTACTTTATCTACATCATCTCAAGCATGGATATTACTGCCCTATTAGAACGTGTATCTAGCTCAGATGATTGAGTCCAAGGAAGAAACTATCCTTGAAGAAATTCTTATTGTGAGGGAATTCACTGAAGTGTTTCTTGAGGAACAGCATGGTCTTCCTCCTATAAGAGATGTTGAGTTCTCAATTGAACTTATACCCGGGGCATTACCATTATCAAAGACTCCATATAGAATGGATTATTTAGATCTTGAAGAGCTGAAGAAAAAACTACAGGAGAATCTGGATAAAGGGTTTATATGCCCAAGTGCATCACCATGGGGTGCACTAGTCCTCTTCGTCAAGAAGAAGGATGGGTTAATGCGGATTTGCATTGATTATCGTGAACTTAAAAAAATCACGATAAAGAACAAGTATCCTCTGCCACAGATCGATGACTTGTTTGATCAGCTACGTGGAGCACAATACTACTCCAAGGAAGATTTGCGGTCTGGATATTATCAAGTAAGGGTGAAGAAGTAAGATGTCCCCAAGAAAGCTTTTTGTACAAGATACGGGCACTATCAATTAATATTAATGCTTTTTGGACTCACTAATTCTCCATAAATCTTCATGGACTTGATGAATAGAGTCTTTAGAGATTACCTAGACAAATTTATGGTATTATTTATAGATGATATTCTAATATACTCCAAAACCAAGGAGGATCATGAGGGCATTTAAGAACTGTACTAGAGACTTTGCACAAGGAGAAGTGCTATGCAATGTACAGAAAGTGTGAGTTCAGGTTGAAAGAGGTCTCATTCTTGGGTCATATCATCACAAGCAATGGGATATCTGTGGATCCCTCCCAAATAGATGCAATCGAGGGATGGCAGAGGCCAACATCGGTAATAGATATCCGTAGCTTCTTGAGGTTAGCTGGATATTATCGACGATTTATGAGAAATTTCTAATGATTTTCCAACCCTCTTACCAAGCTAACTCAAAAGGGAGTAAAGTTTTATTAGAGTGATGAATGCGAAGAAAGCTTAAAGGAGTTGAAAAAGAGGCTTATCACTGCGCTCGTGCTCACTTTACCAACAAGTGGGGAACTTTTTGTGGTATTCAGTGATGCATCGATTGAGGTATTAGGCTGTGTGCTGATACAGAATGATAAATTGATATCCTATGCCTCAAGGCAGTTGAAAATCCATGAGCGAAACTATCCAACGCATGATCTAGAGTAAGCGGCGGTGATCTTTTCCTTGAGAATCTGGCGGCATTATCTCTATGGGGAGAAATGTGAGATATATACTGACCACATGAGTCCTAAATATATATTAACACAGAAAGAGATTAATATGCACCAGAAAAGATGGATAGAACTTATCAAGGATTATGATTGTTCAATACATTACCACCCTTGGAAAGCGAACAAGGTGGTAGATGACCTAAGTAGAAAGGACCAAGGGATTCTATCAATGATGAGAATTGAGAAGGATCCAATATTCCTAGACTTGATGAAGATGGACATGGGAATCATAGAGAAGGAAATATCATCAATCCCTTCACAAATTATTGCTCAACTATCTCTTTTGGAAAGGTTAAAAGATTCTCAAAAGGATGATGAGATAATTCAAGAAAAATTGGAAGATATCGAAAAAGGGAAATCCTCGGAGTTTAATGTTAATGAAGAAGGAATTGTGAAGTTTGGGAAAAGGCTATGTGTTCCATAATTCCTGGAGCTGAAGAAGAAACATTTGGATGATGCATATAGTTCAAATTTCTCTATTCACCTAGGGGGCACAAAGATGTATTGAGATCTCTGAGAAAACTTTTGGTGGGATAATATGAAGAAGGAGATCGCTGAATATACATCAAAGTTCTTCGTGTGTCAGCAAGTGAAGGCAGAGAGGTAGATGTATAAGGGGATGATGCAACCATTGGCCATACCAGAATGGAAATGGGATAACATCACCATGGACTTTGTCACCGGACTTCCAATGACATCCAAGGGCAATAATGTAATCTGGGTTGTTGTGGATCATCTTACAAAGACTGCACACTTCATTGTTATTCGAGAGGATTTCTCATTGGATCAACTGGAATGGATATATATTAGGGAAGTGGTATGGATTCATGGAGTACCACTATCTATTCTGTCTAACTGATATCCAAGATCCACCTATATGTTTTGGAAGAGTCTTCAACATGCTCTAAATACTGAACTGAACTTCAGTACGGCCAATCATCCTAAAACTGATGTCCAATTCAAGCAGACTATCCAAACAATTAAGGACATGTTGAGAGTGTGCTCAATGTACATTAAAGGATGATGGGATCAACATCTTCCACTTCTTGAGTTCTCTTATAATAACAGTTTCCACTCGAGCATCCGAATGGCACCATATGAAGCCATGTATGGGAAAAGGTGTAGAACACCGGCATGTTGGGATGAGGTCGGTGAACGTAAGCTGCTTGGACCTCAAATGGTCGAAGAAATGGTGGAGAAGGTAGAAACCATTCAGCAGCATATCAAGGCATCCCATAGTCGACAAAAGAGTTATGCAGATAGCCGTTGACAATACCTTGAGTTCAAAGTTGGAGACATGGTGTTTCTACGCATTTCTCCGTGGATGAAGGTCATGAGGTTTGGAAAGAAAGGGAAGTTAAGTCCAAGGTACATCGGCCCCTTCGTGATTCTTGATCATGTTGGGGTTGTGGCCTATCGACTAGCACTTCCACCTACCATGGCCAAAGTACATGATGTATTTCATGTATCCCTCTCAAGGAAGGACATACCGGACCCTTCACATGTACTCTCTTCTGAGGTGGAACAGTTGGAGGATGAACTTTCTTATGAGGAGCAACCAGTGAAGATCTTAGATCATAGAGAAAAAGTTCTACGAAATAAGACAATGCCCCTCATCAAGGTGTTGTGGAGAAACCATAAGTTTGAAGAAGAGACTTGGGAATTGGAGGAAATGATGAAGTTGAGTTACCCACATCTGTTTTAGTGTGGGGAAAGGAAAATTTCGAGGGTGAAATTTCTTAAGGGGGAATATTGTAACGACCCAAAGTTTCATTAATGGAAATACCTCTTGATCTAATTAAATATCTATTTATGTTTATATAAATTACAACTTTTTTAGTTTTATGTTATGAATTTTGACCATTTCTAATATAGTCATTGAATAGTGATCACATGATTAGTATAAATATAAGGCTTTAACAAATCCAATTTACTCAGACAATGGAAGCGATGGCCTCATCCAGTAGAATTGCCCCATACGAAGCCCATTTGTCGAAGCTCGGAAAAGAGGTGGCATCCTTGGGCTTCTCTCTTGACACAGCCCAAGATGAGCTTTATCATGTCATGCTCGAACAGGACCGTCTACGGGAGAAGTGGATGTTGATAGAAATTACCACTCGAGCGATGTTATCTGAGCCACCCCAAGAGTCTGTCATGATCGCACCCCTTACCCTTAGGTATTATGCGGCTATTTTAAGGGGTTATGTCATGAATCTATAGTACTATGTTAATGTACATTATTTTTCGTATATAATAATGTATATACTTTCTTGTCATTATTGAGACATTGTAAATAGTTTTTAAAGTACAAATAGTGCCTTTAATTATTATTTAATTAAGAAATTTATTTTATTAAATTAATGGATTTTTGTAATAAATAATATTTCATTAAAATATTACTTTTATTATTATATTAATTTTTATTAAATATAAATGATCTTATAATTTTATGAATGCAATTGTAATTTTTATTAAGATTTGAAAGCCATTTTTGTCAAAACCCGTGAATTTTCGATAAATGTCGGTTTTAATTTTAAAAGTGAAAATTAACATATTTAGGAAATTATTTAGATAAAATAAATGTCATTTCTGGAATCAGGATGTCAAAATTATCCAACGGTGCATTTTTCATAATTTTCTGAGACAGAAAAAAATTTTGGGTAAAAATTAAATACCGTTTAAATATATAATGTGTTTTATGACATCATAATGACATAATAATGACCCACTAATGATGTAATAAAATAATTTAAGCTTTATGTTCGGCAAATATATGTTTTACCATTAAAATAATTTGATTTTGGGTTTGTTTAACTTATTTTACAAATCATTAATGGACCCCTAAGACTTATTAAACATCTTATCTGTTTAAATTATTTTCCATGGGGGTGTGACTCAACTCCACATAATCAACCCCATTATTTTAAGAAGTTCGGACCTTTGCCTTATAAAATATAGTCTTACTATTCCCTTTTCCAAAAACCATGGGATGGTTGGTGGTTTGGATTAATTTAATATAAGGGGTCCCAAACCTAAATAATAAAGAATTCCCTCACCTTTCCTATATAAACCCACCCAAGCTCCCACTTCCTCCTCACTCAAAGCCTTTGGATTTCATACAACATCTGACCTACTATCTCTATAATCCTCCCAAGGTGCCCCAATCTCCCAAGAATCCTCGCACAAGCCTCTCTCTAGATTTTGGAAGCACACTTCCAAGTAAGGGTTTTTTCTTCCTTTCACATTTTTGTCCAATTTTCTTTATGTTGTTTTTTCCTTTTAATTTTAATTATTAATGTTGGGGTATAGTTTATCACCTCCCTCATACTTCCCTCTTTATGTTTTAATGATGGTTTACCCCTTTCTCTCTCATTAAATTCCTCCCATGTACACTCGTTACTATGCCGAAATTCCAAAAGGAACTTTTCCCTCCTCATTTACATTCAAGAAATACTTTTGTATCATGAACCTAAATTCCATTAGAATTGTTGGGACATGTATCTATATGACCTCCTTACTATCCATTACATGTAAATATGATGAGGAACCCCTTTATCTCTCATCAACCATTTTTATGAATTCTTATGTCACGCTGTTACGCTGCCGAAATCGCACATATTTTCTATGCCAATGCCATTGTGTAGTGAATATCATGCCCATTTATCCATCAAGGGAATTCACCTTTATGCACATTTACTTATTGATTATAAAGTTTCATGTATGATTTACACATTCCTTTATCAGTGAATAAATGATTATGTTTTATGAACCCATGTTTTATGATCCATGTGGCACACTTATGCATGAAATGAAATGTTTAAGAAGGGTGTGACCTTATAGCACACCAATGCATTGGGTAAAGTATAGTATCATGATACATCATGTGCAATGAGTGATAACTCATTCTAATTCAAGTGCAACGAGTGTTTATTCGTGCTTCATGTGCAATGAGGATTTACTCATGCTCTATGTGCAATGGGCCTTGGCTCATGCTAATTACTTGTTAAGTGTTGTTGCCACATTTCCATGTTATGATTATCATGTTTTATCATGCCTTTATGTTCATGTTTCTCTTGTGATATATTGATAATACTATTGTCTAACATGTATTGTACTCCTCATGTATTCAATGTGTATTCCCTTACTGGGCTTTATAGCTCACCCTTTTCTTATGCATTTCTTTAGGTTATCTCATGCAATGTTGAGTATGAGGAAATGTAGTGGTCATGTAGACGAAGTTTTCAATAAAGATGTTGTATTTCATGTTTGAAGTTTTTATGTAATGATCTTAAGCCCCAAAGATACTAAACCTCTCTATCTTCTTTGTTGTATCAGGTGAAGTTTTATATAATAAATAATGATTATCTTTGTAATAAAAGCAGGGTTTTCATAATAACCCTATCATTCTGCATAAGGACACAACCAATTCCCTTCTTTGAGGAATCACTATAAATAAAAAACTCATCATTCCCCAATGGTATAGTCAATATAAGAGCATTGACTAATCATCTCTTCATTTCTTCAAACAATTCTTCACACTATTTTGTCCAAACAAATTTAACCCCTTTATGTGTGATCTTGGTTAATGGGTTAGCCAATCTGGCAAAATTCTGGATGAAACGTTGATAATAACCTGCTAAACCAATAAAACTGTGCACCTCGGTTATACTTTTCGGGGATGTCCATTCTTTAATTTCTCTCATATTAGAAGGATCAATGGAGATTCCATCCTTAGAGACAATATGGCCATGGAAAGAAATCTCTTGAATCCAGAATTCACACATGCTAAACTTCCCATATAATTCATGTCATCTAAGAGTCTTTAGAATAATGCGCAAGTGATTTTAATGATCTTCATATATTTTGGAGTATACCAAGATATCTCAATAAATACCACAAAAAAGTCATCAAGATATTCCTTGAGAACTATTTTCATTAGATCCATGAAAACAAAGGGTGCATTTGTCAATCGAAAATGCATTACTATAAACTCGTAATGCCAGTACCTGGTCCGAAATGCTATTTTCAGAATGTCTTCCTTTTTTTACACACAAATGATTATATCTATATCAAAGGTCAATCTTTGAAAAATATTGAGCTCTATGATGTTGGTCAAATAAATCATCAATGCAAGTTTGGGGATACTTTTTCTTTATTTTTATAGAATTGATCTCCCAAGAGTCAATACACAACCTCATATATCCATCATTATTCTTAACAAAAAGGACAGGGGCTCCCCATGGAGAAAAACTAGGGTGAATAAATCCCTTATTACTCAATTCCTCTAGTTGTTTCTTTATTTCCACAAATTCTACTGTGGCCATTCTATAAGGGGTCTTCGATATGGGCCTTGAACCAGGAATTAAATCAATGGAAAACACAATTTCTCATTCTAGAGGATGTCCAGGTAAATCATCTGGAAACACATCAACATATTATTTCACAATAGGCACATCCTCTATTTGAACATGCCTTTCCTCACCCATAGTTATTTCATTCTCTTCCTCTCCAATAATTGAATTTAATTAAGCTACTGGGGATGGATATAGATAAGAATTAGGCGGTGGAATTTCTACTCTAAGGATAAGGTACTCTTTATCATCATCAAAAATTGTAACCTATTTCTTCTTACAATAAATTTTCGCATCATGGTTCTAAATCCAATCCATACCAAGGATTATATCAAATTCAGTCATGGGTATGACGATGAGATCAGCAGATAAATAACCTTTACGTGCCTTAATGGGAACTGATTCACAAAACATTATTGCAATGATACTTCCCTTATGAGTTTTCACTAACAACTCCCTTGTTAAATCAAATTAGAAATATCTAATTTTCTTAGAAAAAATGGAAGATATGAAACAATGTGATGATCCATAATCAAATAAAGCATTGGCTAAAATTGAGGAAACCATTAAATTACCTGCCACTATGTCTTTCGAAGATTCAACCTTAGCAGTGGTGATAGCATATTATTGGATTTGATCCCTTGGCCTTTTCTGAGGTAAGTTTCTTCTGATTCTTAGGAAATTCATTTTCATAATGTCTCATTTCCCATAATTGTAGAATACAACATTAACAGCCTATTTCTTCGCCTGGCAATCACGAGTTTGGTGGCCTTTTTCACCACACTTGCAACAAAATCCCATTCTATTCAGACAAGTACCTAGGTGTTTCTCCCCACATTTACTATAGGATTGATATTCAACATTTTTTCCTTCGCCTTATTTCCATTTCCAGAGTTTTCAGCAGATCTCTTCTTCTCTTGCTTTCCTTCAAAGCCGTAAGACTTAGAGAATTCTTTTTCTATATTGATATCACGTGAGACAATATCTTCATATGACAAGAAGGATTGTGAGACTAATTATCGATGGAGAAATGGATTTAACCAATCAAATAAATGATCAATATTTATTCTTGGGTTACGTATATAATCTACAGAATGCCTCGCTAACCTTGTAAACATAGTTTCATACTTTTCGACATTCTCATCCTCATTTTTCCTCAGACTCAGAAATCACCTATCCATATCTACTTGATGGTCATGAGGAAATTATTTTTCTATGAAAAGTTCTTTAAACTACATCCATTCCATGTTTTATACCTCTTCATCTTCCTTTTTGATTTGGATTAATGACCACCATTGATCTGCTTCTCCCGTGAGGCGATAAACTTCTATGACAACTTTTTCACTTTCGCTACTCCCCAAAGTGTGAAATATTTTCTCTATGAAATTTATCCATTGATCAAATACTACTGGATATGAACTCCCATTTAATATTTGTTGTTTTTTCCTCATTAAGCGATCTAACATTGATCCTCTATGCTGTGGATCAGGGTGCTCCATATGGATAAGTATATTATTCATAACCTGAGTGAGTTGTCCCAGTACAGTGATAAGATGATCATCACCAGTGGTATCGCTAGATCCACTATAATTATCTTGAGTAGGATGGAAATATCAACAGGGATTACGTGCGTTGATACGGTTTCTATTCCTTCCACTAGGTTCCATTTCTAAACAATGGCATAAACTAGATTAGTTTATAAATCAAAATACACAATTCCATACTTGTAATACACTTAACATAAATTGAAAAATTTATGGATATAATCCATAATCATAAAAATGTTTTCTTTGAGGAATTATATATTCATAAACCCTTCATAATGGTTTGTAAAGAAAATGAGAATTATCCTAATCATATCCCCCAGGAGTGTTGAAACCAAAAGTGCAGCAAGGCCCGTTGTCGTGCACCAGTTCACATTCGAGTCTAGCTCAAAGCAGTGTTTTCTGGTTTTACCCCTAGGTACATCTATTCCAGAGCCGCCTCTTCCTACTCGTATCCAAATAGGGATATATTTCTTGGAAAAATCACAAAATATCTACAATACCAAAATTCTAGGAAGATCTTCTATACTAATCCTCAAAGTCTATCTTAGGGTTTTGAGCTCTAATCAAAGTTTATCTAAGTCTATCTTCCAAGGTTTGTACTAAACATTCTCTGATACCAACTGTAACGCCCCTACCCTAGTTACCCATATTCGGTGCATCATAACATATCATTGATATTATCACTAAAGATCAAGTCTCGAAAGATTTATTAGTTTAGTAGCATTGGAGGTACTAGATACATTCATAAGGTTTACAATACATCAAAAAATGGAAAAATACAACAACATTGTTTTCATAGACAACAATGAAATCCCATAGACTATCCCTACAGGTCAGTCATAATATACTTCTTCGCATAATAGGAAAAATAAAACATATAAAGGGTTGATCTCAGATGCTCAGTAAGGATAACGATATAGCGGGAATTTTCATAAATAAACATAAACATTTAAGGCAATGCATAAAATTAAAATCTAAGACATTTCAACATAAAATTCATCATAATATAGATAATATTAATCAAAATAATGTCATTTACTTACTCACATGGATATTCTACTAGTAGAATAATCACATGAAATATCAATAGCCAATTTCATAATGATGGAATGCACAATGCTAGACTTTCATAACCACATAGTCAAGGCCTTCTACCAAGACTAAAAATAAGATTTTGTCAAGGCACTATGCCAAGACACTAGTTTTCCTCATGATAACTACTGATGCATCAAGAAGATATAGCGGGCTCCACCCGTCACTTACTAAGTCCAATGCATTCCTCATATGAAAAGGATTAAACATAAAATAAATATTCGTATTAAAACTAGCATACAAAATTTAAATACTTTATCCATAAACCATGAATGGTATGAAATTACACATCCATAGTCAAACATATCACAAAACATTAAATACAATATGGAAGTTTTGTATCATAATAAATCACTTTCAAACAAAATTAAAATCCATCAAAGGATGTTGACATTGATGAAATCAAAACCTTTTAGCGAAATATCTCTTTCTATTTTGAAATCATTTAAAAGTCATGTAATTATAAAGGAAAAAATTTATTTTTTAAAACATTATTTTAAGCTTTTAAAGGAATCTTTGACAATGTTATAACGGCGGAAAATAGCCACACCCACTGTATATGTTTAAAAAAAGACATTCTTACCTTAATTTTGTTGAAAAGGTTATAAAGGACCTTGTTTGGAAAACAACGGAAGGATTCCTTTATAAACATATTATAAAATTAAAACAAGGGTATAAATGACTTTAACCCATAGTCTATAAAATAGTAATAATGTTATGAATTACATTTTTAATAAACATGGATGTGGATGATAAAGAGGTCCCAGTAGATACTCACACAAAACAAACTCGGATAATAAAGAGATTGTGAAATTAACCCTTACCTTGTACTTTTCCTAGGTCAATGGTAGGTTAACCTCCGGTATAATGGTGAAATAATTGTTATTAAATTATAAAAGAATCATGTATATTAATATGATATCATATATTATCTTCTAATATTGTTTTGTTAATGATATTTCAGTAGTATCATCGTTTCAGGTGTTAACTGATTCGTTTTCCTTTATATGATTTGTCATGTAAGTAATGTTTGATGTGAATATTATGTATCTTATTAAAATTCAGAATGATATTAAGTCGTTAAACATTATTTTTAATCGTCAAATGAAAATTTGTATTGAATTGATATGATGAGGAATGAATCTCATCGTGTTCGTGGAGTTGGTATTCTGTAAGTACGCATGAGCGACAATATCATTCTTCTGATATTAATATCATATATAATTGGATGGTATATGATATATAACGAATCATTAAAATGTTATATTTTTTATTTACACCATTTATACTCATTATTATACCCATCCAAGTAATAATGTATTGAATAAAAATTACCCACGACGTGAAGACGGTAAGCCGTACGTACGCACGTATATGGTGACATGTGATTCAAAGGATGGATAGAATAATGAATATGGTTGTACCATATTAATAATAACATCAATGTATATATAAGATACTTGAGTTATAAGTTTAGAATGGAAATAACAAATAATGAGCATGTGGATGAAGAAAGGAACTTGAAAGGGGTGATGAAATATTTACCTCTTCTTTAGGTTCTTCCTTTTGATTTGATCAAAAGGGCTCCTTAGGTTGGCTTTATGACTAAAGTAAGGAACCTAAGATGAATGGGGGAAAGTTTATAGGATATTTCATTAGGGTTTTTCCAAGCCAAATTTCTTTTAAGGTGTAAATATAGAGATAATGGCAGTGCCCTTTTATAAGAGGGGTGAGGGGCACCGTTGGAAAATCTAGAAATATTATTTTATAATAAAATCATGTTCCATTTCTAATGGCTCTAAAATTAATTATTTAAAATATAAGGTGGGTATGGGTCAAAAACCTCTCAACCAATTGGTATTATATAGGTTTCAGACACTATATTAACCTTATCTTATAGATTTAACTCTTACTTAAATAGTTTGACATTTACCATTTCTCATTGTATTTTTATATTATATGGTTACTAAATATACTATAGACTTCCAAGATAACACCAAGTGGTTAATTAATGATAAGAATATAATTATATAATTCTTTTGGTTAATCCTTATATTTTTAGGAAAATAATATCAATTAATAATCTAATATTTGTTTTAAAAACTCTTTTATGTCAATTTTGACACTATTTGGTATTTTGTTTTAGCTAAATTCATAACAGCATTATTAATTCGAAGATAATTCATCTAACCAACCCTAATATGTAATACTAACATATAAAGTTAGTGTAATTCATAAAAAGTCTCAAATTCCATTAATTTGGATATATATAATATCAATTATTTTAATTTTTCATTAATTAGGTAATTACGGCATCATCATTGTGTCATAAATAAATTAAATTCTTTAATGTCTAAAAATTTTAATAAAATACCATTATTTATGAAATATATTTAGATTTATAATTAATATTTATAGACGAATTTATCTAATGTTTAACCTTATATTAAAAATGGTTTAGTTATTAAACATTGAATTTAACACTTTTAGCTCTTCTTTGAATTAAATAATAATAAATGTCCTAATAAAATCCAAGTGGACCTAAAGGATCAAAAATTATTCCTAAGGTTGTTTTTTGTCGAATTTTACTTATCAAATAGAATTATTACATGTTTTAGGATAATAATAATATCATTTTTACCCTTAATTACCCTATTTACTTTTAACCGTGGTAAATAAAAGTAAAGAGTTATTATTCACCAAAAATTATTTTCATCTTATTGAACGACTTTTTACTTACTGATGTCAACTGTGTCTCATAGATTTTTGAAATATAACTCACAGAAGTGGTAAAATTATGTTTTTTGTAAATTTTCAAATACTCATTGGAGGTGGGTAAAAGACGGTAAAAAGTTCAATAAAATTTTTATATATCTAAAATTATTATAAACTGACTCCAATTAATTACATTGAAATTATATAGTTATTATGTATATATTTTAAATTAAAATAAATTTTAAAAAAATATATAATTATTTAAATAAAAATTCAGTTTTAAACTATAACTCAATGTCTTTCACTATTCATCAAAATTGAATGTTTTTAGAAAATACCAAAAATTCACCCTAGGGTAATTTCTATATTCTGAATCCAAAAATAAAGTCCATTTTGAAAGATAAGATTTATAAATTTTCAAAAAGTGGGTATTACTATTCATAACGGCTAGTTTGATTGTTTGTGGTGTGTTAGAACTCGAAGTTGCGTACAACACACGCTATTGTATTATGTAGAGAGAGGCGTATTGTGGAAGCTTGGAGTGTTACAACTAAAGGGAAGACCAAGGATGTGAGACCCAACAAAGGGGACACCTATATTTAACTGTTTTTTGGGTTAGACCACAGAGAGGCTTCCTATGTAATGTGTCTAGGAGATAAGTATCAAAACCCACGTAGTTTTAAATCATACAGTTTAACATCATGTGGGACAAATGGGCATATATTTTAACGTCATATGGGATGAGGCTGAACTGATGTGCAGTGGTCAGGTCTAATTGGTGATGGTCTTGAACCTCAAAGTGGCTTCATACATACATTAATTTGAATGGTAAAGGATCAAAATAATCATTGTTCGGTTGAGAGGTGGCTGGGGCTTACACATGGTTAGTGGACCAGATGAATGCTGATATAAACACCACTGGGGGAGGTTTAAAGAGGTTCACCCCTAGGAGGGGCACTAGAATATAAATATGGTTGGTATTGAAACTCAAGGAGGCTTCCTACAACCCTTTCTAAAAATGGGAAAAGGATTAAATCCTACATAGTTTGTAAAGGAATAGGTCTTACACATAGGATAAGAACATGTAATACTATGGAGTAGTGATGGTGAATATGGATTATGCATGGAAGCTACCCATGATATCCTCCTCATGTCATACCATGAGTGCATCCCATGGGGAAAAGATTCAGTTTAACATCATTTTAATGGATGAGTTATGTGGGTATTATGCAATGGGATTCCCATTATGCATTCCTCATTACGGGCCATGAGGGAATATCGACTTGATGGTTGGTCGAGGGAATATGGTTTGCGGGTTACACCTTAAAATGAGGTCCATGGTGGTTGTTTTCTATTTGCTACATGATGAGGAATCTTATTCATGATTCATACAACATCCTATTCCAAAATGATATGGAATGATACAGTTTAAGGTTTTGTAGTGAGGGTCGTTGGCATCTTATACTTGGCTCATAAGGCATATCTAATTTAAGACAGGATGCATCCTATGTATTGATATATAGGGTATATTATAGCTTATAGTCATGTAGTGGTGACTATTATGAAAACGGCATAACAAAATGGTTGGTTTTTGTACTTATTCAAGAGAAGCACTTTCTAAATCATCCCGACATTGGTATTAGGTGATGGGTATTGGAGGAGTTTCTTGAAGAATGGTTCAACTCAAGGTACTCGGGGAATTGACAATGAGAATGTCAGCTCGTGTCATGGTAATGGGATCGAGAGAAATATGTTGACTAAAGGTGTTTCATGTAGTGTCAAGGAGTATCTCAAATCATGGTATTCCAGTGGTGAAAAGTCAATAAACATAAGGGAAGAAGGTAAAATTTTGTTGACTTTTCCTGAAAAGTTCATTGTGTGGCTGTCCATTTTGTATGGGGGTCATAGACGGTAGTGATGGGAATGGACCAGGTGGTCAGGGGTGTAGGCTGGCAGTGACAGTGTGTGTGTGTTGGGGGGGGGGGGTGGTACAGCCCGCATAGTATGGACCAGTGGGAACGAAGGAAGGAACTTAGTGAAGGATATGGGTTTTTGAAGGTAGGATCTTTGAATAGGATATGGATTCATGAAGGAGCTTCATGGAGATCAGGTTCTGGAAAAGGATGGATCTTCAAAGAGCTCAGGGTCTTGTGAAGGATGGGGATTCACAAACTAAGGATTCTTCATGAAGGAAGGAATTCATAATAGTAGGGGTTCTCCATAGCAAAGAGCCTAATATTTGGAGAGTGCTCTATGAAGGCTTATTGATTTGTGGTCCCACGAGCAACCCGAAGTGGCTTTGTCCTTTGTGAAGGGTGGGGGACTTCCCAACGGGAAATTTTTCACGGTGTTCAGGAGAACCGCGAAGTGGGAGATCATCAGATGAAGGGGTGGCATGGTCATGCTTATGAGGGGGTATGAGCCTAGTATTTAAAGGCAAATGAGGACCACGGGGCCCGCCACAAAGAAAAATTAGGCACTGTAAGGTAAAAGTAATGATGCAAAGGACATACGTCTGCAATCATATCACAAAGGAAATGTGACGCCATAGAGGTGATAGGTCCTTGGATGATCATGGAGGAAAAGTGACGATGTGGAGGAGACACATTCACAGTGGATCATGGAGGAAATTTGACACCGAAGAGGAGATACATTTAAAGCAGATCATGGAGGAAATGTGACGTTGTAGAGGATATATGTTCGCAACAGATCACATAGTATATACATTCACTTGGGGAGCTCTGTAAACCACGATGCTCACAAGTGTGTCGCAAAAGAAACAGATGCCATGAAGCACATACATTCATGCAGCCATAGAGGGACTTCCATGGATGGGCTCTATGAACCAGTATTCTAGCCTATCTTCAAACATCCAAAAATTCCAATCTGTAACTATGTTTGGGAACTACGACCAGTAAAATAAAAGCCTGAGAAATGGAATACACTCTTGGATCAAGTATGAAAGCATTCGATGCAAATTATGGTTGAGTTTTCCAGTTCTAATAAGTACATCCCTCAATAATATCACATTCCATCCTTTCTTATATGTATTTAATGGTTCCTGAATCACTCTTGATGGAGATACCCCCACCTTTACGGGCCTATCCAACGTAGAACATTACGCCCATTGATGTTACCTATCCAAGTGTGCATCCAAAATAAAAGAGTTTAGCATGTTTTCAATATCATTTATTATTATTTTAAAAACCTTGTGTGTAGAAAGAACAATCAAGTAAATGGATGAGATGAATCATATTAACTATGTTAATTCTTCTATCTAACGATAATAAATTATTCTTCCAATTCATTATGTGATTCATTATCCTATCAAAATCCGTTCAAATGTGAAGCTTTTGAAGACTACTAGGGGATATTGGGGAACCCATATAATCTATTGGAAATATCTTTATGTTCATTTTCAAGATGCTCTCCATGAAACCAACCCACCTTTCCAAGAATTGATTAGATATATAGAAGCATCCCTTTTCATTAACGACCAGTTAGATGCTTCACTTTAAATATTACTCAAAGATCCCATTGGTTCCTCATATCGATCACTTGCTGGTATTGATTGAATAATGGTGTTATCAGTGAACATCATATAATAAATCCCCATATAGTGAGACCTATGGTTGTAAGATAGGATAATACTAGTCATGATGCTTTTGTTGATGAAATGATTGAATGTTTCTTGAGTAAGGATGAATAGGGTAGTGGAGAGTGAGTCCCATTTCCCAAGACCAAAGACCTATTTAATGAACCCTCATTGTTTCCCCATGAATGATTTGAAAATCTATGCATAACTATAACATCTAAATAGGATATAAGAGTCCCAAGAAGTGAATCCCAAATGAGTAAGAACTTTTTTTACGAAATTAAATTCAAGTCTATCATTGTCTTTATTCATGTTATGCTTGATTTATATAATAGATCCACATTTCATTTTATTGATATAGTGGATCACCTATTGGGCAAGAACTATAGCTCCTTGTGTCGTCCACCCTTTGAATAATCCTTTTCATCATATATCAAAAAAGGATGGTATGTGAAGTGTCTTTTGATAATTACATAGACCAGAACCTTGTAAGTGAAATTACACATACTTATGGGATGGTGGTGATGGAAGGAGTGTTGGTATTTAATATTTTCAACGAGAAACAGAGTAGTGGAACATGCCACACATTGTAGGATACCTCCATTGAAGATTTCATGTGTTGCTTGGATAAGGTCATTCCAAACCAAATCCAATGAATCCCTATAGAAAGATCCGGGAAATAGGTCCAACTCGAGAACACTTTTAGGGCTTAGGTACAAGACTTCTTCGTGGATCTCCTTCTTCTGGGAGCAGATTCATGTTTTATGTTTTCAAATATTGAGACCATATTGATAATTACGTCAAAAATAATTGTGCAACCACTCAGGTATCCACTATGTATGTAGTGTTTTGTTGCTGTAAAAAGAACCCTAAAAATGTATCATCCATACTTCGTATCATGTTGCAATAATTAGTATTGGTAATATTTTATTGAATGAATTTGGGTCTACTGATACACCAGTTTTCATTCATGGAAGCATGGAAAAAATAAATATTTTTATCACATTTCCATATATATTTGATTATAGATTTATCTTTATCTATATATTCATGATTTAATATTATGTCAGCAAAAATATTTTTTTAAATAAATCTCTTGAAATAAATATTCCTTCCATTTGTTTTCCAAATCAGATGTCAATAACTCAAACTCTTATTTTATTATTTCTAAATCATGTATACAAGGAGGTTGATTTCACATCCTTGTTTGAAGTTCAATTTAATTATGTCTTAGTTTTTTGTGAATGATGGTCTAAGATCATCCCTATGATCTCTTTTTTCCTGAGTATTTGACCACATAATGATAACCTAAGGCATCGATCTATAGTGGGGAAAATGGAAGTGATCACTATTCTATTTTCTAGGGGACATAAAAACAATAAATAGTGAATGATTAAATAAGCTATGAAAAATTTGAGTCACATTAATGTCATGATAAGAGGAGACTACATGGAAATTTTCGAGACAATGATCTAGGAAACACCAGGTCCATCAGCTCCTTTTTTTATTTCAATAAGAAAGATTTTTTCCTTTGAATCACACATTGAGAAGTTATAAAATGGTCATGAAGGAAAGAAATCGTAACTATCATTTTTGGGGATGACCCCACCACTATTCTTCTCTATGTTCCCTCTATGATCACTACCACAGAAATGGATTTTTGCAGCACCAGCCTTTAATAGGGCTAAAAAGAGAACAGATAATGGGGGTACCTTTATTAGTGCTGACAAAAACAAAACGATAAAAGGTTCTTTTTGCAACTCAAAATATAATGTTAAAAGTACACCATTATCAATTCTTTACTTATCACTGATAATGGTACCCCCTTTATTTGCTCTTTTTTAGCGATGTTAAAGGGACCCCCTTTATAAGTGCTTTTTTTAAGAGCCCTGATAAAGGGGGTCTTTATGGGCACTTTTTTTAATTGCACTAGTAAAGGATATATTTTAAAAAAATCATTAAAAATCATATATAAATATATTAATAATTATATAAATATGATATATATTTTTCAATATGTTTTACATAAGTATAAATATACATTTACGCTTAATAATTATTATATTTATTGAAAATGGATTATAAATTAATTAAATAAAATTATTGATTAGTAATTTGGTAATTCTTATCATGTAATTTTCATTTAATAAAAATTTAAAGGCACAAAAAATAAAAATAAAAAATTAATGAAAGATCGAAAATATGTTGAAAATGTATCTCGAACTTCAAACGGACTTAACTTTTGATCCTGGTGTCCGTTTGAGCTCTATAACATATCAAATCGATTCTCATTATTAGATCTACAATTAAGAGGTTATGAATGACATATATGATCTTTTTACCTTTTTTAAACTCCCAAAAGGCCCATAAGTCCTCCAAAACTAGGTTTTTAGTTGGGATATCCATATTTTTTTAATATTCGGAGTAATTTCAGCATCATTTAGGGGGTATTTTCCCCTTTTTCAGTGGGGACTGAATTAATTCTAGGAGATTAAATTAATATTTATTTTATTTCTTTTAAATTGTATCATTATTCATAATTTTATATTTATAATAAAATATATAAAAATATATACATATTTTTTATATATTCACATATAAAAAATTTAATTTTATAAATAAATAATTAAAAATATTTAAATATAAAATATTTTTTCCAATATATAAGAATTATCTAAAATAAAACTAATATCTATTTTATTTGAAAGAAAAATGTATGAATATTTTATATACGTATACAATTAATATATATATAAATATAATATATATATATATATACATATTTGAGTGTGTATTAAAAAATAGACACATATTTATCTATATGTTCTAATATATGTGTATAAATATAAATAAATGTAAACATGTATAATTACATTTATATATGCACACACACATAAATAAATATATACGTGTGTGTATTTATAAACACAGACACACACAATATATTATATATATATATGTATATATATATATATATTTACCTAAAAAATGTAATGAAATGTATATAAATATTGAGATATATCATAAAATATAGAATAAAACAATATAGGTTAGTGGAAGAGGGGTTGGGGTATAAGGGGGAGATCTTAGGTTTGAAACCCAATAAAGGCAAAGGCTCGTATAGGCTTTAAAATTGGTCTGGCTCTATTAAATGGATTGCGGGGGCTTCTTAGTGATATTGAAAGGGGTTCGATAAAGTGTAGTTAAAAGGGGCCTGGGTCAACCCTATGATTTTCAAGAAATATTTTAATTTTTATTTAATTTTTTTTGACATATTGGAGTGCTTTTAAAAAACGACGATAAAAGGGGTCTTTTATCAGTGTTGAAAAAAATAACATATAAAGGACCCTTTTATCAGTGTTGATAAATAGGTCCTTTATCAGTTATTTTTTAGAATTGATAAATGGGAACCCTTTTAACAGTGTTTTGATTATCCATGATTTCAGAGCGCTGTATATTTCATTTTGCACACTTTTAAAGGGAATATTAGTTGTAGTGGATGACGAAGTCTCCACCCACATTACCACATAGCAAGATTTTACCAGTACTAAAAAATTACTGATAATCGAAGAAGGATTAAAAGCGGGTCCCTTTTATTAGTGCTAAAAAAGTGATGATAAAGGAAACTATTATCAATTCAAAAAAATATCTAATAAAATGAGTCTTTTAACAATGCTAAAAAAGCGCTGATAAAAGTATAAAAATTAAAAAATTAAAAATTCAGAAAAATAAAAAAAATGGCCTCTTTTATTAGAGTTATAAGGCCTCTTTAATAGCACTAGTTATGCACCGGCCACCTTTAATAGTGCTAGGCCCCAACCCCTTTAGCAGTTCTAGAAGACCCCTTCACCCATAGATGCACCCCTTCCTCCACTAGGATGCAAAACCAAGTTCTATCCCTTGCGTGCATGCACCTTTACCACTCATCCATCTTATTTTGTTCTATATTTTATGAAATATCTATTATATTACAGATAAATTTTTTTGATTTATTTGTAAATTAATATATAGTTATATCTATACGTATATAAATCTATATATGTATCTAGTTATATTATTTTATCCAAATATTTATTCGTATATTAACATATACTAATATAATTATTTTTAAATAATGTTATGAAATATGTTTTGTGTTTGTGTGTGTCTATAAATAAATAAAAACATACAGACATATATTACAACAAAAATACATACATATATATATATATTATTTGTGTATCTAAAACTATAAGTATTTATTTATTTATTTATTTTCATATATTATATATTAATATTATATACATATGTTAGAATATATAGATAATATATATCAGTTTTTTAATATAGATACACATAGAGAGACATATATACATACACACAAAAACACGCTATATAAGTATATATATATTCATATGTTTTTATTTTAAATAAAATGGATATTATTTTTTATTTAGATATGGTTTTTATATTTATTATGGTATTTTATTTGTAAATATTTTTTATTATTAATTTATAAAATTAAAAAATTTGGGTGAATATATAAAAAATTACTACTACACATATTATCGTAAACATCATGCTAAATGGATTTTAAATGCTCCTAAAAATGATGATAAAGGGGGTACTTTATCTTCACTAAAAAAGAACTGATGAAGGCCCCACTTTATCAGCACTCCAAATAGGACTGATAAAGGCCTAACAGGCTGCAATGCATTGTTAAAATAACTACACACCCATAAAATCTTATAATTTCAAACAATGTTATACATATTTAATTTACATCATGAATACAAAAATTTTTGCTAATGGTATATACAAAAATATATATATAAATTTCGAATAATGTTTTGTATCTATACATTTAAAATTATCCAACCAACATTTACAAATTGTAATGGTCCATCTTTTGATTCATGTGATCCCACCTAAAAAAAGTCCTCCCATGGTATGAGTTTCCAATCAAATAATCACAACATGAGTATGAAATACTTCCTATATAATAAAACAAATAGTATGCTAGTAATACTATAAATAAATTAATTAAAAACATATATGAAAGAATACGTTAATAAAATGTCAATTTTTAATAAAAAATACACACTTAGAGTCATACCGGTAAGACCATGTGTCATATTGAGGATCATTTGAATCCTACATGCCACAAATGACTCATGGATCTTTGTCCGAATTTATCAAAAATATCTAAATCCATTTTTCTAGTTTTATGTGTGACACTTGTTCTTTTTCCAAAATTTAAGGTCAATTATAAATAAAAAAGAGACACCTTGTGTTATATCGGTCACACCGTATGTCGTATTGAGTTTTGGATAATTCCTACATGTCACCAATGACATATTGATCATTTTCCTAAATTAACAAAATAATATGAATGTGTTTCCTTGGTTTTTATTGTGCCAGTTATTTTTTTTTACTAAATTATTATTTCAAATTGGAAACACGCATTTTATGTCATACCATTCGCATTGTGCATCATTTTGATGTGAGACTGATTCATACATATTAAAAATGTCATATGAAATGCTTTCTGAAATAATAAAGAAAA
Organism: Viscum album; assembly: GCA_963277665.1. Classification (NCBI taxonomy): domain Eukaryota; kingdom Viridiplantae; phylum Streptophyta; class Magnoliopsida; order Santalales; family Viscaceae; genus Viscum; species Viscum album. The sequence goes on from OY728151.1 coordinate 599,392,939, forward strand.
TCAGATGGAATTTTCCTGGTTTTTAGTGAGTGATATGTTTTGAACTAAAATATCAATTTTAAACTGATAATGTACGCTTTTAGTCATACCGATCACATCGTGCATCAGATTGAGGTGTGGTTGATTTCTATACATCAACAAATCACCCAAGGATCGTTTATCTAATGTATCAAAACCATAAGAATGTGTTTTCTCGGTTTTCAGTATGTCACATGTTCTAATAATATATATTAATGTCAATTTTAAATAAAAAAGACACAATTGGAGTCATACCGGTCACACAGTGCATCGTATTAAGGTCTAGTTTATTCTTAAACACCAAAAATTAATCATGGATCATTTTCCTAAATTATCGAAACAATATGTACGTGTTTTCTTGGTTTTCATCTTGACACTTTTTCTTTTTATTAAAATTAATGTAAATTTTAAATAAAAAAGATACAATTTGAGTTATACCGGTCACACCATGTGTCAGATTGAGGTGTGAATGAATCTTACACATCACAATTTTCTGATAGATCATTTTTATTAATTATTAGAATAATTAAAATGCATTTATTCTATTTTGATTATGCCAGTTGTGTTTTTTTTTACTAAAATGACATTTCAAACATAAAACACGCATTTTGAGTCATAACGGTCACATCATGCATCAGTTTGACATGAGACTTCTCCACACACGTCACATATGTCTTATGAGTGTATGTCCTATATTATAAATAAAATCAGAGTGTTTTTTCTTGGTTTTTAGTTAGTGGTATATTTTGAACTAAAATGTAAATTTTAAGATGATAATGGACACTTTTAGCCATACCAGTCACACCATGCATCAGGTTGACGCGTGGTTGATTCCCACACATATAAAATGACTCATGTATCTTTTTCTTAATGTTTCATTAAAATCCAAATGTGTTTGCTCAGTTTTTAGTTATTTCACTTAATCTTTTTTACATAAATTAATGTCAATTTTAAATATAAAAACACACTTTGAATCATACTGGTCACACCGTGCATCGTATTGAAGTTGAGTTGACTCCTACACATGAAAAATGACTGAAGGATTGTTTTTCAAGATTATCAAAACAATCTTAATGTGTTTCCTCAATTTTCAGTAAGTCGCTTGTTCTTTTTACAAAAATTAATGTCAATTTCAATTAAAAAGTGTCACATTGAGTTATACCAGTCACACTATACGTCAGATTGAGAAGCACACTATGAGTAAGGGTATTTCTGACGGTTTCATATTCCCGTCACAACTAGTCGGCAGCAGTTTTTAGTAGTTGTGACAGGATACTTTCCCCATCACAAATGCTTTGTCGGTAGGTACCATTTGCGATGGGGCCCGTCGTAAATAACTTTTTAATGGCCCATTGTAATTAATCCGGGCAGAGGCATTTGTGACGATCCTAGTCACAAATACCCCCGTCACAACTAATCTAACCTATATATACCCCCATCTGTTTTTCTCTCATTTCACTCTTTACTCAACTTATATCTCTATCTCAAATGAATTTTTTTTCAAAAATTTTTGTGAGATTAAAATTTTAAATAAGAGAATTATCTGCAACTTTATTACTTCGAATGCTTCAGTTTCGAGGTATTTATGTATTTTTTTAGCCAATTTGTTTTATTTTAAATCAATTACAAATTTTGTTAATTAGATGTAAATTAGTTAAATTAGAATTTGATATTTGTTCTCAATATTTATTTTTATGAATAGTTATATCTAAGTGTTAATTAGCAATAAATTGTAATAATTAGTAATAATTTTAAATAATTTTAAATAAATAGTAAGAACTATTATTAATTGGTTATAACAAGTATTAATTATTAATAACTAGTAATAAATTGTAATAATTATTAATAATTAGAAATAACTTGAAAAAATGGTAATAATTAGAAAAAAAATTTAATAATTAGAAAAAATTTGAAATATTTAGAAAAAATTTGTAATAATTTGAGATAATTAGAAAATAATCGTAAAAATTATAAATAATTAAGAATAATTAGTAATAAATTGTAATAATTAATAATGACTAATAAAAACTGTAATAAATAGGATTCATTAGTAATAACTATGATTAATTAGTAATAATTAGTATTAATTAGAATTAATTAAGATTATTTAGTAATAATTAGTAATAATTCGGATTAATTACTCAAAATTTGTAATAATAAGTAATAATTAGTAATAATTATCAATAATGAGTAATAGTAATCAATAATTAGTAATAATTATCATTAATTAGTAATAATTATTAATAATTATGATTAATTAGTAGTAATTAGGAACAATTCATAATAATTACGAATAATTAGTAATAATTAGTATTAATTAGTAATAATTAGGATTAATTAGTAATAATTAGGATTAATGAGTAATAATTAGGATTAATTAGTAATAACTAGTTATAATTAAAAATAATAAGTAATAAATAGTAATAATTAATAATAATTAGTCATAAAATCTAATAATTAACAATAATTAGTAATAAATAGTAATAAATAGTAATAAAAAGTAATAATTAGTTATAAATAGTAATAAATAGTAATAATTAGTAATATATAGTAATAATTAGTAATAATTATTAATAATTAGTATTAATTAGTAAAAATTGTTAAAACTTAGTATTAAATAGTATTAAATAGTAATAAAGAGTAATAATTACTATTAATAATTAATAAATAGTAACAATTAGTAATAATTATTAATAAATAGTAATAATTAATAATAATTAGTAATAATTAGTAATAATTATTAGTAATAATTAGTAATAAATAGTAGTAAATAGTAATAATTTGTATGAAATAGTAATAAATTGTAATAATTAGTAATAATTGGTAAGAATGAGAAATAAATGATAACAAATAGTAATAATTAGTAATAATTAGTAAAAATTGGTAATAATTAGTAATAATTAGTAATAATTAGTAATAAATTGTAATAATTGGTAATAATTAGTAATAATTAGTAATAATTAGTAATGATTAGTAATGATTAGTAATAAATATTAATAAATACTTATAATTATTAATAATTAGTAATAAATTGTAATAAATAGAAATAATTAGTAATAAATAGTAACAATTAGTATTAATTAGTAACAATTAGTATTAATTAGTAAAAATTAGTAAAAATTAGTAATAATTAGTAATAGTTTGTAATAATTAGTAATAATAGTAATAATTAGTTATAGTTCGTAATAATTAGTAATAATTAGTAATAATTTGTAATAATTTGAAATAATTGGTTATAATTAGTAACAAAACATAATAAATTTGAGTTCACTGATAAAATGGCACAATTTTAAGAAGATTGGTGGAATTCCATTGATCGATTCCTCAAATCCATTTAACTTTCTACCACTAAAATCAATATGAATAATTTTCTCAGACATTCATCAGAGCCGATTTTTCATAGTTATTTAAGTCGGAGAAAGTTGTAAGGTGGTGCGTCATCGAAAAAATAGGCTATTTTGCATGATGACTCTTCCCCTTGAAACTTTCTACGACTGAAATCACAATGAATAGTCTGCTCTGACATACTAATGTTCATTTTAATATAAACAAGTGCATGGAGAGAAGTGTGGTGAGGCCTTCTTGCTCTCTATCCTCGTGCATATGAAAATGAATATTCGTACGTCAGAGGAAAATTTTCATAGTGATTTAATCACATAAAGATGCAATTGGATGATTCTTCAGGAAAAAGAGTTTCCACCAATCCATTGGAAATTGTACCACAGGTAATTAAGAATAATTAGAAAAAAATATCTGAAATTAATAATAGTTTGTGGAGATTAGTATAAATTTCTATAAATGAGTGTATATCAGTATGAAATTTTAAAAAATTGTCTGAATAATTATAAAATAACTAGATTTATTATAAATTACTATAAAAGAGAACATAGTTATATTCACTTTTTTGGATAGTTTTTATCTTATATCTAATTATACAAAATAACTAATTATTTCATATTTCTTATAAAATAATGGAATGAGGAAGTCAAAAAAAGTCATTATTAGATGATCATTATTTGATAACTTAGCATGGGAATCTAAACAGTTGTGGTTTAAATCCAGTATATATTGAGGGTGTTTAAGTTTGTTCATAATTTATATCATCGTAAGAAAAGTCTGTTTCTGAAGGGACAATTAAGTTTCCTTCTATAAAACAAGCTCTGAGGACGTATAACACATTTGAAAACATTGGAGGTCATTTATTGCATTTTGGTTTTAAACCAGATTTTGTAGTTTGGTATCAACATGGAAAACTTAGTTCCATATATGATATAATTAATTGGTTCCATATCCAAAATAGTTTCAAAATTTAGTAAAATATGTGGTAGGTCCTTCTTTTCAAAAAACTGAAACTCAGGATGATATTGATTTAACTTTTATTTTGGAACCATCTCATTTATAAGATTTATTGAGGACCATTTAGGATTCCTTATGTCCTGATTGAAAGATAATAATTCTTGAATTTGTTGCGAAAATTACGTCCATTAAATCACATAATGGAATTTCAAATAGATATTTTGATTAGATATTATATTTGTGAAAAAAACTACTAATTTGAGGAAATGTGTTGCCGGTAAATTTATATGAGATCGAGAGGCTGGTTCATAATCTGGGTCTTCATTACTAAAGGATTCGTGCATCTTCAAATGACTGAATCTTATATTATGGTGAAAGTTATTTGTTGGGTAGTTGTCCTACATGTGGAAAATAAAGGTATAAATAATCTCAACCAAGGATGTCTGTATTTGTTCCTGTAAAACAATTGATATATTTCCTGCTCACACCCTGATTCCAATGTTTATTTATTTCTGAAAAAACAAAATCATTGATATCATGTCACAAAAGCCACATTTCAACCAATATAAGCTTAATTCATACCTATGATTGTGATTCATGAAACATTCTGACCTTGTGCATATGTCATTTGCTTTAGAATCTGAAAATGTGTTATTAGGTCTTTCTACTAAAGGTCTATCGAATTGGTTCTTACGGTAGTCAGTATTCATGTTGGCATTTCTTAATAACTCTATATAATTTTCTTTCATGTATGTTGATGAAGGATCCATATATCTTTTTGACCTTATTAATTCTATTTTATCTGAAAAAGAATATCATTGTTTATTTGAAACCATTGATTGATGAGTTGAAGTCACTATATATCAATGGTGTCAATACATATGATGTTGCTGAAAAACTACATTTCGTACTGAAAGCAACATTAATGTAGAAAATTAGTAACTTCCCAACATTCAGCTTGTTATCTGGCTCATGTACACATTTTCTAAAATCATGTATGTACTGTATAATAGATAGAATATCATTTATACTTCTCAATGGACAAAAAAACCTTGTTTTTTCGACTGCCATCGTAGATTTAATCCAACCGATCATCCTTTTTGAAAAACAATTATCATTTCAGAAAAGGAACATTTGAAAAATATGGGGCTCCAACAATGATTTCATTTATAGTTTTGAAATCAATTCACTCTTCATTACCTCCCATCACATTTGGATGAATAATAAACAAACAAAAATTTGTTGGGTTTGGAAAAGAGCATAGGTGGATAAAAAGAAGCATTTTTTGTGATTTTCCATATTTTTTAGATTTTTTGGTATGTCACATGTTGTATGTTATTAATATTGAGAATAATTGTTTTGATAATTTATTTCAAACAGTTTTGGATACACCAGGTAAGACCAAAGATAATTTAAATGCATGATTTGATCTTCCCAAATTTTCAAGCGACCGGAACTTGAACTTTTTGAAAATGTCAGATCATAGAAGTTAATGATTCCAAAAGATTATTATATACTATCCAAAGAGATTCTATTATTATTTTTCCAATGAATTACAGATCTGAGTCTTCCAGATGGTTATGCATTAAATTTGGGTAAATATTTCATAAATGGTCATATTAGTGGATTGAAAAGTCGTCACTATTCTAACATCCCTGGTAAATAAAGAATATGATATTTTAATATTTATTAATGTTTGTGAATTAAATATTAATTTTAAATTATAAGGGATTATATTTCAAATATCGTACTCAACATGAAACCATGTGTTTCTTTGAAATCATGCGTTGCACACAACATCGAGTTATACCAAAAAATAATATATTATAATTACAATTTTAAATGGTAGTTAATGACTAGACATTGTATTGGAAGGAATTAATATAACTAACTAAAATATGATTACACATGTTTGTTAAATGTTTTTACTTTTATCCAATAATTTTGAGAGGCTTAAAATAATAATGCATCTGATTTTAAGCTTGAAAAACTCTAATATTTTTAAGAAGTCATTTTACTACCTTTTGATGGATAACCCTTTTTATATCTAGTTTTTGTAATTTTTATATTCTTCATTTGAAATAATAAACTTCTTCTTTAGAATATTGACATAAAAATTTCCATTGCATAAAATTTAGTATTTTTCTTATAATGTTCATTTTTTTAAAGAATAGTGAAAAATACTTCATTTTAAATCAAAACTCTATTTTTATCTGATCTATTTATATGGATAGATTATCTTTTTTATTAGATTTAAAGTGTAATTATATTATATTTTTACCATTTAATCCAATTTTGTTCTGTGGAAGTAATTTCGATTTTTAATTAGACATAAACAAGTCTCAATCTTTTGATAGTTATTATTTCTTAAAAACACGCTTTTTGGTTTTGACAATGGGAAATGATTTTAAATTTATTTCTGCAACATCTATGTTCAAAATTTATAAAAAATGGATTCTATATTTGGAATCATGAGGTAAAAATTGTGTAAATAAGATGATTCTTTTTTTAGACATTATCAATAGTAACTTGAGTAAATATTTTATTTACCATGGTTAAAAGATAAATCTGGTAAATAAGGGTAAAAAAATAATATTATAATAATATTAAGTTACCAAAACACTTGTCGTAACCCTATTGGATGATACATTTCTGAACATTTTCATACTTGGGTCTATTATGGGACCCTAAGGAGCCACCTGTAAGTGAAAATGACATTTTATAAAAATTAATTTAAAGTTAAGGAAAATGTAACATAGACATATATCCTTTAAGTAAAAGAATTTTTATATAGGTTTATATAAGTGATATTTTCAACTATAAGTAGTCATTAGTAATAAAATAATATTTCATACATCATGTTTTTTTATTTATAATTTTTATACATCATATAAAAAAAATTATTTATGACATAATAATGATGTGGTGACTACCTTTTTAATGAATTTTTAAAATAAATGAGATTATAAATATTAAAATAAATTTATTTTGAAACTTTTTCTACCATCCATGAAATTTAGGGACAATAATGAATTTTTATATTTTAATTAATTATGGATTTCTGAATGAATAAAGTTGTTATATATTTTTTTAAATGTCTTGATATGAATAGTTTCTAAATTTACATAAATGAGTTTTTAAAACAATTAATGTTTTATTAAATGATAAAATAATCCTAAAACTCTAAGATTCGGACAACTGACATATATGATGTTACCATTGTGATTAATGAACTATTTTGGTCTATTAACATTTTATTGTAAATATATTAACCATATAGTTTTAATATACAAGAGGACATGGTAAAAGTTAAATTAGTTAACTAAGGGTTAAAGCTGAAAGATAAGGTTAAATTTGTTCCCTAAAATTTCCTAAAACCCTTTGTATGAGATGATTTTGAACAATAATCACCATATAATAGAATAAAATGATTTGGGACCCTTTTAAATCTAAATTCATTTTATAATAAAATAATACTTTCAAAAATTCCAAAACGGCCCCTCCTCCCTCTTATAAAAGGACACCATCTCTAACCCATAACACACATCTATCAAGCCCCATTGTCACATCCAAAATCTACACCAATAATCTCCCAACATCCCCCTATTCCACCTAGAATACTTCCTCTATGAATAATGGAATTCATGAAATCCATTTTGTTCAAACCAAAGGGAGTTACCTGATTTAAAGGAAATATCTTCTCTTATGTTATTTTATTTTATTTCCCTTATCCACTCCCTAGGTTATTCTTATTAATTTTCTACATAAAAACAACATTGTATTTAATATACTAGTATGATATTATGAGATGTAATATAACTACACATACACACACCTCCATCTAATGGATTTAGAACATACTATTTTTGTGGATGGTGAATTGCTGCCTCACGAATTGATCACTGTTTAGTTGTCTCCTACCGCCTCTAATGATGGCTATTATGATGGAACTGTAATTAGACATGATATTTATGATATTTATTTTATCTATATGGTTCTTTAATTCTTATTTAGAACATAACATTATGCTTTTAATGTAGTGTATAAACGATAATTTCATTTGAGAAAGTGCATACTACCGCCCCCTCAAAGTGATATGACTCGTTCAGGCTATACATGGAAGGTATGATGGTTGGAAATAATGAAATTATGTTACATATTTAAAATATATATTTTATTTGAATTATAATATATCTATGTATCAATTATTTTTCATTATTTGAATAATGAAAAATAAATAAATTTAGCGTTCATGAATACATACGACTTACGGTCTCAATGAATGTTGCATTTCATTTTCTTATATCCAAATGTCATGTATTATTATAAATAAATATATAATATATGTAAATAAATATATAGTGGATATATATTATATTTAAAAAATGAATAATTTTTTTGAGATAATGTACTTTTGACCACATGGACAATTTTTAATTATAACCAGTTTATTTAGGACTCAAGTACCGAACGCCGACAAAAACAACAATATGAACTTGAATAATTATATGATTGTTATATCAAGGTAATAAGTGGTATAAAAGGAATAATAAACTTTAAAAAGGTTCAGATGAAATTATAATTAACTTAAGTTTATTATTCAATAAATTAAAGAACAAACGAGTAAAGTCGGACACAAGGTAAGGGAACCTTTCACCCTCATCTTTTAGTCAACAACTTATTTAATGTTATGTTTTTTAATTTCCATTTTATAATGTTGGGATATGTTATTATATATAATTATTTATGTTCATTTTATGTACAAGTGACCAGATACCCTTTTCTCTCTCATCAAATCATTTTCTGAATATTTTTGTGACGTTGTTAGGCTGTTGAATTTTCGTAAGGGAATTTATAAACTCAATTTATAGTCTTTGGGGTTTATGAATACTTAACTGATTATATAATGTCATTATTATGTGTTTAATAACTTTATATTTATTTATGTTATAATTTAAATTTCCCTTTTGTGGATATACTTTGGCAACACATAATGACCCCATTAATAAATTATTATGATCTTTCTACAGGATTTTGTCTCAATTTACATTCCATTGAGACTAATTTGTTGTTATAAACCAATTAAATTTTATATGGTGTATATACTACCATTTTACTTAAAATATCATGAATATATATATTCTCATGATATTATAAGCTTTTTTTAATGTTATTCTATAATTATTTTAATTTTCTGAAGTGGTAAACGACTCTTTAACTAAAACATTATTTTTAATGTTTGAAAGATTTATTCTTCTAAATATTTCTCATTAATTCCCATGTTTTCAAAATGGTTTTAAGGAATTATTTATATGTAAATTAATGTTTTAAAATGTTAATTCCTTTAAAATCATCAATGTGGTATGGAACACTTTGATTCAAAAATATCTTTATTAAATGTTTTAAATGGTTTAAAAATGGTTTGATAAAGCATTGATTATGTCAATATCAGGAAATGATATATTGTGATTGAAATGTGGAAATGGTATATTTCTTTTATGCTTGTTTTAGGAGTTATGAATATGTTATGGTTCTTGGAAATTGTTTACTTTTACAGGTAGTTTCATGATAATCCTAGGGTGTTTGATCCTGAGGTAGATATCCAATGCATTGGGTAACATGGTGGAGGTAAATATTAATGTTTCTCTTAATAGATTTAGGGAATATATCGTGATGGGTATTCCAAACGTAACTCCCAATATAGATGTGAAAGATAAAATTTAATAATGTTATGGATGCTACAAGTAACCTTTATGATTTATTATTTCTATGTGTTATTCATAAATATTATGATTTTTTGAGGTATGTTAAAGATATTATGTTTTATGATTGAAAAGTATGATTTTATTTATTTTTATGTATTCATAGACTAATTTTTTCTTTCCTTATTTTATATTCCCTAATAATATTTTTATGCTCATCCAACATTTTTGAATTGTTTTTCACATGACTTAAAGATGAATAGGGTCAGGGATGGGATCAAGGAAAAGTCATGTTGTTTAAATCATGTAACTAAACATGTCACTTTTTTAAAGAGTTTTTGTATTATGAAAATAATGGATAGTGAGTAGAAGTGTATACTTGTAATATTCAAGTTGTTATGTATAAGTTATGACCTAATTCTATAAATCTATAAACCAGAAAATATCCTCAATGTGAATTATTAATTAATTAAATATTATGTAAATTTAATGGTTGGGGCCTTATAGTTGGTATGAGGGTCCTGTTTAGATAAATTTAGATGTTAGGGTGTTATTTATGAATAGGTGACATAACTATAATGGTTAGAATATTAGAAAGAGTAAACATTATTTTTTATAAATTGAATCATTTTAAGATAACCTGAATAAGTATATATTAGTGTTTATCATCCTAATAACATATTATATGATTTTTCTAATGATTTAATAACACTGAAATTTTTATTTTTAGTAAATTATTGGATCTAACAGGCCCCAGAGTAATAATGGATGAGAAGAAAACTATGACGGTTTTTTGTATAAGAAATAGAATCAAATGGGAGCTGTAATGAGAACTCTTGTGGTTATTCTCATACAACTATCTAGATTCATGATTGACCACCTGAACCTTGGTGATTTTTATAAGGAATCGTATATGCGAGAAAGAAATCCCAATGGACATTTGGGTAATAATCATAAGGGTAAGTATATTCTAAAACCTATATGTTAAGGATGTGGTAAGAAACATCTAGGAAAATGGTTGAATGGGACGAGAAGATACTATAGATGTCACAATGACGGTCAAAAAGAAATAAATTTACATGGAAAAACGAATCATCTAGTTGACTCCAAGAATGGGATAATGTTATTTCTGAAGGAACAATTGAATGTTTCAAATGTGGTGTAAATGGTCATTTTAAAAATAGATGTCCTATGAAGAAGGTTCGACAATGGGATCAGCAGGATCGTACAAATATATGTTTACCAATACCAAATGTCATTACAATTTAGGATGTAGAAACTTACAATGACTAATGAATGGTATGGATTATTTCTTAGATGATGTTTTGACATTGTGGAATCTTAAGATACAATTCATGATTTTGTTTGTAGGAAATAAGTATTACAAAATAAGTTGGAAAATAATGTTTATTGGATCATTAAGAACATTGAACGAGTTATAATTATATATATAAGGTATTAGAGAGTTATGGTACATTTTTGGATGATGAAATGCTTAAAATTATTAAGGATCTTTTGAAGATGGGATTACAGTGGAAGAATTTTTCTAGTATGTGTAACCCTGAAGATTGATATGAGAAATGTTATTCAAGAAATAATTTTTTTATCTTGTGTGAAAATTATGGATAACCTTAGGGGTTCATATGATATTTGGTTTTTGAGAAGATAAATCATTATTACATTTTGGGATGCAAAATGAAAGGTATTAGATAACCTTTGAGGATAAAACAGGTTATGGTTTTTTTTGAGGAAATTATCTTATTTTTTAGAATGTTATAAGAATGATATGGTTCTATAAAAAGGTCAACCCATGGGATGGGTGAAAACCCATCGCGTCCAGCAAGGCCATGGGAATCAAACCCAGAATCTAAGGGCAACAATGGTGCATCGCCTACCACTGGACTATGTGATGTACTTGGTTAGTATGACTAGTTATTTCTAGTTAAATGATTTAATTGATCAAGAATAAGTTTATTTGGGATATAATTTTTAATCAAATGTATATCCTTAGTATAAGAATATGATTTGTTGATTAAGTGATAATTTTTATTTTGGATGACATTCTCTCTTTTAGGAACACTATATGCCTAAGGAAAATAGAATACAATGAGATTTCATTTGTGAACTAATGGTTGAAGTTTTATTTTGGAAGAATCTATGTTGTGTACATATAGTGATTTGAGTTATATATGGAAATGTTTAAACTATCATATATAATAATTGATTAGGTTAATTACTTTTAAGTATGTGGTTTTAAGAGTAGCCGATGTTATTTAGAGATAAATGTTATGATTTTTGTAGAATACTATGTGATTAAATCCTTATAAATTTTGGGTTTCAAACATAGTTTGGATTATTTTGAATAATTTTATGGTAAATTGTGTATTTAATAGTTATTGTTGATATTTGGTTATTGTTTGTTCAATTTTTATATTTAGAGTGGAATTACATTTTTATAAAAGATTGTTCTTATAGGAGATTATTTGATATTGTACTAAACCTTTCGGTTTTCATTAATGTCTAAGGGTAGTGGAAATATATATACTTTATCTTTTGTGGATTATGTGATTCTTTAAAAGTTGATTCTAGTGATTCAGGTGTGAACAATTCATCTTGAATTCTCATCGTTTGGAGAAAAGATGAGTTTTTGGTAGAACCTTATTAATGTATAAAACTCAGCTTGAAAAGTAATTATATTTCCTTATTTTTTTAGTCAATATCATAAATAAATTCCTCAAATTTATGAAAAGGAATTTAAAAAATTGTTTATTTACTTTTCTTACTAGGGAATCAAAGACCGTTTATCCCATCACATGTCTGTGGTTTTCTAGTTGTTAATATTCCCTTGATCATGTTTTTTATCAATATCTATCAGAACATGATGTATAGCTTCTCTTCCATATCCATGTTTTCCTACATGGAATCATAGTATGGGTTATCTTGGGTGACCTTAGTACTTCACTTTCTTTATTTTATAGTGATAGTTGTATTTACTCTTTTTCTGTTGTGGGACTTTTAATTAAATTTGCATGCCCAACTTTAATATTGTGAAGATGCAATTTCTATAGGGGTAAAGGATGTTGCATCCCAAGTTAATAAATAATATGAAATTTTCATATTTATTAATATTTGTGTATTAAATATTAATTTTTCTTTAAATAGGATTCTATGTCTGATAGCGTACTCAACATGCAACAACATGTTTCATTGAAATCCTGCGTTGCAGACAACTTTGAGTTATACCAAAATAATAATAATATATTATTATTATTTTAAATTATAGTTAACGCATAGACATTGTATTGGAAGGAATGAAAATAACCAACTAAAATATGATTACACATGTTTTTTAATTTGTTTTACTTTTATCCAATAAGTTTTAGAGGATTAAAATAAGAATGAATCTGATATTAAGCATGAAAAACTCTAATATTTTTGAAAAGTCATTTTATGGAATTTTGATTGAGAACCCTTTTTAAATCTAGTTTTTGTCACTTTTATATAATCCATTTGAAAAAATAAACTTCTTCTTTATAATTATTAAATAAAAATTTATATTGGAATAAATTTGGGTATTTTCCTGATAAGGTTCATTTTGTAATGAATAGTTAAAAATACTACATTTTAAGTCAAAAATGACATTTTATGTGATCTTGGTATATGGTTAGATGGTCTTTTTAATTGGTTTTAAAGTGTAATTATATATTTTTTTAACATTTAATCAGTATTTTTCATTGTAATTAATTTAACTTTTTAATTAAACATAAAAATGTGTCAATCGTTTGATAGTTATTATTTCTTAAAAACACGATTTTTGGTTTTGACAATGGGAATTAATTTAAAATTAATTTATGAAAGATATATGTTTTTAATTTCAGAAGAAATGGATTCCATTTTTGAAATAAATAAGTCCAAATTGTGTAAATATGTAACTTTTATTTTTAGACATTATGAATAGTAACTTCAGTAAATATTTATTTACCATGGTTAAATGGTAAATATGATAAATCAGGGTAAAAAATAATATTATAATAATATTAAATTACACTAACATGTATCCAAACACTATTAAATCATACATTTATAACAATGTGCATAATTTGGTCGATTTTGGGACCCCATGGAGCCACTTCTAATTGAAAATTACATTTTATAATAATGAATTTAAAGTTAAGGAAAATGTAACACGAACATATATCTTTTAGTAAAAAATTTATATGGGGTTATATAAGTGATATTTTAAACTATAAATAGTAATTGAAAATATATAAAAAAAATTATACATCATAATATTTTATTTATATTTTTTATACATCATATAAATTATTAAGTAAGGACACAATGATGATGTACTGATTACCTTTTTAATTAATGTTTTAAATAAATGAAATTATAAATAACAAAATAAATTTATTTCTAAACTTTTTATGACTTCCCTGAATTTGAGGGATAACAATGACTTTTTATTTTTGAATTAATGAAGTGTGTTTGAAAAAATCATGTTTTTATAGATTTTTATAAAAGTCTTGATATGAATAGTTTATAAATTTATATAAATGTGTTTTTAAAACAATTAATATTATATTAAATGATAAAATAATCCTAAAAATATATTATTTGGAAAACTAACGTATATGTTGTTAAAAATATCATTAATGATCCATTTTGGGTCTCTTTTAATTTTATAGTAAATATATTAACCAAATAGTATGAATATACAAGAGGACATGGTAAAGGTTAAATTAGTTAACTAAGGGTTACAAATAAAAGATAAGGTTAAATTTGGGCTCTATACTTGTCTAAAACCCATTTTCATAGAGGATTTCAAAATAATAATCACCTTATATTGTAATTAAATTATCTAGGTACCTTTTTCAATCAAAATTCAGTTTATAAAAAAATAATACTTTCAATCTTTCCTAAACTGCCACTCCTCCCTCTTATAAAAGGACACCACCTCTAACCCATAAAACACACCTATAAAGACACTTGGTTCATCCAAACACTTAACCAAGAATCTACCAACATCCTATATTCCTCCTAGAATCCATACCCTAGTCATAAGGCAATTCAATAAATCCTTTTTGTTTAATCCAAAGGGAGTTTCCCAATTTAAAGGTAATGTCTTCTCTCAAGTTATTTTCCTTTAATTTCATTCTCCACTTCCTATATTCTTCTTATTATTTATTTAGATAACAAAAAATTATCCTCAATATAATATGTTTTTTTTATGAGATCGACACTTATTCACAACACCATCTAATGGATTTATAACATTTTGTTTCTGTGGACGACAAACTACTGCCTCACGAAACGATGATTGTTCAGTTATCTCCTACTACCTATCATGGTGGAAAATATGGTGTAACTATAATTATAGATGATATTTATGATATTAATTTTATCTCTATTCTTCTATAATTCTCATTTAGAACATACCTTTATGATTTTCATGTTGTATATATACGATAATTTCATTTGAGGGAGTGCGGACTACCGCGCCCTCAAGGTTATATGACTCATTCAGGCTATACATGGAAAGTATGAATGATGAAATTAATGAAATTATGTAACATATAAAACATATATATTATACTTGAATTATAATATACCCATGTATCATTTATTTTTCATTCCTTTAAAAATGTAAAGGAAATGAAAGTAGAATTCATGTGTACTTATGGCTTCTCATCTCCATGAACGTTGCATTTCATTTTCTTATATCCAAATGTTTTGGATTATTTTATTGCATAAATACTAGATATAAATATATATATATATAATGGATATATATGATATTTAAATAATGAATAAAATTCAAGAGATAATGGAATTTTGACCACATGTACAATTTGTAATTATAATAAGTTCATTTATTACTCAAGTACTGAACATCGACAAAAAGACCGTTTTGAACTTGAAAAATTATACGATTGTTATAGAAAGATAATAATTGATATAAAAGTAATAATAAACTTGAAAAGGTTTTAAATCAAGTAGAATTAACTTAAGTTTATTATTCCTGAAATTAATGAACGAACGAGTAAAGTCGGACACAAGGTAAGGGAACCTTTCACCCTGATCTTTCAGTCAAAGACTTATTTTATGTTATTCCTATTAATTTCCATTTTATAATTTCAGTGTAATTTATTATATATCCTTATCTCTGTACATTTTTTATCAAAGCGATGACAGACCATTTTCTCTCTCATCAACTCATTTCATTAATTTTTAAGGACACTGTTAGGTTAACAAATTTTCGAAAGGGAATATCTAAACTCAATTTCCATTCTTTGAGTTTTACGCATACTTCGTTGATTATATTATGTCATGATTATTTGGGTAATCACTGTTTGTTTATTTATGTTTTAATTTCCATATCCCTTTGTGTGGATAAACATTTACAACACATAATCACCCCATTGATAAATTTGTATGATCTTTCTAAGGGATTTTGTCTCAATTTACATTCAATGGGAAAATTATTTGTTGTTATACACCAATTCAATTTTATATTGTGTATATACTACCCTTTGACATAAAATATCATGAATCTATTTATTCTCGTGATATTATAAGCTTTTTTTAATTTTATTCTATAATTATTTTAATTTTATAATGTGGTAAGGGACTCTTTAACTAAAACATAATTTTAAATGTTTTAAATATTTAGTATTCTAAATATTTCCCCCTAATGTCCATGTTTTTTAAAATGGTTTTAAGGATTTATTTTTATGGACATTAATTTTTTAAAATTTTAATTCCATTAAAAGCATCAAAGAGGTGTGGGACACATTCATTCAAAAATCTCTTTATAAAATTTTTTAAATGGTTTTGAAAATGGATTGATAAAGCATTGCTTATGTCAATATCTTGAAATTATATATTGTGGTTGAAATGTGAAAATGTTGTCTTTCCTTTATTCTTATTTTATGTGTTATTGAATATGCTATGGTTATTGGGAATTTTTTATATATACAGGTGGTTCCATGATAAACCAAGTTCAAGTGAACCCGATATAGCTCTCCAATGCATTGGGTAACGTGACAGAGGTAAAAATTAATGTTTCTTCTAAGAGATATAGGGAATATACCATGATAGTTATTTCAAACATAACTCCCTATGTAGCTGTGAAAGCTATTATATAAGTATGTTATGTATTCCACAAGTTACCTTTATGATTTATGGTTTCTCTATGTTATTTATAAATCTTATGATTTTTTGAGGTGTGTTAAAGAGATTATGTTTTAATATTGAAAAGTGTGACTTCATTGATTAGTATGTATTCATCAAATAATTTTTTTTCCTTAGTTTATATCCCATACTGATCTTTTTATGCTCATCCCATGTTTTTGAAATGTTTCTCATCGAAATTAAAGATAAATAGGGTCTATAATGAGATTATAGAAAGTCTTGTTGTTTAAATCATGGAACTAAACATGTCTATTTTTATAAATAGTTATTTTATTATGAAAATAATCGATTGTGTGTAGAAGTATATACTTGTAATATTCAAGTTGTTATGTATAAGTTATGACCTAATTCTCTATAACTCTAAACCTGAAAATATACTTGATGTGAATTATTAACTTAATTTAAGATTATGTAATGTTTAAGGTTGGGGCCTTACAACTATTATGTTTAAATGGAAATACTTTTTCCAATTTGATTAACATGTTGGTTAATTCCTATGATTTGGGATGCGCTTATAGACATATCATATTTTTTTCAAGAAATTAATGCGTTAAAAACAGACTATGATGTCGTAAGAAAGCTGGAAGAAGATGTCATTTTAATTTTATGTAAGCTAGAAAAAATATCCCCGACAGGTTTTTTTGACTCAATGGAATATTTAATATTACATTCTCCTCATTAAACCAAATTTGGAGGTCCTATACAATTCCAATGGATATACCAATTTGAGAGATGCATGCAGAAATTGAAAAAAAAGTACATAACAAAGCATCAGTTGAATGCTCAGTTACAAAAGCTAAATTGAAAGAGGATTTTTTTCTACTCTCGTTACATTAAATATTAAAATCAATCAATATAAAACAACATGAGCCATAACAAGGGAAATGTTGATGATTACATGAGTAATCAATTAACATTATTCAATATGCCCGAACATGGGTGTGGTGGATTTCATGAACGATGGATTTCAAATGATGAACATCACAAAGTTTATACATATATTCCTCTAAAATGTGAAGAATTTACACAATTTGAATTGAATGTCCCCCTATAACATATTCTATAATTTTTATAGCAATACACTAATATAATTTTTTTAGCTTCTATGATAATCATATCAAGAAAAAATTTCCACAAATTACATTAGTTTCTCTTGAATAGTGATGTGAAAATAAATTTCCAATAGGTTTCAAAAACTGGTAACAAAAATTATTTTTCATTTCACATAAAAATTCAATTTAACACTTGTTATAGTGATAATTGTTTTTAAAAAATTCAGGTATCTCAACATGCTGATAAAATTGATAATCAATTATCTGTATTTAGTAACCCACCATCGTAAAGGGTTAAATATTATAATGCATATGTGGTGAATGGTTTTATATTTCATACACGTGAATATGGGGAATCAAAATAATAATAATATTGGTGTTTTCTTGAGAGGATCACATCTTAGAGAAACTGAATTTGACTTTTATGACCTTTTAGAAGAAATCATTGAACTCTGTTATCTGGGACAACATTACATAATTATTTTTAAATGTTAGTGGTTGGATTTTGAGAGATTCTTTGGTGTTCATCTAATCCATGGAATCATTGATATTATATATAAACATCTTCATGCAGTAAATGAACCATTTTATTGGATCATCAGGCACATCAAATTTATTATGAAAATTACTATGATATTTAAAGGGAGTTGAGTGATTGGTGGAGCATAATAAAAAATAAATCTTGAGAGAATCATTTTACTGAAAGTGAATGTTTTTTTCCTGAGTGAAAGAATTGAAATTTTTGAAAAGACTACTCTAAATCCATCTTTTTTAAGAAGAGACAAGAATATACCTGATGACACCCCATAGTTAAGGGCGGATGGTGAAGATGATGTTAATGATGTTACAACACAATTTGAAATGAAAATAGAAGATGAAACTGAAACTAATATAGAAATCGATGTCACTGAGGAGGAAGATGAAGACATTGGAATAAACTACTATGAAGATGAGAATGAAGATGGACATTGACAAAATAAAATGCTGGTTATAATCATATATAATATATATCTATATATTATAGTGATTTTCAGCTATTTTCGAATAATAATAATTTATTGTTTTAGATGGACCGTGATCTGTATCATATGTTACTAGAGGCTAATCGACCTTTAGACAAGTAGGAGGTTAGATCTGTCGACCCTCATACAATTGGAAGTTCAAGGGGCACTCGAAGGGGGTGTGGTCTTGCCCGAATGATGATTCCCAACCCTATCCCCAAGAGACTTTCACATCCTTGGTTTGATCCACGCATTCAAAGGTATGTTTACCTACTAATTTTAGTCATTTTTCATTAATTTATTTATATTCTAATTGTTTGATTAATTATTCTTTTTTCACATATTTACCCATATAACTATTGGATAGGGAGCGCTATATTGCGAAATTATTTTTCTGATGCATTGGTGTCATGGGACCAGATTCCCATTGATTTTTAGTAGCATATGTTCAAGCATTCGATTATACGTAAATAAATAATATTTATTTTGAATTTAATTTAATAAATAACTTGATATAATAATTTTTTATTAGGGTTAATGGTATCCCATTTAGTAGAGCATGTCTGATGCTATTTTAAAGGCATGGTAGGGAGCTATGCATCCGTGTTGCACTCAGTTTTTTCAGAATTTGAAATGGAAATAAACGTAGAAAGCTGGAGTGAAGGAGTATGATGAGACTTGTCACATCCACAAACCTGATTATATTTCCTCTCATATTTGGGATGGATTATGTACACACTGGTTGAGGAGGTGGTTTCAGAGTATATCATCAGTAGGTCGACAAAATCTGGGGAGTCAGGAGGTGACAAATTGAGCTAGTAGTCGAACATTCAGTATGCATAGAGAGCATGTGATAACAGTTGAAAAACTGTTGTTTTCAATAACACTCTATTTTATTAAGGGGAGATTGTTGAGAACAATAATATATCTCTTTTTTATGATTTTTATGTTCAGGAATACCCTTGTTTGTTATTCTAAATGATTTTATCTTAAGATTATTTTAGGAAATTAATATGCATTATTTCTCTATTTTGTTATAATATTATAGTGTTTAATCCATGTGGAATTTTTGACAAAGTGTTCTGAAATCACTTTAGCGTGTTCTGGAAACACTTATCATGCTCTACGTGTTTCGAAATCACTTTAGCGTGTTCTGGAAACACTGTTCATACCCTATGTTGGGAAGCATAGCGTAAGGATGGAATCCATCATTTACATTATGCGTTATCATAAAAGTATGGTTAGGAAACCATACGTTATAACAAAAGTATGGAAGAAGAACTCTATGTTTGGAAAGAACCATATGTTTGGGATATCCAAAAATTATGGAAGAAGAACCCTACATTTGGAAGGAAACTTATGTTTGGGATATTAGATAAGTATGGAAGAAGAACCCTACGTTAGTATGGAACGTTATGTTTGTTTATCAAAATTATGGTTCATAAACCTTACTTTTGTAACAAACCTTATGTTTTATCAAAAAGTATGGATCGTGTACCTTACATTTAAAAGCTAATAAAAGTATGGATTATATACCATACTTTTGACAGTTGAAGAGAAAAGTATGGATGATAAACCTTAATTTTAAATAATGGTTGATCAACCTTAATTTGTGAACCTTAAATTCAGAGAATGTTTGTTATGCAGTTCAACCCTGCATTTGGCTTCGGAGATTTAAATTACAGCTTTATTGATCCACAGTCTTTATGCATATGATTAGGCTGATTTCAAGCCAAATTTAAATCCTGATTTTAAAGAACATATTTGAATAATTGAAGTACGTTTATTTTTTATTCAAAGGGTCTATTTAAGAGGATATTTTCATGACAAATATTCAAGGGTGTTACAACGGCTCTGTTATTCAAACATTCATAATTCTTAATGCGACTTCTGTGGATCTTAATTTGAAAGGAGAATGGTCATTTTTTATTCGATATATCTGCGATACTTTAGTATTACATAAAAATGGGGTGAATCATAGAAAAGAAGACCAGGATAATGATATCTTGTAATTTGGTTACTACAGTTTACAGAGACATTCAAGATTTACAGATCTGATGTTACAAGGTACGATCAAACTCTGTTTTCTAAAGAAGAAGAAACACATTGAAGATTCACCATTTCTACATCTAAGATATTTTGTGAATCCATTTTTATTGGAGTTGTTGAATTTATTTCTATATCTATTGAAACTATATCAACTCAGAACATTCCTTATCTGAAAAACATATTTTTTTAAGATGACGATCAATCTACTGTTAGTTGTGTGCTACTACAACTGTGATGAAAAAATGGAAAGTATTCCAAGATAAATACTCTTTTTATTTTGAGTAACTAGATTCTTGTACTAAACAGTGTATTCGGTTCTGTGTATGAACTAGAAGGATCTGTTTTTAGCCTTAACTTGTAAAGGTATCAACTACCTACACTCAGTTTTGGACGGTCTATTGATAAGAGGACCAGCTAGTGAAAATCACCAAGCTCATTGAAGTAGATAATTGGTGGAGGGGACTAGGGGTCTTCTGTTCCCTGAACCACAATACATTCTTATGTCCTTTAACTGTTTATTTTCTACTGCATAAACAATCTTATAAAGATAAAAGGACAGACTGTACCATCAACATGATTTGTGAATAACTTGTAAAAGACACAATTCACCCCCCCCCCCTCTTGTTCAAATTTGGTATAACCCAATCCATAATTTGGTATCAGAGGAGGATCTTTTGACGTATAAATAACAAGATAAATGTTTTTGGATTATACAGATCACAATGGATGATACACGAGAGGGTTTTCCAATGGTTACAGCTCCCTACTTCAAAGGTGAAAATTATGGATGCTGGAAATCAAGGATGATCATTTACATAAATAACCATGGATACATAGTCTACTCGAAAATTCTAACTCCCTATGTGATTCTAGAGAAACCTGAATCATGGAGTGCTGATACAGAAGCAATTCATGAACTTAAAATCGAAAGATATGATTTCTATAATATGTGGTCTTGGAATTTATGAATTCAATAGAGTATCTCAGTGCCCAACTACGTATGAAATGTGGCAGACAATTGCAGTTTCTTATGAAGGAACTGACAATGTCAGACAGATGAGGTATGCAACTACTAAATTGGAATTTGAAACATTCATAATGTTTAAAGGAGAAAGAATCACCCAAATGAAGGGAAGACTAAAAGAAATTGTTAATAACATCACATCCTTGGGAGATCCTATGAAACAATAAGATCAAGACATTAAAGTATTGAGAGTACTACCTCCAAGATGGAAGGGGATATCAGCAGCTATTAGACAATCATCACCATTAAAAGATCAAACTATGAGAGAATTAATTGGAACTATAATGATATATGAATTTGAAATTCCAGATGAAATAAATGAGCATAAAGTCTTGATCATGAGTGAAAATACTTCTTTGATATTAACATCCCAAAAGAATAGAATAAATATGAAGAATAAAATCAAAGTGAAATCATAGAATTCTGATTCATCTAATTTAGATGTGGAACTAGCTCAGCTAGCCAGAAATCATAGTAAATTCTACAGAAATAATAATGGATTCAAAAAATCTTTAAAAATGATGAAAATGAACAAAGGGAAGTCGAATGATATGAATGAAAAAATATGGGTCACAGTAGACCTGACTATCCTCAATTAAAAGGAAAAACGAAAAATAATTTTTTAAAAATTAATGATTATGAGAAGGAAAATAGAAATGAAAGATAATTGGAGTGTTTATAAAGACTCTAGTAGCTCATCAAATTCTAACTCAGAAAAAAGAAGAATCAAATCTAAAAGAAAATATGTGCTTTATGGCTGAAGATGGTGAGGTACAATCCTATTACACATCTGATTCTAGTTCTAGCTATTCAAATAATAAACCTGCAGCCTACTGCAAAATGCATGAAGAGAAATATGATTCCTTATTTAAGAAACATAAATCACTAAAAAATATTGACACTGTTATTTTAGGAAAAAGTGACACTCTGCTAAAACATTATCAAGGGTTAATTAAAAAATATAACTCATCAAATACAAACTATACAGATAATGAAATAAAAATAAAAACACTTCAAACAGAAGTAGAAACATTCAAAAGGGAAGCCCTTATTTTTGCAAAAGGAGAAAATACACTAACTGAAATTATTGTAAAGAATGTGATTAAAAAGGAAAGATATGGAATAGTTAATAAATGTGAGAAACCCAAACTATATAAGAAAAATTTTGTTCCATGTACAAAAGGGAAAATTTTCAACTATTGTGGAACAAAAGGTCACATATCAAAAAACTGTTATTTAAGGCAACTGAAAATAAGTGGAATCAAGAAATCCTTTTTTGCAAGCAGTTTATATGATTCTATTGATTATAGAAAAACAAATCTTGTATGGATTCCCAGATCTTTTCTGGATAACACTATTGGACCCAACAGTATATGGGTACCGAAACAAACAATTGTTTAAATGTCTTTACAGGAAGTAGGTCACAATAGATGAAAAGTTTTACTGTATATGCACAGTGGATACTCTAGGCATATGAGTGAAAACACATCACATTTCATAACTCTAAATCAAATGGATGGAGTATTAGTCACATTTGGTGATAATGGAAAATGTAAAATTATTTTTTTTGGAACTTTTGGAGATCCATAAGATGTATCAATCAAAAAATTACTCTATGTAAAAGGATTGAAACACAACCTGATAAGTATCTCTCAAATTTGTGATGATGGTTATTTTGTTGATTTTTCTAACAACTGATGTTCTGTTTTTAAAGATAAATTTCTTAAATTTAGAGCACCCAGATCAAATAATTTTTATTCCCTTCATTTACATTCCTTGTCTAAACAAATAGTAAACTACTTAACTTATAAGATAAATGAATCTTGGATTTGGAATATAAGACATGGACATTGCAATATATATGCTTTACATAAGTTATCTAAGAAACAATTAGTTTCTGATTTTCCTATTCGCAAATTTGAAGGTGATAGATTTTGTGATGCATGTCAACTTGGAAAGCAGCCCAAATCATCCATCAAATCAGTTAACAAAATTTCTACATCTAAACCTCTGGAATTTTTTCAGATGGAATTGTTTGGACCTTTAAGAATACAAAGATTGTATGGTAAATTATATGTATATTTATTAGTTGATAATTATTCTAGATTTACTAGGATTTTCTTTCTAAAATATAAAAATGTATCTTTTACTATATTTTATGGTTTTTACAAAGCTATCAAAAATGAAAAAGGTTTTAAAATAATCTTATTATGAAGTGATTAGGGTGGAGAATTTGTGAATCAAGAATTTAATTCCTTTTTCTAAAATATGGGTATTAAGAACACATTATTTTCACCAAGAACACCTCAAAAAAATGTAATTGTTGAAATAAGAAATAGGATTACTCAATAAATCGCTAGGACTATGCTAAATGAGTACAGTCTTCCTACCAATTTCTTTGATGAAGGTGTAAGAACAACCTATTATATAATTAATAGTGTTTTAATTAGACAAATTTTCAAAAAGACACCCTATAAACTCTGGAATAATAGAAATCCTAAAGTATATTACTTAAAAAAATTTGGATGAAAGGTTTACACATTAAACACCAAGGAAAATATTGGTAAGTTTGATCCGAAATCTATTAATGGAATTTTCATAGGATATTCTACTACTTATAAATCTTATAAAGTTTTTAATAAAAATTAAAGGATTGTTGAAGAATCAGTTCATGTAAAATTTGATGAATCTGATCCCTTTGAGAAAAAGAAATACCAAATTGATGAATCTGACTCTAATGATAACATGAGATATGAGAACATAACAGATTATTTTGAAAAATATTTAAATGAAATTTAGTCCAATTCAGAAGAACTTGACATTGAAGAACTCAATAGTGTCCTACCTATACAGTCTATTACCCTAAAGAATCACCCTTTAGAAATTATTATAGGAGTCCTAGACACTAGAATAAAAACTAGAAGAAATGTTGGAAATATTTTTGAATTGTCTGCCTATATATCCCAATTAGAATGTTAGACATTAGAAGAAGCCATATTGATGAATGTTGGATGATATAAATGCAAGAAATAAACCAGTTCAAGAGAAATGAGGTTTGAAATTTAGTTGAAAGACTTCAGAACTATCCAGTTATAGGAACTAAATGGGACTTTAGAAATAAACAAGATGATAAAGGAATAATAACTATAAATAAAGAAATACTATTAGCTAAATGATATAATCAAAAAGAAGGTATAGATTATGATCAGACCTTTGCACCCATAGCTTGATAAAAATATATTAGAATCTTTTTAGCCTATGCATCTCATATAAACATTAATTTATTTCATATGGAGGTTAAATATGGCTTTTAAAATGGTTATTTATTAGAGGAAGTTTATGTTGAACATCCTCCTAGTTTTGAAAATTCACAAGGACCATATTTTGTTTTTAAACTTACTGAAGATCTCTATGTCCTTAAACAAGCACCTAGAGCTTGGTATGAATGATTACGTTATTTTATTTTGAAAAATTATTTTACTATTGGGATAGTAGATCTAATATAATATAAGAATACTATTAACACTAATATTTTATTAGTTCAAATTTATTTTGATGATGTAATTTTTGGTTCAACAAACAGAAAACATTGTCATGAGTTTTCAAATTTAATGCAAGGATAATATTAAATGAATACGATGGTAGAATTAAATTTCTTTTTAGGACTTCAAATTTATCAAAAATGATTTTGGATGTGTTTTAAATCAAAGAAAATACATTATTGATTTACTAAAGAAATTTGGACTTTAAAACAGCAATACATATAAAACTCCTATGTGGAATAATATAAAAACTTGATTTGGATGAAACTGGAAAATTAGTTGACAACAAGTTATAAAGAGTTATGATTGGTAGTTTATTATATCTTACATCAAGAAAGCCAAATATAATGTATTTAGTATGTCTTTGTGCTAAATTTCAATCTGATCCTAAAGAATCTCACTTAAGTACTATCAAAAGAATTTTTAGATATTTAAAAGGAAATGTTTTTCAATCTCTTCTCTACCCAAAAAAACATCAAATTTTAATTTAATTTCTTATTCAGATTCTGACTTTGAAGGTTTTAGATTAAATATAAAAAGAACTTCAAGGAATTTTAACTTTTTAGGAAAATATTTAGTGTCATGTTCTATTTAGAAACAAAACTCGGTTGACCTTTCAACAACCGAGGCAGAATATGTATCTTCAGGTAGTTTCTGTGGACAATATTTGATGATGAAAAACACTCTTATGGAATTTGGACTAAATTTTAATAACACACCTATTTTATGTGATATTTTCATTTCAAAAAAACCCTATTAATCATTCTTAAACTAAGAATATTGATATCAAACATCATTTTCTATGAGATCATGTTCTTAAAAAGGATATATTATTAGAAATAACTAGAATCTTAAATTTCCATCATGAGGGAGTTGATCATTTTGACTTAATGAATATTAGAGATGATGAACATAAGTCAGAGGAAATTATGTCGTTTTTATTTGGTTCTACAAGTATAAGAAAAATGTTAGTGAAGGATCTAAAACCTGATCAAAAGATTTTTGTTAAGTTTCTTAAAACATTAATTTCACCTAGGATATCAGATATGGAGAATATTTTATTTCCACACATGTACATAATTTTTTTTCTTATGAGTAAATTCAAGTTTAATTTTCCGTGATATATGGTATTATATCTCAACTAATACTATTAATCAGAGGCTATAATTAACTTATATCCCAATGGAAGGATCCTTTCAAAATTACTTGTTAAGTCCGATATGATAAGATTAATAGATGCCAGAGTAAGATGCCATTACAAAAATATTTTCAATGTTGTAACTCTAAGGAATATTGTCTTCTTCTGGAGTATTGTGAAGGAAATTCTTATGCATGTTGAAGCTAAGGAAGGCAAGGAATCAAAACTGGGGGTGCAACCTTCTAAATCTAAGGATGGCATGGCAGAATCTAGATAAAGTAGAACTTAAAGAAGATTAATATTTGAAGCAGTCGATCCACCTGCTGATGAGGGAAGTCAGAAGGGACATCAGAGGAAAAAATATAGAATGGCTCAAACTGGTGAGACACCTGTTAAAGAAAATGTTGATGCAACTGAACCTATTCTGAGCTATAGATTTATTACAGAATATGCAGTATATAAAATTGAACAACCAATAGTTTATCAGATTGAGGTGACTTCTCAAGTGGAAAAGAAATTGTGCCTCAAACTATTGAAAATTCCTAAGAAGTTGCAAGGGCTAGACCAAAATCTCTTCAAATTGTACAGCCTACTGAGATTATTCTAGAGGAATTAGTTCAAGATGAACATGTATTAGTGGATCCAGTCTTGTAGGAAATCAATGAAGAAGATGCTCAGGATGAGCAAGAACTTGTTAATATAAATCAAGAAGAGAACCTTTTAGAAATTCAAACTCAAATTATTAATGACGATTATTCTATGGATGGGTCAGGGAAGGACACGAAGGAAAAAATTGTTAATAAGAAATTACAGGGAAAGGATGAAGAGGAATCATATGATGCATCCCTACATTTAGTTCTATTAAATCCAGTGGAAGCTCAGACTGAGAATCAAGGACACGGTGCCTCTGATTCTTTGAATGAAGAAGTTCATGAACTGTATAGAAAGTCAACCAGAGTTGAATCGGAAAATGGTTCTTTGAGAAGAGAATTCAAAAAGGACAGACAAAATTTTCAGAACATAAAAGATAGTTAAGTATCAAAAATTAAAGTGGATGTTTTTTAGAAGGAAATATTAGCTGGTGTTGGAAAATTGAAATATGAAATTGTACTGAAATCAGATTTGGAAGAATTCAACATTTTCATGGAGCAATAGCTTGCATCTGTCAGGGAAAGTCAAGACGGTACCTATGGTACTTTTAATAATTTGATAAGGGTATTTCAGGCCATTATAGTAGTAATGAGAAATATGAATGATAGATTTCAAGACATACAGTGTAACAATGCTCCGTTATCTGTTCTGGTGGATAATCAAAAGCATATTGTTGTCTAGATTACATTAGATGAACCAGGGGTCATATTTTTGTAGAACAGATTCACAGAGAAGCTAAATCAGTTTATAGAGATGTAATAGAGGTAACATTAGTTTTTTAGAGTTAATTTGATTGAAGCTATCCATCTTACTCAAGAATGAAGTGACTCATAGTATAGTTAGGTGATGGACTGATGAAAAGTTTGTGACTGCAGATGTCAGAGCTCAAGGAATTCATTCAGAGGCGTTGAAACTTGTTTCCCAAACCCTTTTAGCACAATATTGATTCATGTTCACATTTCTGTACTTGTATATATATTTTCCATAAAATATACTTGCATCTCGATTTCATATTTTTTGATTTATTTTAATGTACTGTCTATGTTAGAATGCTAGTAATCCAGTTTCAAATATTGATAAATATTTTATTATAGCATTTATATAAGTTCAGGGCTACATTAAAATGTGTTGTGTTCCTTATTCTATCATTCTTTTTGAAATCCCAAAAAGGGGGATAAATTAAGATAAAAAACATTTTGTTTTAAGTTTTTAAAATTTTATTTTATGCTTTTGAATCTTTTAATAAGAGGGATAAAAGAAAACTTTTCATTTTAAGGTGATAAATAACTAATTTTTTTTTAAGGATAATATTTTGGATATACACAAAATTTTATTTTCTTTATTTATAAAGGAGGATATGTTATTTTACTTTATAAAGGGGGAACAGATGTAAAAATTAATAAAATATGTTGTTAAAATTAGTTATTGTTTTTATCATTCAAAAATTCTAAACTATATTTAATTAATTTTGTAAGATAATTTCATTGGTTATTTCATGGATTTTGTGGTCATAAAAAAGAGGGAGATTGTTGAAAAAGTTTTTTTAAACAACACTCTATTTTATTAGGGGGAGATTGTTTAGAACAATACTATATCTCTTTATGATGATTTTGATGTTCATAAATACCATTTTTTGTTATTCTAACGATTTTAACTTAAGTGTATTTCAATAAATTAATATTATTTATTTCTCTATTTTGGAATAATATCAATGTTTTTAGTACACGTGGAATATTTGAAAAAGTGTTTGGAAATCACTTTAGCTTGTTCTAGAAACATTATTCATGCTCTACATGTTCATAAATGACTTTAGCATGTTCTGGAAACACGGTTTATACCCTATGTCGTAGAGCATAGCGTAATGATGGAATCGGTCATTTACATAACTCTTTAGCAAAATATTATGGTTATGCAATCATACATTATCACAAAATTATGGAAGAAGAACCCTACATTTGGAAAGAAGCTTACGTTTGGGATATAAAAAAAGTATGGATGAAGAACCCTACGTTTGGAAGGACCCTTATGTTTGGGATATCAGAAAAATATGGAAGAATAACCCTATGTTAGTATGGAAAATTATGTTTGTTTATAAAAAGTATGTTTCATAAACCACACTTTTGTAAACAACTATACATTGTATCAAAAAGTATGGATCATGTACCTTATGTTTAGAAGCTGATAAATGTATGGATTATATACCGTATATTGGAGAGTTGAAGTGAAAAGTATGGATGATCAACCTTACTTTTAATGAATGGATGATAAACCATATGTTGTGAACCTTACATTTAGAGAATGTATTTTATGCAGTTCAACCATACGTTTGGTGTCAAAGATTTAAATTACGAATTTATTGAGAAATGGTCTTTATACAAGTTTTTATGCTGATTTTAAAGACAAATTTAAAGCCCAATTTTAAAGAACGTCTTTGACTGATTCAAATCCTTTTATTTGTGAGTCAAAGGATCAATTTAAGAGGATATTTTCATGCTGAATATTCAGGGGAGTTATGACTTCTCCGTTGTTCAAACATTCATGATTTTTAAGGAGACTTCTGTGGATCTTTATTTTAAATAAAAAAAAGTTCTTTTTTTATTCTATATATCTGTGATATTTTTTTATTACATAAAAATGGGGTCAATCATCGAAAAGAAGATCAGGATAACGAGATCATGAATTTTTTTTACTACAGTGTATAAAGAGTTTCGATATTTATAGATCTACTTTTACAAGGTACAATCAAACTCTATTTTCTGAAGAAGAAGAAACACGTTGAAGATTCACCATTTCTACATTGAAGATCATTCATAAATACATTGTTGTTGGAGTTGTTGAATTTATTTATATACTTATTGTAACTAGATTGACTCAGAACAAACCTTATCTAAATAACAACTTTTCTGAAAATGATGATCTACCTACTGTCAGTTGCGTGCTGCTGGTGCTCTGATAAACAACTAGAATGTAATTCAAAACAAATACTCTTTTTAGTTTGAGTAACAGGATTCTTGTACTATATTGTGTATTTGGTTCTATGTATGAACGAGAAGGATCTGTTTTTAGCCTAAACTTGTAAAGGTGTCAACTGCCTGCACTCAGCTGTGGACGATCTATTGAAAAGAGGACCAGATAGTGAAAATCACCAAGATCGTGGAAGTAGAGTGTTGGTGGAGTGGAGTAGGTGACTTCTCTTCCCCGAAACACTATACATTCTTACGTCCTTTAACTATTTATTTTCCGCTGCATAAACATTCTGATAAGGATAAAAGGACAGACTCGACCATCAACACGATTCGGGATGAATTTGTAAAAGACACAATTCACCCCCCTTTTGTGCATATTTGGTATAACCTTATCCAACATTAAGTAAATTTATTTTAAATATTTTATATAATTTTAAATGTAAATGGTTTATTTTATAATCATATACGTAGTCATAAAGCCCGATATTATAGAGTATGGAGTTTATAAGAGAATGTACTGTGATCCTGCCACTAGGAGATATTAGAGGAACTCGCCAGTGTCATATTGTGGTCTGTATATGTTTTTTTTACTTTTTAATTTAGTTACACTTAATATTTTAACTATTTAAATTTCAAATTTCAATTGAGTGAGTAATATAAGGACGCAACCTCTTAGAAATATGTTTAGAGTCAGGACGAGACTGATGGTCAAACCAGTGCCCCCCCCCCCGATTTGATGAGGTAGAATGGATGTAGTTGACCTAGTATGGCTTCGAGAATGGCTAAGTTATTAGTATCGGATCTCGAGTGACCCCTATGGGTTTTTGTGGAACCTCTGTGACGTCACTGTCCAGATCAAGACACTACTAGAAAATGGGGCAGTGGAGGCCCCCAGACTCGGGCGACCGCCATTGGCGGTCGCTATAGCTTACCATTAGCGACCGCCAATGGCGGGCGCTAACCTGCATAAAAAAATTCGGGGGGTTTCTGCCCCCCCCCCCCCCCCCACGCCCTCAATCTCCCTACGCCCTAACCCCCTCCCTCCCTCGCCACTCTCCCTCGCCGCCCTCCCCTCCCCCACCGCCCGGCCTCCCCCGCCGCCCGGCCTCCCCCGCCGCCCGGCCTCCCCCGCCGCCCGGCCTCCCCCGCCGCCCGGCCTCCCCCGCCGCCCGGCCTCCCCCGCCACCTGCCCTCCCCCGCCGCCTGCCATCCGGCCTCCGGCCGCCGCCCTCCGCCCTCGGGCCTCCGGCCGCCGCCCTCCGGCCTCTCGGCCCTCCCCCCCCCCCCCCACACCCCGGACGGCACCCGCACCCCGGACAGCCCTCGGCGCGCACTCCGGACCGCCCCCCGCACCCCGGACGCCTCCCCGCACCCCGAACAGCACCCCCCCACGCACTCTGGACCGCCCCCCGCACCCCGGACGCCTCCCCGCACCCCGGACAGCCCCCCCCCCCCCCCCCCGCGCACTCCGAACCGCACCCCGGACGCCTCCCCGCACCCCGGACAGACCCCCCTGCACTCGGACACCCCCCTCCGAACCCGGACAGCCCCCCCGCACCCCGGACACCCCCCCCCCCCCCCCCGCACTCGGACACCCCCCCTCCGAACCCGGACAGCCCCCCCGCACCCCGGACAGGCCCCCCGCACCCCGGACACCCCACCCCGCACCCCCGACAGCCCCCCTGCACCCCAGACAGCCCCCCCCCCCCCTCCCCCGCACCCCGGACACCCCCGCACCCCGAACACCCCTGCCCGCACCCCTGACAGGCCCCCGACACCCCGGACACCCCTCCCCGCACCTCGGACAGCCCCCCCCCCCCCCCCCCAACCCCGGACACCCCCCCCCCCCCCCTCGTTGCCCGTCCCCCATCCCCTCACCGACTCCTCTCCTCCAGCTCCCCGCCGCCGCCACCGCCCGTCCCCTCCCTTGCCGCACCGCCTTTGGCTCCGGCTCCCCTTCGCTGCCTCCTCTCCCTCGCAGCACCGCCTTCGGCTCCCCTCCCTTTCAGGTTTGTAGCTCAATCAGGTAACATGAGCTTTCAGTTACATTATTATTTTATCAATGGTTCATAAACAAATGGTTAATATTTATTTTGAATATAGTTGATTTGAAAAATGTAAATGTAATAAGTATTGTGTAAATGTTTGTTATACATATATTATTATGGATAACAGTTGGATTGATCTTCCAAATCGAACGTCTAGAGAATATTTCAATGGCATTATGCAGTTTATTGACTTCACGAGAGGATTTGAAAGTGACTATATTAGTTGTCCATGCAGAAAATGTGCTAACAGATATCAATTCACACGAGATACTGTGCGGGAGCACCTTTTCTTTAATGGATTTCTGAAAAATTATAAGAGTTGGACTCGTCATGGAGAAGAATATGTTTGTTGTCAAAATACAGATGCAGCTCAGATGGATGTTGATGCAAGGATGACTGATCCAATGCATGAAATGCTTACTGAAATGGTACGTGGGTTTGATCCTGAAGGCATTGACATCCAGAATCTTGAGACCGGTGAGATAAATCTTCGCTCTGGTGCAGATCGTGATTTGAGGAGGTTTTATGAAGTACTTGATGATGCGAAAACAGAATTATATCCTGGATTTACTTCTTACAATAAACTATCATTTATCGTGGAGTTGTTGCATTTGAAGACTTTGAATAATTGGTCAGACACATCATTCGACATGCTTTTGGTTTTATTGAAAAAAGTTCTTCCTGTCGACGCTAAGATTCCTGAGTCGTATTACTATGCTCGTAAGTTGACAGAGAACTTAGGTTTTACATATGATACTATAGATGCATGTGCAAACAACTGTATGTTGTTTAGAAATGAAACTGCTCATTTGGATATTTGTACGGTTTGTGGCGCTTCCAGGTGGAAAGAGAACAGGGGAAATAAGACTCATCAATGTCAGATTGCGATACAGGGGAAACCGATTGCCATAAAGCAAATGCGTTACTTTCCCCTTAAACCGAGGTTGAAAAGATTTTTTATGTCATCTAAAGTTTCTAATTTAATGAGATGGCATGCAGAAAGAGTTCATGAAAGTGACATGTTAACCCACCCGGCAGACTCTCATGCATGGAAGGATTTTGATAAGAGACATCCCGACTTTTCTAAATATGTTCGTAATGTCTGATTGGGATTGGCAGCAGATGGTTTCAATCCATTCAAGTCTATGGTTGGTGCAACTCATATCACATGGCCCGTGGTGTTGGTTCCATATAATCTTCCTTCGTGGCTTTGTATGAAGCAACAATTTATATTACATTCCACTCTTATTGATGGACCTAAAAGTCTGGGGGATAAGATTGATGTTTACCTTCAGCCATTGATTGATGAGTTGAATGAATTTTGGGGCGATGGTGTGATGACTTATGACTGTGAAATGAATGAAATGTTCAAACTGCATGCTGCTTTATTGTGGACAATCAATGACTTCCCAGCTTATGAAAATTTATCAGGCTGGAGTACGAAAGGGGAATTTGCTTTCCCTTGTTGCAATAAAAGTAAAAAATCTGTATGGCTTAAACATTCCAAAAAATGGGCATACATGGGTCACAGGCGTTTTCTCCCTCCCCAGCACAGGTTCAGAAAGGAAAGAGTGGCATTTGATGGTTCTAGAGAGTTCAGCCCAGCACCAAAGATCATGACAGGAGTCGAAATGTTATCGCAGATTGAGGAAGAAAACATCCGCACGGTATATGAAATTCAGGATTTGGTGGCTCCTCCAGTACGTAATATTCGTGTTGCGGGTAGGCAGCGCAGTCACAATTGGAAAAAGAAAAGTATTTTTTATAGTCTTCCGTATTGGAAAACTAACATGTTGAGGCATAATTTGGATGTCATGCACATTGAAAAAAATGTTTGTGATAACATATTGTGGACCATTTTAGGTGTCAGTGGAAAGTCAAAGGACCATGTTAATGCACGCCGTGATTTGGAAGAAATGGGTTTAAGGAAACAGTTTCATTTACAGTTAGCTGAGGGAAACAAGGCATATATTCCTGCTGCACAGTATTCGATGACTACAGAGGAGAAAGAGACATTTCTTTCCATTTTGAAGATGGTCAAGGTTCCTGATGGTTACTCTTCTAATATTTCAAAGTGTGTGAATCTGACGAGCAAGACATTGCAAGGGTTGAAAAGTCATGATAATCACATATTACTTCAAAAGTTTATTCCAATCGCAATTTGTGATTGTTTATCCCCCAATGTTGTTCAGCCCTTGATTGAGATGAGTAATTTTTTTAGACATCTTTGTTTAAGAAATCAACAAATGAGTGATTTAAAAAGTTTGCAGGACCGAATTGTACTTACGCTTTGTCACTTTGAGAAACTTTTCCCCCCCTCATTTTTCGATGTTATGGTCCACTTGACAGTGCACCTAACTGATGAAGTAATGGTTGCTGGTCCAGTGCAATTCTGGTGGATGTATCCTATTGAACGGTATTTGAGTACATTGAAAAGATTTGTACGCAACTGAGCTCGTCCAGAGGCATCAATAGAGAATGGTTATTTGATGGATGAGTGTACTACCTTTTGTGCAGAACATCTTACGGATGTTGAAACAAAATTAGATAAGCCCTCTCGGATTCATGATGGTCCAGTTGGAGAAGGAACCACATTTGATATGGACAACATCGAGTGGATACAAGCACATCAATATATCTTGTTCAATACTCCATCAGTTGCACCATTAATACAGTAAGTATCTTATCAATGTGCTTGTATAACTTTTACATGTTTTCTTTGCATAAGTTGATCTTTTAAACATCGCGTAATCATTTTCAGGAAACACATTAATGAGATAAAAGAAGAGATGCATCGTGCGACTGAGTTGAAAATTCAACAATCTCATTATGCGGCATTTCATGATTGGTTCAAGGATTATGTATGTATAAATTGATTTTCATTATGACTGAAGTATTAAACTAATTCTTTCTGCATATATCAGTATTGATTTTTATAAATTATGTAGGTTCGTAAGCTGAGGGAGTTAGGGGACCCCACGCTACCTGAAGTATTTATCCAACTGGCTGAGGGTCCATCTATAACGGCTCGTCGTTATAAACCTATTGATGCTAATGGTTTTCGATTTCGCATTAAAGATGTTGACGACAAACGAGCAACACAAAATAGTGGCATCGGTTGTCCTTTTGTCGATTCTGGTTATTACTATGGTCAATTGATAGACATCATTGAAGTTGTATACACACACGGTTTGAAGTACATATTGTTAAAGTGTAATTGGGTTGATCCAGTGCGTGGATGTAAAGTCGATCAATATCAGTTTTCATTGGTGAATTTTAACTACATGTTATAAAGAAATAATGAATGAGTTGAGAATGAACCTTTCATTTTGACATCACAAGAGGAACAAGTATTCTTCGTTACTTTGCCTTCGGATCCAAGTTGGCAAGTTGTTGTCAAAATGTCTCGGCGAGGAGTGTTTTTATTTGAAGAAGATGAACCCGAGACTATTCCGTTTGTTTACCAACAACTTGATCAACATACCGTAGTTCAACGTGAAGAAGATATTTATTGGGTCAGAGCGGCTGTTGAAGGAGAAACGGTCGATTTGCATGCTTAATGAAAGGTATAATTGTTTTCCCGCTATTCAGTAGAATGTCCTAGGATATCATAAATTATCTAATCATTTTATAAATCCTTATAAGTTTTAATCCTCACTTTTGTAAGTTAATTCAGTCAT
Source organism: Viscum album (assembly GCA_963277665.1). Lineage (NCBI taxonomy): Eukaryota > Viridiplantae > Streptophyta > Magnoliopsida > Santalales > Viscaceae > Viscum > Viscum album. The sequence goes on from OY728151.1 coordinate 599,429,300, forward strand.
AAATATTTAGGTTGATTAACTTTATTATTTTTTAAAATTCATTCACAACTAATTATTCAATCCATTTTTTGTTTGATTAATAGTTGTACAAGTTTGATTTATTAAGAACAATCCAATTTATCTTTTAAACACTTTGGACTCATTACTGATATTTTGTATGACTGCAGACATGTCAGGGGAAGAGGCAGAAAATCCACATCATCCATCTGAGGCATCTACGTCTCAGGGTCGAGGTATGTTTGAATGTCATTGTCTATATTTTTTATGTAATTGACATATATATATATATATATAACATTTGTCAATTTATATATAAAATTGTTTTCAACAGGATCAGACTCGGCTGCTTCTTCCTCTCGCAGGAGAGGCCCTGGTCGTGGCATATTATCATGGAATTTCGACACGATGATAGATGTTTCATTTGATGAGGTATTTCATCCCGTGGGACCGAATGCCCCGGCATTTATTCGTCAGCTGGGTCATATCATACGTGACCCACATCGATTTCCATTGACCACACGTGATTGGGCTTCTATCCCTCAGGACACATTAGATCGTCTATGGAGGGAGGTTCAGGTAAGAAAATAATTTTACTTTATTTTCTATTTATAAATAATACTAATATGTTTGATTATTTTCATTATAGCAAAATTTGAAAGTATGCCCTGAAGAGTTTCGGCCCGTGTGTATGAGAAAATTTCGTAAGCTGTGGAACGATTATAAAGGCAAAGTAAAGAGGGACCACTGGGTACCAAATGTGGGTGTCGTTGACATTTTGGAAAAAGTCCCGAGAGGTGTCCTCCCGGCTCATTGGCGTGACTTGGTTGCATATTGGTCTACTGAGGGTGTTGTGGTTTGTATATTAATTATTTTGCTGTATATATATTTTCAAGAATATGTGATTTGTTTGAAATTTCAATGAATTGAATGTAAGAGGTGTCAACACGCCATTCGGAGAATCGAGCGTTGCAGGGACCAGCTCACAGGCTCGGGACTCGTCACGTGTCTCAGATCCGACATGAGGTATATATTATTCATTTTTTAATTTATTAATTATTATGGTTTTGTGTTTATATTCTTTGAATATACTGTTGCGAGGGCAAGGTGCAGCAACTGATAAAATGTCGGTGTGGATAAGGACTCGTGATCGCAATGATCCAGAGGTTGCAGCATTGATAGTAAGTGTCTGTACTTACAAATAATTACATAAATATTTATATTAACATATATATATTTATATATATTTAAATATTTCACAGGATCAATTTGAAGCTGAGTTAGAACATCTGCCAGAGGACCAGCGACAGCTTCCCATGCGACGGGATGAGATCTTTCATCGCATTATTGGTCGGGACGGGCATGGCTATAGTTTGACCTATGGAGCAGGGATTCCTCGTTCTGTAGTGTCACGCGCTGCGGTTGTCGGTCCTGCTGTTGCTCATATGACACAGTAGATGTTAGATTTTGAGGCACGACTGCGCGCTTCCGAGGAGACAAATGCGCAATTGACAGCTGAGGTTAGAGCACTGCGGGAATATGTGCGTCGAGCTGATGGTACAGGGGATCATACGACGCAGGTATATACTGTATTTATTTATTTAATTTAAATTATTTTTGTTATTAAAAAATTTATAATGTTTATTTGTTGTAGGCATCTGGCCCACCAGAAGGAGGTAGCAGTGATGGCAACGCGTGACGCACCATATATTCACGAGATATGTTTTTTGTTTTTACTGGTAGGGATGACATTGATGTAATGTATTTATTCATTTAAGTAATGCATTATTACCATCCATGGTGGTCTTTTAAATATTTTATACACATATTGAGTTTTTGATCAGATAATCTTGAATGATTCTACATTTGAAAAAGTCGAACTAATTCCAACAGATCAATAAATCTGATATTATAGATTATGTATTATCCAATATATTTTTTATAAATTTCTGTATGGTATCGATAAAATAAATATGTATTAATTAGATGTTATCACTTTTATATTTCACTTTTGTAATCAACGGGATGGCCTTTGCACCCCCGGAGAGCCCCCCGCACCCCCGTACAGCCCCCCGCACCCCCGTACAGCCCCCCCCCCCCCCCGCACCCCCGTGCAGCCCCCCGCACCCCCGTACAGCCACCCCGCACCCCCGTACAGCCCCCCCGCACCCCCGTACTGCCCCCCGCACCCCCGTACTGCCCCCCGCCACCCCCGTACAGGCCCCCGCCACCCCCGTACAGGCCCCCGCCACCCCCGTACTGCCCCCCCCCCCCCCCCGTACAGCCCCCCGCACCCCCGTACAGACCCTCGCACCCCCGTACAGCCCCCCGCACCCCCGTACTGCCCCCCGCCACCCCCGTACAGCCCGCCGCAACCCCGTACAGCCCCCCCCCCCCCCCCACACCCCCGTACAGCCCCCCGCACCCCCGTACAGCCCCCCGCACCCCCGTACAGCCCCCCCGCACCCCCGTACAGCCCCCCGCACCCCCGTACAGCCCCCCGCACCCCCGTACAGCCTCCCGCACCCCCGTACAGCCCCCTGCCACCCCCGTACAGCCCCCTGCACCCCCGTATAGCCCCCCGCACCCCCGTACAGCCCCCCCCCCCCCCCCCCCGCACCCCCGTACAGCCCCCCGCACCCCCGTACAGCCCCCCGCACCCCCGTACAGCCCCCCCGCACCCCCGTACAACCCCCCGCACCCCCGTACTGCCCCCCGCCACCCCCGTACAGGCCCCCGCCACCACCGTACAGCCCCCCGCACCCCCGTACACCCCCTCCCCCCCCCCCCCCCCCGCACCCCCGTAAAGCCCCCGGAACCCCCGTACAGCCCCCCGCACCCCCGTACAGCCCCCCCCCCCCCCCCCGCACCCCCGTACAACCCCCCGCACCCCCGTACTGCCCCCCGCCACCCCCGTACAGCCCCCTGCCACCCCCATACAGCCCCCCGACACCCCCGTACAGCCCCCCGACACCCCCGTACAACCCCCCGCACCCCCGTACAGCCCCCCGCCACCCCCGTACAGCCCCCCGCACCCCCGTACAGCCCCCCGATTGTGTCCGTTTCAGCAGCGCGACGCGCGCTGAAATGGCGCGTTGGGGGGTCAAAACCACCCGAACAACCTCTAAATGCCACTAAACCGTACAACAACATCCGAGGAGTGAATTGTGAAATGGTCGGCTAGACGGCACCTCATTCAGAGGTTCCGTGTGACCGCGGCGGCCGGAAACGCGTTTCCGGCGCCATTAAACACCAAAACGGCGTGCGGCGGTCCCATTCGGAGAAAACGTGCTCCGAACGACCTAAAACCGCACGGGAACGATAGAAATATTATTCCTAAGATGCAGGAGGAGGCCGCACGTCCATCGGAGGTGCGGTGCGCGCGGCACGTCCGATTGTGTCGTTTTCAGCAGCGCGGCGCGCGCTGAAATGGCGCGTTGGGGGTCAAAACCACCCGAACGACGTCCGAATGCCACGAAACCGTACGAAAACATCCGGGGCGTGAATTGTGAAATGGTTGGCCAGACGGCACCTCATTCGGAGGTGCCGTGTGACTGCGGCGGCCGGAAACGCGTTTCCGGCGCCATTAAACACCAAAACGGCGTGCGGCCGTCCAATTCATAACAAACGTGCTCTGAACCACCTGAAACCGCACGGGAACGATAGAAATATTATTCCTGAGATGCAGGAGGAGGCCGCACGTCCATCGGACGTGCGGTGCGCGCGGCACGTCCGATTGTGTCGTTTTCAGCAGCGCGGCGCGCGCTGAAATGGCGCGTTGGGGGGTCAAAACCACCCGAACGACGTCCGAATGCCACGAAACCGTACGACAACATCTGGGGCGTGAATTGTGAAATGGTCGGCCATAAGGCACCTCATTCGGAGGTGCCGTGTGATCGCGGCGGCCGGAAACGCGTTTCCGGCGCCAAAAAACACCAAAACGGCGTGCGGCGGTCCCATTCGGAGAAAACGTGCTCCGAACGACCTGAAACCACACGGGAACGATAGAAATATTATTCCTGAGATGCAGGAGGAGGCCGCATGTCCATCGGACGTGCGGTGCGCGCGGCACGTCCGATTGTGTCGTTTTCAGCAGCGCGGCGCGCGCTGAAATGGCGCGTTGGGGGGTCAAAACCACCTGAACGACCTCTGAATGCCACGAAACCGTACGACAACATCCGGGGAGTGAATTGTGAAATGGTTGGCCAGACGGCACCCCATTCGGAGGTGCCGTATGACCGCGGCGGCCGGAAACGCGTTTCGGCGCCATAAAACACCAAAACGGCGTGCGGCGGTCCCATTCGGAGCAAACGTGCTCCGAACGACCTGAAACCGAACGGGAACGATAGAAATATTATTCCTGAGATGCAAGAGGAGGCCGCACGTCCATCGGACGTGCGGTGCGCGCGTCACGTCCGATTGTGTCGTTTTCAGCAGTGCGGCGCGCGCTGAAATGGCGCGTTGGGGGGTCAAAACCACCCGAACGACCTCCGAATGCCACGAAACCGTACGAAAACATCCGGGGCGTGAATTGTGAAATTTTCGGCTAGACGGCACCTCATTCAGAGGTACCGTGTGACCGCGGCGGCCGGAAACGCGTTTCCGGCGCCATTAAACACCAAAACGGCGTGCGGCCGTCTAATTCGGAGCAAACATGCTCCGAACCACCTGAAACCGCACAGGAACGATAGAAATATTATTCTTGAGATGCAGGAGGAGGCCGCACGTCAATCGGACGTGCGGTGCGCACGACACGTCCGATTGTGTCGTTTTCAGCAGCGCGGCGCGCGCTGAAATGGCGCGTTGAGGGGTCAAAACCACCCGAACGACCTCCGAATGCCACGAAACCGTATGAAAACATCCGGGACATGAATTGTGAAATGGTAGGCCAGACAACAACTCATTCAGAGGTGCCGTGTGACCGCGGCGGCCGGAAACGCGTTTTCGGCGCCATAAAACACCAAAACGGCGTGCGGCGGTCCCATTCGGAGAAAACGTGCTTTGAACGACCTGAAACCGCACGGGAACGATAGAAATATTATTCCTGAGATGCAGGAGGAGGCCGCACGTCCATCGGACGTGCGGTGCGCGCGGCACGTCCGATTGTGTCGTTTTCAGCAGCGCGGCGCGCGCTGAAATGGCGCGTTGGGGGGTCAAAACCACACGAACGACGTCCGAATGCCACGAAACCGTACGACAGTATCCGGGGCGTTAATTGTGAAATGGTCGGCCAGACGGCACCTCATTCGGAGGTGCCGTGTGACCGAGGCTGCCGGAAACGCGTTTCCGGTGCCATAAAACACCAAAACGGCGTGCGGCGGTCCCATTCAGAGCAAACGTACTCCGAACGACCTAAAACCACACGGGAATGATAGAAATATTATTCCTGAGATGCAGGAGGAGGCCGCACGTCCATCGGACGTGCAGTGCGCGCGGCACGTCCGATTGTGTCGTTTTCAGCAGCGCGGCGCGCGCTGAAATGGCGCGTTGGGGGGTCAAAACCACCCGAACGACCTCCGAATGCCACGAAACCGTACGACAACATCCGGGATGTGAATTTTGAAATGGTCGGCCAGACGACACCTCATTCGGAGGTGTCGTGTGACCGCGGCGGCCGGAAACGCGTTTCCGGCGCCATTAAACACCAAAACGGCGTGCGGCGGTCCAATTCGGAGCAAACGTGCTCCGAACGACCTAAAACCACACGGGAATGATAGAAATATTATTCCTGAGATGCAGGAGGAGGCCACACGTCCATCGGACGTGCGGTGCGCGCGGCACGCCCGATTGTGTCGTTTTCAGCAGCGCGGCGCGCGCTGAAATGGCGCGTTGGGGGGTCAAAACCACCCGAACGACCTCCGAATTCCACGAAACCGTACGACAACATCCGGGGCGTGAATTGTGAAATGGTCGGCCCGACGGAACCTCATTCGGAGGTGCCGTGTGACCGCGGCGGCTGGAAACGCGTTTCCGGCGCCATTAAACACCAAAACGGCGTGCGGCGGTCCCATTCGGAGAAAACGTGCTCCGAACGACCTGAAACCGCACGAGAATGATAGAAATATTATTCCTGAGATACAGGAGGAGGCCGCACGTCCATCGGACGTGCGGTGCGCGCGGCACGTCCGATTGTGTCGTTTTCAGCAGCGCGGCGTGCGCTGAAATGGCGCGTTGGGGGGTCAAAACCACCCGAACGACCTCCGAATGCAACGAAACCGTACGACAACATCCGGGGCGTGAATTTTGAAATGGTCGGCCAGACGGCACCTCATTCGGAGGTGCCGTGTGACCGCGGTGGCCGGAAACGCGTTTCCGGCGCCATAAAACACCAAAACGGCGTGCGGCGGTCCCATTCGGAGCAAACGTGCTCCGAACGACCTGAAACCGCACGGGAAAGATAGAAATATTATTCCTGAGATGTAGGAGGAGGCCGCACGTCCATCGGACATGAGGTGCGCGCGGCACGTCCGATTGTGTCGTTTTCAGCAGCGCGGCGCGCGCTGAAATGGCGGGTTGGGGGGTCAAAACCACCCGAACGACCTCTGAATGCCACGAAACCGTACGACAACATCCGGGGCGTGAATTGTGAAATGGTCGGCCAGACGGAACCTCATTCGGAGGTTCCGTGTGACCGCGACGGCCGGAAACGCGTTTCCGGAGCCATTAAACACCAAAACGGCGTGCGGCCATCCCATTCGGAGAAAACGTGCTCCGAACCACCTGAAACCGCACGGGAACGATAGAAATATTATTCCTGAGATGCAGAAGGAGGCCGCACGTCCATCGGACGTGCAGTGCGCGCGGCACGTCCGATTGTGTCGTTTTCAGCAGCGCGGCGCGCACTGAAATGGCGCGTTGGGGGGTTCAAAACCACCCGAACGACCTCCGAATGCCACGAAACCGTACGACAACATCCGGGGCGTGAATTCTGAAATGGTCGGCCAGACGGCACCTCATTTGGAGGTGCCGTGTGACCGCGGCAGCCGGAAACGCGTTTCCGGCGCCATTAAACACCAAAACAGCGTGCGGCGGTCCCATTCGGAGCAAACGTGCTCTGAACTACCTGAAACCGCACGAGAACGATAGAAATATTATTCCTGAGATGCAGGAGGAGGCCGCACGTCCATCAGACGTGCGGTGCGCGCGGCACGTCCGATTGTGTCGTTTTCAGCAGCGCGGCGCGCACTGAAATGGCGCGTTGGGGGGTCAAAACCACCCGAACGACCTCCGAATACCACGAAACCGTACGACAACATCCGGGGCGTGAATTGTGAAATGGTCGGCCAGACGGCACCTCATTCGGAGGTGCCGTGTGACCGCGGCGGCCGAAAACGCGTTTCCGGCGCCATAAAACACCAAAACGGCGTGCGGCGGTCCCATTCGGAGCAAATGTGCTCCGAACCACCTGAAATGAGATTATTTCTTGAATCGAAGTTTTTAAATTATTATAGCCCAATTATTTGATATTATATATATATTAAATATATATTAAAACATTTAAAATATATTATATATATATATATATTTAAAATATTGTATTTAATAGTATATATATGAATATTTATATATATATTTATATTTATATTTATATTCAATTCAATAAAAAAATTTAAATTTTTTTTTTTTTGAATAGCGACCGCCATAGGCGGTCGCTATAGGGTGCCCGGCAGAGGGCCTTCAGCGACCGCCAATGGCGGTCGCTATATGGTTCCCGGCAGAGGGCCTTCAGCGACCGCCAATGGCGGTCGCTATATGGTTCCCGGCAGAGGGCCTTCAGCGACCGCCAATGGCGGTCGCTAATAGCCTTATTTACAGTAGTGAGAGGAGCTCGTAGAGATTCATCATCATCTCATGCATAGTATTTGGAGCAACTGTGAGCTCAGAGTGAGTTAATAAAGACTATGCATAGGGACCAGGATGAGATGCCTCAGTGTCAGCAGCAGCAGTAGCCAAAAGAATTCCCACGAAATCAATAGTAGCAGTAGCAGATGAAGGATTAGATACATCGATAGGGGTATCAATAGAAGCTGGATCATTTGGATTACGTGTGACATTGGACTCACACTTTATGGATGGAGTTCCCCCCCCCCCCCCATCTCCTCTAGCGCCTCCAGACGACCCTCCCCCCCAGTGATGTATTTTTTTTAAGATGAAACATTTGAATGTATTTTTTTGTAACATTACCCATTTAATATTTTAAATAGAGGGTGTTTTATATTGTCTCAAAAATTACAGATTATTATTTTTTATTTAATATTTTTATTATATTTATTATCTTATTAATTAATATGTTTTTATATTTTTTTGAATACACAGGTTTTAATTATATTAATAATTTTATTATTTCATTAATATTAATACTAATAATATTATATTAATTATTTATTTTATAATTAAATTTATTTTACGACTATTAATATTATTATTTTATTTTTATTAATATTATATTATATTTATTATATTATAAATAAATTTATTCTATTAATATTAATATTATGATTTTATTTATATTAATATTATCTTATTATTAATATTATTTTATTTTATTTAATTATTTTTTAAAAAAAATCCTCAAATTTGCGACATACCGTTGCAATTACTATTTTCGATGGTCTGTCGCAAAAGGGTTTATTTTTCAACTATTTGCGATGGAACATTGCAAATAGTAATCTCTAGCCCATCGCAAATACTTTCATTAATAATTCGCCGAATTTTTTTGCGATGGTGCTACTTCCTGTCACATCTAATTACTTTTTGCGACATATCATCGCAAAAAGTAATATTTACGATGTTGTTTTCTACAACGAGTCAATTGTGACACGATCAGGTCGCAAATGACCCATCGCAATAATCCATTTTTTCAGTAGTGTCAACTGATTCCTACGCATCAAAAATTAATTATTGATCACTTTCATATAGTATCAAAATAAACAGAATTTTTTTCTCAGATTTTAGCATGCCAGTTTTTTTATGAAAATATAATTTCAAACTAGAAACACTCATTTTCAGTCATACCAGTTTCATCATGATTTTATTTGACATGAAACTTCTTAATACACATCAAAAATTACATACAAATTTTTCCCTAAATTAAAGAGACAATCATAGCACGTTTTCTTGGTTTTTAGTGACTGAAACTTTTTGAACTAAATTTTCAACTTCAAAAAAATAATAAAAACTTTTAGTAATACCGGTCACACTGTGCATCAGATTGAGGTGTGGTTGATTCCTACAGAAATAATTACTCATGGATCATTTTCCTAAAGTATCAAAACAATCCAAATGCATTTTCTCTTTTTTTCAGTGTGTCACTTGTTCTTTTTAAATAAATTAATGTCAATATTAAATAAAAAAGGCATAATTTGAGTCATACTGGTCACATCATGCGTCGTATTGAGATAAAATTGACTCATACATGTCACAAATGATTTAAGGATCATTTTCCTACATTATTAAAACAATTAAAATATGTTTAATCAATTTTCAGTATGTCACTTATTATTTTTATTAAAATTAATGTCAATTTTATAAAAATAGAAACACTTTGTCAAACTATAAACACTACTGTGTTGACATTTATCACATTCCTTCAAGTTATCCCCACTACCTTTTAAGGAAAGTGATAAATGTTGAAATTTTAGGCGAGATGAGGTTTTGAGGGAGAATATGTCTGTGGTATCCATTGTATAAATGACTAGTCGAAATGGCAATTTATATTATGTTAATGCAGTAGATAATAGAAAATATAATGAGGAAAAACATAGTTTCTTGAAAGAAACATTACCTTCTCATTGAATTCTTATTTTTAACCTCTAAGTCTTATCTCTTATGAGCATGAGCGTCTTCAAAAAATACAACCCCAACACAAACAAAGGAATAAACCTATATAAGAAAAAAATTCTTATGTGAGTAATTCTATAAGTAAATAAAATAAACAGAAATATGAAACAATCCGCTACTTCTATGGAAGTCACATCTTCATGTTATTTTTGTAGATTATTCCATTAGGTATGTTACTTATTGATTTACAAGAAAACCTATATAATCTTGTGAATATGAGTCTTTTCAACAACCATATTAGTACTGGACAAGTATAATTACACAAAGGATTAAAAAATATTTTAAATGAAAATGAAATTAATTTCGAAAATACCTCTTTAGGGATAGTAGTTTGTTCATAAAATATGATATCACTCTTAAATTTACATATATAATAACCAAAATATTTTCCATTTGTTTGTTTCAGATACTGTAGAACCAGTGATAAAAAGAAGTAATTTTTTTATATCTGTTTGGATAGTGAAATATTATTATATTTACTCTCATACTTGTCCTATTATAGAAATTCTCAGGGTCTTTATGCCTAGCCCCTAGACTCATTTCTTTTTTTATCATGATATTGATGCGTGCACAAATCATAAAATAATCCTCATTAAAATATAATATTAATTATATAACTTGATATTTAGTTCTAAAACATTTGTTGTATTGTATTAAAAATTGAAAAAATTTATCATGTGTGCTGAGTTTTTTGGGTATCCATGCATTGAACCTAGGAAATAAATCATTGGAGTATCCAAATTGACCTCAATGAGCATCCAATGCTGGATAAAACACAATAAGGAATAGGTAATTAATGACATGAAAATATATTTGATATTATTAAATCATAGAGTTTTACCCCTGTATCATTGGTATTAATACTAGTATATCTTCTGAATGTTTTCTTTCAAATGATTTGAAAATGCATAAAACTATTTCATCGTTCTTTGGATACTATTTTTGGTTTTACTATATAGGTGGTGTGAGGACTAACAAGTACAAATATTTTATCATGGGGAAATCCTATACATTATTTTTGATATATACACCTGCCAAAAATATTAAATATATTTAGTCATAATTTACAAAGTATATCAGCTTTTGGAAAATAAAATCATTAAAACATAACTTCTGTATTAAAATAAAATTGAGGTACCTAGTCAATAATACTTTAGGATTTAAATTACATTCTCAACACCAACGATTTCTGGAACATCCTCTGCATACATATTTTCATCAAAATTATCAATTTGACTACAACTATTTTTTAAATTTGTATCCACATGATCCTTTAATGATATTAAATGTAGATATATAATGGGAAGGGTAAATATGCTTTCAATAGATCTTTTAGATTGGTTTATTGAACCTTTAGATGGTTTTGAGTTGGTCATTCATTTCACCCCTTCCAATTGTCTATCTATAATAGAATTTGCTATTTCAATCCTTATTTAATTAATTATTAGAGGTTTACATTAAAAAATGAACTGGAACGAAATACCTCATTGTCGACATGATTTATTACATGATGTGAAATCCATGAAACAAATGTTCCAACATCTCGGTTGACCATATGAATTCCATCATCATCAAGTGAAACATGTATCTCGGTGCTTGGATCATGATATACATTAATCACCACTCTCACATGACCCGTGGGATGTGGTCTATATTGTTTACTACTGCCTGGGATATTGAACACCATAGCCCTCTTTTAAATCTAATGGGTGGGTGTTGATCGATATAAATCACATTCATTTTTACCACGTACAATATCAATACAGTAAAGGTATCAGTGAATATCTAATTCACATTTCATAGAAACAATTTCAGGAATATTGATTACCATGAATAAGACAACTGTTTGATGGGAATGGATTGCCTCAATGTTTATGGTGGTGGGGTGGGATGTTCACACGATGGTTTTTGTTGACTTGTTTCATCTCTTTGTTTCCCCTATAAAATTTTCTAGTAAATCTCCCTACCTTTGGAATTGTTCTTCAAGGGTAGCTAGTCTTTATCTCATTTTTTCATTTCTTCAACTTGATCCTCCTCTTGTTTTTTTCCCAAAATATGTTCGAGGTGTCACCCCAAAATGCACACCTCTAAGGTGGCCATATTGTTCTGGTTGTTTCAACTCCACTGATAGCATGTGTTCTATCAATATAGGTGTTGTTGATTCTTGTGGCTATATCAGATAAAAATTATAGGGAAATAACTAGTTATTATTATGTAATAGCGATTAAAGAATTTTTTTTATGTCATACATACACATGTTTCCCATTCTTTTTTGTGTTATCATCTATTAGTATCCCATATTTTTTATACAAACCTCCTTCCATAGTATATGGTGTGTGATTGAAGTGGATTTGGATTTGGAGTCATCAATATTTATATAAATTGGGGAAAATATTTATGTTTTTGTTTCATGTAACATAAACATATTTTAGTAGATTTAAAATAAGTAACAATTTTTATTCAAGTAAATAATACCCCATGATTTCTTTATGTTAGATGTATGTTGGTTTTTCTTTATGTTGCTTATTTTCAGCACTAAATTGATGTTTCATTAATATACAATATTTAATAATGTTATGAATACATGTATCGTAAAACAATGTATTAGTAGCCACAATTTACCTAAAACTAATCATCTTCCCGAAGTCTTGTAAACGCATCCCACACTTCATGTGCTATCAGGTGTGCATAGATATGCGGGGGGGGGGGTTATTTTCCGTTTAACATATTTATGATGGGGTCTCATTATAATTGTGATACAACTTATATGAATCCTTCAAGAAAAAATTATTACATATATCTTGTGATATTATGCTACTATAAATTCAGTATGTATGGGATGATAAATAGTTGTTCAATGTTTAAATATTTTATTTTTTTACTAAAAGAATAAAATGATATCCTAATGTTATCATAATATAATCCCACATCAATTTCCTATTCCTGGGAACAACATAGTGACACAAATTTCCATCAATAAAAAAACATTTCCTAATGAATATTCCAATGTTACTTGAGAACATGGACTTGTTGGGGTTAACATGATTGCCTAGGGCATACAATTCGACCTCATTTATGATGCCTTAGATTTTTTTTCCCTTATGATTTTTTATAACACAATCAAACTACGACATTCCTATTTTTTATTTTTCAACATCAGGCCTTCATCTCTTACAATTTCATCAGATTCAACATCATCAAAATGTTCATCTGGATGGGTAGCATCATCGTGTGAATATTATCATTGTAAATCCTCACTAGAAGCAACAACATGTTGAGAAACCTATAGTTCATCAGGATTGGTGGAACCAACACACACAAAAGGTCATTATTACTCTGCACTATGAGTAGTAGTAGGTTGAGAGACATATTGTTCCTCAGGATTGGGAGTACCATAATGTGAAGAATTTTTTATCTACATAAGTGGGTTAATATTTAATTTACAGATCATAAATACAGTATCAAATAGAAAAAAAACATAAGGTAACATGATGTACATTACCAAAAAATATAACCTGATTATTGAACTCTATTTTTTATGATGAAGGGATTTTACCCCTATAACGAATATTAAAATCTATTAATTATGGTCTCCTCTAACATACAATGTGCTATTACATAGGGACTTTTGCGAGATGATTGCAACATACCAATGGAATATTCATCCTCATTTGAATTTTTTCTGACACTTCATTTTTTTTGGTCTATAATAGAATAATTGACCACATTAAGTTTAGGGATATGGAACATAAAATGATTGTACTTATTGTGATTTCATTATAAATGGGTTTTCTATGTATGCTTCCATACTGAATTCAACTTTCTCAAATCCCGATTCATCTATTTTTACATCACACCTATTATAAACCCGCTATAAATAAAAAATTAACACTTATAATGTTGTGTAATCCAACTCAGATATTTGTTTTATGATGCCAAAGTATGACATATTAACATAAATTGGATTTCAATCTTAAGCACCATAAACATGCATCCCTTTGACCGCAAGGGTAACTCCACTGTTTTTCATGGTACACTCTTTATCATGATCATTTGTATAGAACGTATAACCATTAATTACATATCTATTGTTAAATAATACATAAAAACTTGGCCTTCCATATGGTCATAAATGTTGGTCTGAAACTGAATCAATATTCTCATAAAAATCATTAAAATTATGGTCCTGAAACCATCATGTTGATGGTGGATTGTGGGTATTTAATATCCATCATTTCGACCATAATGGATTCAAATTCCTATGAATTTCATTGGGGGTTTCAACATATGCAGACTCCTCCAAATTGTTATGAAAAAGGTAAAGGTGGGCCTGCTCCCAATTTGTAATATTGGTTGTGACAACATCTCTTCAAGAAATTATTTCACCTAGAAGCTGCCCAGTGTGATGAGATTTCAGTAGACCAATGAATTCCACACAGGATATGTATTTGGTATAGAAATCAACAACATTGTCAACAATATATCCCGTTGCAATACAACCCTCATTCCAACTTCTATTTTTGAAATAACCTTTAAAATCATCATATACCATTCAATGGGGAACATCCATTTATAGTGTAAAGGGCCACATAGTCAAATCTATCTCACCAAGTGAACCATCAAATGAACCATCATATCAAAGAATTCCAGTGTGAAGAACATTTGTAATTCACATTGTATGATGACCATTTTATTTATATAGTAAGGCATTTTGTATGTTCTATAACATTAACACATATATCATTGATGAAGAAACAAATATTTGGTAATTCATGATGATCATTATTGGGTAAAATCAATGTAAATCAACATGAATTAGATTTCTCATCACAACATGAAATTCATGTGATTCCAAAATAATTAACTCTAAATTGGTCATTGACATGATGTTCTTGATATTAAATGAATACCCATATGGATTATTTTCATCATTCATGAATTTTAAAAACTAATATCTCTCCTTCCAGGAAATATTTTAAGAATATAATGCAAGAAAAGTTAGTTTTTCAACCATTACTTTCTCCAACTCTTCTTGTATTCCTATGTGAACCGTGTCTAAACAATCCTTAATTCCATCCATTGTTTTTTCGGGTTCATTTAAAAATGTGATGATGAATCTATCATATATATTTTTTTCAACATGCATAACATCAAGAAAATTTCTAAATTACAGACAATTCGATAATGATAATTAAAAAAACTAATCTATTTTTTTTCACCAGTTTTCATAAGGTTAATAGAAAACGGTTTACCAAAAGTACTATCCACATATTTTACATTATCAAATATTTGATCACCTATTCTTGTAGATAGTGTGGTATTTTCTTCTAAACTTCCATCAAATGATGGCATCCAAGATCAGTACTTATTGAGTCAGGGTATAAATATATGATGCCATATTAACATGGGTTTTGATGAAAGTTTTGACCTAGTAGACCATGTACCTTGTTCGAAGACAGGACGCCCTTGATTTCCATTAATACTATATCTTAACAAATTTCCATAATTATAAATTTATATTAGCCTCCCATACAATATAGATCTCAATGTGAAATATTTATTTCTATAAGAATCATACAACGAAACACCTGAATCCAGTAATAATTTCAAATCTTTGAGAAATGAATCCAAATAAACATCAATATCATTACCTAGTTTTTTTCGGATATAATCATATATATCATGATGAATTTTCATTTCATTCATAAGAATGGTCTTAATTTATAATTCACCAAAATAACATGAAATGTAGTGTGAGTTCGTATTTGAAAACCAAAAGGATTCACTCTATTTGTATATAATGAAAGATGAAGGTTTCTCAGCTCATTTCCAAATTCAGGATATTCATGATCAATTATATCCCACTTTGGAGTGTCTACCTGGTGATGTAGTTTCCCATATTTATTTATTGTATCTGTGTGCCACATTAATTTCCCAGTAGTATCTTCACTTCTTTATAGGTCCCTAGACACTAGAATGATTGGAAAATACCGTAAAATTTTGTATGACCAGATTCAGTTTTGTTGTATTGAGAAGAACCAATCATTGGGTATTTTGTAAGTGATTTTTGGTCCTTTCGAAATAGTATACTATCATTAGTGTGGGTGTGTATTCTTTCAGAGTTCATAACCATCAAGAGTACCATTCTCTTGGCATTTTATGTTCTTTTGGGGTGATCATTATCTTATGGGAGTATGTCACTCAAGATAATAAGTAGTTCAGTAGAACTATAATCACACCATCTATTTCCATATTTTAAATTATATAGCTTTATTATGACTGACAATTCTATATATTTAGTGGAACCACCAGATAACAACATCTTTACAGAACTATTTAACTTCTCAACAAATTTTTTGATATTGAAAACTTTATATTAAACTATCCATTTCATTTCCTCAATATGATCTTCCTAATTATTCACATTTGTAATCACATCCTCGATATGATCTATTTATTTCACATTTGGAATCATATAAGATGATCTAAAAAACGCAGTGTTATCCCAGCCAATAGATACATTCTTTTTTTCCTTGTGTTTATTCCAAGATTTATAACTTCGATCTATTTTGTGACTTGTCAATTATTATTCCAACTCCTATGGACTAATTAGTCTTGAATTACAATAACATAAAATTGGATAATGGATTTGAGAAGGTTTATATGGATGATCTTTTGAAAACTTGAGGAACTCTTTCCCTCCATCTTCATACTCTTTTGTTAGAAGATTGGCATCCATCCATTCATTATTCATATAAATCATATTTTATTATTTGATATTTATATTTAAGAAAATAAGTGCACAAAATGTTGATATAATAATTAAACATTTCTATAAAAGAGGTTTAAAATATAGATCTCAATGGCTAACTCTCCACTTTAAAATAAAACAACATTTTCCAACATTTTTTACAATTTAAAATCACCCAAACTCATGGTTTGAAATCAAATTATAATAAGAAAAAATTTCAAAAATTCAAGAAGGTTATTACTATTTAACTAGAGTTCTAGATCATGTAAACCATTGAGATATCAATAAAGGAATTAACAGCATTCAAGAGCTACTTCCTTAGATTCACCATTAATATTTTATCTAAAACAACCTCGAAAATGATATCAGGTCATAATTAGACCATGATGTACATCATACATGCTATAACAAACGCATATAGAACCTTTTCTATTCAAATGAACTCCTCATCTATTTTAGGAGACTACTCCTTTGAATTTTTTAAATATATATCTAAGAGTGTTCTCATAGGTTTTAACTCACTCAATCTGTATATTTTCTAAACATTTTAGATATACTCTAACTATGTTGGAAACTAATTTATAGTCTTGAAGTATCTTTAAATAATTACTCCCACTATCCATGTTACAGAACCAATGCCCTTAATTTGGGATCTTCTAGATACATCAATCTTCAAATCTTCCATCCATTCCTTCATCGGTCCAACTTGGAGAAATTCATCCACATAAATAAGTAAAATGAACAAACTCCTACCATAATGAACCTTCATATAGTAGAAATTATTTATAATAAACGACATGAACATTAATTCTACCATGAAAGCATTGAAATTCAAGTTAAACTATCTTGGTGCCTACTTAATCCCAAAAAACTCCATTTTAAATTAGAACTGAACCTTCTATTCCATTTATCATGAAATCTTCCAGTTGATCTATATAGATCTCATCCTCCTAAACATTACCCAAAACATGGTATTGAGTGAGACTCTACCCTGTAAATAAAAATATTGATTTTATTATCATTATTTCTCCTTAGTATGATTTAAATACATTTTTAGCATAAGAAAATCGGATCACCTTATATTTAGATTTCATGGAGGAATGCAGATTGAATTGTGAAAGAAAAATTTCATATGGGTATTTTTGATCCATTATCGTGAAATGAGGGTATAATAAATGTGACATTTACCCATTTATGTGGGGCCTAGATTCCAAATACATAAAGAAAATGATAGATGAGATATAGAAATCACCATATCATGAATTAAAAAAAATCCAATTTTATACCAATTGGGAAATCCTAGGTTTGGATAGTCCTCTTCATTTTTCCAAGTAATAATATTATACTCATTGGAATATTATGTTTGAAATTTTTATGCAACTCAATATTTCTATAAAAATAATAAAATAGAACCTATAACTAATTTTACTCATTATTAGAGTGAGAAAAAACATGTCAATATAAGATCATTCATATTACATTATAGCGCTAAATAGGGTTAGACGGGTGAGGGTTGGTCGTTACATCAGCTACTAATAGAGATCTTGAGATAATTAGGTATTGGGGAAACATGTAATACCAAATGACAAATTCAAAAAATCAAAATACAAAAAAAACATGGGGTAAAAACACTAACGGTGATGAAAATCTACATAAACATAAGGGAAGTGGGGGGGTGGTAAATTCTAACTCATAGAGTTTAAAGTGATGGGCGAAGTGTCTTATAGGATGAGGATGACCAATGACCATATTATTGAAATATGTGTTACACTAATATTTTTGGAAATGGGGGTAAATAATGTTGACGATGAAAATTGATTGAATTAAAAACATGGTCTCCTCTAAATAGTTATAGGGGAATCATCCTCTAAGAGATGTTCCCTAGAGGAGTAATTACAATACAAGATTGGGGAATAGGTCCAGTCACTGTAAACCAATGTGAGTCTATTTTGAAATGAATGATTGAGGTGAAAATTCTAAATCGAAGGGTAGAATGTGTATTTTCATATAAAAAAGTTTACCATGATTATTTTTGTGTACTATAAGGGATAATCAATCATGGATTAAATATATTGATGGTGTCATCTAGTATCCCTGAAAATTTTGTGGGAATGTATAAATTCTAATTCGATAAGACTTCATAAATGTGGTGAGATATGGAGAGATAAATAAAGGGAAGGGGATGGATAACATGGATTAGAAGTGGTTTAGAGATAGTGGTAGTGTTTAATGGAAATAAATTGGTTGCTTGTAGTGACAGTGATGGTGCTGAAGACGAAGGAGGTGGGGTTCACGGAGGTAGAGGATGGGTTCGGTAGCATTGCCAATGACGGTAGAGGTGGGGTTTACAGTGGAAGAGGAGGGATTCAGTGGTGGAAGATGAGGGGTTTGGTGACAGATCTGGGGTTTGCAGAGGAGGTGGGGCTCGTGGAGGAGGTGGGGTTCCCAAAGGAGATGTTCATTGTAGAGGTGGTGTTCAGAATGGAGGTGGGGTTCACAGTGGATGTGTGGTTCATGTGGGAGGTAGGGTTTTCGGTGGAGGTGGGGTTCATGGAGGAGGTGGGGTTTGTGACTTAGGAGGGGTTTCCGGTGGCAGATGAGGGGTTTGTGGAAGTATATGAGGGGTTTAGTGATGATAGAGGTCAGCTTTAAAGAGAGATTGAGGTGTATGAGAGAAGAAGCTGAATGTTAAGGTAAATTTATAAAAGCAGGTAAAACTTTTATCAGTGCCACATAGAATGAACTGAAAAAAGGATGTTTTATCATCACTAAAACGGGCAGCGATGATAGAACATGAATTAATCAACACTTTTTTAGCATTGATAAAGATAGGCCTTTATCAGCACTAAAATTATACTACTGATAAAGACAAAGTATATCATCATTTTTTAGCCATGATAAATATATAACGTTAATAATTTATTTAAATTATTATATATATTTATAAAATTAAATATATAATAAATAAATAAATATATATATATATATTAATTATAACTATATATATATATATAATATATATTATAATTTTATAATTATTTAAAAATATCAATTTTTATTTATAATTATAATTATAAATATTTTTTTATATACAATCATTTTTATACATTTATAAGAATATTTATTTTAATTATATATTTTTTTAACATTATAAGTATAATAAATATATTTTTCATAATTTTATAATTATATATATAATTATAATTATAAATCAATAGTAGTATTTATTTGTAATTAAAAAATTATAATAAATATATATTTATTTATAGTTGTAAATATATTTATATTAAAATAACTATAAAATTATATGAAATATAATTAATATGTTTATAATATTATTCATATATATATATATCATTTATTATAATTATATAATTATTTAAATATATCAATATTTATTTATAATTTTAGTTATAAATATTTTCATTCATTTATAAATATATTTATTTAATTATATATATTTAAAACATTTTACATATAATAAATATATTTTTTATAAATTAAAGAGTATGACATATTCAATTATCTACTAGCTAAGGTTGTGATTGTCATGACCTGTCCCAATGGGGCCAATGCTACGACTCCCCAAGCTTGCCTTCAATGGGCCAGGGGCTGGTGACTCACACTGAGTAGGTATATCACTAACATGGGAGGCATTTCCTATGCACCTATTCGCACACCCACATCTCTAAGCCTACAAATGCTAAAATGTAAAGACCACTAAGAAATAAAATGAATGCATACCATTAAACCCAACCAATAGAGTACGATATGATGTAAAGTGAATTCACGTAAACTATGCCAGAATACAAGCCCACCGAAAGAAAGAGTCTGAAAACTACAAAGTCCGGACTGTCAAAAAAGGTACTCGGACTAATTCTCAAAGACATAGGAACAATTCAGCATGTCTAAACTCTGAATTCTCTGTCTGGTCTAGTTCCACCCTAGACATAGTCAAAATTTTGCTTATCTACACAAGACATGACATGTGAGGTGAAAATCCCTTACATGGGTGAGTATAACAATACTTAGTACGACACTACAAAGCTGCAGATCAATAATCAAACTAAATGTACCATCATCTCTACATAGAATAAATCTACAATAGTTATAATAATAACATATCTAAATATACTCAATCCTCGACCCATAGTCTAGAGGTATGTAACAAATACTTCATAACAACACTAATGATTTAGTATGAAGATTCCACAAAGCACTCATTTGGGATGTCACACCCCTAAGTCCGATAGTACTAATGGATTCCTCCGGAGAACTACTATTCATTTGGAACCATCATGAGGGTGATAGACTAATTTAACTAAAATAATAATATGATACACACATTCTACAAGAACTCACTCCACTAGTGGGGAAGATCACGATACATAGATGAGAATCACAGTCGGGGCCATGGGGTGATACTATGAATCTTCTAGATTCACCATCTATGTAGAGGATCGACGTCCAATTGGATCAGTCGCATTGATACCAAGACTCAACATAGGGAAAAATAATATATATAGGGTCATGCTCTAGGCCTCTTAGAGGGGATTCCTAACCATATCCAAGAAAATCCTACAGAAGTTACCATACTCATCTAAAATTGGAAACAATAACAACTATCCATTAAAGGAATGAGCAAAGGGAACCACACAATCGAAACTTTACCAATATATGGTGGATAAGATATTAATGCCTTGTAATATGGGGTACAAGGATTGTAGTAGGGTCCCACGTTGTGTCCCATGACCTCGAGTGCTTCTAGTGTTCAATGGCCCATGTCATCAGAACATGTCATGTAGTAGTGGTATACATGGAGTGTCTAAAGGTTCACATGACGTTTCCTACTATTCGGGGTCCACCAGTGTACTCTGGATGTGTGCTAGTACATTTTGTGAAACTGTGTTCTCCTTCTTATGTACCAGTACATGGGAAAACCTATGTATTTGGTCTGGGTCTAGCCATGTGGTATGGTATTTGTCGCCCTGTAGGCAAGCCATGTACTCAACCATGTGTCTGTATAACTCCCATGATACACGCTAAGCCATAGGGGGGTCCCATACACCATGTAACAAGGGTCACATGTCGTGTGACACATACTAGCTCCTAAAACCCCGACTACCACTGAGTGGGGTCCACATGCTGTGTATTCCCAAATACACACTGTGTGCATCAGATTTTCTAGAACCAATGCTCCTCTTATACTCCCCTCATATGATACTTTGGTGCTCAATATATTTTTTTTTCATCCCGAAACATAATATCCAAGGTTCCCTCATCATCATTGCATTGAATCAACGAGTTTTGATCGATCAATCGGCTTCAAATTCCGATTCTGACCACCCGCTCGAAGAATGCTCAAAGAATGATATCTCCCGCAAACCCATTGATCCATCCATCACTATCATGATTTCACCTCTTATATTTCATCCCAATGCCATATCTAAGGTATCATATTGTTGCATCTTGAATCTAAGGATCACCGATCATTCATTCATATAATGTGAATAATGAAGAACGTGTGGAAAAAAGTGGAATGAAAAAATCACATAGAACAAACTCGTAGAACTATCCTCCGACATTGTTCATTTATTCCTCAATCCATTCCTGTAAAAAAATAAACAATCTAAATTAAAAAGAATAATTAAGATCATCCCCATCCAAATCCTAAAATCACCCCATCCCGCAAGAACGATCAAACCAGGGGTAAATATGTTCACGGGGTGATCAGAGATCATCGATGATTCTAATAATGAGAAATAAGGAATTAAAATCATAATTTTATACCTAGGGGTTGGATAAATTTTTGATCTTGTTTGATCACCCCGTTTTCTCCATTGGTGATATTTTTCAAGAATGGTGAATTTTGATCTCGAAATTATGATTCGTCTTTCTTTACAATCAGTGAGAATTATCCATGTTCCATTTAGAGATGCTAGGAAGTTACAAGTTTATGAGACTAACCCTAGACCCCTTCTTAAAAGGATAATTAAATGAAATGTCATTTTGATGCTATGAAATATTAAAATATTAAAATAAATTCTTAATTAATTTTATCCTTTAAAACAATAAAAAGCACACCTTCATGGCCATCCTACACTGCTCAATGTTAGGCCTATCCTAGGATAAATTCACTACTCTGAACACAATGGTATCCTTAGATTTTGGGTCGAGGCACTCATTTAGAATTTATTCCTATTTTTCAAAAAAAATAACTCACACGTGCTATTTAATAAATCTAACATATTTCATACATTTATTCTAGTCACACTAGAACTCATAATCAATTGCCATCTCTGTCCCTAGACTCAAATTAATTCCATATAAGAATTAAAAATAATAGCCAAAAAATCAGGGACAATAAATTCTCCCCATATTAGGAATTTACATCCCCCAAAATCCAAAAAAATGCTATAAAAAGATGTGGGTATTACACACAAATTTAAGCCCTCTACTCCCATGTTCTCTCCTAGAGATTCCAATACTGCTATGAGACATGTACAAAAGAAATCACTTGGACATGAAGGTTTCTCTCCTTCTGATCCATGATCTCCATTAGTTACATAGAAAAAGCTACTCCATCATCAATGTAAAGCTATCCCCTAAAGATTATTTGTTATGGGTCATGCAATAACCTCCTCATCTATGAAATGTGGAAGATATCATGTACCCGGTCCCACTATGGTGGTGGAGCCAAGTGGAACTCAACCTCACAAACAATAAAATGTATTTGCAAAGGGTCGATTAACCTCTTATATAACATTACTCCCCAACCAAACCAATTTAATCCTTTTCGAGGTGAAACTCAGAGGAATACATAAACTTCTTCCACAAACAGTAAATGTATCCTATGCATGTGAGCATAATATTTCAGAAAGATCTATGAAGTCTTAATCCTCTCCTGGATGATCTACACCTTCTCGGTAGTAGCTTGTACCATCTCCAGGACTATGAGTGATAAATCTCTTGGATCAGTCCAGCAGAGCGTTGACCTATAGGGTAGTCCATACAGAGCCTCAAATGGTTCCATACTAATAGTGGAGTGGTAGTTGTTGATGTATAAAAACTCCACCAGTGTTAGGTGGTCCTCCCAACTATGAACAAAGTCTAAAATAGATGATCTCAATATGTACTCCAGAACCGGAATGGTCTTTTTCATCTGGCCATCCGTATGGTGTTTAAATTTCATGATCAAGCATAAATAAGTCCCAAATGTATCCTATAATCCCATCCACACCCAGGATTTGAAGAAAACATCATGATCATAAACAATCATTTATGGCACTCTATAGAGTCGAACTATGTCCTAAACATAGAGGCATCCCAAGAACTATACTGAACTCTGTTCTTCGATAGCTAGTATGTGGGCCAACATGGTGAGTCGGTCAATGATCACCCATATATCATTTTTTCCCTAGACGTATGGGGTAAACACATCACAAAGTCCATCGATATTCCACTCTATTTACATTCTGGAACCTCAAGGGGTTGAGCCAAACCTGCTAGAACTAGGTTCTCAACATTAACCTACTGGAACTTAAGGCTTCATTAAATGAACTATGCCACATCCTTCTTCATTAATGGCCACAATAACTGATGATAAAGGTCCTAGTACATCTTTTCCACCCATTATGTACCACCAAATGGGACGTATGGAACTCTCTTAGAACCTCCTCATGCAATTCCCCTAGTACTACCGTGTGTCCTATGCAACACCATTTATACATGAAATGAAATCATGGATTATAATCACCAAGTATGATGAAGAAGTATTGGTATAAATCAAATGTACAGTCCATCTCCATGACATACTTATAATCCTCATTATTGATTTATCATTTGGATTGAAATCAGGAAGCCATGCAGTTCAATTTCAAATCGATAACTTCTTCAACACCTATGAATTACAGGAAAAAAAACATTAGGTCCGCCAAGGAACCTAATGTGGTAACCTTAAATGAAAATAAATAAATAAAAAATAAAGATTAAAAAATAGATTTTTTTAAAATTTTTAAATGGATTATAAAACAATATGAAATAAATTTTAAAAAATAAAAAGCAATCATGTTTCCTCATAGAAATTGATTATTTTAATGTCTATAAATCGACATGGAGCACAAAAAATAACTAAAAATGGATTTAAACATATTTAATATATGATTTTTAACCACATCCATTAAATTCAAATTTTTTCTTTAATGTGTTCTATGAGAGGTTTTAAAATCCATTTCAAGAAAAATATATAGGTCTTAATGAGTGGGACAATCCATGGAATATCATATAGGGTTGGTTAAATTTGTTTTTTATTTATTCTTTTTTCATTTGAGTATAATAACCTCTTAGTTGTGGTTGAGAGATGAATAAATGTAAAATTATTGATTTATTTATTCATTAAAAATTCGTACACAAGTGTGGAATGAATGACTTTTTTGTGTTCATGTGATAAAAATACATATCATTGATTGGGAGTTGAATTTATAATTTAATACTTTTTTTATAATTCAATAAATAAATTATTCATTTAAAATGAATGATTATACATTTAATATATATATATATATCTATGTGTGTGTGTGTGTGTATGAAATTGTTATAGAATTTATTTTCATTATTTATCACATGGGTTTTCTAATTCATCACCCTAAGAATTCATTATTGGAGCTGCAATAAAGATATTTTATCCAAAAAGGAATATTTACCTCATATTAACAAAGGTAATTGATCTCTTCTATTTAGAGGCATCCATAAAAAATCCACGATGTTCCTCGTGTATACAATCAGCATTGACATTATATTTTATATCACAAACACCTATCTATTCATTGATTATAAACATTTCATTTCCAATAATTAGATTAAGTCTCATGTTCTCAAAGGATAACCTCATCATTCTATTCCTATCGTAGATGAATATCCTAAAGATTGATAACAAGGGATGACCATATATGAAAAATTATTCTTCCTTAGGTAAGAATATTGGGATATTTTAAAGGGAATTAGATAAATTAGGGTAATTTAAATTTTCACCTTTTATGAAAATTTTATTTAAAATACCAATAGGCAGACAAACTATAATATAATCAAGATTTAGAGTAAAAGATTTTTATTAGTGGATGTAAATACCTAATGTTATGTAATATATATATGTAATGATGTTAAAAATTAATCTTGTGAGATATAAAACGTTTAAAAAACTCTCTCTATGTTCAACATTGTTGTAATAAAAAACTAGGGTCCTTTATAATATAAGGGTTAGTTTTATAAATAGGTATTCTAAAAAAAATTTAAAATGACAAGGGTTTTTAGAGACATCCACTTTTTGAATGTCAAAAATTATATATGGTTCTTTATATTGGTGGGTATGGTTGTTATTATTATATCAATTAAGGTAATGTTGAGTTTAATATTAGGGAATATTTCTATTAATGTTTCACTTATCTATTCAATTATCAATCCATTTATTCTATGAGGGAATAGTGAAACTCATGGGAATTTTTGAGAGTAGGTATATATCTATGATTTAATATGTTTATTATATTCTATGTGTGTATATATATCACATTCATGATATTTTGAAGCTTCTTATTTTTTAGAAATTGTTGGATTATGTTTTTCAATGGGTTTTACACTAATTTTGGTAGTCACATTTTTATGTTATGTGTGGGAGACTTGTGTGTAAATAGATTCAATACATAATTTTGAGTAAGATATTTATTATATATAAATTGGATCCTTATAAGTTTTAGTTATTTCAAATTCATATTTTACTCATGAAATTTCGTAATTCATTTTTCTCATTTTCTTACAAAAATTCTCATGTAATGTTTATCAAATTGATTGGAAATGGGGTGTTATAGTTTGTTTATCCTATGATGATGTTTACTTTTTGATGGATTATTCTATGTGTCATTGAATTTAATTATAATATGATAGAATTTACAATGATCTTATTAATTGGGTAATGATTTGGAATGGTTTATGTACGGTAAAAACTTTGACTATGTGATCGAATATGTTATTTATTATCCCATGAATGGAATTATAGATGGTCATTGTATGTAAAATTGATATTTTTTGGACTCTATGTATTTTAAAATATTATAATATTTAAATCCACTTATTTCATTACTATAATAATTTTCATGATCAAAGTAATGAAGTGAAAATAAGCAATCATATGGTTGTATTTGAAATAAATATTGAAAATAAGGTCAATATTTTGAACGTTATAAACTTTCCTAGGAGATACCTCTTCGATCATCCTATGTATGGTTTATTATTTAATCTTAATGGATTCTAAATCCCTAATATTGTGATTAATAATGGTTTTTATGGGAAGATCATTAAGTATAGAGGTTCCACATGTTTGGTTTTTTCAAGTAGGACTTTTTGATATACATAAGTATTAATAAGGGATTTATTACAGGCCATGTTAAGTAAAATGCCATTCAATTGTTTCTTTCCTAGGGATAACTATTAATTAAATATTTCAATATATCATAGGAATGTAAATCTATGTTGAGGTACCACGTTTATGGTAACTATAAATCCTTCGCATGTTTGGTGAAAATATTACCTCTTCCTCCACAATATTTTGAATGATCATTTTGAGTTAAATTATCTTATGGTAGAGAATGTATTTTCAAAGGATCCCATTATAATTATAACATTGAATGTATTAGTTCTACTATTAAATTTTTTATCAAATTCATAGATTTGTATTTTATGAAATTTTTTAATATTTTCATCATGGATGACTCAATTTAATATCATTAGAACAAGGAATCAGAGGTTTTATTAATCCCTTTTACATGAAGATGTCACATCTGAAAATACATGTGATGAAATTGAGGATGTTGGTTTAGTAAATAGTATTATATTTCATAATTAACCTATACTCCATAAATATTTCTATTTCATGATTGGTAATTCCTTTATTGTGGCGTGAGGTATTCACTCATAGTTTGAATTACACATAGGGTCACATGATTTCATCCCCTGGATTATCAAAACAAAATAAGTAATAAGAATTTTATTAGATATAATAGAAAATCGAAAGAATAATTAATCTAAAAAATAATGAAAAAGGGGGTGATAATAAAAAATTTAATGACAAAAAATAATGATAGTGTCCAATTAATTTTATGGGGTCCCTGAAAATAGTACCAAAATTTGGTTCACTAAAATTTACCTGACTTGTTAATTGAGCACTTCCAGAAAAGATAGGGTTTTTTATTCTCTAAATAACTATGAAGTGATAAAATGATTCAAGTATTTATTTTTGAGGTGATTTTTCATGAATTGGTTAACTATTTTAGTTGATTTTGTTTTAATAAAAAAACATACATATTTTTATTAAAATGATTAATTAAGGTGAGTCGATTCTTGGGGTAGATTTGATGAATTTTTCCTTGAAAATTTTATCTCAGTGAGTCATGAAGTTTACCATCAATTAGATGAAAATACTCATCATTATTTTATTTAGTTCCTATAACATTCCATGTCTACTAATATTATCACATGGATAATCACTATTATGATCACTCTAAGGTATAGTATTATATTATCACTCAAAATATAGTTTTAAAATTCAACAAAGAGAAATAATTAATTTTCCATTTGATGTATAAAATACCATTAAATTTATTCAAGTACTTATTATCACCAATTTTTTATTGGGTTTGTTTCAAGTCTTTCAAGGTGGGATATCTTTTCTAGAGGAAAATGACATAATTTTTGTGGATGTATTTTTTTTAATTTATATAGTTTGTGTATAAATGAGTCAAAGTATTAAAATGATGTCCTTTGGGGTAAATGTTGAGATGGTAGATTTTGTATGAATTTATTCATAACCTAGTCATAAAACTACATACTGGACACATTCACATCATGAAAGAGTTACAGACCACGATTCTATTGTGGGGAAGATGTCGTGAACTGGTTTAAAGTACGAAATGTTTATAAGATGTGAAACTAGTACACATCCTCAAAAGGTCAATCAGTATTTAATTCAAGTAGATTCAATGCCTTTTTATGAGTATTTTGAAAAATGAGAAATCCACATCCAAAAATGGGTTCCCATCGTGAATTGTTATCGAGAAATAGTTTTTTTCACAATGTATTTTGGATTCTTTTCATTCAATGTGCATGAATCTTCAATCCAACCAAAAGTTATCTCCCATGGGATTTTGGATATCCCTTCTCCTTCTAAATCAATTTTTTTTTACTTTATCTTTGTGTTGGTTGCCCTATGTCTCTCCAGGTCGAATATCATTTTACTTATTTGTTTCTTTGGGACATTAATTCACCATTTTTCTATGTTTTGAGATATATTGATCTTTTAGTGATGTTATTAGTGATATTTTCTAGATATATAGTGGTATCTTCTACTAGGGAATATATCTTGTTTTTTGATTTGGTTTGGCGGTTGAGTGTTATCTGGGGTTTTTTATGATACACAATATTCTCCATCTATTTTGGTTTTGGAATACAATTTTGAAGTGTGAGATTCATCGATAGGGACTCCATTTGAAGTTATGAATTCATTTAGATGTTTTTGGATCTTGAATATTTTGCAGTGTGACTCAATATTGAGCTAGGTGGTTTCTATTCTAGATTTTGTCGAATTAAAATTGATTGCATGGAATTTATAAATATTTTTTAAAATTAATTGGAATGCTTTATTTGTGTTTGTGAAAATGGTTTTTTCAGAATAGATGGGTTTGAAATTTTATTTTTGAAGAAAATGTATTATCAAAGTACCCTGAAATGGATTTGTGAAATGTTTTTCAAATAATGATTTTGATGAAATTATTTTTAAAATGTAGTATTTTTTTAATCCTTTGGTACTAAGGTGTATTGTGTAATAATATTCCTCTTTTTTTAAAACTATTGGGGTGTTTAATCCTGGGATGTTCCTTTTCTCCCTAATCCTATTGTTTGATGGACTTGTTAGAAACTGTTGGGAGCATCACATTCTAAGGTGTTCCTCTACTCCAAAAATTTTATGCATTTTCATGGGGTCTTGATGAACATGATTCTCTATATTTGGGATATAGTGTTCTTTCTATCCTATCCAATAGTGATCCTTGGCATGATTTAACCTCTAGATTTTTATTTTTACTATTTTTCTTCGATTACTTGCATTGATATATGTGAAATTAATTGAAATTGTTTGAACTAGTCTATTTATAACTATAGAAAAAGGATAATTGTTTAAATATTTGTTAATATAAAACTATTAATATGATTATCATGCCTTATAACTTTAATTTTTTTTAAATTACGGTTTTCATATAGAGACTTGTTACTGAACACCTGGGTGAGATCCCACTAAGCCTGTTTAGCTTAAACACAACATAACCCTTTAGTGGTGTGTAGAGATATTTATTTCTTTTGACATAAGGATATATAGGTAATAAAAGTGTGGAGATAAAGATTTTATCATCTAATTTTGAGTTGTTGGTGGTGTGATGGTGTGATGGTGGGAGTTTTTCCATGCTTTAACATGGAGTCATTTGTTTCAGTTTTATTTAACATTTGTTGTTGTAATTTTACTTTGGG
The DNA here is from genome assembly GCA_963277665.1 of Viscum album. Taxonomy (NCBI): domain Eukaryota; kingdom Viridiplantae; phylum Streptophyta; class Magnoliopsida; order Santalales; family Viscaceae; genus Viscum; species Viscum album. Next base: position 599,459,454 of record OY728151.1, read on the forward strand.
TGTTTGTACTACCTAATTTGTATCGCTTATACTACCTTGTATTAGTTATGGAATGTATCATTCATTTTTTTCTTCCATTTTTTCTCTCTTTTTGGTGTATGTATTACTTTTTGACTAGAAAAATTATGAGAAATCATTACCTCTTTTTTATTGATTCCCAAGTGATATTCTCCTTCCCGTAGGGATCATAAATTACCTTTAGGTATACTATGGACATGTTTAGGTAGCTAGTTTTTTGATGGTATCATGGTCTATCTCAAGATTTTTTTAAATTAAATAAGAGGTTATAATCAGTATTTGGATGTTTCTATATGCGATATAGGATTTTTGGGACATAAGATGTATAGTTAACTCTTACCATGACTAGACTTAGGAAACCATCAGATTTCGGGATTTGTGTATCATGTGTTGTGTTCTTGATCTTGATTATTGTTTTTTCTTTTTCAATTCTAGTTAGAACATTGATTTCCCAGTAATCAGAAAATTTATTCTGTTTTTGGTGTGTTGTGATATTCCTCCAATAAATCATCCTTGGGTTCCATAATGGGGTGTTAAGAATATTCCAAAAGGGAATCAGTATTTGGATCAGATTCTAATAGATAAAATCATGTGAGTAGTTCTTTACAAGGACCAAAATTAATTGTAATTTGAGAACATAGTTGTTGAGGTACAACCAAGAGATGAGGTAGAAATGGATTAATGTTTATATTTCATGTGCAAGAAACCAACATACTATAAGGTTAAAATTTTTCCCCAAGAGGTGGATGAATGAAAATAAAATATTGATCAAATATTTAACATCCTAGAAACAACTAAAGATATCGAGTTGATTTTCATGACATTCAGAATAAAGGGTCCTAAAAATTGATAGTGTGATTCCATGGTATAGTTTGATAGGAACATGGTTTTGGACTAGTGTTTTTCCAAGACCCTCTACTTCTAGAAGTTCTTTCCAGAGTCATGGGTGATGGCCTAGACTATAGATCTACTCTCTTTGCCACTATAAGAGATATCAATGTCGGTGCAAAAAAAATCATTTCATAGTGCTAGTAAATTTTACTCCAGAGGTATGAATGAATGGTGATATGATGTGTCGATGTACATATATGTATTTTGAGATGATATCAGATCATAGGTATTCATATGAATGATTTCTACCTTTTTGGAGACAATAAACATGGATATGTTGGTAGAGATGGATATTCTTGACATGGATGGCTGTTTTGGGACTTATTGTTCACCTAGTGAAGCTTCCGTGGAAGAAATGGGAATAATATGAAGTCAAACAATCACTATTGAGATGATGGTGATAGTTCTTAGTGTTGGTCCTCCATTTCACCATTAGTTACAATGAGTAGTGTTCCCCTGATTAATTATATATTCTTTCTCCAGAAAGGGAGGTGGAGTTGGTGATTCATGTAGTTCTAGGTGTACATCCAATCTTGATACACCCTTATCATATAAAACCAGAAGATCAGAAATATATCAATATCCAGTGAGATGATATGATGATGAAATGATTCATTCACCCAAGTGTATATCCTTGTGAATTGTATGTTCTAATTTCTAATAAGGTTGAGGTTTCACATTGATTTTTCAAGGACTATCAAAATCTAATCTTGGTGATGGTTATGAATAATCTTACTTTCCCCCATTGATCATTTTATTGATCGCCAAAAGGAGAATTTTTTTTTAATATTGTTCATTGGTCATTTTATCATTAACTAAGGGTTCAGGAGCATAATGTTTTAATGATAGATTCTAGGTGAAGGTATATACATTATAAATATATTGTGATGACTTTTTTTATGAATAATTATCATAGTATTTTTATTTTTATGATGAACTAAATATTATATCAATATCTCAAAACTTATGTGGTACTGTTTTTGGATGATATTATGTTCTAATAGGGATTCAAGGCTGAAAATGAGCATAATATGAATATGGTTTTGAAAATTTTGAGGTTTCACTATAGGTATAGAAAAATATTAAATTTATGTTTTTAGATCCACGAAATAGTGTTCTTGGGGAACATGTTTTCCAAACATGGCTTATCAGTTGATGTTGAGGTAGTGAGTGATGTCTTTTTCATGAGAGTATCTATGAAACACCATTGAGAATTTAAGAATACTTATAATTTCTAGATAATATAAGTGGTTTGTAAAGGATTTCTCAATATGTTTCCCACCATTTATTTCTATTATGATGAAATTTGTGAGGTTTAGTGTTCTCTTGATGAACAAAACTTACATCTAACATCAGAAATAGTTTAGATATTTCTGGATCTTGATAAATTGTTTGTTTTACATTGTGATTCATGTGGTGTTGGTCTGGGTTATGTGATCATTTAAGGTGATCATGTTGTGGCATATGGATCTTATAACCTTCCTATACATGTTAATAGTTACCTCACTCATTATTTGGATCTTTCTGTAGTTATGCATGCAAAAAAATGTTGGATGAATTTTCTTTTTGGGGATAAGATCAATGTAATTTATGAATAAAATATTTGGAGCTATATATTTCCCCAGAATGGTATAATCCTTTGAGAAAGAAGGTGGTTATAAAAAAATCATGTGTTTTACGTAATCATCTCATACACCCTGGGGAAAACGGAATGTATTTGAAGATACTATTAGAAAGAACAACCCATAATCTATTGTTCAGGAATCGAATTAAGAGTGGAAACTTATCCGACTATTTGTTTAGTTGTATCTGGAGTCTCAAGAGGATGTCTCTAGTATAGTTCTAACTAGTGTTATGTTAACATCGAATCCCATTAATTCTATTTTGTAGGGTTTGTAATAGGATAATGTATTTATAGAAATTCAAGAAACCATTTGATTCAAGAAGATCATTTATTTTTTATAACCCTTAAGATATTAGTCTAGGATTTCGGGTTTAGTTTAAAATTCTAACTTATGTGAGGAGATATGGATTTTTACTCTCATTTTTTTATGTGTTCTTCCCATCTATGAACTACGGATATGTATTATGAAATGAGATGAATATTTTTGTGGATGGGTATGGAAAATGACATTGATGATTATGTGTCACACTATAAAACTTATCAAAAAATAAATTCATTGAATCAAAACCATCTAATTTTTTCTATCCTCATACAATTATGTTCTGGGAATGGGATAATATTTCCATAGACATTGTTCTTGGATTACAACAGACTCCCAAAGGAAGGCATTATTTACAAGTTGTGATTTATAATTGTATGAAATCATGTCATTTAATTCTGATAAGGGAAACCACTAACCTTGAATATATGGTATTATATATATATAAAAGAGTTTTTCTGGTTGCATGGGGTTACTACTAAAATTAATTTTAATAGAGATCCCATGCTTACCTGAGAGTAATGGAAGAGTCTCTATGAGTTGATTGGGAATTATTTTTAGTTACGTAGATATTAAAAATCATATATAGATGGTTAGATAGAGCACGTATTTCTAATCTTGGAGGATATGCATTATGTTCTCATCATGGATTTTAGTTGGTTATGGAATAAATATATAATACTATTTTAGATTTCATGTAAAAATATTTATTAGACATTGATAAGTATGGATCCCATCAAGGCATTATATGATTTCCTGTGATGGTCACCACTTTGTTGGTAATATTTGGTCAAGGTGTCTCTTTTGTGAACATGTTTAATTTAAGATATTTTGGAGGGGATTCATTATACACATTGGAATCTGATTAAATCTCAGAGTTTGGATAAATCTGATATTGATTTTCAACATTTCCCTTAGGATTTTTCTATTATTGACTGCATTTTTTTAATTTTTCTCCTCGGTTGGATCTCCATCATCTTTGGAAATATGATATTTTGACTCTATGATATGTTAGTTAGTTTGAGGTTACCATTTTTCATTGGAATATTTCTTATTAGATCAAATTACAATCTATATTGAGATGTTTTTATGATTTTTCCCACACATCTCATATTAGGAAGTACCATATAGGTCACCCGCATGTTTGGATTTTGGAATAGACTTAGTTGGAGCCATAAAATTCCATAATAAATAATACATTTTAGATAATTTATTATTATATGGAAGTCTTTCATGTGAGTTCTATTCCATTTTTTAGATTATCATAATGACATATATTAGATTTTATCAAGACATGGGAGAATGAAGACTCTGTGAGGGAGTTGTGGTATCATATCTTTCTAGAGTACCATTTTTATATGTGAGTTTACAAGGACAAAAATACTTATGGTGGGAAGTTTGTAAAAACATTTCACCTTTTTAGGTCCTTATTGTGTCCAATTTTGTTTGGTTATGTTTTGGGCCTTTTGAGGATGGGGAGTTTTTTTCCAGGAAAATAACTATAGTTTAGAGAAGTATATTTGTTTGAATTAATGGATTTTGGGTATAAATGTTTCAATGGATTAAGAGAATATCCTTCTTTATTTTGGTTGATATGGGGTATTTTAAATGTGTTTATATAGAATCAAAAAAATCACATTATCTTCTAGACACATTCACATCCCGAATGACTTACATGACATGAATCAATTTTCTAGAAGATGTCGTGAACTGGTTCAGATTGTGGAAAGATTATAATCCATGAAACTAGTTCACATCATTAAAAGGTTGATCAATGTTTTATATAACCTTAGGGGATTCCTTTTTTGATTTATTTTACAAATCATTAAATTCAAGTTGTGAAAGGTTTTAACATCTTGATTTTTTGGGAATAATATTGGTGATCAGGATTCACCAATTATTATTTTCATTCAACATGTATTCCACTTCTATAAAAACTTTGGTTATATCCTAGGTAATTTTGGATATAACTTTTCCTTCCTTATAACATCGTTTGGCACTTGATCTTCAAGGAGGTTCCATTATGTCTCTATGGGTAATGTATCATTATGATTCTTTATGATATTTGGTTGTGGAAGAATCATTGCACTATGTTTTTAGATCTTTTGATCTTGTGCTAATGTGCTTCATCTTCCAAGCCAAATTAGTTATGTGATATTCTTCTAGGGTCCTATCCTCTATTGGTTTTTGCAGGGTATTTGTGTGTTCTCTGAGGTTTTTTTATATACCCTCTCTTCCATCTAGTTTGGTTGTGGAATAATATTCTATAGTGTGAGAGTCACTGATAGGGACATTGTTTGTTATTTTCTATTCCTTACGATGGTTTTAGATTCCCTAGATTTTGTTGTGTGACTGATGTTTTAGGGATATTGTTCTATGTCAAAAATTTGTTGGATAAACCTTGATTTATATGGATTTGAAATTTTTTTATAAATCTATTTTCAAAATTGATGTGTTTGTATAGAAACATGTTTTCAGGAAAATATTGTTTTCTTATTGTTTTGGTTAATGAAAATTTATTTTCAAAGAATCCTTAAATTTATTTTCTAAATGGTTTTCAAATAATTGATTTTATGGAATAAGAATATTAATATTTTTATACAGAGACATGTTATGGAACAACTAAGAGAGATCATATTGATCTCGTTAGGCTTACACCCTACACAACCCTTCAGTAGTGTTTAGACCTGGTTATGTCTTTTGATACATGGAAATTCAAGGTTCTGCATTAAAGTGGAGAGGATTCTATTAGTTATGTTTTAAAAGATTGCGGTGAGATAGTTTGAGTTTTCCCGTTATTTTACATGGATTAGTTATCTTTTTTACCTTTTCTTTTCTTTTAGACTTTTGATTTGGGTTTTCTGACTACACGATTTGTATTATTAATAATGTTTTATTTCAGATATGAAATATGTAATTAAAATTTTATCATCCTCTATTTCTCTCTTCTATGTATATATTTTTCATGTTTTCTACATTAGGATGGGTGAAATATTACACTATGGTTATATTCCTGCTTTCTTTCTAGTTTCCAACCTGTGGGGATTGTGAACCCCCATTGGGTATGCCACAAACCTAGTCGGGTGCCAGTTTTTGAAGTTGTCCCAGGTCAGTTCATGATAGAATAGAAAAATAAAATTCAATTAATAATTAGAGGTTAAAATAAAAAATATAATCTAGAGAATGAAACTACCTTAAATTACAATATAATAAAGATACACATTTTTATAAAAATAAATCAATTGAAGAAAAAATGTAAACTCATAAAATTAGGCTTGGGTAAAATAAAAAATAAACAGTCACTTTTGTTATTATTTGAGTGGGTTCTCAAAATGAAATAAATTGTATTAATGTATAAAATATTATAAGTATTATAATTAAGATGTAGGAAATATTTAAATTAAAAAACTTGAGTGGGTTTGAATAGTATGAAAATAAATAACATGTATACATTGATAATATAGAATCACAACATTACATAAAGAAATTGAAATAAAAATACCGATATGTTCTTCACAAAATACACCATATAGAGATATTTTTTAAAGGTTGGGTCAATAAAATGATTTTAAATTCACCCAAATATTTTTTGTTTGGAAATTTGGGTTTGGAAAATCGAAGGAGAATTAAATATCCAACATTCCCATGGTAGAATGCCTTCTTTTTTCTCTTCTAATTAAATTAGTAGAAAGACCATCAAGGTGTGAGAATTAAAATAGGTTATAGAGGAAAAGAATATATCGCATGATTTATTTTAGTATCTGCTTATATTTTATCAATATTATATTATCCATTTTAATTGTTTGCCAAAAATGGTGGGACAATGTTTTGGGAAAGAAATTTAGACCATAATTTATAATTAAACACTGAAGCCCAGTGGACCCTATGAATTTCATTATTATCTTAATTCAATGTTATAGGTAATTTTACTCATGATTTTATATATTAAAATAATATAATTTTTCATCAATATAATTATTTATTTTACACATCTATTATGTAACATGATTTCAAATATTAATTGCCGATAAATTTATACATTTGAGGCACAATTTGTATATATTCCTTTGAGAATAACCTATCATTATAGAATAAAAAAACATTCACCATAAATAGATTACTACAATATGATAATTTCAAATTGAAATATTGAATATAGTGTTTCTAAAAATATGATATTAAAATGGTCTATTATTTTTACATTTTAAACTATAACATGACGTATATTGAAAAATGAATTTTCAATTATAAAATGCAGTAATTTTATATTTTAATAATGTTGAATAAAATAAAAATACCTCAATATTTATTGAATATTTTCCCCTATAGGTGGCTAATTACCACATCCCAAGATAGTGATTCCTCCTGAATTTCTATATTAAATATAATTGTAGAATCTAAAATAATTTTTGTGGGTTTGGAATAATGATTAATATCTTGAAACATTCCTAGAGGCATATAAAAATTCAGGTTTTGATATTCATGAGTCATAGACTATACCATGATATCATCCAAAAAAACTATAATGAATGCTTCTATGTTGGGATAATATATTTTCTTTATAAATGGCCAAGAAATTGTAGGAACATTCATTAAGACAACAATCATAACCACATATTTAAAAATCATCTATTAGTTATGAAATTTATTCTTTAGAATATGTTTAGAGATTAGATAAAGTCCATGATTGTCTTATCTCATATAAATCATTTAAAACCATTTATACCTATAGAACATATAAAAAAATCGTCAATTTTAGATGATAGATATGATTTTTTTTATAATTACACAATATAACATTTAGTAGTCCATGTAAATCCATATAATATAATCAACATTATTGGTGAAGAGAACTAGGGAACCCTTTGGAAAAATAATAGGTAAAATAATACTTTAACCTAAAAAACATATACTTCTATTATTATTTTTAAATATATGATTTATTTTTTTACTAAAAACATACAAAAAATAATATATACTTATTTTATTATGGTATAAAATCACAATAAAAATTTAAATACATTATAATATTGATAAAGATATCCTAAATAGAAATATTACAATAGGGATAAAACAATGTGTAGTCAAAATAACATGGAAAATAAACACTCGTCCTTATTATTTTCATTGAAGAGAACACCTATGATTATAACTATGGAGAGAATACTAAAAGTTATAAAAGTGCTAAAAATACTTGAAAATGAAATTTCAGAATGAGATGAGTGATTTTAATGAATTGTGGATTTAAATATATTGGAATGAAATATGGTTTTTTCGATTATATAGAAATTATATTCTCATGGAAATTGGGAATATATTGATAATTATAAAATTTTAAGAATATGAAAAATTAATAATGTAAATTATATTTAATATTTTATTAAAACACATCTATTGTAACAATTCAATTGAATTATCAACTATAAATAAAAGTATCCACTTTATGAAATATATTCTATATAGAGGAATAAATGTAATTAAATAATATAATTCTTTCTTATGGTATTAATTTCTATTTTTTAAAAGGATGTATCATCAATATGGTATTCCCTAAATCAATCATATGTTGAACATTAAAATGTATGGCTTGATCATAATAATCTTCCAGAGAATATTATTATTGCAAACAAAAATGAAATCCAAGCTAACTATAATATCCTGTCATAGTTTTTCAAAAATCCTTGACCATAAGTTTTTTTATGATTTTGTTGGTGTTTGTCTTGGGTTGATTCAGATGGAAAATTTAATGTCTTAGAAATTTCTAGGTTGTCTATGGTTGGCACATGGTATCCCGAATCGTGTTCTCACATAGTGAAAACCTTAAAAACCATGAAAATTGGTATTTGAATGGGAGGTTCAGGTTTTAAAAAACTATTTACCCACATAGTAGAAACAATGCACCCTATTAGAGGGGCACATAGTTAGGGTGCATGGTTTGGGAAATAATGCAGCCCCGCACTTGTAACCATGTGAGCGGTAATTTTTATTTATGAATATCATTTTAATAATTTTTCAAACCCCAATATTATCTCTTAATCGACCCTAACTCATAATTACATGAATTCACAGGGCTTAGAGGCTCTTCCAAACCATTTTCTCCTCCATACTCATTGTTGGGTGGATCTATGCGTGGAGAAACTCATTCGATCACTCTATGATAAGTGATATTATCCTATTCCTTCTCTCATGATATATCCTTATATTATTAATAATATTTCTTAGATAATAATGTGTTTTATGGATCTATAATCAATTATTTTGGATCCTTAATCAAGGTTTTATTCCATGATCTATGATTTCGTCGTTCTTTTCCGGAAAAGAAAATATGTGAGTTGTGTGATATGTGTTTCTATGATAAACATATGTGGTTTCATTGATGTTTTACATTTAATTAACCCCTTATTTTTTTTTTGTATTTTATTTGATTTTATTTTAATTGAATTGTGAAAACCTAATTTTGTGCTTATTGGAATTGATTTGGTATGATTTTGAAAAAAACCCCTAGTCCAATGGAATTGGAATTTGGGGTGTGATATGAAAATTGTAGGTAATTGAAAAATTATTTTAAAATTTAATTAAAAACAAGTATTAAATTGAATTTTTTAAAACTTGGGATTGGTTTTATTTTGAAAATTCATGTAATGACAAAAAATCCTTGACTTGGTTTTAAAACTGATTTGGAAAAATGAATTGAGAATTTGAAAAATTTAATTGTAATTTTTTTTGATTTAGAATGATTGATTACCAATTTGGTTGATTGATTGGTTTAAATTTTCCCTCAAAAAGAAGTGGTTGTAATCTACCCTTGTGTTGGGGAAGAAGTAATTTTCCCTTATGTGGGAATGGGGGCCATTTTCTCTTATGTGAGAGGGGATGTAAATTTCCCTTATGTAGAGGATGCAGTCATTGTTACTATTTTGAGATATATTCTATTGATTATGAAACTACATTACTAATACTTATTGAATTATATAACTAATTTTATATAATGATTTGAATAAGAAATTGAATAAATGTTTAAATATTTTGAAATGAAAATATATTTTTTAATATGGAATTATTATTCCATTCCTATTTGTTGCAAATTGAACTCATGATTTGGTCAATTTGTTATGGAATTCTGTTATAGAACACTGGGTGATACCCTATTGGGATTTTAGCTCACATAATGAATTTTCTTTTAGAATTTGGTAGATTTTCTACTTCTAGGTACAAGTATATGGAATTTTCCACTTGCAAGAGGTTTAGGCGTTTAAGCCTTTGTGTTTTGTGTGTTGAATCTTTTGTGGTTTTTGAAATTTATCTCAGTTGTTTTCAATACTTTATTATATACTATTTGGGTTTTTTTCCTGCATGTTCTCCTAGAAATGTATCATTTAATAGTTTCATTTATATGTGTATTTTTTATTATAATGTTTTATATAAAAACCATTCAAACTTATGTATTCTATGATACCGTATTTTTGTCACCAACCCATTGAGATTAGAAAGAAATTTAAAACTATGTCAATTTAATCTTGGGTATCATAGTACCAGGGTATTTGGGTTATTTGTTGGAAAACTCGTAACAGAGGGTTTAGGTTGTGCATCATTATTTGATGTCAGTATGTATTTGAGAGAACATATCTGGTGTTAGGTGGTAGTTATGAGTGAGTTCCTAGAAAAATATAATCGTAAAGAGCCTTAACATTCTATGGGTGGTTTGGGAAACTAATCATGGAGAATAGTTCTAATATTTTCCATTTATAAAATTAGGATAAATATAAATCCAAATCTTGTTTTCCTATCAAATTGGACTAATTCCATGATTAATCATGTTTGAGTGTTGATCTATGTAATCTTTTGATGTCTTCAATTTTGTGTTTTGATGTTGTGAGTCATCATTCCACCGAGAAGATATATTTATAGGTTCTATGAGAAAGATAATGATGATCTACAATGAGAAAATACTCATATGAAAGAGAATATAATTGAGGCTATTGTTTATACTATCCAAGTTTTTTTGGTTGGGAACATACACCCGTTCCCATTTAGGATCCAGTTGTGGAACATCATAGGGATAAATTCTCAAGTCATGCTCAAAAGATTATTTTCCATATTCCACCAATGATCCAAGGTTATATTGATCCTCAAGAGGACACAGATTAGTTGGAAGGATTGGTCTATTGATTGAGTTCATGGATATTTATGATGAAAACAATGTGAAATGTTCAAACTTAAAGCTAGAGGGACCTAGTAGATATGGTAGGAATCGGTGCTAAAGAAAAATAGCATAATGGATTTGAGTGGCTAGAATTTAATTTTATTTTCACTGACTAGTTCTATCTAGAGTATATAGTCTTGGATAAGGCTATGGAGTTTATCAAAATCATGCATGATGATAATGCCATGATAGAATATATGAACCCATTCACTGAGTTTGTTCAGTTTTCAACTAATATTGTATCAAATTATAATATGAGGAATTGAAGGATGGAGATGGAACATTGATATGATATTCATTATTAGGTTTTATTTCGGAATCTCTCTTCTTTTTCTGACATTATTGATAGAGTGTTTATGGGAAAGCCTAAACTTGATGGTAAGTCAGTGTTTGAAGAACTTTAGTTTTCTCCCAATGTTTGTTTTCTGAGTTCCTTCAAAATAAATATAAAACTCTATGAGTCTACTAGTGGTTCTCGATATCATATTTATTTTTGATACCCTTCATTTCCAAGGATAAACCCTTTTACGTTCTTCCAATGTGGAAATCATGGGAATTTGAAATAGTTGTTCACTACGGAACCCAATATATGGGGTTCTTGAAGACGATTGGGTCAGTTACATAAGTTTTTTCTTATCTATTATACTCTACATAGTGGAATCGGATAATCGACACAAAAAAGTAATATAGTGAAAATAGATTCTTTAAGATCCAAAGGGCTCCATCCACGTGCATCGGGAATAATTCTTATTCACATAGTGAAAGGGTTTCCAGAGGAAGTAGATATGGCTCTATTGACTGTGAGAGATGTCATCACAATTTATTCATAAATAGTGACACCCTAATTTAATTTTGGTTCATATATTTCATTCATTTAGACTTGTTTGGAGAATTGTCTAAGTATTCATATGGAACTTTTATATTATGTGATTAACATTACAAAACCCTTTAAAACTGAAAGTGAATAGTTTATTTGTGGACCTTATTGTGTTTTATCTTTATCTAATATTGACCTTTAATGGTATTTCCATGTTATTATCATGAAATATCTTAACTTAATTTCTGTGATATATTGGTTAAATTCTAATAAATACAAAAATGATTGTTTCATTGATGGGTCATCATTATGGTTCCAAATGGGGTGTTCCAGATATTTCCAGGAGGATGGAACCTGAGGTTGAATAGAGTTGGACCGTCTTATCCAATGTTGGAGAAATTAATACCAGTGACTTCTTTTTAATAGGAAGATAATATTTTAGTGATGTTATCACTTTTTTCATCATCAAGTTACCCATCATTTTATCCTTTCGACTTCTCTAATTTTCTACTTGAAAGAGAGGTAGAGTTATCTTCTGATTTAGTATATTATACTCAACCAGTGTTTATAGCTTATTAAAATATGGATACAACTGAAGTGAAAGAGTTTAAGACTCAGTTGGAAAATCTTTTAGATAAATGATTTAGATTCTTCAATGTGTCACCTTAGTCATTTCTTCTACTCTTTGATATGAAAGAAGGATGAACACTTCAGTTGTGTGTTGATTAATAAGAAATCAATCAATTCATAGAAATAAAAAATTATCCATTAATAAGGATTTATAACATATTTGACTTGTTTAAAAGGTTGAAGTTGTACTTGACTATTGATATTCAAAAAAGTTATAAATAGTTTTTAATAAAAGAATCTGACATTCAGAAAACTACCTTCCAAAGTAGGTTTGGCCATTATGAGTATTTTATTATTCCATTGGATCTGACCAATGTTCCTACAGTCATTATCAATTTTAAGAACATGGTATTACTTGAGTATCTAGATACATTCATAGTGGTCTTTTTTGATGACATATTTATTTTCTCTATGTCTACAACGGTTCATGTACATCATTTTAGAGAAGTTTTGAAACTGTGGAGAATGAATAAAATTTATGTCAATATATAAAAACATGGTTTATGGATTTAGGAAGTGATTTTCATTGGAAACATGGGGTCAAAATATGGTGTCTCCTCTAATCATACTAAGGGTAATGATGTTATGACATGGGAGCGACCACAACATGTTATAATAATTCAGAGTTTCATAGGATTGAATGGGTATTATAGTTTGTTTGTAAAGTATTTCATGAAAATGGATTCTCTAATGATTTATATAACATGAAATGGAGTGAATTTATCTTATTATGGTATATTTTAGATTTATTTTACTAATATAAAATTACTTTTAACTACTATGCTGGTATTGACTCTTCAGGAGGTTGGATGGGGCTATGTGATCTTCTGTGATGCATATAGTTTATGTTTCCCTTTTTCTCTTATTCATGGTGATCACATCATTTTTTGTGGCTCTTGGAAGCTTATAACATTATATAATTATTACCAAACTATGAAATTTAACTTGTTGTTTTGATGAATTCACTTATAATTTTGTGAAATTACCTTTTTGGAGAATTGTTTACTATGTTTTTTAACCACACAAGATTGAGTTTTATATTCTATAAAAAATATTTAAATATATTATACAGTAATTGGGTAGAGTATCTGAAATATTATAATTTTGATATTACCTATACCCCAAGGAATGAAAATTTCATTATAGATGCATTGATATTGAAACTACCAACTCATGGTATGAATGAATCATCATAATAGTGGAACATGATGGATATTTTTGCACAAAAAAATATTTGAGTTTGGGAAATGGGGGTCGAGGTTATTTTTTCCAATGTTAGGTTGACCTCCACTCTTCTGGAATTGATTCTATAGGAGTAGTATCTTGATGGTGAATTCTACAACATTATAGAAACTAGTTATAGTGGGGAGATTAATATTGTGTGGTCATTATCTATGGTGGGTGTGATATGTATCTATAACTTGTACATTGTACTTTCATTTTGCAAAAAATATGTGATGGGGGATTTCAGTAATTTCTAGTGTGCAGTACTCCGAGGAACCAAAAATATGTTTTATAATATGTAGGGCCGATTCTTGTGGCTAGGAATGAGACAGGACATACCTAATTTTTTCTCTCATTTTTAGACATTCCAAATGTCAAGGTCGAGCATCATATTACTTCAAGTATGATTTATCCACTAAAATTTACAACTTGGAAGTGGGATGAGATCTATATGGACTTTTTTATTGGGTTTCCATGTACTCTAAGAATGATGAATGTGATATGGGTTGTGATCTATAGGCTAACCAAAGCATCTCATTTTATTCACATTGTTTATAAAAACAATGTTAAGGAGTAGGGAAATCATAATGTGAGTGATTTTTTTTGTTTTCATGGAGTTTCATATCCTATATTATCTACTAGGGGTTCCAATTTTACTTCACACTTTAGAAGATGCCACTAATAGGAACTGGGATATTATGTTAATTTCGGTATGGTATACCATCTACATATGGATGGCCAGATATAGAGGGCTATAGATATTTTCAGGATATTCTTCATCCATGATTCCATAATTTTAGTGATGCTTGGGATGACCGTTTAGGAGTTATTGAGCTTTCTTATAACAATAGTTACCAGTTATCAATCAGAATGGATCCTTTTGAGGCCTTTTATGGATAAACATGTAATTCATTACTATTTTTGTTTGATATTGATGAATGTTCTTAGGATATACTGATATTGGTTCAATAGATGATAAAAAATATTTACCTAATTCATTAGATAATTATTACAATACAAATTCTATATAAATCATTTACTGATCATCGGCATAGACCATTGCAATTGTTTTATGGTTATCAAGGGTTCTTGAATGCTTCCCCTCATTTTGGTCAATGATAGTTTGGCAGGTAAGGGAATCTTGATCCATGTTTTTTTGGTACCTTTTAAGGTTATTGAGAAGGTGTGGAATGTGGATTACCATTTTTAACATCATCCATAATTTACATCGACCCATAACATCTTCTGTATATCATGGATTTAAAGTTACCATTCTTATATATATCATGTTTTGAGATAATTCACTATAAAATAATACCACCCGCCTATATAAATATTGAGGGAATAACTAAATGTTCTCTAGAGATATATGGGAACCTAAATATATAATTAGAGAAAACTACCATGTTTTATTTGCATATTAGTAAACTAATTTAATTAGTGAAATACTTTTTATTTTGGTTTAGAATGGGAAATATATATAGTTAAAAATAACCATTAAATATATGATATTTGGTTTTACAGAAATCGTTGAATAAAAATAAAATATTTCATTATTTCATTATACTATAAATTTACAAAAACAAATTAAATATTTTAAAATATGTATAAATGAAATGTTACATGAATAATTATAATATGAATAAAGTATCATGTAAATAAAATAAAATTAATAATAAATCCCCAACATTATTGTTTTCATTGACGATCAAACCAAAAATTATAAATACAGTAAGAATATAGCATGAAATAAATATGACAAACATAATTGGAATATTAATAAGAGAATAAGAATAATTATTTTTATTTAGTGTGAAATGTTATATATAAAAATTTATTATGGTCATTAGACTTATATGGTCATGGTATTTATATTGATGTTTAGGTTATATGTAGAATTATACCATCATATGCTATGTGAATAATTAAAAATATAAATTATATATAGTATTTTCTTAAATTAATATTATTGTTACATAGATTTTGGATTAGTGGGAACGTGTTGAATTAATTACATTATAAATTCTATATTAAAACACAGAATAATGAAATCAAGTAGTTAAAGTGTCCCACTTCTTTTGTTATTGTTGTGAACATTGAACGAATGTAGAATCACAAGAATTATAACTAGATCATATTTAAGCTAAACATCAACATGTATTACAAATGATAAATTGTTTGTTTGGGAATTTCATGATTATTTAAATCACTACAAAATCCATGCTTTCTAAACCACCACCCTTAATATCCACCATTTCTTATCTTACCCTTATTTATTATGTGTATATTGTGAAAGGTATTTTAAGTAAAATTTAGGATGATATAAACAATTAAATATTTTTATAATAAAAGATACATATATTTTCCTTATAACATGAATTTCTGTACATTAATTATTATACTAAAATTTTATATTAAAATATTAATAAATATAGTTTTGGTTTTTAATACAAATATTTTGATAAATTCCATGTAATGTTTACAAAATAAATAATCAATTTTAAATCATTGACAATAACATCATTTAATTTTAAAAAGTGTTATATTAAAAACATGATTTTTATGTATTATGTATAAATTTTTAAATAATTTAATTAATCATTAATTATGATATATTTAAATGAATTGAAAATAATAATATTCTAAAAACCCATATGGATTACTGAGGAATAAAATTTTATTTATAGTCAATTAAATGTGTAATGAAAACTCAATTTTTAATTTTAATGATTGTTGAACATGTCTACTAATCTCATATAAATATATTATTTTATTTAGTAGAATATACATTTTTTTATTCAAATAATAAAGGGAAAATGATTTTTTACATATTATTTTTGGAATTTATAATTTTATTATATGATTTTAAAATAATATGAAAATTGACAACTCAGATAAAAAATGAATAAAATTAACAACTTGATAAAAAAGGATGTGTTATGATGAGAGTTTATGAATTTCATTTTCAAATTAATTAATATTTCTTCATATTTTAATGAGTGATTCAAAAACTAGTTATCCATAAAGGTATCCATGGAAACATGTAAAACCACTTCTATGGTGGGAACTAGGATAACCCTTATCCTAGCTGCTGAATTCAGGCATGGGATGAGTGAAAATAGCAGTCACAAAGACATATAAGGTATTTACATAGATTAAAAACATATATGAGAGCCATCATAGAGTTGTGTCAGTGGTAGTATCATGTAGTTGGCATATTTACTCACATTTTGTTTTCATGGTTCACATGGTGCTTATTAAAGAGTGTAAAAATAGATAGATTTCCAATATAGAATATTACAATGTATAGACACAATAGAATCACATTAAAACATATAAAAAGAACTATCGCCATCTGATTGGGTTAAACTATGATATCCAACTGAATTGGGATTCCTATTCTTCTGCAAACCTTACTGAGGTAGTCATTCATGCAAGGTTGAGCCTTGTTATAGATGCTATATCAAGATATTATGACCATGAAAACTCACGATTTTAGATTGTAAAATATTTGGAAGTTGTATGAATGGGCTATAATAAAGGAAAGAGGTAACCTAAGATGTGTTTTAATATAATAAAATGTTGTTTTGGTTTCATTGAAAGATTTCTTCATAGTGACTCATAGTGACGCATATACATTAATTAGGTCAGTGTGATGATTGGCTGAGAATAATTTTTAAAGCTATGAGGCGACGGGGAATCATCTATAAACACATAAACCCTTCTTATCTCATGAGTGAATAAAGTGATAAATTAATAGAAGAACAATGTTAAAGATTGTTTTCATAGTCCTATATTTTTTACAAATATGTTAATTTAGTATTATAATATATCTTATATTATGAAACATAGATGAAATATGATACATACATCATTTTCATCACATGCATTAATTTTTTTAAGAACTATAACTCGAAAAGGAGTTTTGAACATGGTTCACATTCATAAAGAAGTATTTTTTTAATTCTTAATAAAATATTTCTTGGTTTTTTAAGGATCTTCATAGGGTAATTTTTAATTTACTAAATGAGTAAGTAAATGATACCATGTAGAATATTTGTACAAGAATGTATTTTTTTAGTCATGTAATGTTTTAGAAAATCAAAGAATTAGCATCACATCCCATGAGATGAAAAAGGATTGAAGTAAAAAAATTCAAAAAAATTATTCTTGTTTCTCAATAAAATGAACAGAGAGGTATGAAGATAAATTGTGAAAAAAATATTAAAATTGTGCATATTTAAGTTATCCATTTATTATAAATGTTTCAATGCCAGGAATTTTATTTTAATTGTGTAGAAAATATTTGAATCATTTTTTCAGTAGTTTATAATAATAAGAATGTAAATGTCTATTTTATAGTGAACTATATTGTGTATTTAGTGGAATGAGACATATTATGAAAAAAAATCACTGATTCTAGATGATGTGGCACCAGACATTACATCCAATTATGGTGAGAATTTCTCAAATTATTAATTATGGTGATTGATGGAGAGAAGAAATAGTACTGAAATAAAAGTTAATATTATTGTATATACATGATAAGTAATAAGTAAGTCTCCAACACTACAGTATTAGGGAGACCAAATTAAAAAAATAGCTTGAGAGTTAGTTATGAAGGCCATTAATGTACAATTTTGATGCTGGAATGAAATAAAAAATCTCATTAAGATATAGCTCAAATAGAAAGATTCTATTATAAAGATTACATTTTGAGATAAACCACTTTTATCATTAAATATTAGTAATTATGGTATTCTAATTATCATTATTTTTCAGATATGTCCTTCAATTTTTATCACTTATCTTCAATAATGGAGAATATATTTCTTATCCTATCATGAACATAGTATATAATTCCCCACATTATAGTTAGAACTTGTAAAAAACCCATTTTTTTATTCCATACCTTTACTTGATTTCATAATTTATATGTGAGATATTATATATTGAAAAATCACGATCTTAGTAGATCATCAATTTTGATTTAAAATAATTAATTTAAAAAACAATGGAATTGATTCACCCTAACCACTTTAATGGATATAATTGATCCTTTTTACATCAATTGGTATCAAATGGATAAGGTTCCATCCGAAAATATCCAACCCTCTAAAAACTGATGATGGAAAGTATACATTTATTCAATATTAAAGGATTTCCTTTTTGTACTAGAAATAACTTTTATTGATGGATGAACTGAATGATTCCATATATGAATTCCCTAATCAATAATGCAAGTGATGTTATTATTTTAGGACTTACTACACTAGGATTTTCTTAACATACACACATTCTAGGAACATAAATATAAAAGTAAATAAGGAATAAAATATTTACATCCTTTTATCCGTGTATGGTAAATTCTACACAAAACTAAGGGGACATAAAATTTCCATGTATATGTTGGAAAAAATGAAAACATGTAATAAGTTTATGTAAATATCAATAAGGATAATATTCAAATTTAATGAGAAATTTTAGATGACATTTACATGATTTATTACGAACGAATTTATCATTACCTCTTCTAGGATAATGTGATAGAAATAACTTCAGATGATTTGGTGATACATTAGATAATTAAAATTTTTGTATAATCCTGATGAGAATTTTCCATAATATATTTGATCCAACTAATTATATAAGAGATGACATTATACGCCTATCTATTGATGAGTTTCGTAACAAACTCCTGCTTAATAAGATGGAAAAATATCTAATGTTCAAAAATACAGCGAAAGAAGAATTGGATTTCAAAAAAATGAAGGTCTATTGAAAAATAAAAAGTAACATAAACCGTTCAATGATTCAGATGAGGATGATATACATAATGGGAATCATAAATTAATTATATCATTTTTCAATATATTCCATAATATTAATAGGAAAATATTATGTTCTACTTCATTTAAAGGGATTTAATTATGGTTAAATTGGAAATTATTCATCTGATTATCCAAAGATATAATTTCTTGATTCTAAGATTAATGAAGAATAAAAATACTATGATAAGTGAATATTTTGAAAAACTAAAATGAATAATAATCCTACAAGTATGTATAAGAAAAATACAACGGGACGAAACATATATAAAGAAACATCATAATAAGATAAATCAGAATATGAATTTAAAAAATATCCAAACCTTTATAGCACAAGTTATATAACATGGAAATCATTCATGTAGTGAAGATAACAAGTAATATGACTATAATGAGTATAATTACTCATCTAAACATGTATCATGTCTTGAATGAAAACATAGTTCTTGAAAACTATACATTTATGTTGAGAAAGTGAATATAAATATAAATGAAAATGGGAATGATCTTATTTTTGATATTAATACATTTAAAGTGAAAATTGAAAAATAGGATAAGATATTGAAATAAAAAAAATTGTCTCTAAGGGAATAGTAATTGAATTTTACAAAGTCTATGGGTCCTAATGTTGATAAATACTTGAAATATTGATAGAAAATTATGACTATGTATTGAATATTCAATATGAATCATCAAATGTTTCTATATAGACCAATCCAAAAAAGAATGTATTAATAATAGATGATTATTCTGAAGATTCTGAATTTTTCTCATCTAGTGGTGTAGGTTATGTAAAAATATATAAGTAGATGTCATGGTGATGATAGTGATAAATTATTTTATTTGAGAAAATAAAGTTCCCCAATACTACATAGAAATAATTTTAGGAGTTTATCATGATAGAAAGTAAATTATCACCAATAAAATTATTGAAATTATTGAAAATGGAGTTATTTTTGGTGTTGTGGTGATTTCTATTGATGAAAATACCTCTATTGGTATGAAGTTAGCTTACTAAAAATTAATACAGATTAAGTGGATCAATTATAGAAATTAAAGTAGTAACTATATGAGAAGGAGTAACAGTGACAGAGTTTATAATTTTTTTACTATCAAATCAACTTGAATTTTTAATCAATAGAGTATGATTAGGTAAATTAAATATTTCAATTATGTGGACAAAAATATAACTGTACTAAATTTTTATTTACATCACTTCAAGTATAAACACTACAGAATAAAAAATGAAATTTTATGAGATGATCTGTAGAAGAAGAAAAAAATATTCATATTGAAATGAATTGAATGGTTTATCTATCTATATAAGAATAAAAATATGAAATTGATAAAATAAACATATGATGATTCATGTGATTTTATTTCTCAAACATGGAAATTCAAATGATGAACTATCATGATGAGTTCTGCCACCGAATTGAACAGTGTTTATGGGTTGAGAAAATCTTATCCATGTTACACTAACTAAGAAACATTTGAGAACCACCTTATTCTAATGTATATTTTATTTTAATCTATGTGGGGAATTAAAGGTGATGTAAGTTTTAAGGGGGTGACATAAAATTGAAAATTATTTTTGAACAACTTATATATAAAAAAAATCCCTCATGGAGTAAAAGATTGTCTCGCGGCGCATGACGGGATCGTGGGGGAGAAACATGCGCTACCTGACGGTTGATTAGAGAAGATTGGGTTCTACTTAATCACTCATATCGGGTGCACTGTTTTCTCCTCGAAATTCCCAACGGTTCCATATCCATCAATACGAGGACCTACTTTCCAAAGGCAGGCGTTCGCTGGGTGGTTTGACCAGTGATTCTTAAGAACTCACATTGGTCGAGAGGATGGGAAGTCGGGCTCATTGAACCCTTTTGGGGGGAATTATTTCCTGTTCTGGGACTCTCTTATAGATTTAAGACATATTTATATGTTCGTGAATCTATGGTTTATACCCAAACATAGTATCCATGGATTACTCCTGGTTGGCAATGGTCAGCTGGACTAAGGGGTTCAGAATAATTTATGCCTGAGGTTTACCATCCCTCGTTGGATTAATGACCTCGAGGAGTCTGGACCCATTGAGATGACACTGGTTTAAAGCCTCGTAACCAAGAACTCTGGAGTTTATTTTCATCCAGGGGGGGCCGATAATGACTTGATCATTTGGATCAAACCTGTGGTATGAGCCTCCTACATATCCCTATGAGAGGAATCAAAATTCATGTAGTTTGGTTTTTTATGGGGCTTACGCTCTAGGCTGCCGAGGGTTGGTGCGGTGAACCGACGTGAAGATGGTCGGATTGACCGGGTGTTGGGCTTGAACCTCAGGGAGGCTTCCTACGTACCCTGCCTAGGAGGCAGGGATCAAAGTCAACGTAGTTCGGGTTGTGATGGGGCTTACACTCTAAGGCAGCCCAAGGTGTGGGTAAACCGATGTAAAGGGGGTCAGAATGACCGATTGTTGGGCTTGAACCTCGGGGAGGCTTCCTACGTACCCCGCCTAGGAGACATGGATCAAAGTCCATGTAGTTCGGGTTAATCCATCGTCATTGTGCGGGTGCCACAACCATCACAAATCTCTAAGCCCACGTGAGTCATTCTCGGTGTGAGAAACAAGAGAATGCAACAGACTTGTCTAACCTGACACATCCTCCCTGGCAAGGAAAGGGGATACGGACGATGAGCGGAGAAGAAGGCCAGTACTGCTGGACTCTCCTTCTTCCTGATGTTCACGGAAGGTAGAAGTCGTGCAACGGTGCAATGAACCCTCCGTGTTGATAGGAGCGGGGTCATTGGATTCCTCCAAGGATGGTGTGGGGCTTACTCCAGAAGGTATGCCCATTGGTGACAAAAACCAATGGGAGAAGGATTTGAGACTGGAGAAAGGAAGGGTGTTGATGCCCATCCCTTCATTCCTGGGCATTTAGCCCTGAGGAAGTACGAAGGTGCATAGGAACTACCTCCGGAAAGAAAGGCTAGGGGCTTACACCATGATAGTTTCCAGTCACCCCAGAAGGGGGGGAGAGAAGTGCTCACCATCGGAGGTGAAGGGAAATGGATGTGGGGTCCCCCCTACTAGCGAGTAGAGAGGCAGAAAAGGGGAATCTTGGGCTCGGACCCCGCATTACTGTGGGAATGTGAACATAGGAATGCTTCAGGAATCCGCTCAAGGGCCGGAGCAACCCCTTCACCCTGGATTAGCATGGGTATGTGAACTCAAAACAGTGCGCTGATGCGCCTGAAGGTTACATCACACGGGTCGGGTGGCTCTGGTGGAGGCCTCAGCTCGGGCCCGATGAATGGTCTAATGAGGGGGTTGCGAAGGATCAGGCCGGATTGAAAGGATTTTCTATGGCTTAGGGAATGGGAACTCTGAAAGATTTGGTGTTCCACACGGGTGTATAAGGAGTGGCGCCCTTCGCGCAGGGAGGTGCTACGCGGCTGTAGAGTCCTTCCACAAACAAGGGTGGTCTACTGATTGATGGGTATCCCGCGAACCAGGGTGGTCTGTGGCTTCGGGATCACCCCGCGTACAAGGTTGGTATGTGGAGGGGTCCACGTGAGCAGCGGCAGCCAAGGGCGACGCCCGTTGGAGGTTCATCGGTCGGGGCTTCCCCGCGTAGGAGGGTGCTACGCGGTGCGACGGATCGGAAAAGGGGCATAAACTCTCGGGTGCGCGGGGAGTGCATCCACAGAGGGGCCATGGTTCGCGTTCTTCTTTTTTTTATTTTAAGTTCGTGGTTCACCAAGTTGCAATGCATTTTCCATTCATTTTTAATTCGTTTCTAGCTTCATACCTGCTCTGGTTTGCGAACTGGAACATCGCTGTCTGCGAAATCCTAAGCTCCTTCCTTCGAAATCCTTCCACCCAAATATGATCAATCTCTCCTTCTCTTCCCCCTCCATCTCCTTTTATAGAGTGGGGAAAGAGATGTATCTGTGGTCATGCAGCACCTTTTTCGGAGGCCCATGACCAGAAACCCGGTTTACAGATGACTTAGTCAATCTGCAAATCGTGGGGGGCAATGAACGCACCTCCCTCATGAACCAAACTAACTCGGGGAGTGCTTTGCGGCCGCGTAGGGTTCCACCTCTATTCCACAAACAGCTGCGGATGCTATCCAGGCCGATTGACATGGTTCGCGGCTAGGGCGATTCTTGATAGTGGACCGGGTTGGGGCCCGTCCTGTTTCGCGCCCACGGAGGATCCCCGCCTCTATTCTTCGAACGACAGCGGTCCGCAGAGGGGGGTGCTTCGTGGAACCATCCGTGTACCATTAAATATTGGACTGGTCTGTGGACCGGTTCTTCTTGTACCAACCTTTGAGTATTTTCCCCAATTCTTTGAGGGAAATTGGGTAGAGTCTCCCTTGGATTAAATGGGATTATCATTCTCCATTACGGATTTTTCAGGACCCTATAAATTCCCCCCATCGGAATGGGGTCCGATCGGAATGAAGAGGAGGTCATTCCGATGTAGAGTGGTCCTGAAACTTGGTTGGTTTGCGGCAGGGGAGTGAACCCGGTAGGGGACCACGCCTATAAATACGGGGGCCCTTCCTTTGTCTTTTACTGGATTCTTCACAAAACCAAAGCTCCCTTTATTTTTGTCTTCGTATGCTCATTCCTTCGCAAAACGCCTCGTCCGCGAACTAGCTGCCACTTTCGCAAACCATTCCTCGTCCGCGCCCACCTTCTCCCGCAGACCAATTTCCCAACCGCGAACTAACACATTTAATTAATTAAAAATTAATTTACGATGGGATATGTAGGAACTCTCTCCCGCGGTTTTGATTGTCTGCGGACTAAAATATTCTAGAATATGAAATTTTCTTAAGTCTTCTGAACCTAACAATTTAAACCCGAGATTAAGATTCTGCGGAGCAACCTGCTTCGCGGTTTTCTGTCCAATACTCTACGGGCTAGAGTACCACGGACCTCTTCTATATAAGGTTGGTTCGCGGGATGTAGTCATCTCCAGCCACATTTTGAGGCATGTTCGTGGACTTCTTCATGAAGGCTCCTAGACTTCTTTTCCATATACTTGGTATTTTTGTCCAGATTTTATTATTCTGGACTAACCATCTGCCTAGTTTTTATAATGCAGAGAGAAAATATGGTTCCCCCTCATCCTGCACCCTGTCCTGATGTCAAGCCTCTCTCAATTGGTGATCAACGCCTGAAAGTTGTGGCCAACTCCGTTTAGGATGGAATCTGTCACTCCCCACACCCCTTCCTTGCTGATCTGCTCTCCGAGTCACAGCAGGAGTACCCCTTTTCCAACAGCCTTCCTACCTACGGGATCGATTTACTATTTGATATGCCGATTCTGATACCATCTCATGGAAATAATCTTGTAGCATGGATATTTACTAGCACTGTCCCTCAATATGCGATATCTTTCAGAGGGTGGCCTGCCCTAAGGGGTACAGCTGTCGGATCTATGTTGAATCACCTTCTTGCATCTCTGAAAAGAGTAAAATGTCAGCAGGATTGGGCAATTCACTGTTACCGTAGTATCACCCACAATGCTTTGGTAAACGACCAGCATGGCTGGCCAACGGGCCGAGACCTCTGGCCTGGAGGGGCATTTAAGTCGTTGGATTGGGGGTGCCCCTTTTGGGTTTGCCAGAGCTGTGTAGAGTTTGAATAATAATTGCGAGCCGTGGGCTTATATGAAGCTTCCTGGGTGTCCCAAAACTATACCCATCAGCCTCAAGCCCTTTCCAGGAAACTCATGAACCGTTGGAGTCCGAACGCCAACACATTCCATCTGGTCCATGAGGAGGTGGGTATTAGTCTTTGAGACATCTTCCAGATTTCAGGGGTCCCATTTTTTGGGTTATGTATGAAGAATTTTTACCTCCCTCTTCTGTGTGGGACGAAGAAGAGAGGACCCCCTCATGGTGAACCATATTATTGATCTGGCCCAGGAGCATTCGAAGGATACATATTCGAAACAACTTGTATCATATCTTGACTGGATCAAGGCCTTTTCCCGAGAGAGCTAGTCTGTGGCTCTTCCGCGCAGGCCCACGACCTGCCCCATGATGGAGTTCCGAAGGTAGAGGGTCAGATATTAGCTGACCCTGTAAGAAGGCAAGTTCAACGAATGGGGTTGGAAACTTGTTTCGGATGTTGATCGGCTGCTCCATGTGGCAGCGTTTCTGTCCATGTTCCTGAGTGGCTGGCTATTGCCCGTACGCGAGACTGGGGGTGTGTGGGTCTCTACTTTTGTTATGGCAGCACATATGGCTACCAGCAACATTATCAACTTGGACGTCCTAGTATTGGCCACGATTCATCGGTTTCTTGGCAATATTACCGATGGGTGTTGGCCAAACCTGGTAGCCGGCCTTTTTCAAATTTTCTGGGGATGGTTGGGACCGCATATCAAGAACTGCTACACTTTCATCAACCCCTTTCAAATTCCGAGCACCTCATTCCGGACGTACTTGGAAATGACCAGTGGGGTTTTGCCTGAAGAGTGGGTGGCCCAAGAGAAGGATGGACAACAGACGGTTCAAAATATGTGTCTATTGTCGAGTCGGATCTCGAATTATGATCATTTCAATTTCCGACCATATCCCTACCTGACCAGTGAAATCACAAATACCATATTAGAGGAGTTTAGCAAGCGGGGCTACCTATTTTACCTCCTAGAGGGCATTCTAGTGGCTCGTATCGATGGGGAACTAATCTGCGAGGGGTACACACCTTGCCGATTTGAATGTCAATTTGGATGCGTCCAGGCACTATGTCCTCCTACACTCAATGGAGCCCACGGGAACCAAAATTTAATGGTGGCCAGGAAATAATGGTTAATGCTTACCCGGGAAGATACTGGTTGTGAGGTTATGACTCCCGTGCTTTCAAACTCCATGCCTTTCTTATCGAATACCTATGCCAACTCCTGGGTGCAATCGTACCCAAATGGCCAGCTAGGGTTGTGGGTACCCACCACCTCAAGTCCTAATCCATCGAAGGGCAAGAGGAAATGGAATGGGGATAATGCTTCAACCAGGTCGGTCAAGGTTCTTTACAACCCTGCCAGTCCCATGCTTCTGGGAAAATTTTAACAGACATAGTTGTATCCTCTCATGCCCTCAAAGTTGCCCGAAGAGGGTCGGTTAATCCTGTTAATGCTGCCTTCCCGAAGAACTGGGGCCAATGGGACGAATTCAAAGGCTGATCATCCTTTCGCGGCTAGTACCCCCATTCTCTATGGCAGCATCTCTAGGAATCAAGAGTGGCATTTGACAGGCTAGGCTACATATCTTCCCCTGTTGAAATTCTTTACGATGTGGACCTAGAGAAGGCCGATCGGTGTCTCCGGGACCTCGAGGACTACATTTATGCATGCCAGGGTTATGCAGTATTAACTCACCGGTTCCAGGCCATGCTGCGATTGGTGACTGGTGAGGAGGGGGAAGATAGTGATCACTCTTCAGGGGATGATGATTCCGGTGGTCCCCCTTCCGCGGTTGAAGCAAGGGAATTCCCCCTGCCCGTGAGGACCCGCCCACCGGTAGCTCTAGAGAGTTCTAGGGTGGTGGCGAGATTTGGAAAACAAACACGACCATTGGCACCCCCACCAGCCCCTGACACTGCCCGACCCTCTCAGGTTGATCCCCCCGGCTAGTTGTTCCTATTACGGACGCATTTCTGGACGCATGGAGGATTTGGGATGACCTAAGGGCCAATGGCTTAGATGAAGAGGTTTGGGAATTACTCCAAATGAGCTCTCTCGAGCTTCCGCGTATTGGGACTATCTTCGCTTCGCCTCAATTGTTGTTGGAAGAGGATTTTGATGAAATAGTCGCCTCATTGAAGGAGATGGACGCACACGTGCATTCACTCTGAAACTGGCTTTATGGGTCCAATCGTGTGTCCATGATGATAAGACATCTTGAATCGTCTGATCCTGAAGAAGAGGTTTCCCTGCTCGTCCATTCCAGCTTTCCTCCTTCCTTACAATGAAGGTTATAAAGATTCTTCCCTTTATGCAGGGTGCTGAGGAATCCCATGGGGAAATTCCTTCCCCGGAGTATACTCCTCATGGTACCGCAGCAGGAGAACACGCACTTTCGACTACGGGGATCATCGAGGAGGGTTCTCCTGGCGCAGCTGAGATTTGGAAGCGAAAAATGCAGACCCAGCTAGGGTCTTTCCTCCTCCAGCTCCTCCCAGCATTTCGAGAGAGAAATTGTCCCCGGGTCAGATCCAGAGACGTCAGCAGGTATCCTGTTTATCAGAATTGCTCAGACAGGGGGCGTCGGGTAATAATGAATTCTCGTTTCCTAAATTACAAAATTTATATTCTTATTCTTCCAGTTATTAACTGTTTCGGTGCTATGGTGTAGGGCCACTCGGAGTCGTGGACATTTCCACCCAAGCGGTCGTACTTTCTGCCCCCTTATTATCTGAGGGGCCACCTGCATCCACACTTGAGTGTGATGAGATGGTGGTCCCTACTGAAGGGGCTAGTGATATGGACACTTTCCTTCTGTCTTCATCAATCAGGGATATGTCAGAGGAGGAACAACTAGAAGTTGAGAATCCCGCTGATCATATGGCCTTTATAATTGAGGGGGAGGATGGGGCATCCGTGATTACCGAGGAGGCCCCAGATCCGACGGGGCCAGCTTCCTTAGACCCAATGGATCCCATGGCGATGGAGGAAGAGCCTGCTATTAGGCCAATTGTCGAAACCCAGAGCGGGACATTATTTTGTTTACTGGTGGAGTGATTTCCCCAAGCTTGATCTCCGTATATGATCGCTTGGGGACATATTTGGGAGTTTCGGGCCTTGGGTGTGGCCTTAGGTTCGGGACACATCTGGGGGTTCCCAGGACTCCCTTGCCTCTCAAAGATGTAGCGTCTTCCTCGAGTGGTCACGGCGGCACAGATCATGAGGACCCTAACACCTTGATGATCAGGGGTATGTTTCTCAATATCATACCACTGACTCCTTTCTCTTTCCTTTTTTGATTAGGTATACTTATCTGTCTTATCAACTTTCGGGCTTTAGGACCACGACCTTCGGCACTGGCGATGGTGCTGTCGGATCCGATCGTGCTTGGGACCACAAACGTCGGGGGTGAAGTTTCCGTGGTGCCAGAGTTTATGGGTGAAGCCGCGTCGGGTTCCTCCTTGGTGATGTTCATCCCTGAGTACATATATTCATCCATTAGTGACTCTAAGCCTGATCAACAAGTCCTTTCCAGCCTTCGACCTGCTCGTTAAAGGTCTTGGGATAAAATTTGGAAGTTGATTTCTCAGATGCCCTTGGCCGAGATGCCGACTACATTACCAATGCTTCAAAATCTGTTTATGCTACTAGGATTCTACGGCTATGACTACCATGGTGTTTATGACATAGTCAAGAAGGTGTTAGCTGACTGGGAGAGATTGGGTAGTTTCGAATCTCTCTTTTCTACTACTCAATTTGAAACCTACCTTTCCGCGACCCAAGAGCTTTGCCTAACAGAAGCTCATGATCATGCCAGGGTAGTCGCGAGACTTCAGGGAGAAGTTATTAAGCAGTATTCTTGACTGGAGGTGCTGAGGAATGAAATACAGTAGCTACAAAGGGAGGAGACTAATGTCACAGCCATAAGTAAAGAAGGGGAGCGGAAGATAGAGGAAGAGATGAGGGAAGGCTCAAAGTCGGCACAGGATGTGGAAGCGTTGTGGGCTGGTGCAGAAGCTGAGACAGCCTTACTAAGGAATCTATATCAAGCAATTGAGGATTCTCAACAACACCTGTTACAACTTTGTGAATCTATTGAAAACCTCCTGTAATAACCTTTCTTGCTAGAGGAGGATCTAGATTTTGGATGCCCTTCTCACCAACTCTCTTATGGAACAAAGAAATGTTTCTTCATAGCGCTCCTGTTGTCTTCTCCTGTGACAGAAATTATTTGGAATGATTTTTGTATATTTTAATTCACCGAACTTAGAATAATCATAGTTCAGAACAATTGATTAAAATAAAAATGATCTCTAAATTTTTCCTGCATCATGGGATCCAGCGAGCATAGTTTGACTATTTATAGGGTTTTGTAGAAAAAACCCACAAAATTATTGTATTTTCTGTTAATACCCTAATTTTTTATGGGCCCATTTGGTGTAGACCCAACGGGTATGGCCCATCTTTTTTATAGGTTGACCTTTTCGGGTTTTCGGCCTAACAGGCTTTGCACCTCTTTTTGTGAGTTGTTTAAAGTCCCGCCAACAAGACTATCATTACTAATGTTTTAGGTCGAACAACTTTGAATAGATATGGTGGGGCGAGGGCCCAATGAGGTTTGGTTGATTAAAAGATGTATCAATACCCTTCAGACGCACGTGGGAGAAACATGTTTAGATTTCAATGATATGCAGGGCATGTCTCAAGGCATGGGAGTCGTATCGGCGTGCAGAGGTAGAAAGAGAATCACCAAAGGAAATCTTGCCTTTGGTAAATGGTCCAGGGGCGATCAATATGCAGGGCTACTGAGGGCATGGTATGTATAGTCATGAAAAGGTTGTCTTAAGTCAATGACTCTCCATTTCTTATGGCCTGAGGACTTCATGGAATTCTAGCTTATGGAAACCACCATGAGTGTCTTAGAGTACTCTGAAAACCACCAGGGGTGGCTCGGAAAGGGTATTTGATGTCTGGAAGGGTTTGGGAACATCTTTATTAATCGGTAGTGTGGAATCAGGGTCCCTATCCTACGCATTTATCTAGCGTAAAGGATGGTTGGAGCTTGGAGCAGTTTAAAGTCATGGAACTGGGACATCATTTAAAATGGAATGGCTTCTATTGGTTCTCAGTAGTCTCGTCAGAGATGTTCCACCATATTCAGGCAGGGTTGTGAAAGAGGCTGGTAAACTGTAGCTCATGGGGTTTCCGAATCCCGGGATGGACATGGTGGCTCAGGGGCCAAGAGGCGTATGGAGAGAAGAATTGCCTAAGGAAATATTGACTTTGGTAGACGGGTCAGGGGAAATCAATATGCAGAGCTGATGAGGGCATGGTATGCATATTCATGCAATGGTGTCCTTGGGTCAATGTTTACATTCTCCCGATAGCCGAGAAACTTCAGGGAAGTTGAGATTTGGGACCACCAGGGGTGGCTTATGAGATTTTGGATTCTTCTGAGTACAGATTATGGTTTATGAGGAGAGGGTGCCTGGATACGGGAGAAACATCTAGGCCAAATTTCCCGATAATGGGTGAAGTCATTCCTTCTCACACTGGTGTGAGACGATGGTTTGTGCAGGTCTTACCCATGCATTGAGGGAAAGAGAAAAACCTTAGTTCCTTACTGAACCCATGACAGGTTTGACCGTTCAGTTTAACTTCATGTGTCAAGGATGGATTCTGTGCAGTTTAACGTCATGCGGTAAGGATGAGGAGCATTATTAAAGGATGTTGTGCAGTTTAACGTCGTGCAGTGAGGACAGGGGGCATTTTTGAAAATGTTGTGTAGTTTAACATCATTCAGCGAGGATGGGGGGTATTTTTTTTAACCAGTAAAAATTCTTGTAGTTGGAGGCATTTCCCTGGATGTTTAATGCTTGGTCATTCTAGCTTTACGCCAAGCGGCCAAGATGTTCCATGCAGTTTAACGTCATGTGGTAAAGACATAGTTGCAAAAGAAACTCTTGATTAGAATGTAATTGGGATTGAATATCTTGGCATGTCCAAAGAGTGGAGAGGGGACGATGGTGTAAATCATGGTTCTAGGGCTTCTTGGATCATGAGAGATGATATGGGGGCTTTGAGGCCGGTAAGAATACGGGGCTAGGAAGTGTATCGCCTGATGAAATCTTTCCATTGGAAGATTTTATAGGGGCTATCAATATGCAGAGATGTTGAGGGCATGGTATGCATAGTCATGAAAAGGTGTCCACGGGTCGATAACTTTCCACTTCCAATGGACGTGAATTGTTATGAGGATCCGTGATTATCCGGGCCATGAAGTTTGTCATCTGGTAATAAAACATCTAGACATGTCGGGGATATTCATCCCTAGTTGCTGTTAATGCTCAGAGAGATCCATGCGCCAATTTATCTTGCGCACGGGGGGTGTACCTTCACTCCATGCAGTTTAACGTCGTGCGGTAATGACGAAGTACTCTTAGTTTATCAGTCATAGATCTCGGACCATTGGGTGACTATTGCTGCAGTCACTCGAAGGATAACAGATTTAACATGCTCTGATATACTCTGAATAGGGTAGGGGATGAAGGTTGTAAATTATAACTATGAGGTTTCCTAGATCATGAAATGTGGTGTGGGGGATCTAAGGCCAGTAAGCTTACAGAGCTAGGAATAGTATCACCTGAGAAAATCATGCCTTTGGTAGACAGTCTAGGGGCTATCAATATGCAGAGTCGCTGAGGGCATGGTATGAATAGTAATGCAAAGGTGTCCCCAGGTCGATGACTTTCCACTTCCGATGGATGTGAATGATTATGAAAATCCGAGATTGCTCACAGTACAGAGTTCAACATATGAGGATAATGGTGTCTAAGCATACAAGAAACATCTTCACCTCAATTTTTTATTGAGTCAAAGTATCCTAGCCCTGGCTAGATGTTCGTAGATGCATGTCATTATGTGAACCACGGGTGGATACATAAGCTAACCGGGTAGGGATACCCTGGAAACGTATTGATGAGAAAAGGGGAACGAACTTGTAAACCACTGCTCCGTAAATTTCTGGATCAAGAGATATGATATGGGGGCTCTGAGGCAGGTAAGCGTACAGAGTGAGGAAGAGTATCGCATGAGGAAATCTAGCCATTGGTAGATGGGCCAGGGTCTATCAATATGCAGAGCCGCTGAGGGCATGGTATGCATAGTCATGCAAAGGTGTCCCCAGGTCAATAACTTTCCACTTTTGATGGCCATGAATGGTTATAAAGATCTGTAATTATCCGGGTTGTGGAGTCTTATGTATGGAGAGGATGCATCCAAATGTGCAAAGAGTATATCCATCTCATTTCTCCATATATCTTGGGTGGGTCACGACGAAGTACGTGAAGTTTAACGTCGTGTGGTGAGGATGAAGAATACACCCCGTGCCAGTCTGGTCCGTACACGGGGGAAGAGGGAATATTTTACTTTCGTTTGAGGACTGCTAGGCCAGGGTAGGGGACCCTGGTGTCACTACGTTTCCCACGAGGGTAGTAATCAAGCCTCACATAGTTCTCTAAAATCCATGCAGTTTAACGTTGTGCGGTGAGGATGAAGAATACACCCCGTGTATGTCTGGTCCGTACACAGGGGGAGAGAGAATTTTTTTTGAAAATGGCTAGGCTAGGATGGGGAACCCTGGTGTCACTACGTATCCTACGAGGGCAGGAATCAAGCCGTACATAGTTCTTTTAGAGAGTACACCTCGTGCAGATATGGTCCGTATGGGGGAAGGGGTATTTTTGGCTTCATTTGAGGTGGTTGGGCCAGGGTGTGGAATTATGGCGTCACTACATATCCTACGGGGGCAGGAATTAAGCCTCATGTAGTTCTATGAAATCTGTGTAGTTTAACGTTGTGTGGTAAGGATGAGGAATACACCTCGTGCAGGGCTAGTCCGTACACGGGGGGGGAGAGGGCATTTTTAACTCTTATTCGGAGGTGGATGGGCCAGGATAGGAGACCCTAGCGTCTCTACGTATCCTGCAAAGGTAGGAATCAAGCCATACATAGTTCATTGAAAGCTGTAAAGTTTAACGTTGTGCGGTGAGGAAGAGGAATACACCCCGTGTAGGGATGGTTCGTGCACGGGGGGAGAGGGAATTTTTAACTCTTATTCAGGGGTGGCTGGGCCAGGATAGGGGACCCTGGCATCGCTACGTATCCTGCGAAGGTAGGAATAAAGCCATACGTAGTTCTTTGCTAGAAGTGCACCTCGTGCAGGGCTGGTCCATACACGGGGGAAGAGGAAATTTTTAACTTTATTCCATTTGGGAATGGTTGGGCTAGGATAGGAGATCCCGACGTCGCTACGTATCCTACGAAGGCAGGAATCAAGTCGTACGTAGTTCTTTGTAATCTGTGCAGTTTGATGACTAGCAGTGAGTAATAAATACTCTTAGTTTAGGGACATAGATTTTGGACCGTTGGGTGCTTGGAAGTTTAACGTCCTGCTGCTCGGATGATAACTGCTTTTAGTTATGCTGGTGAGGACGAAATACTATTAGTTTAGGGTCATATATTTTGGACCGTTGGGTTCTTGAAAAATTAATGTCTTGCAGCTCGGAAAATAACTGCTTTTAGTTATGCTAGTGAGGACGAAATAATCTTAGTATATGGTCATAGAGTTTGGACTATTGGGTGCTTGGTAGTTTAACGTCCTTCAGCTCAGACGATAACGTCTTTTAGTTATACCGATGAGGGCGAAATACTCTTAGTTTAGGGTCATAGAGTTTGGACCATTGGGTGCTTGGCAGTTTAACTTCCTACAGCTCAGACGAAATGCACTTTTAATTTCTATGCTAAATACTTTATCAGGAATATCGCATTTTTGGGAGCGGTAGTGAACTGCCCGTCCATGGATATTAGGGCATATGCTCTGTTGGAGTAGACCTTGTGTATAACATATGGTCCCTCCCACTTGGGCTCTAGCTTTGGAGGTTTCATTTCAGGTACCATTGGGGTCTGGAGGACCAACACCAATTATCCTTCCAAGAAGGACCGAAGATGGACCTTTTTATTGAAGGCTCGTCAAATCCGGTTCTGATACACTTCCAAGTGGTGCAAAGTGTACAATCGCTTCTCTTCTAGCTGCTCCAATTCACCTAGCCGCTTTTCTGATTGCTCATCGTTGGATAATTGATCACAAACGGCAACTCGGAGCGAGGGAAATTGGAGCTCAATGGGCCGGACCGCTTCTGTTCCGTATACTAATGAGTACGGAGTTGCCCGAGTAGCGGTGCAGATCGTGGTTCGATAGTCCCACAATGCATGAAAGAGTTTTTCCAGCCATGATTTCATGTCTTTATCCACCATTTTCTAGAGAATGTTGGACAGAGTCTTGTTGAAAGCCTCTATATATTCGTTGGCCACTGCATAGTAGTGGGATGAGTGGTTAGCCTTGATACCATATTCTTGGTATAGTTTCTCAAATTCAACAGAGCAGAAGTTGGTGCTGTTATCTGTCAGTACGGTATGAGGGATACCAAATCTGGTGATGATATTTACTTTCACAAAGCTGAAAATGTTTCTTGCCCTGACTTCGTTAAGGGGTATATCTTCTAACCATTTGGAAAAGATGTCAGTTGATGTGAGGATATACTTCAGGTGTTTGGTCGTGGCAGGAGGATATGGTCCCACGACGTCCATTCCCCAAGTGACAAATGACTAGGAGTACGTGGCATGATGAAGTAATCCGGGGGTTGGTGTATGATGTGGACATGAATTTGGAGTGGAATTTTGCGGTAAAGCGGTTGCAATCTCGTGCCACTGTGGGCCAATAGTTCCCAAGCCTTCGAACCTGATGGGAAAGCTTGGATCCCAACTGATGTGCTCCGCATTCTCCGGTATGTACTTCATTCATTATGGTAGCAATTTCTTCCCCATCGATACATCTGAGGAGGACTCCGTTGAGGCCTCATTTATAGAGGACCTATTGCTGACCTATGCCACCATATAGGACAAAGTTGATTTCCCTTCTCCGTATTTTCTATCGTTCAGCCCTGTCTGATGGAAGTTCTCCCTGTTGAAGGTAGTTTGCAATGGGGGTCATCCAGCCAGTGGCAGGAGCATATGGTTCAGGGACAGGACTGACTTCGTGGATTTCCTCCAACTTAGTTTGAATAAATGGAAAGACCATTCGACGGTGAGAAATACTGATAACCGTTTCATCCCGGTCTAGGTCATCCAGGGTCATGGCCGCGTTAGCTAATGCGCCATCCTGAGCATTCTATGACCGAGTAATATATTTTAATGTTGGTTTTGTGGATAATTCCACCATTAACCCTCAGACATGGTCAAATAGGGGAACCAACTCCTATTTTTTAATAGCATAGTCTCCATTGACTTTCTTGATGACCAGTTCTGAGTCACCTTTTACCTTAAGGTGTTGTACTTGGGCCTGGAGTGCGAGCTCCAGGCCTACATTGAGGGCTTGATACTCCGCCTCATTGTTCGTAAATCCTTCTGAAAGGATAAAGGAGTATGGCAAGACTGCCTTTTCTGGGGACATGAGTATTATCCCCAAACCTACCTTGTTAAATTTGGGACCTTCCATCCTCCTCCCGGTTGGGCTTCGGAATGCGCCGTCAAAGTACATTTCTCATGCTGGGAACTCCTCTTGATCCGAGAAGATGTCTTCATCAGGTAGCTCGGCATCCGGTGTGGTGGTCCCCATCGAACGGTGCTCTTCCAGAAAATCTGCTAATGTCTGGCCCTTGAGGGCTTTCTGAGGCACAAACCGGATGTCAAACTGTTGTAGGATGACTGCCCATCGGGATAGGCACCCGGTAAGCATCGGGTGGCTGAGGATGTACTTGAGCGGGTTAATATGTGATACCAAATGGACTTCATGATGATGCATATAATGTCGCGACTTTTGAACTATGAAGACCAAGGCCAAACAACTCTTCTCGTTGTTTGAGTATTGAGTCTCGGTATCAATCATGGTTTGAATGAGGTAATAGAGACTATTTTCACTGTCGGCGTAATTTTTTGTGCGAGGAAGGCTCCCAACGACATTTCTAGGGAGGACACCTATAGGATAAGAGTTCTTCCTTCAACTGAGGGCATAAGAACTGGTGGGCTTAAGAGGTACTTCTTAAGGCTGTCGAACGCCTCTTGGCAGTTATATATCCATTGGTATGTGTCTCCCTTCTTCATTAACCTGGTAAAGGGAAAATATATTCCTACCAGGTTGGCTATGAATCACCTGATATAGGCCATGTGTCCTTGGAATCCACTCAACTCAGTGAGATTGTGGGGAGGTGGTAATCCAAGGATAGAATTTGTCTTTTTAGGGTCAACTTCGATGCCACGATGGCATACAATGAATCCAAGGAATTTCCCTAAGGTAA
The DNA here is from genome assembly GCA_963277665.1 of Viscum album. Lineage (NCBI taxonomy): Eukaryota > Viridiplantae > Streptophyta > Magnoliopsida > Santalales > Viscaceae > Viscum > Viscum album. The sequence continues at coordinate 599,496,072 of OY728151.1, forward strand.
CCCTAAATGCACACTTCAAGGGGTTTATCTTCAGGCTATACTATCAGAGTCTATTAAAGACGGTCTCAAGGTCTGATAGGTGATCTGAGCGTTGTTTGTACTTGACCACCAAATCATCCATGTAGCATTCAACGAATCTCCCCATGAATGGTTTAAAGATCCGATGCATGACATGCTGATATGTGGCGCCATCATTCTTGAGACCAAAGGGCATGACCCTGTAACAAAATACAATTTGAGGGGCCCTGAAGGCAGTGTCTTCTTCATCTTCTCAGGCCATCCTGATTTGATTATACCCAGAATATCCATCCATGAATGATAGAGCCTCTTACCCAGCCATTGCATCGATTAATAACTCAGTGATTGGGACTGGGAAATCAACTTTCGGACAATGCCGATTGATATCTCTAAAATCAATGTAGACGCGGATGTGTTCATTCTTTATCTTGACAGGTACAACGTTGCCCAACCAGATAGGGTACTGGACCTCCCGAATGAAGCCTTATTTAATAAGCTTATCAACTTCAGCCTCTATTTTGGCAGCATGTGAGGGGTGAATTCTTCTGGCGGCTAGTTTATAGCCCATGTGGTCTTCTGGCAGACCTAAGTGGTGGGTCGCCACTTCGGGATCGAGTCCCGATATTTCCGTGTATATCCATGAAAAAATATCCCACTGTTGCCTTAAGAAAGAGGTATATACCTCGTGCTCATCGGGAGACATGGCTGCACTAATGAGAGTGGGCCTTGGGTCTTCCTTGGTACCTAGGTTTATTTCCCTGAGCTCGTCCACAGTGGTGGAGATACCTTCCTCAAATGCGGGAGGTGCATCTCTGAGATCTTCCTCCTCTTCCTCTCCCAAATCCTCATCCTCTTGATCCAACGGGGGGAGAGCTCTTGACTCAGGCTCTTGGGAGTCCGGAGGCGAGGTATTATGGGCGTCATCGCTGATGTATTCTCCCCCAAATTGAGGGTTAGCAGACGTTCCCGCATTTTCACGCTTGGCCGTTATGGCTGAAGTCCTGAGGATAGCTGAGTGCATGTCTGGAATTGAACCCCTGATCTCAACATGGTTGATGGGTAGTACGTAGTCTCTGCCAAGCTATCTGAGGGGGCCGTCAGGAACCATTTCTAGACCATTTGGAGCGGGGATCCAGTCGACACCATCGACCGAAGGCCTCTTCTTCTTTTTTTCATATAACTCGGTGTCAATGTAATGTGACTCGGAGATCTTTAAAGGGGCCTTGTCGGCATGCAATGTTCCACTTTTCCCATTGACGCAGTACTTAATTAACTAGTGGTAGGATGAAGGAATGGTCATGCGCTTATGGATCCATGACCTTCCCAGTAGGGCATTGAATGATGTGTTCTGCCGGACCACCAGGACATCTGAATAGGCCACAAGGTTGCCAAAATGGGTCTTTAGTTTAATTTTCCCCATTGGCTTCTGTTCACTCTTGTTTTAACCCAAAAGAGATGTGGACGAGGGTATCAAATCACCCTCACTATAGACCAACTTACGGAGTGTCCGTAGGGGAAGGATGTTAACTCAAGAGCCATTCTCAATAAAGACTTTGCAGATATCAACATCATTTAGTGTTCTGGATACATATAGTGGTTTGATGTGTACTTGCAGGATGGAATCTTCATCCTGATCGGTGAATGAAATCACCATATTGCATTCAGCCTAGCTAGTCTCCATCTGGTAAATCTCGGTGGAAGCTACCTCGGCTTGAAACTCCTAGGGGCTGATCAAGGCTTCTATAAGCACCTCCCTGAGGTCTGCTGAAAAACTCAGGGCATCTAGGATTGACGGTTTGGCTGGTAACGACGCCAGTTACTTAAGGATATCGTATTTCTGCTCTAGTGGCCGATGCTTCTCCGTTGGCGGGAGAGTTTTAGTAGGCGCTTTAGGAGCTGGAGTATGTGACGAGGAGGGATCGGCTACGGGATCAGATGTCGACGGAGTTCCCATGTTTTGGGGACTCGGCCCGGCTAGTCTGTTTGTGCCCACTAGGTGGCTAGACAATTTTTCCTCCTCTGATGGGTACCACAGAATAACGGGGCTAGAGTGGCCGCTTGTAGAGGGGGATGGGTATTCGTTCTCCAGTAGAGTCTGTTGAAGGGATCTCCCATGGGTTTCTGTGATATTAATAGTTTGGGTCGTGGTAAAACCACAGGGTGGGTTTCAGCCGCGACTGTGCCTCCCCTGGTATCCCCTACTTCTATGATTCCTCCTCCCAACCCCTTGTGTTGGGAACTCGGGTTCGTTACCATACCCCTCGTCAGGGAATAATTCCATTAGATGGATGACTTTGATGGAACCAATGATTTTCTCTTCATCCTCTAACAGGTCAACCCGGTTGGTTTTCCTTGATGGTGTCGATTGGTGGGTCGGTGCCCATGGCGCTATGTTTGAGGGCATAAAATCCACCAGTGTCGGGACTAACTTTAGCCCCGTTGCGGATTGCTCCTCTTGCGCTTGTTTCCTCCCTTTTCGATTCGCCTGGATGACCGGATCATGGAGGGTTGTGAGGCCGATATTGTTGGTTGTGAAGCATTAGGGGATATTGGCGGCAACACTGCCTACTGTAATTGATCTCGGAGTATGCCCTGATCTCAGTTGACAGTCTTCTGAGTCATACAGTCATCAAATTTATGCCCCTTCTTTCTGGTGACTTCCTGTCATCCCTCCCCTTTGTCGAGGTCGGTGGTGGAAATATACATCACATGTGCTGGGGGTGGTCCCAGCTCGACCTGCACGGAGTCTACCATCCTTTGCAGGAGGTATTTGAAGATGAAGAATTCTCAGATATTGTGCTCCAACTTTCGATGGTAGGGGCAGTAATCTGTCCTGTCATCGTGGCCGGCATCTTCGGGTTTCCTTGGCTCCGGGAGGTGGATTAAGTTGCAATTCATGGTGGTGATGAAGTAGCTGCAGACTTGGTCCTCTCGAAATGAGTATAATTTGTGTCTTTGTTCCTCAAACTGGTTTCGCTTCGATCCTCTCTAATCGTCCCACTTATCCGGAGGTGGCCGCTGATATACAGGGGGCCTTGACGATTTGGTGAAGGCCTGAGTAGTGAAGCAAGCACAGGGGCTGGCTTGAGCAAGATAGAGGACGCTTCATCTCTAACTTCTCTCTTTATGGGAGTCTGCGAGGCTATTCGGGGCTTCAAATTGATCCGCTGCAGGGATTCCCCAATTATCTAGGCAATGGTAGAGATATGGCAGAAGCCAGTGGTGCACTCCACCGGTATGAGCGGTGTTCACAACTCATCTTGAATATTATCGATGCATATGGAAAGCATCTCATCTTGATGCATTGGCTTGTTCAGAGAGTAGTTCAGACCTTTCCATCTGGAAATGAAATCTGAGACCCTCTCGTTCTCCCTCTTCTTGCAGTTCATGAGGTCGCTGACCATTGTTTTAGGCAACGTTGAGCTGAAGTGGAACAGGAACTGCTGCCGAAGGTCTTCCCAGCTTTTTATTGACTGGGTTGGCAGACTCGTATACCAAACGATGGAAGATCCTTAAAAGGTCCGTACGAAGCATCTCAGTTTCACTACTTCTTGTTGTTCCGAAGTTCCCATCATTGGGTCATAATAAGACGCGTAGTTCATCAAATGTTGTTCCGGATTTCCTGATCCATTGAAAATTGGGAATACAGGGCTCCCAAAATTGGGTGGAGGTGGTGTGTTGCTCACACAATCTGGGTAGGGCTTCCGCTCCGGCTGTATCGGAGCGTGTCGACCTTCCATCCCTTCCAATCAAGCTGTTAGTGCCTCGATGGTGTTGGTGAGACCCTAGTTTACTTCCTGTTAGACCTGGTCTTGGGAAGGTGTATCCCGAGGAATTTCGTAAGGATCCAGCTCGGTCAGAACCAGGGGTTCATGGGACGTTTGTGACACCTTCGAAGGGTTCAGACTTACTCGCTCCAGTTGCTTCGAGTGGAGGGAAGTCTTGGTATTCGTCTGGATCCACGTTCAGGTAGTTGGATGGGTCGGGCACCTCATTGGGTGGGAGACCTGACCGTGCTTCATTTGCTGGGGGAAACCTCGGTCTTTGAGGTGCACTTACTGGGAGTAAAAAGTGTTCCTCTTCTTGGGATGTGCTTTCAATAATGTGGTTCCTCTGGAGTAGCTCGGCGTTAAGCCGCCTCAATTCTTTCATTTTATCTTCCTGTCGAGTGAACCTCTCTTCGAGTGTAAGTGGCTTGTTTTTATTGATATAAGGAGGCGGGTTAAGGGTAACCAGTACTTTTTTCTTATATTTGTTGGGAGCTCGAAGGGTGATGAGAGGAAGGTTAGCTGAAGGGGTGGCCATATTTTGGGCAGCCCTCTGGTTTCGGGTGTGCACACCTGGTGGTTCGTTGTGGGTCACATCCTGATCAGAACCATCGTCTCCCGATCCATCCAGATTTACACCATATTCAGTGTTACCTGTGGGGTTAACCTCTATGGTGTTGATGGATGCATATCGCGGGGCGGAGAAGATGTCATCTTCCAAATAGGAAGAGGATCTCCCACCTCTTTTATTGGCCTTCCTTTTCAAGTCCCGGGATTGCCTTTGGCCTCTATGACGAAGGGTGACGCGGAGAGTTATTTTATGCGACCTTACGGTACGCCTCCCTCTTGGAGGGGATGATGATTCAAAGGATGGGATAGGATAGAAGCCTCCTCTTCCGACTGTCCTCCCTAGATGGGAGAATATTGATTCTCTTGGGGGAGGTTGTTGTTGAGGAGGTAAAAATGCCCCCAACCCTGAGGGCTGGGGTTGGCTCTGTTCCTTGGAGTTTGAGTCTCTTCTCATTTTTATTGGTCTTTCGGGGGAATTTGTTAAAAATTCCCCCAGCCCTGTAGGCTAGGGTTGACCCTGGATTGCGGAAGTGGCTGCTGCTATTGCTAGCTGCCTAATCTTACGTTCTCCCATTCGGGGTGAACATGGTTTGATGTCGATTTCATCTGTGAATCAATCCCTTTTGGGGAGGCAGCAAATGACCATTGATTGGCCTCTCTTTGGCGAGAGGGTTGTTGTTTGCTCTTGGTGGCCTGATTTAGGAGTTCTTGAATGGCTTGTTCCCATCAGGCCTGACGCTTCTGGGACTTACTCAAGGCATGTCTCTGTTGGGTGTGTTGCATCTCCCGGATAGGGACCCCACTCGATTTCTATCTTGACGTGATGACATTGCAAAACACTATGCTGAACAGGTTCTTCTGGGCAGGAAGCAGAGTGAAATGCAGAGCTCCATGTTCCCCCCATCCCCTGATATGGACTCCCCTCAGAGCGTCACTAATGAGGCGGTGCAGCTGGTGCAGTGCATGGAGGCAGGCTATCTCAATGTTCCCTTTACGCCTCTTGGGTCGTTGTTTCCATGCCGAAGGAAGAGCTTCCAGGTCGATGTGACACAGCAGGTCTCCTATTGTCTTGACATGGTCTACATACTCATCATAGGGAATGAAGCTTGATTTTAGCTAGTGGAGGGTTGTCCATATATTGGAGCAGATGTCTTTCACACATTCTTCTGACAACTTTCTGGGTATGTCAATTTCAGAGGTGGTCGTGGGCCAAAACATGACTAGTATATCATCCCCAACCAGTCATTTCCTCAGGTAAAACAAGTCGGCATACTCCTCCGCTAGTGATTCCTCTACCTGGTCGGCCCAACTGAGATGCTCACCAATAGTGTGGTCGGAGGCAGTGGGACCGATAGGTATTGAATTATTACGTGGGCGATTCTGAGGTGGTTCAGAAGATGAATGTGGCCCCAGACCATCTCCTAATAGAAGAAGGGTGTCGTTGGTGACTAGCTGGGAATATGACATACTAGATCCCATCCTTCTGAGTGCCTTGGCGTACGAGGGATTTTCTGTGCTTGATTTGGCAGGGGAGGATATTCCTGTCAATATGATACGTCATTGTGGGGAGGAAATTTGCAATGGCGGCCGCAATGGTGAGGAAAACCATTACTGCTTGACGCCTCACTGCATAGAGGACATTTGTAGTGCATACCCTGGGGAGGACCTCCAAGGCGTGTCACAGTAAGGGGAGGACCTTCTGGCTGTGTATCATTGTTACAGGGAGGGCATTCGCAACAACTGCCTTCATGGTGAGGATGACCATCATGGTTTGACGTTCGACGTGCATCCTAGGGAGGACCTTCAAGACACACTGCGACAAGGGGAGGACCTTCTTGTTTCTTGGGGTCACTGCGGGGTGGACCTTCACAATGGCGGTTGTGGTGGCAAGGACTACCATCACAGCTGTTACAATAGCGAGGACTACCATTACAGCTACCACAGGGAGAATATCTGTGGGATACACCTTGGGGAGGGCCTCTAGAATATACCACAATGAGGGGAGGGCCTTCTCGTTGCTTGACGTATCTACGGGGAGTACCTCCATTATCCGGGTGGCGAGGACTACCACCGTGATCTGATGCGCGGCTGGACGGACTGTCATTGCAATGTAACCTCTAGGGAGGACCTTCAGGGAATGCCACGACAAGAGGAGGGCCTTCTTGTCGTGATGAGACGTCACTATGGGGAGGGCCTCCTTAGTTTCGACTATGATTGCGAGGACTACTATCATAATATGTGGTCCCCCTACATGGAGAGTGCTTGTAGTGTATGCCCTGGGGAGGGCCTTCAGGGTGGAACGTAGCAAGTGGAGGACCTTTTTATTGCTCGATCTTCTGGTCATGCATATGTCTTCCATGACTCGCATCAAAAGATATGCTCTTGTGATCGATCGTTATATTCCCATGGGGGAGTCCCTCACGGCTGCTCTGGGGAGGACCTTCAGAGCTGCTAGTAGTGACATTGTGGGGAGGACTTTCACAACTGCTACTACCACTCCCATAATATGGTAATGAGTGGGCAGGGTTCTGAGCCTTTGACATGTACATAGCTGCATTGGGAACCCCATCTTTCAGCAGAGTGGAGTCATAAACCCACTCTTTATTTTCTATCTTCCCTCGACGCGTTTGGGGCACTTTCTTGTGGGCATAAAAGACCGTCTACTATTGATAACTGCCTTCACCTTTGGGTCCCTTTCTAATTAGGTCCTATGATGTTGCCGGGATATGCTGATGAACATCTTGATTTTTAGCAGGGATATATGCCTGCTCTAGAGCATCCAACATGATGGACGGGTGTCCCCTAGTTGGAACGAGTGGAGATGCTCGATCCGGTCGCCCTTGTATCGTGGAATATGGCCGATGACCCTCCTGGGTGGAAGTAGGGATGCAGATCTGCTCTGAGGCGGCTATCGTGTCTCATGGATGAGTAACCTAAATTGGGGGGATGGGCTCATGGGCTCGAGTCCTTTCTGTTGCCGCTAATGCAATTACCTTCTGGAAAGTATGCAAGATATGATCTAGGATCGATACCTGATCCTCCATCATTTCTAGGATATGCAGAGAGACATAATTGGCTGGAACAGGTATGAAGGCCCATTCTGGTATCAGAGTAGGAATATCCTGCTCCGGTCCTCTGGTGGTCAGTGGGTACTGACAATTCTCCTATATCGGTGTAGGTGAACGAATCTACCCCTGTGCCGGGATATGCTGGTTTATCTCTCCATTTGTTGCCACATCGGGATGGTGGACTTTACTTGCATCCGTATGGAGCTGGCCCTGGATATGTTGGTTTCCCACCGTATCGAGTCGGTGGCCTTTGTTGGCAGGGAGACGTGCTTTTCTATTAATTGTTGCCACATCTGGATGGCGGGATTTGCTGATCGCTACCATGTCAGGATGGTGGGCGTCAAGAGCATCTTCTAGGTATTGGTCTTGTAGGCGCTGGGTCGCCACCACGTCATGTTGGTGGGCTTCACGACCCTGTGCAGGGAGAGGTTCCTGCCGGGTAGGCACCATCCTGTGTGAACGGCGGGCTTGATGGAGCTCGGCGAGGATGCGCGCCTACTCGTATGATGCCTCTATGTCTTGATGGAGGTCTTTGGAGGAGTTAATATGTGTATGTGCCTATTCGTGATATGTATCCGTGACTGGGCAGCGGAGCTCCTCCTTAGGGACAAGGGTGATTACCGGTCCATGGTTGTACGTTTGCTGCCCTCATCGGGCGGTTCGAGGGGCCGAAGCTCGGGGAGAGTGGGCCTGGATCCTCGAGGTGACATCCTCTTTAACGTGAGGATGTTGAGTCACAGTGTGACCGCGAAGACGTCTTCCATAGGGGGCCTTGGAGCGGAACCCCCGTTTAGCGGGGACGACGTCCTCAGCGTCGACCTCATCCGCCTCCCTAAGATAAGGGAGGTACGTGTTGTCTCATTCTGTGGATAGACTCCCGAAATGGTTTGAGATGGAAACAGGGGCCGTCTGGATCTGCTTTTGTGGCCACTATTGGGAAGCCGAGCAGTGAGTCCTGGTGGATTGGAGGGCGTGTATAGTCGCCTCCACCGTCGGGAGAGTACTGTTCAAGTGGTACTCTCGGATCAGCGCATCCGAGACCCGACGTTGAAGACGCTGGGTAGGTAACGGGGTCCTCCGTTGGTGAGGATGTCCGGTCATTGCATTGTTGGAAGCACGCGCATGTGAGTTCCTTCGTGATGCCATTGTATTGAAGGGAGTTCGGAATGGTACCTGTAAAAATATTTTAACAAATACAAACAGAAAACCCATCAAATCAGCATCTCATGACCCCAGGAAAAATTAATGACCTTTCTTGGCCCTCCTAGTGAGTATAAGGGTGAATAGAGTGAGATTAGTTTAAATCTGTCATGCTTGGTTAAAGATTCATGTCAGGTTCACCATTTTTTGTCTCACGGCGCAAGACGGGATTGTGGGGGAGAAACGTGTGCTACCCGACGGTTGATTAGAGAAGATTGGGTTCTGCTTAATCACTAATATTAGGTTCACCATTTTTTCCTCGAAACGCCCAACAGTTCCATATCTAGCAATACATGGACCTGCATTCCAAAGGCAGGCGTTCGTTGGGTGGTTTGACCAGCGATGCTTAAGAACTAACATTGGTTGAGAGGATGAGAAGTCGGGCTCATCGCACCATTTTGGGAGAAATTATTACATGTTACGGGGATCCCTTATATATTTAATACGTATTCATATGTTCATGAATCTTTGGTTTATACCCAAGCATAGTATCCATAGATTACTTCGGGTTAGCAATGGTCAGCTAGACGCTGGGGTTCAGAATCATTTATTCCCGAGGATTACCATCCCTTGTTGGTTTAAGGACCCCGAGGAGTCTAGACTCATTGAGACGACACTGGTTTAAAGCCTCGTAAGTAGGCACTCTTGAGTTTATTTTCATCTAGGGGGGACATATAACGACTTGATCATTTGGATAGAACCTATGGTACGGGCCTCCTACGTATCCCTGCGAGAGGAATCAGAATTCACGTAGATCGGTTTGGTATGGGTCTTACGCTCTAGGTTTCCCAGGGTTGGTGTGGTGAAACGACGTGAAGATGGTCGGATTGAATGGGTGTTGGGCTTGAACCTCGGGGATGCTTCCTACGTACCATGCATAGGAGGCAGGGATCAAAGTCCACGTAGTTCGGGTTGGGATTGGGCTTACACTCTGAGGCATCTCAAGGTTTGGGTAAACCTATTTAAAGGGGTCGGAATGACCAATTCGTGGGATTGAACCTCAGGGAGGCTTCCTACATACCCTGCCTAGGAGATAGGGATCAAAGTCTACGTAGTTCGGGTTAATCCACCGTGGTTTTGCAGGTGCCACGACCATCACAAATCTCTAAGACCACGTGAGTCATGCTCTGTGTGAGAAACAAGAGAATGCAACAGACATGGCTAACCACACACTTCCTCCTTGTTGAGGAAAGGGGAGACAGACGACAAGCGGAGAAGAAGGCCGGTACAGCTGTATTCTCCTTCTTCCTGATGTTCGCAGAAGGTAGAAGTCATGCAACAGAGCGATGAACCCTCCATGTTGAAAGGAGTAGGGTCATTGTCTTTCGACGAGGATGGTGTGGGGCTTACTCCAGAAAGGATGCCCAGTGGTGACAAACCCCAATGGGAGAGGGATGTGAGACCGAAGAAAGGAAGGGCTCCGATGCCCATCCCGCCTTTCCTGGGTGTTTAGCCCTGAATAAGTATGGATGTGTATGGTCACTACCTCCGGCAAGAAAAGATAGGGGCTTACAGCATGATCGTTTCCCATCACCCCCAGAATGGTGGGAGAGAAGTGATCACTGCTGGAGGTGAAGGGAAATGGACGCAGGGTCCCCCCTCCCGGTGAGTAGAGAGGCAGAAAGGGGACTCCTGGGCTCGGAATCTACATTACTGTGGGAATGTGAACCTAGGAATGCTTCGGGAATCTGCTCAAGGGATGGAGAAACTCCTTCGCCCTCGATTACCGTGGGTATGTGAACTCAAAACGGCGCGCTGATGCGCCTAAAGATTACATCACACGGGTCTGGTGGCTCTGGTGGAGGCCTCAGCTTGGGGCCGAGGAATGGGCCAATGAGGGGGTTGCGAAGGATCAGGTCGGATTGGAAAAACTTTATCTAGCTCGGGGAATGGGTAATCCAAAGGATTTGGCGGGCCACACGGGTGTATAAGGAGTGGATCCCTTCACACAGGGAGGTGCTACGCGACTGGAGAGGCCGTCCGCGAACCAGGCTGGTCCGTGGACTGATGGGCATCCCATGAACCAGGGTGGTCCATGGCTTCGGGTTCGGCCCGCGTACCAGGTTGGTACGCGGAGGGGTCCACGCAAGCAGTGGAGGCCAAGGGTGACGTCGGTCGGAGGTTCATCGGTCGGGGCTTCGCCCGCGTAGGAGGGTGCTACGCGGTGCGATGGATCGGAAAAGGGGCATAATCTCCCTGGTCTGCGGGGAGTGCATCCGTGGAGGGGCCATGTTTCGCGGTCTTCTTTTTTTGTTATTTTAAGTTCACAGTTCACGAAGTTGTTATGCGTTTTTCATTCCTTATTAATTCGTTTCAAGCTTCATACCTACTCTGGTTCGCGAACTGGAACTTCACAGTTTGGGAAATCCTAAGCACCTTCCTTAGAAATCCTTCCACCCGAATCTGATCGATCCCTCCTCTTCTTCCCCCTCTATCTCCTTTTATAGAGTGGGTAAAGAGATGTATCTGTGGTCATGCGACACCTTTTTTGGAGGCCCATGACCTGAAGCCCGGTTTACGGATGACTTGGTCATTTTGCAACTCACGAGGGGAATTGAATGCACCTCCCTCGTGAACCAAACTAACTCGGGGAGTGCTTCGCAGCTACGCAAGGTTCCGCCTCCATTCCGAGAACGACAGTGGATGTGGGTCGGGCCAATTTACGCGGTTCGCGGCTAGGGTGGTTCATGATGGTTGACCGGGTTGGCGCCCGTCCTTCTTCGCGCCCGCGGAGGATCCCCGCCTCTGTTCCGCGAACGACAGTGGTCCGCGGAGGGGGGTGCTTCGCGGAACCGGCCGCATACCATTAAATACTGGACCGGTCCGCGGACCGGTTCGTCTTGTGCCAACCTTTGAGTATTTTCCCCCAATTCATTGAGGGATATTGGGTAGAGTCTCCCTTGGATTAAAGGGGATTCTCATTCTCCTTTGCGGATTTTTTCGGACCCTACAAATAGTTCATATGGTATCATGTCGTATCCTAGAAACAATTAAATTGACATAAAAAAATTCATGGATCTCATTCTTGATGAATTTCAATCATCATGAAAAAGTGTAGAGTTTCTCCCGTAATTGAGAGATCATTAGAAAAAACTTATATATATATATATGTATCACAATTTTTATTTCATGAATACTATATGTATTTGTAGGGGCTGTATTTTGGAGATTTTAGATGTTAACATCTTTTGGAAATTGATTCTTTTCATCATCAAGGTATGTTGATAATATTCATCGATCCTTATGAGAAATTATTATACCTAAATAGATAGGTGGATATCTTATTATTTGAAAAAAATGACAAATAAATTTAATTGGGAAATATAGTGTTGCATATGAATGTTTTTAATCGAATATTTAGTTAGATACTAGACATTGTCATGATATGTTCATTATTTTTCCACATAGAATATTGAAATTATTCTCACCTATTTTATTATCACTAATACATCTATAGCCCAATTTGGTCAGAATTGTTTCTATATTGGTTTCACCTAACTATAAATAGAACTGTCTAGTTTTCAGTAATTTTATAAATATTAGTGAATCTATACTTTTCTCAGGAATAATAGGATAAATTTTTGAGAAGATGATAATGTACTATTTACAGAAAAAGGAAAATTTCATAATAGATATATTATGACCATGCATTGATTTTATTATTTAATTTACTATCAATAATAGATATAAGATTATGTTAACATTAGTATTGAATATTTTATTGAATAGAAATCCATTATTAGAGAGTAAAGAACCCAAGTGTATTAGTGAAGACTTAAATTGTATTTGTTTTTCAAAGTGATTTGTGAAGAAAATTCAATAATAATTTTATTATTGATGAATTTATATTATAATGTTTATGAAATATTCTAATTACATTGGAAAAATGAAAATATTTTTTTCTAAAAAAAATAAGTGAAAATGATTTTATGTGGATGTTTTTTGGAATTTATAATTTAATTCAATGAATTTTATTGAGTTTAAGAATTACATATTTATATTGGAAATTAAGAGAATTGATTATTTTGTTATTAAAAAATGGAAGATATTTTATGATAATTTGATCATTTTATTTTATAACCTATATGAGTATTTCTATAATTATTTTAATATGATTTCAACAAAAACTAGACAACAAACTAGCTAACCATGGGACAAATGTATATCCACTACTAAGCTGGGAACTATAATTGAATTCTTTCTGGCTATATGTGGGAAGAGTGGTTATGAGAATGAATAATATGCACATGAGAATGTGGGTTCATGTCATAGGGTTTCATCACATATGGGATCCGACACAATGAGGTTCAATGGTAGCTTCTGAAAGCGGACATGGTTACTTTCATATGAAAATCATGGTGCAAATCAAGGATTTTAACCAAGAGTGAAGATTAAAAGATTAGAAATCATCGATGATGGAATGCATATACACTGTACTCCACAAAAAAATATATGAAAAGAAACATGATCATATAGTATGGCTGATATGTATTTTCAAATCAATGAATTCATTTTAGTCATCATTGAGCCTCACTGAGGGATTACTAGATTCAATGGTTATCTATGAAAGAGATTCTATACCGAGATATTTTGACCATGCAATATCATGAGAACACATTTCATAATCAAAGGAAGTTCTTTGAATGAGAAATAACTAAGGGAAAATTTTCAGATAACTATTTTGAAGATTCGATGGTGATTTCTCCTTCTCAAATTGAGTTCAGACAGTGAGATATTGTGCTATTTTTTAAGAGTATAAGTCAATGAAACAAGTGAAAAAGTGTGACTTTAGGATTTATGATGTGGTTTAGATTCATCTATTAATTTATAAAACCCCTTATTATATAAGTGAGTTAAATGAAAAATTAGGGAAAGATTATAATGATTGTAGGGGTTCAAAGAACACAATTTTCAATACAACAAATAGAAGTAGTATTATCATCTATCTTGTAATGTGAATCAAATATTTATATTGATTAATAAATGTTTTCCCCACATCAATGATTTCTTTAAATGAATTGAATCATGCAAATTAGTATTACATGATGTACACTTTCATGAAAAAGGAATTGTTATGCACTTTTTAACATGATTGAAGTAGATATAAGGATCCTAGTATAGTATTTTTCAGTTATATATGTGCCAAAGAAGTAGATATTGCATACCATATTGGTAGATGATGAATAGTGAGATTATTGTAGTGTTTTGGACATGTAAGGAAGTAACATCCCAATCATTGAGCAATGTGAGGATTTGTGTCAAAAATGATGAATCTATAGAATATATGCAATATACTATATGAAAAAATATAGAGGAAATATGGTTAGGATCACATTGATACTTCCTCTATTGAGATACATGAAACAAATTATGAACTAAAGCTTTTTTTTGGAAAATACAATTGATATTCCACCTCACCAACTCATTTATGTTTCTCAAAGGGGACTATGTATCGAGGTGATAATATTCAATGCCTACCAATATAATGATTGCCAATACCTGAAGGAATTCCAAAAAACACTTGATCACCCACCATAAAACTATTTTCATTATATATGATGTTAATCTGATTAATGATGACACTGAGTTGTCTCAATTCATGTTCTGATCAACTGAATCTTTTCTGTTGCCTCTATCACAAGGCCTAGTTGAACCAGTTAATTCTCACATATTTTCACCTAATAAAGTTAATAAAGACAAGTACACCCTTACAATGATTCAAAAGAAACCATATGAATCAAGTCATGATAACTTGTTTTGTTTGTGAACTCTAATAACAATATGTGCTCCCCCCATGAGACACTAAAATCCATTACACAAACCATTAGCCTGTCCTCCAACATTTGTATCATGCTCTTGTATTTTCATTATATTGGTGGATGTTCACCCATTCTCATTGTCATATGGGTCCCAAGGTATTTCTATAAATGTTTCAAAAAATAATAAGTAATCCTTAGATCTCAGCATGATTTTATTGAAACCGGTATGCCATTCCTTTTCACCACTTCTTTGATATATATTTTTGACAAGTCATCAACCATATTATATTCATGAATAGGGATGAAAGGGAATGACTTTTTTAGAAGATCCACTATCAACTATAAGGAATCATGTTTCCATATAGTTTGTAGTAGACCTTTTACAAAATACATAGCTATCTGCACCAATTTCCACAAGGAAATCAGAAGATAATGCATTATAACTGATGGATACTTGTGCTTTTCCATAACCTACAGACAACTATGTAATCTCAATATGGTATAATCCGCCTTTACTTTCATGCTCTCCCACAAAAAAAATTTCATTTAGTGTATAAATGTTTTTTATTCTGGTCTGAACACCGCACTTAGAATGGTGGTAATCTGGAAGAATCTGATCTTGAAAAAAACAATGGTGTGACCATCTAAACTTGAAACCAAAAAACAAATCCTCAGTAATGCTTCCCTCCCTCAATGGCCTCCCAACCATTGAGTTTTGACCTCATATGAATGCATTCAGAATTAGATTTATATTCCTCTTTAACCTTCTCAACCAAATAATGAAAAAAAAATCAACAAAACTATAACATTAACGCAATCTTCAAAATCCAACTACATTCCATCTATCACCAACATTAGATTCCATTGAATTGAAGCCTACTTTTCCAATGGAAAATATAAAAATTCTTTTTCATGAATCCACCCTTGAGTTTTGATTGTGCGGTGTATACATTATTTCAAAGAGAAACATTTGGTGACACTGTATCCAACTTTTTTGTCTTAGATTCAAATATCCATTGGATAAAATGTTATTCATCCTATTATAATTCGCAAACACTATAAATTTCTTACCATGTACTTAATGAAGAAATGTTTTCAAATCGCAAACCACATCAGCTAATTCCAAATCATGTGTTGGGTAGTTCAACTCATGAAACCGTAACAACTGTTAGTTATAAGTAACAAAATGATCTCCCTACAAGAGAACACACCCCATCTCTGATCTTGCAGTATCGCATTGCATTTCATAACCATGAACTTATTTTGGATATATTAATATATGTGCTAATGTATGGAGAGAATTAACCTTTTGAAAAGAGTCCTTATATTCATCATTCCATTGTAATGGAAAATTCTCACTTATCAAAACTATCATGGGTTAAGCTAGTCATGAAATTTCCTGAATAAAATCTCACTAATAATCAGTTAGGACAATGTAAATACACATCTCAAAAATATTCATCGGTTGTTTCTAAGAAATTGCAAAATCTACCTTTTCTGGATCCAATGAAACACATTTTTTTATATATAAAATGGCTATCAAAACATAATATTGTATCCAAAAATCACAATTTGAATTCTTACAATACATATGATGATCTATAAAATCACCAAGCCCATCTCTATGTGTTTTAAATACTCATCCTTTGTCCTAGAATTCACCGGTATGTCATCTATAAACACAACCATAAAATGATAAAGATTATTTTGAAAAAATTAATCCATTAATTAGATAAATATACATGGTACATTCAGAAGAATGAATGCCATAACCACATACTTGTAATGACCATATCTACTTTTGAAATATGTATTCCCAATATCCTCTTTCCCAACCCACAATCGGAGAAATCTCAAATGAAACTATGTTTTAGAGACTCCTAGATTGATCAAATAGATCTTAATGGAGCCGCTGGTTTCACCCATGGAGTACGAGCCCCACGGGCCATCTTCTTTTCAAAAATCGACTGTTACCTCTCCTTCCACCTGGATCGCGTCGGCTCTGCCATCGTCGGCGGTCCCTGACCCGGGTTCGTCCAGCGGAGTTCCTCCTAAACCATGGCTTCCGTCTCCATCCGGTACCTCTTGTGCCTCCCCATGACGCGGCCCCTCATTAAAGGAGGATCTCTGTGCTCCAGCCATGTTTCTCGGAGGTTCCTCCCCAACCATCCGTGGTTCTGAGAGAGGGCTCGCGTCTTTTGGGGGTGGTTCCTACATCGGCCTTTGCCGAAGCAGTAGCCTGCCTCAAATGGACTCTTGTGTCTTGGTTCAGTTCGGCCAGACCCCCCATCTCGGCTTTTCATCTTTTTGTTGGGTCAAGGGGTTTTATATCCCCAGTGATGATCTCGCCTATTCATCCTTTGCTCAGAAGCGGATTTCATCTAGGCCTGATGCCGCGCTCCTCGTTCCATTGGTAGATGGTGCTTCAACGTCGTCTGTTGGTCGTTGGATGTTCATAAGGGGAAGGAAAGCCCAATCTTTGCCGTCTGGATTAGCATCCTGGGTATCCCTCTTTTCTTTTCTCGGATGTCCGCACCTGGAGCTGCTCAGATTCCTCAGAAGCATATATTTGTGTTGAAATGGACATCTCGTGTCCTCCCCCAGAGAGTATCTCCTTGAGGGTGAAATAATCCTTTAGCTAGTCGCATCCCATTATGTATCCGGTGTACCGTATCTTCTGTTCATCTTTTTGCTTTCACGGTCATTCCGTCTAGGATTGCAGGAAACGTCTTGGTGCTGGCCGTCGTCGTCCCTCTCTAGAGGTCTTTGATCGTGTCTCGCCAGTTGACCCGCTTCGTTGTTCTGAAGGGCCCCAATCCTCACCCTTGGGTGTAGGGGGCGAGCCTAGTGCTTGAGGATTCTTCCTCAACCCCTATGTCCTCGCAGGGGTCTTTATCCCTCCCCAACTCACGGCCGGAGGCCGTGATTGTCTCTATCCTTCAGCCTCGGCCTACCCCCAAGATTTCACCTCGTCCCTGCTTCTTCTAAAAATCAAGAGGTCCGTTGAGTCTGGTTGTGTTCCTAACTTCCTTCTACCTCTCAGACCCCCACCTTTGCCACCCCCCTCCTTTTTAGGCTCCCCACCTCTTCCTTTTCCCCCCGCCTCGTGGGGATCCTCTGCCTCTGGATTTCTCTAATTCCCCTTCTTCTCCTCCTCCTCCCCCTTTCTCCTGGCATCGGATTATTTCGGTTACTTTTGTTTAGTCAGGTGATTAGTGTATCGCCACTACGATCTCTCGTGACAATGGAGCATTCTCTGTGTCTTTCATCTATTGTAGTTGTGACATCCAGTAGCGCGAGTCTCTATGGAAGGAGCTCTCGTAGATCAACCCTGGAGGATGTTCTGGGTTCGTAGGAGAGGATTTCAACGTGGTTTTGGATCCAGAGGAAAGGAATGGTAGAGTTCCCTTTCCGAGGATGGTAATCATATACTTTGCTTGATTCATGGCGGACAAGAGGCTTATAGATATCAGCTTCACCGGGGATCGTTTCACGTGGTGTAACAACCAACGATGTCCTCGGCGCTACTGGAGTCACCTCGACCGCTACAAGGCCAACATGAATGCCATATCGATGTATCCAGTCATCACTGTCACCCACTTGATGCGTGACATTTCTGATCACTCTCTGATTCTAATTTCCATCGTGATGAGGCATCCAAGTCCCGACGCTTCCAGATACTATCACTACCGGGATGGCCTCCCTGGCTACCATGAAATAATTTCCGATTCACAGAAGGCGTTGTCTCATGGTAAGATGTGGACTTCTTTTCACAAAAATGTATGAATGCTCAAAAGTAGGCTCCGGGATTGGGTGAAATCATTCCCTCTAAGTGATAGTGACATAGATGCTGCCACGAACGATATCAGTAGACTCGAAGCAAGCCTTGAGGGATCCTGGGATGAACGGGTTTTTGATGATCTTTCCATGAAAAAGGACACCTTTTCTGATATGGTTCTTTTCTAGGAATGCATAGAGAGGGAGTGATCGAGGATTGGGTGGATTGATGAAGGGGATAGAAATACAGCCTTCATCCATGCGTGTATCAAGCAGTGAAAACAAATTGTCCAACCCAATATACTAATGGAGGATGGGACTTTGTTGAATGATAGGAATGTGGTGGGAAGACTCACCCATTCATTCTTTAAGGAACTATTGGAAGGATCAAATCCCAGCATGATGGATGGTTACTTGTGAGGGGAAGCAGAGTTCCTTGGTTCCATTCCTAACCATGTTTCGCCCCAAGACAACGTTCTCATGGATGCCATTTTAAAGAAATCTGAGATTCATGAAGCAATAATTCACCATAAAGCTGATAGTGTCCCGACCCCCGATGGATTCCCGAGATTGTTTTATATGAATGCATGGGATGTGATTAAAGAAGAACTCATTAATGTCGTTCTTTAATTTTTCTGAGGGGGCAGCCTGCAAAGAGTGGCTTGTGTCGCGGCTCCTATCCTCCTTCCAAAAATCACAATTCCCTCTTCCATCCTCCACTACCACCCTATCAGCCTGTGTAATTTTTCTTACAATTCCCAAGTAAGCATCCTTAATTCCAAATTCTCCATTCATCTGCCTCACTGGATTTCCATGGAGCAACACAGGTTCATGAAGGGCCGTTCAATTCAGGGAGCAATCGCCTTAGTGTACGAAATGATCCGAGATATCAACACTCCCATGTCTCAAATCTGGTGATAATGTTAGACATGAATAAATCTTATGATCTCATCTAATGAGGTATTATCAATAAGGTCCTCTCAATTGTGGGCTTATCTCTATCGTTGTACAACATTTTATTTCGATGATTTAGTTATTCATGATTGGTTGTCCATTTCATGGGGATGTCTCCTGGGTTTTTCAAGACTTCGAGGGGTTTAAGACAGGGAGACCCCATCTCCTAGACCCTTTAGATTATTTCACAGGATATCGTCAGTTTCCTCATCCTCCAAGGCATGAGAAATGGAATCATCCTTCCTTGTAGGAGAACATGGAATACCCTCTCCATCTCCCCTCTTATGTTTTCCGCCGACACCCTTGTTTTCTTGAATGCTTCAAGGCACTCGATTCATAGCCTTATCAGGGATCTGGACATATATTTCCATTGGAGTGGGCAAGTTATCAACAAAATAAAAAAGCACCATATTATTTTCAAGGAAATGTGCATGCAACCTGGAATATTCCCTATGCAACCTTCTTGACATTCAAAATGGTAGCTGACTGATTAACTATCTAGGGGCTCTTATTTCCTCAAACAGTCTCTGTATTAGAGACATTGATCATATTGTAAGCCACATCATGGATAGAATCATCGACTGGGAAAACAAGTTTCTGTCATTTTGAGGCTGGATTTCCCTAGTTAATAGTGTCCCTCATGCCTCCCCAGTCCATGCATTCTCATGTGTTAAATACCCTAAGGGAGTTATCTCAAAAATCAACAAGATCATAGCTCATTTTATATGGGATGCTCAGGCTGAAGGAAATCATTCGAGGGTTTCTTGTAAGAGTATGGCAAGGCCCATCCAAGAAAGTGGGATCAACATTCACAATATGGTTGATACCCTCCTCTCCATACATGCAAAACTGGATTGGGATCTGATTGAACGTCAGACTCTGTGGTGCATCACTATCTGGGGATCTTGGCAGGTGGTGTTTTTTGGAATGCAGCCCATAGGTCCCCTCTCACAGATTCTTTGTTCCCACTGTACTTGGCCCTCCTTCCCCATGCTCAGTGGATTATCGGCGAAGGGATGGTGTCCTTCTGGCAAACCATCTGGGTGGGATGCATTCTCTATTTCTTGGGATGATCTCCTTACAACATCTCGTATGAGGAGGTCAGAAGTTACCCAACATTTATCACGGAAATTCTGTCCCAGGAAAACAAAATACCTTTCAGCTTTTGATATCAATGGGGAACCTTACAGTTGCGTTTTTTCCTTCAAGCATGGGAACCTTCTCACCTAAGGATGTCGCTTTCTGTTGGCGACCCCAATGCTGGTGGACCACTGGAATGAATCCATTTGGATCAAGAGTATAGCTACAAATTATAACTTTCTGAATTGGAGGATCAGAAACAACACTATGGATACCAACATGAACGTCAAGAAATGTGGTATTTTCATGGCCTCCAATTATTCATGATATAAACAAGGTCAGGAGGAAATCATGGAGAACATTTTATTTTAAGGGGAGTGGGAAGACGATGTCTAGTCCACCATCGGTATCTTTATAACGGTCCACTCCCACTCAGCGGAGGACTCCCCTTTCCTCATTCGATGGTTTCATAACACGAGAAGCAGGGGTATGGAACACAGGACGAAAGCCTTAATAATACATGCTCGTGTCTAGTGTCTTTGGAAGGTGAGAAACAACGCTTTATTTGAGGGGTTTGGTTCCTCCTGAAGACCAATAACAGTTTGAACTCGTAGTCTGCTTCTGTTTATGATCAGGTGCATTGCCAACTAGCGGGATTCCCCCTCCATCCATATCCTTCTTTTAGCCACTTAGGGAAATCGATGTGCTTTTCCTCAAGGAAAATGGGTTTGTTGGAATCCTTCTTCCTCGGGCTTGAATCTTAATAAGGATGTTTCATGCATTGCAGGCATCATGAAGGGTGGTGGGATCATTCACGACATCAGGGGAACTATTGTGTTCGTGTTCTCGATTCATCTTGGTAGGGTTCCTCCTCTCCAATATAAGTATCTTTCTATGATCTTTGATCTCACTCATTGAATACATAGGGGTATGAATATTGAGGAAAATAAAACTGAATCTATGATTCACTACAACTCGCTGCAAGCCTCTGATCGTGTCCCCTGGTCTATTTCCTACCTCATATGAAAGTGCCGAGAAATCCTCTCTAATAATATCCATCTGAGACATTACCGTCCAGAGGGAAACAAGGTAGAGGACCATATGGCTTCAAAGGCTTCCCATGGGAATGGTACCTCATACTGTAACAATATATACCAACTAAAACCTAAGCGGGTTAGTCTTGTAAGAGGTGGTGCCCTCAGGATTCATATCTTCCAGCCCCCCTAGGCCTCCTGCTTTGTGTTTGTGCCTTTTTGTACTCTTCTTGCTTCCAAATATTTAAATAATAATTGATGATGATGATATTCTATTCGAGGAATCAGTTACCAATTTGTTATTATAAATTGATTAAGCCTATAATAATGCATAGAAAGATGAAGAGTTCCATCTACAATTTTCACAAAAAAAACTAGTGCTTCTAACAGAGTGATACTAGGTTGTGTGGACACTTTTCTTTCTAAATATTCCAAATGAAAATTCAATTCAATTAATCTTTTTGTTGTCATCCTATTTGATGTAAGTGAGATAGGACTAGTCTATGGTAACTGATTAGCTATAAATTCAACTTCTTTTTTGGGTGGAATCCTTGATAAATTATTGGCGAAATCATTAGGAAACTGATAAAAAGTTGTTGGAAAACCTCTATTTCTGATCTCATCCACATATGAAAAGGTCAAAGATGCCAACTAGTATGAGATAAGACAAAATTTTAGTTCCAAAAATCCTTCTCCAAATTAATTCAAATTGTGATCTCCACTAAAGACAGGCTTGATTCCATCATCACGTGGATATATAAACCTTTCTGTATAACAATCGATGCAATATTTGAATAGAGTCAGTCAATCCATACCCATGATTACGTCATATAAAACTATCTAATGCATAGAGAGATCCAAAATCAATTTATCCCCATATATGGTTATTGATCATGATTTGCACATAATTTATTGACTTTCCCTTTTTCCAAGAGGACTATGATGTTTCATAATAGATAGAATCATCTCCTTGTGTATAACCCTCAGATCAATGATACGAGAATTAAAAAATTAATGGGACATTCTAGTATAAAAAAACCCTTCAAAAGGATAGAATTCAAAATAATCATGCCTATCATATTCCATGATATGGAATGATCATCCATGAACACTTTCTCATATCCATAAAATTTATTACTTTTTGAACTTTTCTCTTTATTACACTATTGAGATTTCACTAGTTGATGAGTCATGGTATTTCTATAATCATGTTGGCATGCTTAATTATTCTGATTTGAGTTATTCTTCTGCACTCATCTCATTGATAAATATGATGCCTTATAATCGTGAGATGTGTCTCTAGAACACAAATATGTATCACTATGACAATAACATTTATCATTCCTTATCCGGTTTCCATGGCGACATGAACTATGGGGTGTTGTACAATCTTTATTAATTTCCTCAAAACAATTGAACTAAAAAAATCCAGTATTACTCTTCTATTGAGGTAGAAGATTCACTAATCCTTCTATTTGATTCTATGTCATACCACAACATTGGAAATAAGTGTCTCTATTCTTCTTATTCTTTACATTAGAGTTCCCACTAGTTCCTATAAGTATCGAACTGCTTACTCTAACTGCATTACCTGGGATGTCACTTTCTACCACCATTGGTATATTGACCATCTCACTATTATCTCTTATAAAACTCACACCAATCATTGAGATTCTTTATATCCTAAACCCCTGCAATGACACATTTGCAACAAATTTTTGGGAAAAGTGGACTATATTCCTGAATTTTACCATGTACTCTAACATTTAGAGATTATGCTACATCATATTACTGATATCCAGTTTTTTAGAATATCTGAATGTGTGAGGAGATAATTTCTTATTATTTTTTTTCTTATTCTCTCATGAAATTCCTTGGAATAATTTATCTTCAACTAATAAATCAC
This sequence comes from Viscum album, assembly GCA_963277665.1. Taxonomy (NCBI): domain Eukaryota; kingdom Viridiplantae; phylum Streptophyta; class Magnoliopsida; order Santalales; family Viscaceae; genus Viscum; species Viscum album. The sequence goes on from OY728151.1 coordinate 599,519,205, forward strand.
ACTATTGGTCATATTCTACATTAGGAATATGAGCGTATTCTACTTTGTGAACTGAACTGAATGATCCAGTAGTCTCAGTTCATCCCTTTATATTCACTCTATCCATAGTTTGAAAAACCTGTACAATACTATGAACCAACTATTTGGTCACCTGCAAGTGTGGTGCGACCACATTCTTAGCATCGTCCTATATGTTTTTTGAAATGACACCTACCCATTTCCATTACCTACAATCAAAAGAAAATGTCATTTATTCTCACTATCTTTAAACCAAACTATAAATAATTATAAATTTACTACACTACACATATCACAACATGGATTTATGAATGTAAATAATTTACATTTTCAAACCATTTTGATATTTCCACCATGTTTTTTTGAGAATCATGATATTTTAAACTATTTCCGAAAATCAATACATTTTTTTGAAAATCATAATCATTATAGATGAATTAATTAATCACTCCAATTGGTATTTCATTACTATGAATGTATGTAATGCTCATATAATTAGATAAAACAATAATGATAAGGTCACAACTCCATGATGTGCCTCAAAACAATCATTTACTCGAACTCCTTGGTAATATGATGTTCAACATAAATAGGGTAGATATATCTTTTTATGAGATAAATATCATGTTTTGATGGACCTATATCCTTTATAACATTCCAATAGAATGAATAGCACTAATACTATATCAAAGATAAAAAATGTATACCCTTTGTAACATCTGCACCTCATGTATTCGATTTGGTAGAGGTAGATTTTATATAGGCCTTAGGTGACATCACCAGGACAAAAAATCCTAGAAATAAATTACATGGTCCTTATAAACATTTTTAGGACGATTTTCCCATTGAAAAAAAAGACAATAAAAAACATGGAAATAAAAAAATAAACCAATATACGATCCCTGAGTACCAAAAATAAAATCCAATAAAAAACTACACGCAAAGAAAACATTATAGTAAAACGAGAAACAATGAGACACAACCAAAGGAACCAATGGATGGAAAAACCCAACGGCACCAAAAAAACATATCCCAAACTATCTAAGATCCAAATCCATGTTCCCAACCCATGATATCAATAAAAATCACAATACAAATGAAGTGTGATTCTTTTCCTTTACCCGTGTCCCGGTATAGAAAATCTACAAACACACAATTTTTCAAAATTAGGGGGTGAGAATAAAAATCTCTTGTATTTCCCCAAGGACTTCACAACTCATTAAACTATGATATATATTTTTATAAAATTTATATAGAAAATTTTGTAATAATGTAATGAAATTTATATCAATTACAAAATATGTTTTCATGGAATAAATCAAAAAAAGTCATTAAAATATTTCACCTCTTCAATTGGCATACCCAATACATAACTCCACACATAATAAAAGAATTACCTAGTTAAAAATCCATTATCATGAGCCATATATCATTGATTTAAAATGTTTTTCACATGTTTACCATTACCAAGATCACTGACGACACAACACAACCACATGTTCATGTATAATGAAAATGAACACACAGCTACCATGTATTCCAAAACCCCTTCCAAGCCTAAAATTCTATGAAATTACAATAAAACTATTTTTTATTTTAAATATTCTAGAAATATATTATAAGAGATAAACTAAAATCCAGAGTTTTTAAATCACTATTTAAAAATTAACATCAATTGGTTTTCCACAAGACCATCAAATTTCAACCATTTCCCCAAACCATCAATAAAGAGACTTTACCTCAAGAATTAATAAAAATAAAACAACTATATCATTAAATTTAATACACTTGAAAACAATCCATTATGATATAGTTATGATGAGTTGAGAGAGAATCCATCTAGCTCTCAATATTAGGTGAAAATGAAGAATGACACAAAACTATAAAAACACATCTTGAAAATTTTAAAATCCTCTATAGGTGTTGTTACATTCGATCATAAAAAACATATCTCATCAATATTGAAATCAAAAAACATGGATTTATCCCCAATAGATTGGTTAAAAGATTCCATATTAGGGAAGAAAAGATAACTAAGGAAAAAAATGAATAATAAGAAATTACTGATGAATTGCACTTCAATGTTCCAATTAAATTAATTTATATCGAATTAATTAATAAAGATTAGATATTATTTAATTTTTGTTTAAAAGTACCCAAAAATTTATTCATTAATTGGAATGCCTGCAGTTTGATGCATGTTTTTTGTTCAAGTGGAATATGTTCAATTGGATTTTCCATAAAATCTTGTCATTTTAGAGGTCATTAATGATTTATCATGGAGGAGGGTACTCTAAGAGTTGTATTCCAAGGCTTGTATGAGTATGAGGGGCCCATTTAAAATTAAAAGTCTAAGTATTCATTCTAGGATGTGTAGATCACTCTCAATTTTATCTATTCCAAGAATGAGAACTAGATTTCATTAGATGTTATGATATTTCTAGGGATAGATCTGGAATTTTGGTTCTTATTTGTATGGGATTACAAGGAGCTATATCTTCCTAGGGTGATGTTCTATTACTAGTTTTCGGATAATTTTATTCCTTAATCTATGAAGTCATCTTATTGGTAGGAGATACATACCCTTCTTATGGTGAGTTACATCATGTGGTATTTCATTATCCTTTATAATAACTAATTTCACTATTACAGACAAAAATATTCCAAATAAGAAAGTGATGAAAGTAAATTTCAAGAAATATTTTCATCCAATGATCCAACACCATGTCACCCATGTGTTTTTGAATATATTTCTAGTTGTGCTAGTGAGGGAATAGGTCCTTGATATGATTCTATCTTGGAATGTTTTTTTATCATGAAGTGAAACATTGGGAAACTCTATATAGTAGTGAAGTAGCATGATGTTATCAATTTCAAATCTAGATGAAGATATATAATCCTATAATGAGATAGTTCTAGACATCATCATCTCATTTCACCTGATGTGGTAGTAATAAAACCCTTAAAATTTTATCATATATGGATTTTTATGAATTTGAATGTCATAGATATCAAAAGGGAGAGTTTTTTCCCATCCTTAGTAATCAGGGTGGAGATAGAATCCCTATTTAGGCTCATTTGTTGCAACAATAATATTTGAGACACATATAGTATATATTTTCTCCAATAAATTAACTTTAGAGGGGGGATGGGATCAACATAGAATAACCTCATGATACTCCTCGTCGCTAGGGACATCGAGTAGAGTGATACTGTGGAGAAATTACCCATCAGGGATTGACGTTTCATAGATCATGATGTGGTAAAATGAATTCCTTAGAGTTTATAGAACCATAAATTATATATGTAATGAAAGGTATCATCTAAATATTTATACATGGTTTAATTCTATGTTAGATTTCATATCTAAACACACTTATATTTCACTGACTCTAGTCCATTCATTATGACATAAGCTGGAGAAATTATGATATCCTTAGCATTGACTATTCTAGTTGGAGGTTGATCTTTCATATATTACGTGTGTATAGATTTTGGTATAATTGAAGGTAATCATATATCTTTTGGATATATCATATTTTTTCAGATATATATGTAAGAAATCATCCTCTACATGGATTTTTTAAATTTGGTGTTCTCCAATATGGATTTCATGATAAAGTGTATTGTATTATATGATGATAAGGGGGAACAACATATGTTTATTAGGAGAGAGACCCTCTAATAACTAAGAGGATTAATGATTCATTTTCCTCCTTGATAGACATTTTTATAATGAGTTCAATATGGTATCATCCATTTGTGTTTTTCTGGGTTGTATAAGAGTACTCTGATGAATTTTTTAAAAAGGATTCAACCCTACCCCCTTGATGCAATATAATTTTTTGGATAAAGCTATAGTCTAGTTTCACCCAAATATAATTTTCTTTTGTATAGGATAGACTCATCATAGTAGTGGGATTAACAAATTTAGTTTGATGATGTCCTACAAAGAGGATTCATTCAACCTAGTTTATCACCAGGGGTAACCCAGATCAATTTGTAAAAGTGAGATTGAGGTATGTGTATTTATATAAATTACCTCCAATTGAATTAGGTAATAGTGAAGAAATTTTATACTCTACCATTTATTTTTTATTTAATCATTTAGCTAAATGGAGTTGGGTTGTTCTTAAACATTTATTTATCGTCAGGATATCATCACATGCAGCTGAAGAATGAGGATATATTGAAGAATAATTTCTTAAGACATTATGGGAAATATGTGTTAAACATATTTTGTTGATAATATTTTTTCTACAACCATGTTCATGGGATTGATGAATTTAGTGTTCTATGAGTTTTTGGATCGATTCAAAGGGAATATTACTGATGCAAACCTTATGTTATCTATGTCGGAGGATGATCATGAAAGGAATATTCAAATGGGTTTTGGAGTTCTACATACATAGAAGCTATATTGAATGTATTAGATGTGTGAGTATTGGGATCATGAGTTTTTTTCCGTCATAATGATGAATATCCATGGATACTTTGAACATCAAAGTGTTTTTTGGGAAGCCCCTTTGAATGTTGCAGGGGTATAGGGTTTTCATATTCTAGTTGAATACTATAAGAGGTTCATTCACTAATTTTCAAGAATCATGAATCTTTTCGATGCTTTTATGTATTCTTACTTCGATCCACTCTATAAACAGTAGCCATAAAAGTTCACAACAAGACCTCAAGAATTCCTCCCTATATATCATTGGTTTTTTACTAGAAGATATATCTTGGGGTGTGTCATTGGAGAGAATATTACCCTATATTAGAGTAATAATGATAGATAAATATCTAAACAAAAACCATATATGTAAATAATTAGAGTTTGGATGAAATAAATATAAACCAGTTTGTAATAAAATGAAATGTGGTAATGGACGAAATACACATTTCATTCATAAAACACATTTTTACTGCTATGATGATCACAAATAAAATATAATAATGAAAATAAATACACAATAATCCTCCTTTGCTCTATGATGAACCATTTTACAAGCTCCATGTTGAAGATCAAGAAATTATACTCAATAATACCTTGAAATCAAACTAAACTATGCTAGAAACCAAGTGAACATTTTTGTGGGAAACCTACGCAATAGCATATTGAGTAGGGTTTGTTTACATAACTCAATAGGGAACCTCCAATGTGGCCCCGTACATTTATATTTTATGTAGTGTATGTATATTTGTGTAACACAATATAAATGTGAATATATTTATTCTAAAAATATGTTAAAATTTTAATTATCTACCAGGTAACTAATGGTATCCCTATTTCAATCATACATACTTTTCCTAGAATCAGAAATTTATTTGAGCACAACACATTACCATAGGGGGATATAATCTGTATATCTATTATCATTCATAATGTCCTCCAATAAATGTATTGTATGATTCTAGGTATTGACTGGACATTCCATAAAAAAGTAAGAGAAAGATCCTATTTTTCATAGTCTTATCACTCAATAAATGAGTGACCAATAGAATAAAAAATATGTCTCAATATTTAATAATAAACATTGATTTCTGATTCCTTAGTCATAGTCCATAGGGATTAAAGACATTATAAATTTATGAGTCCCTAATATAACTTATCCTTAGGTAATATGTATGGAACACACTATATATATTGAATAATAACTCAGAAACATTCAATAATTGACTCAACATCACATTACCAGAGAGATATGTAAAATGAAATAATAGTTTATCCACCCAATCCTATGAACTATCCTAAAAATTAATCAATGGGAACATCATAAATCCTTAAGGATAAAACAAGATTCAAATACATGGGTGAAAATTTTCCACCTAACAACCTATGGCATCACTGGTATCCTTGTAGGGTAGTATCTTGGGATAAAACTATTATGTGGGGATCTCAGATGCACTAATCAAACACCTCTATAATCCCTCTATATGGTAGAATCCCAGTTATTCTAGGACTTCCTTTAATGATAGATTCAATTAAATAATGAAAATATTTTGGATCCTATGAAATACCTCTACGAATCCCCACCATTCCATTACACCCCTTTCGTCCTATAGGTCGAGTTTCAAGAAACATGACTTGCATTCTTAGCTACAACAATAGAACTAGATGTAAGAAAAAATAGAACACTATGTCTAGTGTAATGACTAATGAATATATTCCTCTATAACCCCTTGGTCATAAGTGTTCAATATGGGTTATTAAGTGACATATGATACTGTATCTACCAAAACCCACGATACACTAGCCATGGGTTGATCAACCCCTAGAGCACCAACTTAAGTTACCTAGATAAATAAAATAAACATGTTTCCATTGAAGGATCCATAATGACCAAACATGGTAAGAGTAATCCCTATTATAATTCTGTATGTTACATTAATGATCTCTGGTAAAAACCCAACGCTCCTAAATGTCACGTCCAATGAAATTGTGAATAGGGTGGCATAATAATTATAGCTATATTGTCTCTTTCCATTTAGGTATCCATAAATAGATGGGCCATGACCCATCATAGTGATAATGGTCGATAATGGGATGTTTAAATAATCATCGCAGTCATTATATTCCTATGTTCTATCCAACTATGCTTATACCAAGGTTAACAAGCCATAATTGGTCCAATGTCACAACCTAAGTGGTCAAGAGGCAACTCATTGTCCCAAGGTTCGTGGTCTCACCCATAGGGATAAGGGGTGATACTTGGACACATGGGTTTATATGACCATAGTATCCACCCATTATAATTAATATAATTTATTTCAATAAACGATTCATTAAAAATAATTAAAATAGGTGGTTTCACACATAGGGTCAATATCAAGTATTACTTGACTACCAAAAAAATTAATAAATTTTATATGATATGTAAGATAGGATAGATAACACATTATATGAAATCAAATTAATTTACAACGACCGAAAGCATATAAAATCACTATCTAATATCATCTGATACATGTGTGGCCATACATCAAAACAAATCTCCCAAAACGTAATTATTTATATTTATATTATAATATACTAATTAATCCATGAGGTTATATATATATTTTTTAAAAAAATTATGAATTCATAAATTTATTAACATCACCATCAAACCATATTATAATACAACTATGATCTAATCCTCACCAACAACCCACATAACATCATCAAACATGAACCAAACATAATTTATAAGAAAAAATTTAAAAAACGAACAAAAAAATTAATTTTATGAATTAAATTTGTATAAAATCACCACACTAACATACCTCATCAAAATGGAACATGGTGGAGTAAAGTCAGCCTCTTGAGAATTCCATTTCATAGTAAGATATAAATACCCTTCATCGGTATCTGATTCCTCTATGTTGTAGTGGAATCATTAATAAAAAACCCACCCATATAAACAAAAAATTAATGGATATATATGATAATAAAAATGATAGTCAACATTGTCCAAGGTGTACCAAAAAACACTATAAAATATCATTAATATCCACTCAGAACACCAACTAAAATGGGATTAAGAAAGGTAATTAGAGGAGGGGGTGTCTAGAACAAATGTGGGAGAGGTATAAATAAAGTAGGGGGTTCCCAATTAATGAAAATATTGGAAAATAATAAATTATCACTTTTATTATGAATCATACTTTGTAAACACTTCTTTCCAAAAAATGAACCAAATGCCTTCCCCCAAAACCCTGGGAACACCCCCTATACATAGTTATGGTGCAAAATTTAATAGACCATGAACCTACCATGTGACATAACTATAATTAATTAAGGAAACCTAGATTGTTTCTCATCACCTATCACATGGTTTTTTAAAATTTGTACTTATACAAAAAGTGTATCATGGTTAGTGATAGCCTTGAAACAACGTTTTCCCCAAGGATGTACTTCTCAAAAATTATGACTCCTGGCTCAAAACTGTGGGGATGCCTCGAAAACATTCCATATAAATTTATATCCTCAGTACACATCTAAAATATTAAATTTTAGTGAATTGTACTTTGAAATTAAATTTCAAATATCATATCAACAAACATACCCATATTGTTTTTGGAAGATTTTGATTTAATCTAATTTTTTTATTAATACAGAGACCAAATATTAAAAACTCCCAACCATAATGATTCTCATCCCTGATATGTCATGTTGGGAATACAAAATTAAAATATGATCTACTTGGTTAGTGAATTCACTGTTAAACTGATGCATTTAATTTTTGAATGCCAAATGTTATTCAAAGTGTTAAATTTATCATACGAGGCTTGACCAAAAAAATCAAAATTTGAAGCTTGTATACACAACCAAATCACTAAGGTGAAACTTACCCACATTCCTATAAGATGAAATATGATCATTTCAATTTCAGATTCATCAATCAACTAATGGTTCTCTCTACCACAATTTCTTACATTCAATTGACAATTACAATCTATGGTACTTCCACCATCATACCTTTCGGTTGAAAAATTCTCCAAGAAAAAAATACTCATAGAATGTTTAACCACTTTTTAGATTTGATCACACAAAAGAACACTAATTTTATACCAATGTTTGATTTAAATGGTTTAATTCCATATGGAAAAACATCAACCTTGTCTTTAAGGTTTTCACTAAAAATACCCAATGAAACAATGATGTAAACCCATCTCATCCCAATGTAATTCCTGATGGATCCTCCCATTAACAACATAAAACGATTCATTATAAATCACATCAAACAACATCCATATTATAACACCCTGAGATTTTATGAGAAATATTTTTTTTATGTATTATTTTATACACAACACTAAAGGAATCATTCACTACAAGCAACACTGGCTTGGCTTGCGTTTTACGCAAGAGCGACCTTCCTCGATAGCTTCTGTTTTACGCAATTCCGAGTTTCAATAAACAAAAATATGTTATTAAAATATTATATAAACTAGAAGTTATAAATATTAGTAATCACATTTTTAATTTTATATAACATTATAATTCATCTTACATATGATATGAAATTTTTTGGATAAAAGATTTTTTTTTTCAAAAATGCAGTTTTTCCGCCTTTTGATGGAGCACCCATTTTAAATCTAATTTTTGAAAATTTTATGAGTTATATTTGACAAAATAAACTTCATATTTTTGAATAAAGATATAAAAACGTTCATTGTATAAATTTTTGTTACTTTTCTGATAACTTTCATATTTTGATGAATAGTAAAAATACGCTAAATGTTTCTTAAAAACAACTTTTTTCATCAAGATAATTTATATGGTTAAATGATAAAATTTAATGGGTTTAAAGTATAAATATAATATATTTTTACAATTTATTATAATTTATGTCATTACCATTAATTTTATATTGAATTCATTGGTAAAAACATTTCAATCTTTGACAATGTTTTTCCTTTTAAAAACCTGTTTTCTTAACAATGTGATTAATTTAAAATTAAATACTAAAACTTCTGTGTTTTGATATTTGAAAAATGGATTACATATTTGGATTTAATGAGTCCAAATTATGTTAATAGGTTACTTTTTGTTGATATTATTAATAGTAACTACGGTAATATTTATGTACTACAGTTAAAGGTAAATCGAGTAATTAAGGGTAAAAATAAGATTATAAAATTACCCTAACAGTTACCAAAAATATATTTGATGAATAAAAGTCGACCCATATCACATAAGGGTCAGAATAGATTTATTTTGTGGACTTTTGACAATGAAAATGATATAATTATTTTTAAAACCAAAGAAAGTGACAACATGTCGCTCTCTTATATCTTATAAGTGTAATAATTTTAATTTAGTGATCGACTTCATAAAACATAGAATATAAATAGTCTCCAGAAATCTAATAAAATTATCTACATCAAGATAATTGATTTAAATTTTTTAGGGATTAAATAATTATCATTAATGATGACACAATAGTGATGTAGAAATTATTTTATTGATTGAAATATCAAATAAATAGATTTAAAAATATTAAAATAAATATTATATGAACTAATTAATATTCTCCACAAATTTTTAGATGAATATTATATATTAGGAATCTATAAAATATTTTTGTTCGAATATATCCTCTGTGTGGATTTTATTTAAATTCATATAAATTAATAGTGTCAAAATTGACACTATTGTTATTTTATAAAAATAACATATTATTAAATGGATTAAAAATCACAAAAATATTTAAAAATTATAAATTGAAATTTATATGGTCTAAAATGTAATAATGTATCAAATTATGGACAATTCACAACACATAAGTAATTATTTATAACAATTTAAAATTTAGAATATTATTACCACAAATAAAATTAAATAGATTAAATAATGATAAATAAAGTTGATAAGGTTTAAAATAAATTCCCAATATGTATAAATTTTATTGGATGATGAGATTACAACCCTATATCATCTTATATTTGGATTTAAGTCATTTATTGAGGTTTTTATGTGGGGTTTTAATTTATTATAAATTAATATTTCTTATGTTTTTTAAGGTGCCCCTCTCCTCCCTTATAAAGGGGCACCTCCTCCCTCTCCTCCTCACACCATTTTGAGCCTTCAAGATTGGCCAAACACTGCCAATTTCACTTCTCCACTTACCTAGAAACATACTAGAGGTCCTGGTCTTTTTCAAAGACCATATTTAGTGCCCTAAGAGGAGGTTAATAAGAGGCGTGTCGAAGAAGAGGTAATATCCTTTACCGATTCTTTCAAACTTATTTCTTCTTATACTTCCTATTATTTATTGGTTTCATTATTAATTAATAAAATCATTATCACTAATATACTGATATGTTATTATAAAAATGAAACAACCCTATTTCACCTTCTAACAATCCTATGGAAAATGAAATCACCGCGTGTGCGTACGTACTGAATACCGTCTCCAAGCCGCGGTGTAATCTGTTTTCCACCACCACCTTACTTGGATGGGTATAATGGTTTAAATAATAACTATATAATATTATTATAACATGATACTAATTCTGAGATATTCTATCATCCAGTCCAATACCATTCAATAATTATGGGAATGATATCGCCGCTCGTGCATATGTACGGCTTACCGTCTCCACGGTGCGATGTGATGCGTTCTACATGATCTTCATTAAGCATGATTATATAAACAAATTGAATGAATGAATATAATATATATTATACTAATACCATTATTTAAATTTTTTAGTTATAACCTAAAAACTGGAATAATAATTTATTCGACAAAACATGCGTAAGAACATAAAGCAATGAACACATGAATAATAAGTAGCAATGAAATATTACTAATAATTAGATAAGAATATGACTATATATGATATAATAACAATGTATATGATTCTGTAATAATTTAATGACATAATTTAAATCATTATAAAGGAGGGTCAGATACGTACTGAGCATATCAGACCTAAGGTAAGGGAAAATCTCGCAATCTTATTTTAATCCGAGATTGTTATACTTCAGAATTTACTGGGGCATATTTGACATCCACATATATGTTTTGTTAATATGTAATATTATTTCTGTCCACTTAAAATTTTTTAAATCCAATTTTACCTATTGGTGATTTTTTTGTAAAATATATGAAAGGAATCTTTTGTCATTTTCAGTACGAGAAATTTTTTGACTTTTCAGGCCAATATACAAGAAGAATGTTTTATTAACTTATACAACATGAATGGATTTTTTTATGATTTTCTATAAACTTATTTCCATGAATATTACTTTATATGTTTTCATGTTTATTAACTTCTTTTAGTTTAAAATTGTATGAAATGTTGAGAAAGGAAAAATGTTTTCTTAGTATAAAGGATATTTTCCTCAGTAATGGGGTTCAAGTGTTTTATCAAAATTATTTTCCATATAAGATAATAAAGGGTTCTTTTTTGTATCCCTATTATTACATTGATTTTATTATGTTATGATGAAATTATTTTTATTAAGTCTTTTTATCTTATATAGATTATGTTATGATGACATGACTTTTAAGAATCCAATTTTTATTACATGGGTAATGCTATGATGTATGATTTATGATTTTGTGGCACACATAAGAATGGTTTAATTATGAAATGGGTGGGACCTATATCTCCCTCCAATGCATTGGGTAAAGATTTATATCTCATTAGATATACATGGCTGGACTGGAAAGTTAATCTGGTTCAGTGATACAGGACTGGAACGAGGAGTGAACTCGGTTCAGTAATAGACTTTGTCTGCTATGATGGTCTTCGAAATGAGTCTTGAATTATATAAAATAATTTTATATTATTATGTTTTTATGACACAAAGTTTCATGTCTTATGTTCTATTTTTTGGGATTACATTGAAGTTCAATGATTTATCCCATAACAAGATATTTTGACCTCTTATGCAGGATAATATTATTCAAACATTATGCTCTTAAGAATATGATACGATTGAAATTTCATTTTTTTACCCTTACTGAGAATTTGAGCTCACTATTTTGTATGTTTTTCCCCCATCCAGGAAGAAGGATATTAAATATTATATGCCAAAACGGAGTCTAGATATGATGAAATAAAAGGGAGACAACGTAGATGCTTTATGAACCAGTTGTTTACATTTCCAATTTTCTAAAGACACTATACCTATACAGTTCTGTCATGGTTTTGTTATATGATGTAATAAATATACTTCAATTCTGAAGTATTAACAATGTATGTAAAGTATGGGTCGTTATTGTTGGTATCATAGGAAAGGTATAGTTAACCTTTGGAAACTATGATGTGAACGCCTTAGTAAGAACACTAAGGATATGTCTAAGCATAGGAAACAATCCTAGTGTTTTATAAAAGGCCGTGAATAACCTATGATAAGACCTAAAGTGTGAAATTTTATTCCTGATTATGTGTTTTTCCTGTTTTAATTAGTGTTTCTCACATTATGATTATTAGTTTTAGTCAATGAGTGGAACCCGAAGGAACCGTTTTAATACTGAATGCGACAAGAAATGCAATGATTGTCCCCCTAAGCAACCAAACGTTTTGGGAGCAAGATTGAAAAATCTTGTAGCCATGATCACAAAGCTTTCTCAAGCTATGAATCATGCACGACTACCAAATGAGGAAAGGAAGGAGCAACATTCTGTTGAATCCTTCATTAGGTAGCGTCCACCTTCATTCAATGGTTTTTCTGATCCATTAGTGGCTGAACAATGGATTCGTACCACTAAAAAGATATTTCTAGTCCTTCAATGTTATGAACATGATAAAGTTATCTTAGCAGTATATCATTTGGAAGGTGAAGCGGATCAATGGTGGAATCATGTCAAAATTACAAGGCAAAGGGATAAAATTGAGTCCATGGAATGGGATGAGTTCGAGAACATATTTTTCAATAAGTACATACCTCGTGTTATTCAAAAAAAGACAGAGAAGGAGTTTCTTGAACTAAATCAAAAGGATGATGTATTAGTTGGTACCTGCAAAGAAAATTTTACAAGACTTGCAAGGTATGCTTCCAGAATTATTATCTAACCTAAGAGTAAGATCGATCAATTATTTAGTGTCTTAAAACCAAGTATTCTAAGATCATTTGCCATAAGGGACTTCAATAGCTATGAGGAAATTTTCCGATGCACTCTCAAGGTTGATATGGAGATTGGAGTAACCCATCAGTTATATGGGTTTTATAAGAAGAGGAAAATGGAATTCAAAGGAAAATATATAGACCACACTGAAAAGAAGACGAGTTTTACCTTATGCTCAAAGCGTGGAAAGAAACATGGAGGGAATTTTATTAAATGGAAAAGTAATTGTTTTAAGTGTAGAAAATAAGGTCATTGGGCAATTGAATGCCGCAGTGATATGAAAAAGATGTCTAATGATGCAAATAGAGAAAAGGCTACACAGAATGAACCTCCTACACTTCAATGTTAATAGTCCAGGGAAATGGGGAATTATGCCAATCAATGCCATAATCCATGTTTTGTTGATGAGTATCAACGTCAATAAACTCTTAAGTCCAAAGATAAAGGAAAGTCACATGAAATTTCTATCGGTGATGTGGAGTAAGATAAAGAAGTGTTGAAAGGTACACTTTCCATCCACTCTAAAGTAGAAAATGATTTATTTGATTCTAGATCCACCCACTCTGTTATTTCTGATGAATTTTCTAAGGGTATCACTGTACTACCTCAAAATATAGCTGTTGAGTTAGCTGTGACAACTCCTAATGGCACAACGATTGCATCAAAAGTTTATAATTCTTCTACAATTGAATTTTGTGAAAATGTTGTTCTTGCAAATCTTTTGATCCTTCCTATAGTGGAATTTTATGTGATTATTAGCATGTATTGGATTTCCTTATATGGAGATCATATCAATTTCCATAGAAGGGAAGTCATTTTCATATTCTTGATCAATCTATGACCATCTATTGATTCAAGTATGAATATAACCTTCCAGTGGAAATTTCATCCATCTTATGGGTCTTGATTCCAATAAATGAAGGTTATTTATATCAAATGGTCAGAGATAAGCTCTTGATTAATAATATTCCCATTATACATGATTTTTATGATTTATTTCTAGAGGAATTTCCATATATTCCACCAAATCGTGAAGTTGAGTTTTCAATAGAACTCATACCAGGTGCTATGCCCATTTCAAAGACACCTCATATAATGACCCCAATTGAGTTGCAGGAATTGAAGAAGCAAATCCAAGAGAATCGTGATAAGGGATTCATACACCCTAGTGCATCACCTTGGGGAGAACCTATTTTGTTTGTTACAAAGAAAGATGGATTAATGAGACTCTGCATTGATTATCGAGAACATAACAAGATCAGTATCAAGAAAAAATATCCTCTACCACTCATTTATGACTTATTTGACCAACTACACAGAGCTCAATACTTTTCCAAGATTGATCTTCGTTCAGAGTATCATCAATTAAGGGTTAAAAATGAGGATATACCAAAAACCTATTTCTATACAAGGTATGGACACTATTAATTTATAGTGATGTCATTTGGTCTAACTAATTCCCCTGTTATCATCATGGATCTAATGAATAGAGTCTTTAGAGACTATCTTGATTAGTTTGTGGTAGTCTTTATAGACGATATTCATATCTATTCAAATAGAAATGAAGAACATGAATATCACTTAAGAATTATATTAAAGACCCTGAGAAAGGAGAAGATTTACGACAAATTTACCAAGTGTAAATTTTGGCTTTAAAAAGATTCATTTTTGGGTCACATAATCTCAAGAGAGGTGATACATGTGGATCCCACAAAAACAGAGGTTATCGAAAGATGGTCGAGACCAACAACAGTAACTGAGATCCGAAGTTTTCTTGGTTTTTCTGGATATTATCAACGTTTTGTGAAAGATGTTTCCTGATTATCTAATCCACTAACCAGGTTGACTCAAAAAGGAGTTAAGTTCATTTGGACTGTGGAGTGTGAAGAGAATTTCAAGGAGTTAGAAGATGGTTATCTAGTCCACCTGTGCTCACAATTCCTTGTAGTGGAGAAAGGTTTTTGATCTAATGTGATGCATCCAAGAAGCGACTGGGGTGTGTTCTCATGCAAAATGATATGGTGATAGCTTATGCCTCATGACAGTTGAAAATCCATAAGAAAAATTACCCAACTCATGATTTAGAGTTATCTGCAGTAATAATTGCATTAAAAATATAGAGGCATTATCTTTATGGTGATAGGTATGATATTTATACTGATCATAAAAGTTTTAAAGTATATTTTCACACAAAATGAGCAGAATATTCGCCAAAGAAGATGGTTGGAGTTGATTTAATATTATGACTGCTCCATACATTACCACCATGGGAAAGCAAACAAGGTGGTAAATGTATTAAGCCGACAAGACCATGCCATATTATCCATGATTAGGATCCTAAAAGATCCAATATTTATGGATTTTCAAAGGATGGATCATGAAATTATAATGGAAGGGAAAAAATATTATCTTTCTCAAATGAATGTTCAACCATATATACATGTGATGATTAAAGAAGCACAGAAAGAAGATGTAGAGTCACAAAAGAAGGTGAGAAATGTTCATGAATTCCACATTGATTGTGAAGAAATAATAAGGTTTAGGAATCGGGTTTGTGTTCCTCCCATACCATAATTAAAGAAGGAGCTATTGGATGTGGCTCATAGTTCTTCATTCTCTGTTAATCTTGGAAGTACAAATATGTACATGGACCTAAAGAGTACTTCTGGTGGGATGGCATGAAAAGAGATGTTGCTGAATATGTCTCTTAAATCTTGGTTTTTCAGAAAGTTAAGTCTAAAAGATAGAAGTATAAGGGGACTTTCAACCATTACCCATACCATAATGGAAATGGGAAAACATCACTATGGAATTTTTCACCGGACTTCCAAAAACATCCAAAGGAAATAATGATATCTGGGTTATAGTTGATCGTCTTACGAAGTCATCACACTTCAATGATATTAGAGAGGATTTCTCTCTTGATTATATTTCTAGGACATATGTAAAATAAGTGGTAAGATTTCATGGAGTTCCACTTTCCATTATATCTGATCTGGATCCGATATTTACCTCGAAGTTTTGGTGAAGTCATTAGCATGCTCTACATACAGAGTAGAGTTCCAGCCCTGCTTATCATCCTCAGACAGATGGTTAGTCTAAAAGGACAATTAAAACTCTAGAATACATGTTCAGAGCTTTATTTATGGATTTAAAAGGTTGTTGGGATCAACACCTACCATTGGTGTAATGTCCTTACAATAATAGATTTCAATCTTGTATTCAGATGGCTCCTTATGAAGATCTCTATAGAAAGAAATAAAGAACTCCAACTTTCTTGGATGAAGTTAGGGAAAGAAATATATTAGGAACTGATCTTATTAATGAAATGTAAGAAAAGGATAGATCTATTCAATGAAATATAAGAGCAGTTCAGAGTCGAAAAAAATGTTATGCTGACAACCGAAGAAAAGACCTAGAGTTTTAAGTGGGAGATAATGTGTTCTTACGAATATCTCCCAAGAAGAGTGTAATGAGATTTGGAAATAAGGGAAAGTTGAGCCCTACATATATCAGTCCTTTTGAAATTCTGGATAGTTTTGGGATGGTAACTTACCTATTGACTCTTCCACCAAATCTCTCTCAAGTTCATGATGTGTTCCATGTATCTCTATTGAGAAAGTACATACCTGATCCTTCACAAGTATTAAGCTCAGAAGTTGTACCGCTAGAGAAAGATCATTCTTATTAAGAACATCCAATAGAGATCCTAATCATAGAAAAAAAATTTATACATAACAAGACCACTCATTTGGTTAAAGTTTTATGGAGGAACCACCAATTAGAAGAAGCTACATGGGAACTTCAGGATATGATGAGGGAGAGGGATCCTCATCAGTTTGTTACGAAGTGACGAATTTAGAGGGAGAAATTAATTTTAATGGGGGTAGAATGTAACACCCTGATATTTTATGAGAAATATATATTTTTTATGTCTGATGTTATACACAACACCAAATTAATCTTTCACTGCACACAACACTGGCTTGGCTTGCGTTACACGCCAGAGCGACCTTCCTCGATAGCTTAAGTTGTACGCAGTACCAGGTTTCACTAAATAACGACATGTTATTAAAATAGTATATAAACTAGCATTTATAAATAGTATTAAACAAATTTTTAATTTTATATAACATTATAATTCATTTTACATATGATATGAGAAAAAAATCAATTTTTCAGATAGAAGAATTATTTTTTTTCAAAAATGCTGTTTCTCCACCTTTTGATGGCGCACCAATTTTAAATATACTTTTTGAAAATATTATTAGTTCAATTTGACAAAATAAACTTCTTCTTTTTAATAAAGATATAAAAATTTACATTGGATAAATTTTTGATACTTTTCTGATAACTTTCATATTTTGATGAATAGTTAAAATACGCTAAATATTTCTTACAAAAAACCTTCTTCATCAAGATAATTTATATGGTTAAATAATAAAATTTAATGGTTTAAAGTATAAATAGAATATATTTTTCCATTTAATATAATTTATGTCATTACAATTAATTTTACATTGAATTTATAGGTAAAAAAATTTCAATCTTTGATAATGTTTTATCTTTTAGAAACCCGTTTACTTAACAACGAGATTAATTTAAAATTAATTACTACAACTTATATGTTTTGAATTTTTAAAAATGGATTCCTTATTTTTATTAAATGGTTCCAAATTATTTTAATAGTTTACTTTTATTATTTTGATTTTATTAATAGTAACTACAGTGATTTTTATTTACTACAGTTAAAGGTAAATCGGGTAATTTAGGGTACAAATAAGATTATAAAATTACCCTAACACATGCCAAAATTTTATTTGATGACTAAACGTAGACCCATATAACTTAAGGGTTGGAATAGATTCATTTCATGGACTTTTGACCATGAAAATGATATAATTATTTTTAAAACCAAAGAAAGTGAAAACATGTCACTCTCTGATATCTTATAAGTGTAATAATTTTAATTTAGTGATCTACTTCATAAAACATAGAATATAAATAGTGTCCAGAACTATAATAAAATTATATACATCAATATAATTTACTTAAAATTTTTAGGGATTAAATAATTATCATTAATGATGACACAATAGTGACGTAGAAATTATTTTATTGATTGAAATATCAAATAAATAGATTTAAAAATATTAAAATAAATATTATATGAACTAATTAATGTTCTCCAAAAATTTTTTAGATGAATATTATATATTAGGAATCTATTAAATATTTTTGTTCGAATATATCCCATGGGTGGATTTTATTTAAATTAAAATAAATGAATAGTGTCAAAATTGAAACTATTTTTATTTTATAAAAATAACATATTATAAAATTGTTTTAAAATAACAAATATATTTAAAAATTATAAATTGAAATTAATATTTTTCAAATTTAATAAATTATCCAATTATGGACAATTCACAAACCAAGTAATTATTTATAACAATTTAAAATTTAGAATATTATTACCACAAATAAAATTAAATAGATTGAATAAGGGTAATTCAAGTTGATAAGGATTAAAATAAATTCCCAACATGTATAAATTTTATTGTATGATGATATTACAACCTTATATCATTTAATATTCAATTTTGAGTCATTTTGGAAGTATTTATGTGGGTTTTTAGTTTATTATAAATTAATATTTTTGAGGTTTCCAAAGGTGACCCTCTCCTCCCTTATAAAAGAGAACCTCCTCCCTCTCCTCTTCACAAAATTTTGAGCATTAATGGTCAGCCAAACCCTATACATTTATCTTCTACACATTATTATAAACATAATAGAGGTCCTGGTCTTCTTCAAAGACCAACATTAGTGCCCTAAGGGGAGGATTACAAGAGGCGCGTCGAAGAAGAGGTAATATCCTTTACCGATTCTTTCAAATTATTTTCTTATTATACTTCCTATTATTTATTTGATTCATTATAAAGTAATAAATATGTATCACTCATATCCTGATATGTTATTATAAAAATTAAAAAACCCTATTTCACCTTCTATCTATCCTATGGAAAACGAAATCACCGCGCGTGCGTACATACGAAATACCGTCTCCAGGCCACAGTGTAATTTGTTTTCCACCCCCACCATACTTGGATGAGTATAATGGTGTAAAGAATAACTATATATGATTATTATTACATGATATGAATTCTGAGATATTCTATCATCCTCTCCAATACCATTCATTAATTACGGGAACAATATCATGGCTCGTGCATACGTACATCTTACCGTCTCCACGGTGCGATGTGATTTGTTCTACATGATCTTCCTTAAACCATGATTATATAAACAAATTGAATGAATAAATATGATATATATTATACTAATTCCATTTTTTAAATGATGTAGCTATAATCTAAAAAGAGGAATAATAATTTATTCGACAAAACACGCATAAGAACATAAATGAATGAACACCCGAATAACAAGTAGCAATGAAATATTACTAATAAGAAGATAAGAATATGACCATATATGAAATAATAATAATTTATATGATTCTGGAATAAGTCAATGACATTATTTAAATCATTATATAGGCGGTTTGAATACGTACAGAGCATATCAGACCTAAGCTAATGGAAAATCTTGCAATCTCATTTTTTTCCGAGATTGTTATACTTCAGAATTTACTGGGGCATATTTGTCATCCACATACATGTTTCCTCAATATTTACTATTATTTCTATCATCCTTCAATTTTTAAATCCAATTTTTCCTATTGGTTATTTTTTAGAAAAAGATATGAAATGAATCATTTGTCGTTTTCAGTACGAGATACTTTTTGAATTATCTAGCCAAAGTATGAGAAGAATGTTTTTTTAACTTATATAGAATGAATGGATTTTTTATGATTTCATAGAACATTATTTCCATGAAGCTTCATTTACAAGTTTTAATTTTTAATAACTTATTTTAGTATAAAATTGTATGAGATGTTGAGAAAGTAAAAATGTTTTTGATGTAGAAATGTTATTTTCCTCAGGAGTGGAGTTCAAGTGTTTTATCAAAATTATTTTCCATCTAAGATAATATAGGGTTATGTTTCTATACCTATTATTACATTGACTTGATTATGTTATGATAGAATTATTTTTATGAAGTCCTACTATCTTATATGGATTATGTTATGATGGCATGATGTTTAAAAATCATATTTTTATTACATGGGTTATGTTATGATGTATGATTTATGATTTTGTGGAACACATAAGAATGGTTTAATTATGAGATGGGTGGGACCTATATCTCCCTATGATGCATTGGGTAAAGATTTATATCTCATGGGATAAACATGGATGGAACGACAAGTTAATTTGGTTCAGTGATACAGGACTAGAATGAGGAGTGAACTTGGTTCAGTAATGGACTTTGTCCGTGATGATGGTCTTGGCATTGAGTCTTGGATAATATGAAATTATTTTCTATGATTATGTGTGTATGCCACAAGACATCATGTATTATGTTCTGATTTTTGGGATTAGATTGCAGTTCTATGATTTATCCCATGACATGATATTTTTACCTCTTATACAGGATAAGATTTTTCAAACGTTATGCTCTTATGATTATGATACGATTGAAATTTAATTTGTTTACCCTTACTGGGCATTTGATCTCACCCTTTTGTATGTTTCTTTTCCCCAGGTCAAGAAGTAGGGTATTAAATATGATATGCCAAAAAGGAGTCTAGATATGATCAAATAAATGGGAGACAATGTAGATAAATTATGAACCAGTTGTTTATGTTTCCTATTTTCTAAAGACACTATACCTATACAGTCCTATCATGGTTTTGTTATATTTTGTAATAAATATACTTCAATTCTGAAGTATTAAAAATATATGTAATGTATGGGTCATTATACATATTTCCAACCTAAAAAAACATGGCTTATTCCACTGACACATCCCAATATCCAATATCGATTCCTTTAAATAATGGTATGTCAATATTATTCTAATCATTCAGACTAATTCCTATAACTAAAATTCAGTGAAATATCATGGTAGAAAAATTCTATGTCAATTTTTACTTTTTTGTCATAGCATGAATTCTTATAATGAACCAATGTTTTCATAAAAAAATATTAACATTATTTAGTTGAATGTTAAACATATAAAAATACATTCCATTCTTAAAAAGAAATGGTTGAGGGTATTTATGATTTGATTTAAAATCATCTAATTTGATAAATAATATTCAAAGTATCCCATAAAGTTATTCCTAAATAGTACTCCACTTAGTCATACCCTACCTAAAACTTTCTTTATCACCTATGGAAGGAAACATAATAAAGGTGAACATAGATTCTCAGTTATTGTAAACATAGGAGATATCAATCCATGATCACATGAAATCATAATATAAGAATAAATTTATCTGATTATGAAAATAACTTATGATGTTCATACCTAATCTATTATATTTCATTGACATGATTCATATCATTTCAAAAAACATGGACCATAAGAATGAACAATCATAATAAATCAATCATGAACCATAAGTTCATGTTATTAAATTATGGAACCATAATAATCATAGAAAACCATTTCATATTTCAGGGTTAACAACAAATATTATCCTCAAAGTGTATCAAGACACACCTATTTCTCATGGTATATAATGACACACAAGTTTACCATAATAGCTCAGGACATTTATTTTTTCCATTGTGGATCAAGACTACCATCATTTTCCCCATTTTAAATCATGAGGTATTAATATTTACCCAATGAATTTGAGGTAGATATAGGTATCACCCATAAAAAATGAAAACCATGCAAACATTTCCCAAAATAACATAAACCATTCATCATATCGAAACCCATGAAAAGTAATGGGTTTCATAAAAATCTAATCAATTTATAACCTGTTGAAATGAAATTCATTTAAAAATAAATTCATCATTGTATTGCTATTAGAAAACTATTGGGATTAAGAAAAATCAAGTCACCAAATATAAAAAACATCTAGAGAAAGAACTTGGATGGTATCTTTGGATAATATCCCTTGTAAGTATTATGTAAATTTAAATAATTTTTTCTTAGATGAAAAAATATTTTTAAATACAACAAGAAGTAATTATTATAGAAAATATATTTTCCATTTTGGAGTCATTTTTTTAATGATACAAAATTAATACAAATATATTTTCATTGAAAATAAACTTTTAGGATTTTATAGGAAGCTTAAAAACATTAATTCATCATGATTGAAAGAGAATTATTCTCAGGCTATATAAGTTAAAAAACATTCCTCCTATATTTTTGTTGTATAAGACACAAATTACATTTTTGGAAAATGATAAAAATATTCCATTAATACAATTTTTTAAAATGTCAAACAAGGTAAAAAAATGATTTTATGATATATAAGGGAATATAAAAAATCATTTATAATTTGTTTTAAAATCAAGGACATGGAAAAGAAATATTCCATAGAAGATACTTAAAAATAAACAACACTAAATAATTATAGGATTCTGAAATAAACTATCACCTAATGTATTTAATTTATTCATACACATTAAAACATACTGTATAAAAAATTTGGACTTATTATACATAAAAATATTTTTATCATACCTTTTATTATTTATTTATAACATCTTATCACCAGTTTAGTAAAATTTATTTTTATTAAAATCAGTATTCGATGTGGTAATTGCTTCATTTTCCAATCATGTTTCATTCCAGTCATCACGGTCCTTATAATTTGATTTTCGTTTAATAATTTGCATAATTTAATTCATTGTATAAACCTAATATATAATAATTATAAACATATTTGTAATCATTCATTGAAATTATAGATAGAAAAATTAATTACACAATTTATCGAGATATGAGGCTGTATGTATGCCTGAATACTGTTTTAGTTTTTTCTTACTAGAAAAAAAGAAATGTAAATAACAATTCATATATATAGAATCATTATTATATTATACATATAATATATCTTCATTAATCCTATCCTAATATTCATCTATAAAATATGGTGATGAAAAATTGAATAATATCGCTATGTGGAGACTATAAGATGTACTTATGCATTGGCGACATCTTCACATCTTGTTTAATAGGAAAGGAGTAAATATGTTTTTTCATAATAATAATAAAATTTCATCAAATTAAGTGTATTTATATTATTATTATATGATAAAATTCATAGATTTAGATTATTTAAGAATGATTAGAAAAAGAAAGAGATCGATTAGGGAGATTACCTCTTCTTTAGAACATATACTTTAAATATCATATAAATAGATCTAAGGTTGGCCTCCTGAGAAGACCATGGATTCTATATTATATATAGTTATATTTATAAGTGAAATGTTTTGGGTATGTTCAGTAAATAAGGCTCAATTCTGTGTAATTATGTGATGGAGGAGATGGCCTTTGCAAACTGATGTGAGGGGATGTTTTGGAATATCACAAAAAATTAAATTATAATAAATTCATTTCTATCAAAATACATCAAAATGAACATTGATTCTTTTATAAGATAAGATAATGTTGTAATATCATCTAACAATATATTTTATATTTTTTTTATTTTAAACATTATCCTTTTGATTAACCCTTTGTTAACATATTTTAATTTTAAATATTGTAATAATTTTTTGTAATATTAAAAAGATGCAATTTTCAATTATATGGTGTCAATATGAAATTAAATGAAAAATTTATGTATGTTTCGACAATATAATAATAATTTTTTATTTTTTATTATTTTTATTATTTTTATATTTTTTTAGCAACATTGTAATCTCAAAAAATATCATTATTGTCAATTATGACACTATTTAGTAAATTGACTTTTAAAAATATCAATAAAAATGAAAAACAAACAAATAAATAATTTATTAAATCCATAAAATCTTAAGGTAGTGTTAGAAATTAATAGATCACCATAAATATATAGAATTATATTAATTTTTACATATTTATTATCATTTATTTTATTTTTATATTAAATGAATAACCAATGCATTAGCGTTGTGTAAGAAATTAGGTTAATTATTTATTTCCGAAAAAATATTAATAAATTACCATGATGATGATATGTATTATAGATATAATAAATACTATATATATTATAACATATGTTCTAGATAACCCCAAATTAGAAATGTTATAGTTACTATAAAACATGAATGTGACATCTTTTACTTTTCATTAAATAAAATATTTTAAAAAATATAATCTCATACAAGTGTCCCGAGAAAGTAATATATATATATACAATGAAACCAACTTTATTAATTTCAAAATAAACACTTAAATTCATTCAAAAAATAATTTTCCCCATGTGGACACATAAAAAATATTTAAGACAAAAAAAGATAAATTTTATAACTTACATTGGTTTAGTAAATTTATTTGGAATATTCATGGAAAAGAGTCCTTTAAAAACAATATTTTTAACCATAGATGTTATGGATATAATAAAATTCATCCAATAAATAATTTTATGAAATTTTATGGCCTTATTAGTTATTTTTAATCCATATTTACTCAGTATAACCTTTACTAAGTTAATAAATTTTACCAAAATTACTTTTCATATTGACTATAATAAAAAGTTTTTAATTACCAAATTCAAACCTCATAATTCAAAATTGAGAATTATTTTTTAAAAATTAATAACACTTAAGATTCAAAATTTCATTTATAATTAAATCGAAAAAACATAATGAAAATAAATATTTTTTGGGAAATGCACTATTTTTAAGAGAAAATGATTTTATACTAAATTAAAGTATAAAATAAACATATAAAATAATAAATTGAATATTGTAAATCAAAATGGACAATTTTGTTTAAAAAAACCAAATCATAATTTTACATTGTAATAAAATTAATGGAAATTAATGTTCCAATTAAGAAAAGTATTTATCAGTAATAATTTAAAAATATTGATTTACATAAGATTATAAAAAAATAATTTGAAGATAATTTTGAAATTATGAATAGAAATAAATTTTTAAAATAAACTTTATAGAACAGATTGAAATAATATTCAATCATGAAAAGAAGAAAAAATATTTTATGATAAAAATATATTTTTGATGATTAAAATGACATTAATAAAATACAATGTGTGATAATTTTCTAAGTACATACCTATAAAATCATATTTAGATTTGAATAAATTATTTATTCATATTCATTTCGACAAATTTAGTGTAAAGATTATAATAGAAATATAATTTTCTAATAATGTTTTTTGTGTCGTCTATAATTTCTATTGCGTACAATGGAAGCTATCAAAGTAATAAAATTATTTAGAAATATATTTCATAGAAATCATGGGGTGTCAAATTCTAACCCAATTGAAATGAATTTTTACCATAAAATTCATATCATTCTTAAAATGTTTAACATTTGATAAGTCATTCATAAAAACTAAAATCATACAACTGATTAATAAAGTGTCACATAAAATAGAAAATGTAGAAACATATATGTTACGTGAAGTAACAAATTAATAGTTTTCCACATAGGGAAAAAATTAGGGGACAGTTAAATGATTTATGTAGAAGAGAAAACTAATCCCCATGAATTAATACAGAGTGATAGAGAACATGGTCAAGATTTGATTAATGAAAAAAACCATAGACCAAATAGGTCTGAGAATGGGTAGTGATATCATCAAAAATAATGATAACAAGATAAAATTTTATTTCAAAATATTTTGAGAATATATGCTATCTTAATTTAAATTCATATGTACAATCATACTCTTCTGTTATGACTTGATCATTTTCTGGTTCATCTCTTACTCCATGAAATGAAGTGGAAATTGTAATTACATAAAGACTTGTGGATCATAAGATACATAACAGGATTATAAGTCATTCTTCTTGTCTCTAGTTATCATCATGACAAAATTGATAACACAGGTTATCCAATACACATAAATAATAATATGGTTTTGTAATACATTCGTCTCTAAAACCTCATCCAAAATTTAAGCTAGAATAATTCCTAAATTATTTCCCTTATTAAACTACAAAAGTATTGAAATATAAATAATTCAAAATAATGTCAATCAATTTCCAAAATAAACTTATCATTAGTCCCCCATAAATATTAACACAACTCTTCATTTTTTCATAGAAATCATGTGAATAGTATTATCATGTATTTTCTAGAAACATTTTAATAACCTTAATTACCATTAAAATTTAGTGAAAACATTAATTCTCTCAAAAATTAACTATTTCCTCATACCATAAATATAAAATTATTATAAAATCAATCAATGAAATTATAAACCACCTTGTCATCATATTAATAACTAGTTCAAATATCATCAATAAAATCACATTAATTTTATCTCAATCAAAAATATCTTAATCTTATTATTATGCCAACATCATGAATATATTAATGGTTATCCATCACATAATTATGTGTTCTCTAAATATATAATATATCAT
This sequence comes from Viscum album, assembly GCA_963277665.1. Lineage (NCBI taxonomy): Eukaryota > Viridiplantae > Streptophyta > Magnoliopsida > Santalales > Viscaceae > Viscum > Viscum album. The sequence goes on from OY728151.1 coordinate 599,546,251, forward strand.
CCTTAATCAATTTTTATGGTTACCAGTACCCTTCAATACATTCATTCAAATCATTAATAAAAAAGCAGGTTAGACTAATCATTAGATGTTTCTTTATTATATCATTACATAAATTCACTTCTATAAAATTATCCTTGAATTATGTTATGTATTCAATAAATTATTCCAATACTTTATGAAAATATTTAATAAGATCAATTATTTTATGCTTTAATATTTTTTAACTCATATTTCATTTGTAGTCTCTTCATCATCAACAATATAACCATTACTCACTCAACATTTTTGATTCTCTTCATGGGATTTCCCCCCAGGGAATTTATTTTCCTAAAGCCCTTACATTACACATTAATATAATTTAGCTATCCATGATTCCTTCAGAATACCATTATTCCTATCCATTATGTTAATTAAAATATTCACTTTTCCTTTTCAAATATTTTATTTGTTCCCTTTTTTCCACAACAAAATAATATTCTATTTAATTTGAAATATTATCATTGAGTCCACTTACCAAATGCTTTACATAATGAAAATTGTACTTTATTTTCTCTTTGTCACCATGAAACTCCATCGTTATCTTATGTCATGGGTTATGAAACAAACCAATGATGATACTATTGATTATATTGTGATATAGATGATTAGGAATAATAACAAGGTTTCACCTTCATAGTTCCATTTCATTTTCCTTCTCATAGGGAAGATCATTCCATTGTATATTACATTCTCTAATAACAAGAATCTTCCTAGTTCCAACCATTTTCTATAACCACAAAAGCATAGTGAGAGCAACAATAATCATAGTGGGAAAACACATAATCATGACTGATGATGTGTAAACCCTAACACATTATTTTTAATCAATGAATGATTAGGTTTAACCTAGGTAATTATTGATCATTATCAAATCATCAATATTTTATCCTATACATAATCATATCCATAGGGTTTTCATAATATTTATTTGGACCATAATATCCGATAATTTCAAGGCCCTAATCTAATACAAACTATAATGGTGAGAAAATTTCTTACACAAATATTAAATATATTTAAATGAATATTCAGTACATAATAATAATATTAACAAAAGAACCATATCGGTTTAGAGACAATATAGAATAGATAAATAATATTCTTATTTTAGGAAATATCTTCAACATATCTGAAAAATATCCTTTCAAATAGTACTCCTCTTAGGCATACTGAACATAAATATTTCTTCATCACACGAGGAAGAAAAAATACAAAATTGTGAAATGAGATGATTAGTATGGGTAATTATATGATATATCAATCAATGATAATACGAAAGAATAAGAAAAGAATAAATTAATTTCATAAATAAGAAAAATAAATAAATTTATACCCAACATTTAAAATATTTTAAACATGATTCATGGCATAAACATTATCATTTTCTAAAACATTGACCATAATATTGAGAAATCATCATATTTTAATGATGAAAAATAATCTAATGTAATAAATGTGTGGCTAAATCATATATATAAAAAATCATTTCAAATTTCAAGGTTAAATACCAAGACCATCAACATAGTGGTTCAGAACACACAGATTTCACATAGAAGACTAAGATGCACATGTTTACCATAATATATCATGACACACCTATTTCCCATTTTTGATCAAGCACATATACTTGTTTACAATTTTAATGTCAAGGAATTTTAATCTATACCCAATGAATTAGATGGAAATATAAGACCCTCCCACCATGTAATGAAACCCTTACATATGTGTGAAACATAACATAATTCTTTCATTATATCAAACCCCAATAAAAGAAACGAGTTTCATAAAAATTAAATCACTGAATAACCCATGAAAATGAAATGGGTTTAAATTTTTTTATTATAAAATAAATCATGGAAAAGTAATAACATTCATAATAATCATTACAATATAAACATAAAACATAATGAGAAATAATAAGTATGGTATTCTTTGATCACGACTCTAGTAAATCATAAGTAACATTAAATAATGTTGGCATACATGAAAAATGATTTTGAATGATCAATTGAAATATTTAATGACAAAAATATCCTATCTAATTTTAATACATTTTTTAATTCATGAAATTTAAAAAGGTAAACATTTATTTTAAAATAGACTATTAATATTTTATAGGAAGAGAAAACATGTACATGTAATAGAAATATTCCATATATAAGGATTAAACCTAAACAACCTGTAATAATAATGAGATTGTGAAATAAACTCTTACATTATGTCTGGAATTTCACAATTCATGTTAAATCCCACTATAAAATATATTTTGATTTATTTTAAAGAAACATAATTCTATCATAAAATTTATTTATTTATAATATCTTATCCACTTTTTATTAATAATTTGTTATTATAATAACTATTCTAGATGATAACTAATATTTTTCCCAAGAATGTCTCATTTAAAATGTGTCCGTCCTTATACTTTGATATTATTCTCCAAATTTACAAAATTTTAATCATATTATAATAAATATATATAATAATTATATAATTATTTATAGTCACTTAAATATTTTAGAGATAGAAAAATGAATTACATTGTTCAAGGGGATGGTAGGTCATAAGTTCACATGACCGATGTTTTAATTTTTTGATTGATGTAATGAAAAATAGGGAAATAATTATTCACCTTTATAAAATAATTATTATATCATATATATTATATATATATTCCACAAATATACAATAATATCCATCCATAATATATGGTGATGAAAAATAATGAATTTTATCGCTATACGGAGACATTATGCCATACATGCACACAAGTGATATTTTTTACTTCATGTTTGATGGGAATGAAGAGGTATAGGTGTGTTTTGATAATAAAATAACATTTCATAATATGTAGGATATATTTGATATTAAATTATTATAAAAATAAATTATTCATAGAAAGTATGAGTGAATTTAAAATGAAAGTTATTAGTTAGAGTGATTACCCATTCTTCGAAATGTATCCTTTATATATCCTCTAAAGGTCTCTAATGCGGGTGTTTTGAGAAGACCATAAAATCTATATTGTTTATATGTATTATTTTAAGCGAAATTTTTAGGGTATGGTATATATAAAATTATCAAAGTGGTGTAAAAAATTTATGAATAAGGTTATCTTTTATAATTATTATCAGGAGAACTTTTCAAATTTTAAAAAAGATTAAATTACAAAAAATTAATTTAAACAAAAATACATCCAAAATATTATGGGCTACAATATGATATATGATATGGTTTTAATATCATCTACAAATAGATTTAAAAAAAGGTTTCGTTTCATTTTAAACCTTCTCAATTCTCATTAACACTTTGTTAACCTATTATAATTTTAACAACTTATAAAAATTAAATATAAATGGTTTTATTTTTTTATTATATATTGTCAATTGAGCCTAAAATCATATATTTATTACAATTTAGCTCATATTATAATCATTTATTAATTATTAATTTTTTTTGATTTTTAAATAATTTAATAATGTATTAATCTCATAAAAAATCCTTAGTGCCAATTTCAGTATTGTTCATTACATCCACATTTGAAAATATAAAGAAAATTTTTAATATTAAAGTCAACTATTTTATTATATAACTATGATTTAAATTTAATCTATATAATTCATGGATCACATTTAATACCTCCAAATATATTACTTTTAATATTTTTAAAACATTTACTTGAATTTTATATTAATTGAATAAATACTGCATCAATGTTGTGTAAGAATTTTGGGTAATTATTTAATTCCAAAAAAATCGATGATAATGATATATAATTTGGATTAAAAATACAATTTATAGCTTAAAAAATCTTCTATATAACCCCATATTGAATATGTTATGGTTAATAAAAACATGACTGTGACATCTTTTAACTTTTCATTAAATGAAATATTATAAATGTCATAACATCATCAAATTTTCCCCAAAAAAGACATAAATAAATTTATATCAATAAACTAAGTATATTAAGTTTAAAATGGACACTTATATTAGTTCATAATCTACTTTTTTACCTATGTGGAAACATAATAGAAATTTAGGGCAAGGAATGTTACATATTATGAAATTATTTTATTTAAATAATATATAATTCATTTTCATGAAAAAATATTAAATTAAAAAAATAATCTTATAATATTAGGTGTTAAGGTTCAAATTAAATTCTTCAAAAAAGATATACAATGAAAATTTATTTCATTATTAATTATTTTTAATCCATATTAACTCATTTTACCCTTTATCAGGGTATTAAATATTTCCATAGTCACTATCGATATTGATTAAAATAAAAGCAATTTGATTAACAAAGTTGAATGTAAAGATTATGAATATATAATAATTTTTTCAATTTTTGAAACACATGATTTTATTCATTTAATTTAAAATTATATTGGTAAAAAGCAAAACAAAAACATTTTTTTTCTGAAAGATTTTTTTTTCGATGTGAAAAGCTTTTATAAAAAATTCAAGTCTAATATAGACAAAAAAAATTATTATTTTTCTAATATAAATGATAAATATCTTATTATAACAAAAAATGTTCAAAATCATAAGTTTACCCTGTAAAATTTTAAAAAATGTACATTTTTAAATATAAAATAAGTAATTTTTACTATCCCTTAAAAAATAATATATTTTCCAAAATAAAATTAAATAATTTTTGATAATTTAGAATATATGAATGATATTAATTTTATAAAATATAAATTATTTAATTTCTAGAAATGAAAATTCACTCATAAAAAGTAGAAAAACTAATTTATGAAGAAAAAGTTTTTTGATGAATAAAATAGTGTTCCTAAACAAATTTGTGTTATATTTTCTTAAGCATTTACAAAAATATATATTATGATATTGATATAATTTGTTTATTTCAATTCATTCTAACCAATTTAATATCTAGGATATAATAGAAATATAATAATCTAATAATTTTTTTTGGTTTTTCTAAACATTCTATTTTATGCAACGCAAGCTATAAAAAATATAATTAATTACAATTCAATTTCATAAAAATATATGTTTTTAAAGTAGTATAAAATTCTAGACCAAACAACCATGGATTATCTCAATACATCTCATAAATGGAACCCATCCTCAATAACCTCTGAAGCCCATATAGTAACCTTTACCTAGTATTATCCATGTTATCCAATACAACATGGTTCCATTAATCAAATGGAATCTAAAAGCTAAAATGACCATGAAATTACTATTATGATCCTCCTAGGATCCTTTTTAACTTGTGGGTCACATGATAGTTAAAAAAACCACTCCCCAAATTAGAATAATCATTTCCATTACATCGTTGAATCAACTTCTTGGTCAACATATTCTATAGCACGTTTACATCCGGACATAATGAATGGCATGGTTAGGACCATTATAATTCCTTGGCTCTATGGAAAATCAAACTATGACCTATTTTGGAATCAATGATAATGGAATCTGTGTAATTCACAAAGTTCAATCAAATTGTATTCCCACTACCCTAAATTCATTCCTCGAATTTATATAAAATTAAACACATGCCACAACATCCAATTGAAACTCAAACTATGTTGGGATAAAATTTCATTTATTTATACATTAAAACCACATATCTATATAGGAAGTGTTAGTTTCTACCCTTTTTAGCTATCTCATAAAATCCATTTTATTTCCAAGATATCCCTCACCACGAGAAATATCACTTAGTTTTCCCAAATCTATGGGTCACTATGCCCAGAGAGATTATATTCGAAACCATAAATCATTAGACAACGCCTAGACATTAACTAATATTTTGTTATAAACAACTACTATATGAAACAAAAATGAAAAAATACAAATATTAGGGATAGAATATCATTCCATCCAAATCAAGCTCTCATTACTGTAATGTTATAGGGGTCTAGTTAACCACGCTCTATGGCATGTCAGTCTCGACACACTAAAAGCACCCTAAGAACTCAATATCAAAATCAGATATCTAGACATATGAGGAATTACTCCATGATCAACTTTCACACAATCACTTTTAATTCATGAAAAGTATCCCAATCTGACCAAATTCAAAACAAAACAACAACTGACACCAAATTCTAAGAACCCAAGAATCCTTTCCCATTGAATCTAGTATCATTACTTAAGAACTTGATGTTTTTTATTCGAAAAAATAAATCATCATTCCTATATAATCTATAAAAACTCTTATATAATATCCTCATCATGAGCATAGCACCATGAAAACTACCTAAAAGGGATCCGATAAACCCAAACAAACACCTCTATTAGGTTTTCTCGATAAAAAAAAACAATAACTCAGCTAAAAATAATTTAAAGCTAAGGTATTTTAGGTCTCCCACATCTCCCTAATGATAATTTCTTAGTATGGGTAACTATTTTTATCCACCAATATTAATATTAAAAACTCAAACATATAGGTCTCAATATATTTTAATTTAAACAAGTTATTTACATCATTATTCTCATCTCAACTAATACATAAAATCTAACATATATTAAAATTATTCCTAAAAGAGGTAAAAGTAATGGTAGTTATAATCATTAATGACATATGAGTGTTAAAACCATTCATTAGGGGTTCAGTTATATATGTAGTGAATTCAAAGTTATAGAGGAAAACAACTTATAAGTTGTAATTTACAACTCATTTAAGTGAAATTAATTGGAAAATCATAACTAACTGAGAAATATAATATGTTAAACATTTAATCCATCACATTCCATTAATTATCATACAAAGTCCCTCATCCTATCCATGAATCCTCATAATGGAATCCTCCTAGGAGGTTCACTATGAGAATGTAAAAAAATTATAAACTGATGCTCACTAGGAATCCATATATGGTAACACCCCAACAAGGACTTTGTTAATTATAAATGTTTAAGAACCTAAAAGCATCACACTCATCGACATGAAATTACCCAATATAATCTATAAGTGGTTAAACATAAATTTATATTAGTTAATTAAAGTATCATTATAATCTATATTGGAAAACTCCATATAGGTTTTTATGGAAGAAAATTAATTGTACCATAAAATTATACAACAACATATGTTCGACTAGAAGGTTCTTAACTTAAAAACTCACCATAGTTCTCTAAATTCCACCACAATGAGGCACCAAATTCCACTAACAAAAAATTGGAGGTACTAATGAGATACTATGTAATCATTTTAACATACTAAGGGTTACTTCACCTCCTGTGTTGAAGTTACTATTTTGGTGTCACCATTTCCAACTTGCATCATAGTGTAGTGTATATATCCTATCATAAGAACTGTTAACAAGGATTTCCCACTAAGTATAATATCAACAAAAACCTATATGTGAGAGAATTATATTGGTTATTATTTACACATCAATCTATTATCCCCAATCATCACACAAATCACACACTAGAAAGCCTATAACACATAAACCCTATGTGCGAAAATTTGATTAATGAACAATTATTTCTTTCTACACCTAAATAATAATCAAACTAAATCAATAGTCTCCCAATAATAGTTCAAATATAAATAAATAAATAATAAATCATAAAATATAAACCACAAGTGTTTCTCTCATAGTGAAAATAATATTCAAAATTAATAATGGAAACCACAACCAGCAATCCCATATCTTGGGTAATGTGGACATATCACCAAAAAACATTCACAAATACAATAGTCTAATTTAAATCATAGGCTGTAGAAAAATAGAAAAACCAAATGGTAATTATCACTCTTTGAAACTATTTTTCAATGTCCCAGCCAAAAACACTCAATTAATAGTATTTGGGTGGTTCACAACCTATCATCAAGCACACCTCCCATGTGATAGAGGGATCTGACTAGTTTTGAGGGAATATGATGTGTTAGTGGTGAGAATATTAAATCACATCAGAGTAATAAAAATAGAAGAAATAATTAAACATCATCTTTATTAATGAAATCAATGTGTGGAAGTTAAAAAATAGTCCTATAAATGAAAAATTAAAATATGGCAATGGATCTATTATCCATGTCATAAAAACAACATTGAAATCCAAATGGGACAATCACATATACAATAAAAAAATATTCATGGATCATTTTATACTATGAACTAGACCACATTCTATGATCCATGTAAACATCCAAGCCATCTAACTCGATAATCCTTTTTTCTTATCCTGTATTTTTCTTGCACCAAACTGAACATCTTCTATGGTACCTAGGGAAATAGTGGTTTGAGAAATGTGTGGGTAAGGAACATAGTCGGTAACACCCAACATTGTCTCCTAAATAGAGTATAAATTTATTATAGATATATATTTTTTAAACCCAAATGAAATGAGAATATATAATAGCCCAAAATAAATAAAACAATAAATGTCATAATGATTATAGATGGTACCCTCGTTTGGCCAAACCTAGTTTTTCTAACACTGATAACCTCTCGTATAACATATGTTACTCGAGGGTGATAAAAATCATATCCATTAGTTCTCATATACTCACCTCCACGAAATATTATGTAGGATTATATGCATTATCTTGGAATCCCATAAATAAATTAACGAGAAATATCCTAGGTATTCAAGGGAAAACTCTAATGTATTATATAAATATTGGACCTATATATTGTATCAATGTTCCCTAATCAAGTTAGATGTTGTATTCCATAGTCCTAGCATATACTCCAACCATAAATTGGAATAGAATAAATCCCTAGTGGCATTATCCTTAGGTGATAATTAGGAAATTATCACCAAATCCATGATTATAACTCGACATCATTCAATAACTATCTCAATATCCTATTCCAAGATAGCTTTGAGAAATATCGTAATAGTGAATCCACATTAAAATAGTGATTATACATTGTATAAATTTTGGATATCATCATCAATACTCATGGATGACATATGTACTCATCCTTAAGGGAAATGCGGCCACCCATTCACCACTATTATTACATGGATCATTGTGGTGTAGGAATTTTGGGTGACGCACTATCCAGAGGAGATCTGATATTCACTTAGTCAATTTCCCTTTAATACTATTTTAGGGAAGAGTAAATATGAAATTATGACTTATAGTAATAATATAATTCAATAAAATAAAGATTATATCCTAGAACCCATGAAGTACCTATATGAATCTATGACATGACATGACATGACATCAATCCTATATTCCATGCTCTATGATGAACATATAGAATTTGTAGCTACAACAACAAAACTGGGAGATAATGTAAATAGAAGAGTATAACTAGAAAAATGTATTAACCCACATATATAGCCAAATCCTCTTAGACTCATGTTTTTGGTACATATTTTAATGTGAAAAATGATAAAATCTCCACCCAAACACATAAAGCACTTACTCAAGGCCGCTCAAACACCAAATAAATACTAGGGTTCCCTTTGTTAATATACTGATGATGTATCCCTTGTGGGATCCATGAGTTCCAGAAATTAGTAGTGGTAACTAACATGGAATTCCCTTTATTAGAGTCACAGTTTTATGTCACAATTCAATGAAACAGGATGTCACATCTTACAAAATCATAAAGAGGGTAGTACACTACCGACTACATGGTATTGAGATAATATGGTGACAATTGAGATATGGGTCATGTAAAATCATTGTGCTCATGTAAAATCATGGATGAACTACATAGCAACCCACATCGGTCTGCCTAAGGTATCTCCATCTATTACTAATAGGGAATGAAATGCCTCCTTAGGTATGTCTTTACATCTTATGTGGTCTGGAGGCTACTTGGTATTTCAAAGGTCTTGCACTTGGTCCTTAGGGCCACAGATAGAACCTAGAGCACATGGGTTGTTTGTGACTGCAGTAATCCATTATTTATAATTAACCTAATTAATTTATTTCAATAACTAAATATAAATGTCTAAATATGGGGGTACCCATATGGGTGAGCATGATATTTCCCATTCTTCGATAAACATTCATAAATACTATATTGAATGTTTGAAAAATGAAATACCACATAATAATCGTCCCATTTAATTTCTAGGGGCTGGAAGCAGCATCCAAGGACATACCATGACTTTTTGATACATAAATGGACATATCTCAAAACCAACCCAACAGATGTAAATTATTTATCATTTCATTATAATTAATCTATTAATCAATTTAGATATAAACAATTAATCATATTTAATTAAATTTTTTTAAATCTATAAAACACACTATCCAATCATGTTACAAAAGAATTGTGAATTAACACTTTCCAATAACCAATGGAATGTATTAAACCATGAGATAATCATTATGCATATGAAATGGAATAAAAAATGTTCCCAATAAATTAAATATAGAACTTAATTTTTTTTAAATCACTAATGAGACATAACTCAAAGAAAAATCAGGATATGAGGTACAAACAGACTAATGAGATGACCCTTTCCTAGGAAGAGTAAATTTCCCATCAGTATTATGTAATTAAAAAATGATCCAATAGAATCAGAAATCAAAAACATAACATGAGAAACAAAAAATTAGAATAAGAATAAGAGACACATAATAAAGCTCAATAGAGTCAACGAATTACCATAAAACACTAGAAAATGAATTCAAGAGACACCACAAACACCCCCTAAAAGTGTCTAGAAGAAGTGTAGATAATTAGGGTTCTTCCAAGGTTTCACATGAGAGAGGAAAGAGGAAAAGTGAGGGATTCCATGTTAATTCACATAAGAAACCCCCTTTTAATTGGACACATATTTTAGAAACACTATTCATAAAACCATGCACCAACTGTGTTTCCCCCTTTCTTAATCACACACAACTTGTACAGTTATGGTGCATTGTTTAACATATTTATGTTCCAAATGTGCGCTATATCTACAATCTATTTCAAACACTTGTAAAGTTCCCCATATCATTATATATGGTTTTACAAACTGTGTTCTAATAAAAATTTATATTCAAGGTTATTACACATTTTTATCACTAAGTATGTGCCAATGATACACCCTATGGTTCACTTCTCCAATACTCTGACACCGGGATCCAAAAAAATAGTATTATCTCATAGATTGGGATATTATCTGATAATATATATCTTATTTATCTATATTTTGTCTCATTAGTTTGGCCTCATGAATGTGACTATTTCACCAATTAACATGATCCTACTACTATTGTGTTTCTTATAATGTTGGGGTGGCATTATGACATTAGTAATCACATTATACTGTTCACATATCATAATAATTTATGGAAATCTTTTTCCTTCTATGATAGAAATTTCAAATAGTGATAGTTAATGGAATTTTTATAGGATTATGAAATTGAGGTTTCCAATACATTTGGAAATGAGATATATGTTCCTGATGATTTTAGAAGGAATTCATTAAATGATGTTACAAAAGAGTCTAGTTATGTTTATAGGGTGATGTAATAGCTTTACCTATTGCACTTTGATAAAGGTATGATCTATAGTAGAAGTCTTATCTTTATGATAGTAATGAAATCTTATTTAGTTTTATAAGTTCATGATTCACAGCTAAAGTTTTCATTGTTAGATTCATGTTGTATTCATGTTTTCTATATCGATTATCCTCGGGGAGGGTATACAGATTGGCAGTATCAAGTTTTGTTTCAGGGGATGATCTTTATTCCTTTAAAGATGTATGATCTTGTTCACTATGACATTCAAATCACACATTAATAGGCACATCCTCTTGTAGAAATGATGTATTGTTACATGCATAGGGAATTTTGGTGGTCCAGAAAAAAATATATTTATCCTCTAGTTTATCTCTTGGTTTTGGGTTTTCTATAGGATAAATGTTTGGCATTATGGTTCTAGTCGGTTTCATTATCCATTCTATGTTCCCTAGTTGAAGTTGGAGGGAATTTTAGTAATCATCATCACTATGTTTCCCATTTATACATGTGTCAAATAGACAAATATGAGGATACAAATTGTCAAGGATATATTTCAACCAGTAATTAAATATTTTAGTGTTTCGTGGGTATGAAACCAACCCTTTATGTAGTATTATTACAATAAAAATTATCATTCCATTATTTGTATGGACACATTTAAAACATTATATGGTATACCTTAATGATATTTATTTTGTTGGACTAAGGTAAATGATGTATGCATTATTATAGAATAATTTCTTGAAATCATGATTTTGGAGTTATAGGTTATTAGATATCTATTTAGGGGAGAAAAATATTATTAGACACCCTATGTTGTTTATAGTAAGAGGCTTATGTATTTTAAGGATTGATATTATTAGTTCTTCAAGGTATCTCTTTGTTCTTTTTGGAAAATGTATTATCATGGGAGAAATATTTATACCAATTTTTTTGAACTTTTTAGGGTTTCAAACATATTATATTTGTTGTGTATCATTTTTAACATTAATGGAAGATTATCAAGATTGATTATGCCTTTAATATATCATAACTTCATCTATAACTTCATGAATATTCTCAAATAAATTCATGTGATTCTAGGAGAATTTGGGTGTTCTGATTCTAGCATGTTACTTAGTTCTACTTCATATGGGGTTTAGAGATTGAGGTTGTCACTTCTTCATGGAACTTGGAGTGGAAGACAAAGAGGTTATGGATTGGCCATCGGTTATGTGCTTGTGCATATTTTCACGGGACTTTTTTCCAAGTTCACATGCTTTGGTGGAGGGCCTTAACTTGATATAGTTGATGGGGAGTGGTAGAACCTGTGATTTTTAAGGGGCTTTTCAGTGCTGTTTTATTTGGTTGATTTGCTGGATTGGTGGTTTGTCTCTTTACCCTTAAAAGTGATTTGATAATATAATAAAAAATTATTTTCAATCAGTCAGATATACTACCTAAGATTCATAAATGGTAGGATATGGTCTTTTAAATGTTTTTTATACCTTTCGTTGATATCCTATAGTAGTACGGTGGATTGGAGGACTGCACATGGGAGTAGGAGTCCTAGAAGCGAGCTCAATATTTGAATTTTTTAGTTTGATATTTATTCAGATTATTTTTTTACTATTTTTTTGGATGGTTATTGATGTTTCAAATTTATGGTCCATGTTCTAATGATGGGATATTTTTTCATGTTATAGTGATATTCATGATTTTTATCTCAATAAGTGTTTATCCAAACCCCATTTTCACTTCCTCCCCATTATAAGTTTTGAGTTATCAAGAATGATTATTAATTGAGAGGTATCTTTTATAAGGGTATGATTTTTCGGTCCCCTTGATTTTTTTTATTTAGACTAAGCAGTTTAGAGATGTTTTTTGTGGTTTTAAAGAGGAATGATATGATTTTTGGACATCTTGTGGGTCACAAAATAGAGCATGGTGCTGGGTATTTTGAGTTATTGTAGACTTTTTCATGGGGAAGGATTTTTCAGCTTTCATTTTTTATGCCAAGGGAATTTTGAGGTCAGTTTATTTGGTTCATGATTCTCTATAGAGAGTGAAACTCTCATGGGTGACATGGTTCTTTGAAATTTTTTCATGAATACACTTTGTGAGCAATGCTGAGTATCACTATAGCATGAAGTAGGTTGATTTCTTCTATAGAAGATGGTGGGGTTCTTGTTTGGTAAATCGAATACCATGACTAGACATATTGTAATTTTTCTTTTGTACATGCAATGGGGAGTTCATTCTATTTGAAATAGGGATGATCAAAACTATAATTTAATTAGTGTGGAAGTGCATGGATGATGGGGTGTTGGGAATAGAAACTCAGAAGGAATCATAATGGAAAATGAGTAGACCACTAACCATATTTTTTAGGTCGGGTGTTTGCCGAGTTCTACTATAGGTAATGAGAATAGGGAAATTACGATCTTTCTTATTGTTGTTTTTTGCGAGGATGAGGAAAGGTGAGCATGCAAGTGAGGGGGAAAATAATGTGTTGGGTGTCACTATGAAATAACATTTGGTTTTGTGATGTGAACCATCTTGGCTCTCTGAAATACTAGTTGATGGAAAATTTTAGTTCTTGTAACACCCTATGATTATATAATATATATTTCATTAAATAAATATTATTTCTTTGAAAGAGTGTGTTATAAGAAACCACATGTTTCATTGAACCATAATATAAAATATTATTATTTAAATTTTATCACAAGAACATAGACATTAGTATTAGGGACATGAATTTGAAAAACCAAATTATGAATAAATATGAACATACATTTTATATCCTAAAAATACATTTATTAGGTCATAATAAATGTGTACTCAATTTTTGTAATGTAATTTTATACATAAATAATTTCTTCTTTAATAATTATTATTATGAAATTTTGTGAATAAATATGATAATTAAATTAAACCCATTTTAGGAATTATATATGATAATAATTCTATCATTTTTGTATTCATCGTATGAAAATTAAGATATCGTCAAATATTTTGATTTTTCTTAAAAGATTAATTTTTCAATTAATAGTGAAAGGTATCACATTTTTTAAAAATGTAATTTTATAACGTAAAATTATATAAATTAAAAATAAAATTCTATTTTTGTTATGGTTTAAATACAAAACAAGATCTCTTTTAATCCAAATAATCAAAATAATGACCATGGAATCATTATTTTGTTTTATTTTTTATAATTTTATATTTATTTTAAAAATGTATTTTTTAAGAAAACTATATTAAGTTAATAATGATTTTATTTTTAAATAATGAAAATTACCCATAAAAATGAATAACTAATAATATATATATATATATATATATATATGAATTTAAATTCATAAAATGATTAAACGAGTTTTAGAGTAAATTTGAAGTCATCTATTGATTTAAAATTGTATTTTTTTAAACTCTGAGTTATGCACATTGTATTTTTAACATTAAATTTAATTCTTCAAATTCTATGAATCATATATGATAAAATAGATTCTATATTATGAATTAGAATAAATTATATAATCTAATATTTTTAAGTTTTTTTGTCATTATTAATATTGAAAATGATAACAATTTGTCACACTTGGTAAAAGATGTAATATTTTTCTAAAAAGAAGGTGTATAATATTAAAAAAACACTAACACATGATGTTTAAAAATTATTGATTTCTTTAAGAAAAAATTTGTACAAATTTAGTTAAATAATGAATTTTTAATTGTTATTTTTAATTTCATAATCCTATCTTGACATTTTTGAATATAATTTATATTTTATTCATATTTAAAAACTATTTTTAGGTCATTGAATTTAATGGAATGATTGGAAGATATCATTCAGTTTTGGATTTCAAAAAAAGTATGAAGCCCATAACTTTTAAATTTAGCCAAAAAATTAAATCTATTTAATACTTTATTTCATGTGAAAATTATTTTTACTCATAAATCCGGCATTATCCCAAAAAAGGTTGTTCATTCCTTTTTCATTCTTATATTAATTGTAATTTCTTCAACTGTTATAAATTAATTATGATAAAATGGATATTTTTTTTGAATCATCATGTCAAATTTTATTATAATTACCCTTTTGTTTTTTGTTACATATCCAGGTTATCATGGATAAAAGTTGAGTTATCACAGTTTTTGTTAAAATATGTTTAAAGTTGATTAATTAGGATAAAAGGATTTAAATATACGCAAAAATTTTCTACATGTTATTAGTTGAGATTATTTCAAACCTATAACATATTATCTTATAATAATGGGTTCAATGGTTGCACATTATTTTATTTGTGAATTTACATATATATATATAATTTAATCTTTTAAGTGATTCAAAGGGTTTCATTTCCCATTACAATAAATGGATACAGCCTCTCCAGTCTTTTCCACAATTCATAAGATTTATATATTCTTATAGACCTTCAATAATTACATTATATCTTACCAAAGCATGTTATGGGGATTCTAATATTTCTAAAATAACATCCTGTTATTTAGTAAGGTCTAATACAAATGATATTTCTCAAGAAATTGGTATAACTCTTAATTGAGTACTTTTAATTTTATTTATTCTTATACCCCTTCTAAAACTATGTAATATATGATAAAATAATGATTTATTTATGTTATATATATTTAATTATTATTATTATGATGTAACAACCATTATTCCCCATCTTTCTATCCCATGGAAAATAGGAACATCGCTCATGTGTTTGTATGACATACCATATCCAAGTAACGGTGTAATTCCTATTTCATCATGATATTATTAGGATGATTATTATGATGGATTTATTGTATTATTATTATATATTATATATTAATTTATATGAAATTATTAATTAATAATTACCTGTCATTTATTTCGTTCTTCAAAAAATTAAACATCATTCATGCATACGTACAACCTGCCATCTCAATGAATAATGTAATTCATTTTTTATCACATAATTTTGTGGGTAAATAAATAAATAAATATATATAATTAATATATAAAATATTTATATAATGGTTAAAATTATTTATATGACAAAACTATGATCACAGTACATGAAATTAACTGTAAAACCGAAACATGCATGAATAATGAATTGATTATCATTTGAAATAATAGTTTCAATAATTAATTAATTATAAATAATGAATAATATTTTATAAATAGATAATATAAAGATTGAAAAATATGAGTATATTTTTGGATTACATATATAATAAATTTATATTTATTATATTGGAGGTTTTAAGGCATAAAAAGAAATACGAGACATGAGGTAATGGTTTCTTGTCTCACTTTTTTATGTGATGCATATACCATATTCACCAGTTTTTAAATTTATGTGGTGTATATACTACACATGAATTAATATTATTATGATTTTAATTAATATTATGTTGAAATGTATATCCTTGTAATTTTCCCTCTTTCAAGAGGTTTTTATTTAAATATTATCAATGTTGAATGTATTTTATGAAATAATCTTATTATTTACCAAAACTTTTAATGTTTAATTTTTAGATAATTACATTTTATGAAATAAATCTCAAGAATCATGAAATTATCATCTAGTAATTCTAATTTCCACTTTTTTTTACTAAATACGGTAATTAACATGTTTTTATGAAAAATAGATGTTACTTTCTCCTTTAGTGGGAATATTTTTATTCTATATCCATGTTTTCTATAAAAAATTTTCCTAAATATTTTTAATACTATTCTATGATATTTTAAATTTATTTTACCCATTTTTTACTCTTTACAATTTAACTTAAATGGAATTTTATTAACATTTTATAAATGTGGTAATTTTTATTTTTACAAACCATTTAAAATGAATTATTATTTCATAAAAAATTACATGATCCGAATTTCATGCCCTCATAGAAACTCAATAACTTCATGATTCTATTAAATGATTCCATGTATATTTTAAAGGAAAATTGTTTTCTTATATTTCTCAAATTTTTATATTTTAAAATATTAATTTCAAAATGAAAAACATATCTTCCTTAGGAATTATTCTAGAGATATTTAAATGTAATTTTTCATTAATGATGACACAATTTTTTGTTATTTATAAATTAATTGGGACATTATCCAATTATCCCATCAATATTCATTTTTTCTATAGAATATGATTATGCTGATAATATATTCATTAATCCTCTTTATTTCCCATGGGTTATGCTATGGTTAAATGTTTATAAAACCCATTTGTTTTACACCGATTATGATATGTTGATATGATGATTTTTTGAACATTTAGAATAGTTATTAATGGATTATAATAATATATTTGATGGTGTGGAATTATATATCCCTTTATATCATTTGTTTATTCAATATTGATATCTCATGAGTTTATTATTATTTTCATGGAAATTATTTTGAATTATATTTATTATATATTGATGCGCGGGTGTGATTGGTTCTACCTATTCTCATATGAATATGTTTAGACATGATTATTAATAGTTTGTTTAACATTTTGATGCATGATATTGATCTATTTCTATCTATAATAACAAGATAATGTGTGAACATGATTGTTCTTAGATATATTTGTAAAATTATGTTTCTTGTATTTAATATTCCACAAACATATGAGTTAATATTTTGATGTCATCACACGTCTTTTGATTGATTATTAATGATTTGTAATGTTATGAATTATTTATTTTGTTTTGAAAAATCCTTGTTCAATGATTTATGATTAATGGTATCTTAATGATTTGGTGTGATTATTGTATTTTGTGATTATGTTTTAATATCTATATACTTATATTATATTCATTTATGATCATTGATTTATATCTCATACGTTTACAATTACTGATAATTTGATCCCACCATTATATATGTTTCCATTGCATAGGTCTAGAGGAATTTTTTTATGTATGGAATCATTAAGAAGAGTACAATGTTGGATTATATTTAGTGGAGATGTTTAATTTTATTCATAAAATATGGATATATTTTTTTCTAGTATCCAAAGAAATTTAAACATTATACTTATGGAATATACAATGTTTATGTTAAATGCTTATTCATATTTTTTTGTAATATCATTTTCTGAAAAGTGTGTGTTGCTATAGTGGTTATATAGATGGATAAAAGGAAATGAACCACATCGTAGTGTATGACACAATACCATTCAAATGGTTTGATTGATATTTAAAAATCATGTTATCTTTTGGATACATGGCCTTTATAATTTATTGGAAAATGATTTTATTTGATAGATAGATACCACAAAAAAATTTCATATCATTACCCCTTGGTGGAGGTTATATAGATTTTTTATATATTTACAGGATCAAATTCCACTTAGTTTATATTTATTCATCATCTCTCAAACCCTTTTTGATCCCTACCCCCTCACCAAAATCAATATGACATCATTTATTGTTTTAGAACCTCAGATCATTGAATCAATGTTTATCTGATCCATGTTTCTTGGATTGAGGTAGTCTTCATTTTCATATTATCCTCATTTTCCATTATTCCATTTTAATTGAATGGATCACTATAGATTAATATCCTACTTTTTTGGGTTTAGGATTGAGAAAATATTAATGGAATCATTTTATGGTTAGGTTGCAGTGTGTTTTCATTTATATTTTCTAATGTTATCCCCTAGTTAATTAATGTGTGAATAATGATTTTTTTGTTGAATCATCATGATATATATGGGATTTTTATATATAATTTTATTTTAATTGTATTATGTGTTATACATTATATTATTTGAGAAATGTAAGAATCATCCAATCAATGAAAATAGTTGGAATTGAAATTGAAATTAGAATTTTGAATTTGTGATAAAGTGTGAATTTTTTCTTGTTGTTTATTCACCTTTATTGTATAGACAGTTTTTAATATATTATATATAATTTTTTTTATCATGATAATTATTTTAGATATTTTAAAATCATTATAAATACTGAATAATGTGATGATTAACATAATATTAATTTAAATTGATTACCATTCTTCTTTTAAATTGATGAAATTTGGAATTTATTCTTGAACCATGTTTATGATTGATTCCTGTACCTATATAGGATATGATGAAAAAGATTTTTATAATTAATTATCCTATTTATAAGGAATAATTTAATTCATGAATAAAATTAAATGGTTATTTTTTGATGATAACTTGTTGGGGATGAGCAATACCATTATTGTTTCATAAAGGATTCAATGACTTGGTGACATAGACATAGCTTTTTTATGATCCTTATAATCAGTTTTATTTTTGAATTCCATGTTTCTATTCTCTTGTATTGTATAGGCTTTGTGTTTTTATTTATGAATAGTTTTAATTTAGTAAAAATGGGATGGTTTTCCTAGGTTTCTTATGGTGGATCAATATTGATGATGGTGGGATGAAACGTGTTGTTCACCATAGTGTTTGGGATAACACTAGGGAATTCCTAATCAGTTAAGTCTCGTTCTTGTTCATTTGTTCTTTCATTATGATTTCTCTTAAATGGATATTTTAAAAATGGTTTTATGGTTTACTATGTAATTTTTATAAAATAGTTTTTCTATGTGCACTACAAGTACATATATTAATATGGTTTATTAGGATGTGTCCATTTGTACCTATAAATTACATATTGATAAATTAATTATTAAATCAACCCATACTATATGTTTTTTGATGAAATAAATTATTAATGACTTATTTGTTAATGATAACCATGGACTGTATAGGTCAATGCTTAGAGATATTTTGTGTTGAATGTAGAATTATTAAATAATTTCTTAAATAAATTTGGATATTAATGAAACTAAATGGTTAAACGAAAATTTATTATGGTCTATTTATTAATCGGTAATAGTTTGATAATTAAATGCATAGTATTTTTATATATTATGATATGAATATGAATAAAAATATTAATCATTATACTAGTGCTGAATCAAGTTCCTTTACCTTATAGTTGGAGGATAGGTTCCATAGTGTATGACCTATAACATTCAAATCTACGTTTAGGTAGTTTCGATTAATGTTGTTTTGAATGATGTTAAACTTATATTTTTTTATTTGACATAATTCACCACTAATCTAGTAGGGAAACTACTGAAAATTTTTTTATGGATTTTTTTCTCAACAACCTGATTATTGAGGAATGATTAAATGACTTTTATTTACACACAATCTTCATTTAGTTGTATTATATTATATGGTCATAACTAGGATATGTTAGCTTAAGGTGTAGGTTCTGGGATCACATAGGTTGTGATTATTATTAGTCACACTATACATTTATGTGAAATTTATAACAATTTAATTTTATATCAAATACATAAATTAGTCATGGTGGCTATGGATTCTAATAGGATTACATGATTGGTAAGTGGTGTATTGAAGTACAATGGATGATACAAGGTTTTAGTGGATAATTCACATCAAAATGTTAAACGATGTGATGATGGTGATCCAGTTTGGATGGGATATAGGGGATGTAGTATGAGATAATAACATGGATGTGATATATTTTCTCGGGTTAGTTTATGATAAATTATGGGAGGGATGCACATAGAAACAGAGTATTGGGATGTTAGAGAGGCACATTAGTAGGGAAACTGATGTCAAGTAACTTTCACACACACACACACATATGTTTGCGTATGTTTTTCTCTAGGGATAATATTCTTATATATGTTACATATTTAGTATGTGATGGTTGGGATGAGATTTGATTTTAGCTGATTGGATAATTATTTTGTTTTATTTCATATTCCATGAGCCCTATTATTCATATTTCACTATTTTCACAAGTGTTATCTAGGTGGAATATAAAAATTATAAATTTATTATCCCCTAATGTATATATTATTATTTTTTGGTATGTGGGATCTTTTTGGTGATTGATATGGGAATTACTTTCTAGGAATGGTTATTCACTTTTAATAGAGATTTTGGTTTTTATATAGAATTTCCTTATGTTTTTCTACATTATTTCAGCTTATGTATAATATTATTTTCATGTATTGTTTTTTATTTTTTATATTATACTTGGTTTGGATTGGTTGATCTAATTTTATATCTTCTAATTTATATTTTCATAAATAGGGTAATATCTCCAAAATGAATGGACTATATACCCTCGGTTCCAATCACTGACCCATTTCCAAATAGAATTTGGCTTTAGGGTTCAACATCCCTCTCTTCACTACTGGCACATGAGGGGTACTCTTGGATTAGTAGTCATGGAAAATTAATATTGACCATAATATATGGGGTTCTCTTTAAATATGTCAAAGTGGACCATCACATTACATCAATAATTATTCATTATCTATAATAAAATAACATATCTGAGACCCTAGTATATCACAAAATTACTTATACCTATTAAGGAAATGGCTATTACACATTATATGTTTTCAAAAATGTACCCTTATGTACAAGGGATGTTACTTTAAAGTATACTAGTTATTTATTTTCCAATCCTTACAAATAAGGATTTTATTTTTATTTATTTGTTTACATTCCTTTATAAATACTAGCATCATACCAATTTTTTTTTGTTTTCTGGTTAAACTATAAATAAACATTATGTATCAAGAAGTGACTTTTATATATTATAGGATGACTCCCTAACATAGCCATATATAAATCTATGAGGCGTAATCTTCCATATAAGAAAAGTTTATACTTATGTATTTAATTTTCAATTGAGTTACTCTTAAAAATATAGGGAAACATTATAGTTAATATTACTTATTATTTTGGGGACCTTTACATATCATACATAGAAATTTCATTTCAACTCTCTATATGTTGAATCTTTTATATTTCATGGTTACTCTTATGTATTATAAATTCAATCATATATAATACATGTATCCAACACTTATCCATTTTATCCAATCTCTCTTTAAGATGAATTTTAAATATTATGAATCTTACGTATTTGTAGTCATGCGTATTAATCATAGAAAAAATTATGTAGAAATCTAAAAAACAAAAAATTAGTTATTGCCTATAAATCACACTAATTATAACCATTGACTATGAAATGATATTTTTAGAAGCTTTTGTAACTGAAAAATCTACCATAATTCATCTAAAACCGCTTTAAGTACCATCAAATCCAATTAAAAAAAATATCATGACAAAAACTACCTCTATTAATATGTAAACTATATAATCTCATCCATGAAAACTCATAACATATATTATGTCTCTGAAGTTATCCAAAAATATATCTAAAATATTTTATAACTTCATAATCCAAATCAGACTCAAAATCTTCGTAATCTCCTTTTCTATTGGAATAACATTAATAAAATTCCTAGAAAAAATACACGTACATATTTTGGTTGATACATTAACCTAGGAACTCTCTTCAAGATGAATATTTTAGTTAACTATCTTTCTCCAAAAAAATATCAAATAATGTGGTATTTGTGTTAGTTAAAATTCATTATTAGAAAAATCGTTTGAGGGAATGATGTTTCTGATTTTTTTTCTTTTCAATTATGGTGTTTTTAGTTGATTGTGTTTTTAATCATTTTTTATTAATTTTTAATAGTCCCGTGTGAGAGTTTATTTGAAAAATTATAGTGATGTATTATTGTGTTGTGCTTATTGGAAATGATAGTTTTACAATACATCAAAAGAAGTATTAGGAAGTCAATCCATGGGGTCTTTAATGAGGCTGGAGTAATTTTTTCTATTAGATATAATTGACCCCACAAAATCATATGTTATACTATAATGCAAATATTTTTATGTTAAATTTCATAAGATGATGTAATGGTTGATTCATTTTGAAAAATACCACTCTTTATAAGGTATTAAATTATATTAATTTTTATGGAATAAATTTTTCCTCAAGAGAAAACTGATAATTATGTAATTAGCCTATATAAGGTTAAATTAGTTTCCATGTATTATGAGGTGAAGGCTAAATATAATTAACTGAAACCTATAGAATATTAAATATTATTATCTAAAAAAATAAGGTATTATATTTTTCAATGATCAAGATACATTATGTTAATATTAGGATACATAATAATTATATGTTATGAATTTTGTAATCAATGGGATCGTTCACATCATTAAGGGGACCCAATGAGTATTAGTCTATGTGATATCTAACATGATTTACTATTATGTCTGTGGAATCTAGTTTCTTGACGTGATACAACTAAAGGTGTGATTAAATTAAATCCATGTAAAAATGATTGAAGAATAGTAAAATAATATACTATTCCATAGTTATCATGGTTTTACCATGAAATATAATGAAGTGTATTTCTATTTGGGTTTATTTCAGGAGTCTGATATGCGATTCATAGTTGTTAAGTGATATATGTTATAATAAATTTTATTAATCTATGAAATTACCTAAATAGGTTATATATCACATTATGATGTTATTTATCCCAACCTAATGAAGTACACCCTCTTAGATTATATAGATTTATATTATAATTTATTTTGGAAATATTATGTTTCTATTTAAAGATGAAAAATAACATAGATTTGAAGGATAAGTTAAATGAGTTTTCATGTATTACTGATACTAAATTTATGATCTATTAAAAGGGTAACATAATGATTCTCTCATTAATGGATACTATCATTCTATATAAAAAAGTGAATGAATAGTTTCCATTTAAAATGTTTTAAAATAAAGATAATGAATTTAAATAATGGACAGTTTTTTCATTTTCAGGGCTTGAAAAATTATTAATTTTTTAAAAATAAAAAAATTTGATTTGATTTTGCTATTTTAATTTTTATTATGATTTAATTTTAAAATTAATTATTTAATTTTTTAAAATTATTTTTCCGTAAAATACAGTGTTTTGAAATGTGTTATTGTGACGAGGCATGATTTTTTAATTTTATTATTTTTAGATTATTCCATTGGCACAGAGGGAATTTTGGATTGAGTGATTTATAAATGAAAAAGTTCGATTTACTAGTCATGTTATTTGAATTTTTCCTTCAAGAATGGTCATACGATTGATGAATTATTAGTTTCAATGGATAGAACTACAATTTATTATCATTCGTGAAGGTTTAGTTATAATATTTTTTGGCCCTAACATGAATATTAATCTAGTGGTAAGGCTAGATCCATTTAGTATATTGGATTTTTATGTTGTTTTTAGTAATCATGTACTACATCTTTATTTAGTAGTATATGTTTATTTATTACTACAAAAGGAAGAACATAGTTTAGTGTTATATGAAATTTTGGAATTTGATATGGGTATGATTCTAATATGGTTCTATATTTTGATATAATTATATATATATAAATCCATTAATGTGTTATGTCCTAATTATTGATCTTGGTGATTCTTTTGAGAGTTCTTACTAGATATTACTTTTTTAGGTCTCATTTGACTTACTGGTGATCACGTTCCTTGGGGTTTGAATTTTGGAGATGATTCCTTGTGGTGGGAATTTCATGGTCAGTGTACTAAGAGTTCCGTTTTTTTATGGGTTATCCAGGAGTGATTTTAGGTCAGTCATGTGTAAATGGGTCATGTTTTTTTTCTATGTTAAGAACCATAGAGTGACAATTCTTTTATGGTTCTCAATGAGAAAGTGTTCCTTATTTGAGTCCATAGAGGATTTGTTCAATACATTGACTAAGGATTGTGTCCAGTGTTGTTTTTTTATTTATAGTTCATATAATTTATCCCCCTTTAGGTTAAAATGTTTGATAATGATTTTGTAGGTTCATAGGTGTTTGATAGATGTGTTCATTTCTAGGTATTGTATGTCTTGGATAATAGATGTTATTAACCCACCACTTTAGAAAATATATAAATATTGGGAAGACCTTGACTGGTCATGCTGGTAGATAGACATTGTGTCCTTATTTTACATTTTATTTTTATGGAGATTTTTAGAATTTAATGATGATATTCTCTATTATTTTTCATGAATCCAATTTTTTAGTATTTTTTAGACATCGTTGATCCTTTAAAAATTAATTTCTTGGGGGAGAATGCATTACAGTATGGAGAATTTTCAAACCTCCTATTTTTTAATTATTCTAATTAATATTATTTTATTTCATTGATATTTTGAGAACAATTTTTTAAAATTTTATATATTTTAATTGGGTGAATATTTATCAAGAATTTTTTGAAAACTGTGCAGCTATCGTTTGACTTATTCTATCTTGGGAAAGTGTTATATAACATTATAAACTCATGTTTTATTAAATTATCTAGTCTTTTATTTGTAACTGTTCACATCACTTATAATTCTCACTGAGGGATTTACGGTCACTACACGATGAATTAAACCATGTAGACAAACCATGGACCAAACACATTTTCATTTATTTATTTATTATCTTTTATTGTTATTTATTTCTTTTATTTTACTTTAATTTCCTCATTTTGTTTTTTATTTTCTTTATCCACCATCAAATTCACCTATTTCATGATTCTCTCTTCATCTTGGACTCCTCCTTATGTTACAACCTACCATTATAGTGTTCTCCCTCATGTGGCATCCCCCACCATGATCCCCCTACTAGCATCTCCCCTTAAGAAGCATACCTCATACACAACACCCCAAGTATACCCCCTCTTTATCACACACCCCTCCCCTCTTGGTTTCTTCCACTAAAATATCTCTTTATTTCTCCACGCCACTAAGCCATATACTCAAGGTAAGGGTTCCATCTCCCTCTTCCATCCATTTTATTTTATCATTCCCTTACTATGAACCTTTATTTGGTTTCTTCAAATCCTATGTTTAGTTATTTTTATTTGGTTTCATTGATTGTTGGTGTTCTTTTGGGTCACTTATTCGATGATTCAATGTCCTCCATCAAAGTCAGAAAAATATATATCATTTTCCATTGATTATGAGGCACTTTTCCCCTTTTCTAGGATATAAATATAAAATACCTTTATTTATTGATCTTTTATGTACTATATTTAATCAATTATACCAATATTTTAATGGTAAGTTGGGGTTTTAAGTGTTTCATGGTATTAATCAAGTTTCCTAGTGAATTTACTTTGAAATAATACTTAATATCAAAATTCAATAAATTTTAAATTAGAATAAATAAATATTAAAAATAAACATAGATTATTTGAAATGGTTTGATCTATTATGGGTGTGAAAATAAATTAAATATCTTTTCTTTGGTCCTTCTCAAATTTGATTGTGTTTTTAATTGACTTATTGAAGAGGTTTCATAATGAAATTTTATTTCTAATTTATTTTTAACTATATAATTATATTTGGAAAAGGATTTTTAAATTACATATGTAATTGGGAGTATCGGAAATGTTTTTAAAAATATGGTTTTGAAAAAAAGAGTATTTTATAAATTTTCTCTCGATATATATATATATATATATATGTGCATGCAAAGAATAAATAAATATATATATACACGTGTATACATACATACATACATATATATATATATATCTATAGATGTTCAAACTCTCATGAGAATACGTGATTTTTTGGAAAGGGGTAAATATATGTATAAAAATGTGAATGTCTATATGAGTAAAATAAGAAAAAGTGTATTTTTTTATTTATTTCTATGAAATATTTAAAATCCATAGTTTTCACTTTGAAGTTCATTATAATTGTTTATCTATGAGTGTGATCTCCCATAGAACATTGATTTTACTCAAATTATATAGATTATGACCCCTGTAGAATTATTTGTATTATATTTTGTGTACTGATTATGCAACAATGGTTATTTTTATGAGATGGAGATAGTGGTGAGGTTGAGTTATTTGATATTCCCATTTACACATGCATTTATATCTATTTTTTTGTGATTTTAATTAGTTGTGATCATTTATTATTTACTCAACCTTAATTTATTTTTTTACATGGAAAGATATGTATAAAAGAGGGAGTATAAATTTATGCTACACTATATAGTGATACACTACTTACTCAAGAATTAAAAAGGGTAGGATGTGCTATGTGATTTTAGGAAGACATGGAATAGGATAATCTGGAGGTTTATGATAGGATGAAACATAGGGTAGAAGGATAGTTTTTCAAGTACTGTATATAAGTATCTCTATATAAATCCTAGGATATATCCCATTACACCTATTCCTTTATTATAAGATTGAAATATTTTTAATTCCATATGATTAATTAGACTCATTAATCTAATTTATATTATTTGAGCATTGGTTTTTTTGATTTACTCATTATATATATTCCATATCATGATATGGTTCTATAGAATTGGTTTCATTATCTTACATGAACAACTTGTGTTTAATATATAATATCGGTATCTTTATAAAAATTAATATTTTACCTACAATGTGTATATTATAACGTAATTCATCCACATGACTATTTCATTTCAATAATTTAAACGGATTGTTTATAAGACTTTGTTGAATATTTACTTTTTATATATTTTATACTAAAAACAAATCATTAAATATATAGTTAAACATAATTGTAAATTTATAATTATTTTAATGTTTAAACATGGGGTTCATGTTCTCTTGGGATTTCCTATAGGGATTTATCTCATGCCTATCAATCATTTCAATTGTAGTCTAAAATTCAACATTTGGACTCTCTTTAGAGAATTGATTTATCTATGGTTAGTTTTTATTATATTTAAATAGGATAGTGATTCCTATAGATTGATTTTTGTAGGACCTACTTTTATATTCCTCTATTTTTCAATATGTGACACTTTAATTTATTTATTTTTGTCTAATTTGGATTTTATTTCTATCTATGAACGAAGGGTATTGAGAACTACTTGTGGATGAAGTAATGGAATCTTGAAGCTATTTTTTCTCATCTTTTCATTTCAGGTGTGGGAGTTTGGGTTTCAAGCTAACATATTTAATATAATATTATTTTGATATTGTAGTGTTATTATATATTTTATTCACCTAGATGTCTCATATATGGGCGAATCATGCTAGATAGTTGTAATTTGATTTTGATATTTTACATTGATTTAAGGGAGAGGTCATTCCCAATTGGTGTTTCCTTTATTCCTATGAAATTATGATTTCCTATGGGGATCAAAAATTCCCTTTAGGCCTTTTATTGTGTTTTCTTAGATATGTGATGGATGGATGGCTAGGTTGGTAACTAACATATATATATATCAAAGAGTTTATATGGATTAATAATTTTTGAATAAACCTATAATTAAATATATATTTATATGGAGGTCCAGTCAAATAATATCAATAATGATGATGAATGAAGATTTAGATCCCTCGCCTTATAGTGGTAATGTTCTAGTGTTTCTTGGAGTAGTTGGATAAAAAGATTAATGTTTTGTGGAAGAATATATCCAAACGTTTTGGTGTTGATATCATAACATATTTATGAAATGTGTTGAATGTTTGTTGATTTAGTCATTTCCTACTAAATATTTTCGATAAGTTAATTTAATATTATAGTTTTTTTGAATAATTTTTGGGATCTCATTGAGAGGAGGACATGTGAGTATTCAAACATAATAAATGTAATGATTGTAGATTTGGGATTATATTAGAAGAAATTAAAAGGTATAATTGATGATGAAGGCACTATATAAAACATGGTAATAAAGAGTCTAAAATTAATTCTATTGAAATTCATAAGTATCTTTGTGTGAGAAAGGAAAAAAATAAATTCAACAGAGAATAACCATTCTTATATTCTTAAAAAAGTGAGATTATACAATTAATTAAAAATTACTATTTGATGAGGATTGGAGATTACTGGGTTTGAAGTTTATAAGTTCTGACGAAGTGTTGTTTAATGGATGGACTCAAATAGAGTATAAAAATACTATTATATTAATTCATAATTCTACTATATATTTTGATAATATTTTGGAGGGATTCCAAAACTCTACTATATGTAATACTATATCATATACTCCTATAGAAATATATGATTGACCCAAATGTTCTGGCTAATTCTTATGATTTAATGGATAGGTATGTGATGTAATAGAAACACAAAAGTGTTTTAATGAACTCTAAGATACAAATTTAAACATAAATATGTCACAATGTAAATTTCAATGTAAATTACCTAGTATATAAGGGCTACCACCAATTTTGTAGGAATAGCTATGTGTACATAGAGGTCTATGAGATTTAAAAAATTGAAAAATATGTACTATTATATTTAAGGGTGGTTCAAAATTTGTACTTTATATGTAATTATTATCTTTTTAGTACGTATGAGTGATAAAAATATTTTTATGTTTTTGTAAAATCATTGAATATGATATGGAAAGGAAAAAAAGTCCCAATATGTGAAAAATAAGGGTTTTATAGAATGTTATAAGGGATATTGAGGAATAATAAAACCCCACATAATGTTTTATAGTTCAATAAAATAGTCACGGGATATAAATGAATATATTGAGTAAAATTTAATGTATTATTTTAGGAAATAAAATTGAATAAATAATTGAAAGTATCTATGAAATTATACAAATTAAGGAAAACTATAAATTATAGAATATGAAGATCACTTGTTTTGTTTCGATAAAAACGTCTTTCTATTTATTGGAAACAAGCTTTTGATAACAATGTTTTTTATAAATCATTGAGAACAAAAAAAAATTATTAAGGAAAAATTATTACAAATTTATACAACACTATCCTTTGTAAATTGGTACTAACATCTTGAAAATGAAATTACCCTAGAATTTTTTATGGGGATGTTTGGGCCCCAAAATAAAGATACTCTAAACAATGAATTTTAGGAAATTATTTGTGGGAATTTTGATGATGGTTGTAGAATAAGGAAATTCTAGAATAGAGAGCATAAGATATATAATCCTTTTGTTATCAGATAGAGTTCACAAGAAAAAATAACCACCAAATAATGTTTCTGAGGTTGTATAAGGTGAAGTTTACATGATGTAATAAGAGGAAATAGAATAATATAATTAAGAAAACCTTCTCATAATGAAGGAAATTGATATTTGTTTATTAGTTATTTGGAGTTAATAAAATGGTAAATAAATTAAATATATCACAAAATTTCATATTTTAAATATTTGAAAAAATAAAGGGAGATAAGAAAAGTTATAAATCGAAGTAGTTCACTGGGTAAAGAGACTCACATGAAATATGTCCTTAGAATACTCAACATTTATGTCAACTATATTCATTGACTTATATTTTCCATAAAAAGGTTTTTTATGAAGTTTTCATGTGGAAACATTTTTTAAGAAAACTATTTAATAATCAGTGATTTCAATCTAAAGAAAGCATTATTGTATGAACACCGCTGGAAGAAGATTTATCATATGAACATACATAAGACAAAAATTTATGGTATCTCAAAATGAATATTAATGAGAAAAGTAAACCAATAGATGTATAAATTTTGATTTGAAAAAATTGACCATATAGAAGAAATTTTGACCCATTATAAAAACATTTTCTTAGTCTATTAGTTAGAAGGTACATATATAATGAATTGTACTTCAAAAACATGAGGAATGGTCACCAGATGAAGCTTATATCTGATGGATATTTTTTTGGATGTAATTGGACAAAGAATAAAACTAGACAGTTCAACTTTATTTGTGATGTTATTTCATTATATAGAAAAGGGTCCATCAGATGATATTTAGTAATGAATTCAACATTAAAAAATTTCACTAGATGATGTTTTGAAAAGAAATTTTTCATTAATTTATAGTTTTCCAAAAATTAATGATAGTAAACATAATATATTTTATGAAATTATTTTTTATCAATATGAGGTTAAAGATATTTAAATAAATTTTTTATCTCTAAAATATTAATGAAACATCTCAAATGTTATAGAAGAATTGTGAGGCATTGAATTAATTTAACTTAAGTAGGAATAATTTATTTAAAAAAATAAATGATTGGGAAAAGGAATTTAGTTTCCCACAATTTCTAATTTGGGATCTCCTCTAATAGGGGATGAATGTAAAATATAAAAATTCATAGAGAAACCAATTAAACCTCTATAAAATTTTGATACATTAAAGAGTTGTCTTTAGAGTATGTTTCCAACAAATATTGATGTCCAGTTTAATAAAATTTTACGAATGATAATTTTTATTATAATATTGAAAAACATTGTGTTTAGTGCCATCATATTGAGGTACTGATAATATAATTCCAAAGTGTGTATTTTTATTTGAATTTATTAATAGAGTTTTAATACAAATAGCAAAGGGACATGGGTTTTTTTAAATGAAAAAAGAATGATAGAAAAGTTGTGTTTATTCAAAGAAGATAATCAGATGAATATACACAATATATAGAAAATTGGTTCACTATATTACCACTTTTAGAAAAAAAATACCATGAATCCTTTTCTTGGTCATCTTTTGGGAGCTAATTAAAAAATATTTATACAATTTTTATTGCTCAATTTTGAAAGAAAAGACTTTTAAAAATGACATGAGTGAGTACATTCAATCCTATTGGGATACATAATGAGTCGAACAATATTTGGATCAATGTTTTATTAACTTATTTCAAATATTGAATTTTGATGGACCAATGGGAGTCTCCATGGAATGGATGTGGGTTCTCTAAAAGTGTACAAACCTTTTTAAACTTTACCTTCCTCGTTTGGTTTCTTATCTTTGTATTCTTTTAAGATTTTTATAAAAGATAATAATGAAAATAACTCTAACATGTTATAGTGTTAAAATTTCATAATTATTTATCTTCTCAAACATATAACCAAAGATTTTCCCCCCTTCTCAGTGGTACAATGATCATAAGGAACATTATGTCGTATCCGAGGCAAAGGTTATTGTTTCTTTATCGTTATTAGGGAAAATTAAAACTTAGTAAATAATAAAGGTATTTTTATATTATATTGAAAAAATAGCATGGATGTATAAATAGAATGACAACCAATCTTATGTCTCCTATTTTAAAGGTCATTAACGTATAAATAGTTTTGTTTGTACCAATTAAAAAATATACTACCATGAAATTTTCTATAAAAATAAATTATCATGTAGATAGGAAAGAAAGTTATTTAATTTTTATGTATTTATTATAAAATATTTTGATGAAGGTTACGTTTCTCAAAAGATCCAAGGAATCATGGTGAAAACTTGAATGTATATTTGAGGAAAACACTAATGTGAATAAATAAAAGTTACAAATAAAGTTGTATGAAGATATTTGAAATATGGATAATGAAACCATTGAGGAGTACTTAAAAAATTTTACAGAATATTTTTAAAACATAATTGAATTTTTAGAAATCTTAGAATACTCAAAAATATTTAAGAAACTCATAAAAAACATACCTGATAGTGTAGAATCTAAATTCTCTAACTTTGAAGATAAATTCTATTTTTTACTTTATGAATTTAATTAATTTATTATTTTTTAATTAATGTGTAATGTTTGAACATTTAAAACAATAACCAAGGATGAAATGGATTTTGAAGCTATGAGAAAGATGAAAATTCAATATACTATGATTATGAATGTCAATGTTTCTAAAGATAATAAGGATATTGAAATAAATTAAAAGGAATTGTCCCTTATCATTAAAAATTATCAAAAAGGTAATTTTATATATATGGTAAAAATAATAATAATATGTTTTGATTATATTATAATTGAGAATTTCTATATCCATTTTCACATGAAGAACTTTGGAGAAAATAGAAATCATTTTGAAGTATTAACATGGTGCAAGAAATGGAACAATACATCTATGGAAGATAAATATTAAAATAGTTATAATGAAATGTTCACTCAAAATGAATGAATTTTTTCAAGTAAAAAATTCTAATTTTTATTTATTGATAATTATTATTTAGAAGTTTAATGTTTCATAAAATATAAAGCATTATTCCTATTTTTTTGAAAAATCTTGATTCATCAAATAGTGAAAAATAATAAACTATTTAGGAAAAATATTGATAATGCCATCATGGATTATAGTATATTTGATTTCATGAAATAAAATTAAACAATAAATCAAAATGATGTATACTGAATTTGGAAATAATAGTTAATGAAAGAACCATTCTATAAAATATGAATATGAGATTATCTAGGTGATCATAAATCTCAAACTAAGTATGTTTTTACATGGAAAAATAGTGGGATATATCTATAATAAACATTCATATAATGATGATGTGGTTATTAAAAAAAATCAAAACTCTTTAAGGTTCAAAGTAATATAATAAAAATAGATTAAAGTTTCAACAAAGAATTAAAGGTAAAACATATAACCAATAAATCTATTGAGAAGATGAATTCAATAAATTAAGTTAAACTCTCCCCCACTAAAATTAAATATTCATCTGGTTTTAATAACTTTGAATATGTTTAGAATTTTTTTGTAAATCTTATATTTTGAAATGATTTGTTAAAACCATCATATGAAAAGAAAATTTTTGGTAATATCTATAAGAAATTTTTCCCATAATAAGTGGAATAAAAAATCGAAAATTTTTATGAACCATCGAAAATTAATTTATGGGAAGGGTAAAATTTCTATTAAAATTAATATTTATTATATATTTTTCATTATATAGTTTTTTAGGAATATAATATAATTTTCAGCACAAACTTTACCAACTAAAAAAACAAATTAATTGAGGGGGATTAATAGTGGAATAATGTTGGGTAACATTCTTAATTTGTAAGAATAAATAACAAAATAAAAAAAATTTGTTATAATATTTTAAATAAAAAATCAGCTCGAATGTGTAGTGGAATATTATAGATGTTACAACTAACTTTGTATCTTTTATAAAAAACATATAACAATAATTCTGTGACAAAATTCCTATTATAGAAGATATAAATATTCCACAATGATAAAATATAAAACATATTATTTCTTGAGATATCTCTAAGTACATGAAATATGAATAACCAAGGTACTCTTAACACTAGTTGTTCTTATCATTTTATAGGAAAGTTAATAATGTTGAATGATGCTAAAAATAATGCTGGAGTAGCAGTTAGTTTTGGAAATGAAATTTATAAAAAATTAGGTGAATGGGAAATTATATGATTTAAGATAAAAAAACTAAAATATACAAGTGATATATATGTCAATTTCCTCTAAGAAAACATAATATGTGTGGGACATATTTATGATAAAGAAAAGGATGTAATGTTTATGAAATATTCATGTACCATAAGTGTTGTGGAGGATGGTATTGTTGTGATTATAAGAGAAATAACTAGTGAAAATATCTATTTGATTTCATCATATTTTAACCCTAGTAAAATGAATTTTGGCTAGAATTGTATAACTATACTGCCTAAAATATATTCACTAATAAAATAACTAAAACCTAATAATAAAGATGATGTTATTTGTATAACATGTTAGAAAGTGGTGATAGTTGGATAATGGAATTAGAATGTTTAAATTCAATATAGATTACCTATTGATCTTATTAACTCAGATAATTATTAGAAAATGAGACATCAACCAATGAAATAAGTTTTTTTACATTATCACCCTTATTGATCATTTTACTCAAATAAAAAACATTATTCTTATGGATCATAAATTATAGGCACTGAAAATGATTAAATATTTCAAGGAGATATTGAATGTTTTTTAAGTTATTGTATAATAAAATTGAGAAAATATAATGAAAATGAGTACACCAGAACGATTTCGAATCATACATGAAAATTATTAAATTAAAAATCAAACCATTTAACTATAAAGCTCTAAAAACCATGTGGTAGATAGGTATAACATAAGTATAAAAATTATATTTTTTCTATAGAGAAGTTGTTTGTAATAATATACAAGTTCATAACACATATCTTCTAAGGAATTAATCTAACATTCTTACATATGAGATTTTGTATAACAAAATTAACATTTGATAAATATTTAATGGTGTTTGGATTTACATTTTTACTAAAAATACATATTTTAAAAAAAATTATGAAAAATTCATGTAAGGCTATTTCATGGGATATTCACACAATGAACAAAGATTTAAATATCAGAATAAATGTACAAAAATGGTATTGGGTTAATATGATGTTAAATTTGATGAAAATACAACATCATTGACAAATCTTTAGAAAAATATTGTTGACAATAAATTGATTAATTCCATGGATAATATCAAAGTAAAGATTAATGTGAAGAAAAATATGTGACTAAATATTTAAAATAATAATATAGAGAATAGAGTGAAACATGATGAAAAAATGAGGTATATAATTTTATATAGAAAAAGGTAAAATTTGTGAATAATATTGGAATTTGAAAACTTCTAGTTCAAGAAAAAAAGATATCACTTATCTTACTAGACCTATCGGTATCTATTTTAGAGGTTGTTGAACAAAAAGAATGTGCTGATTAAACAAATTTTGAGTTAGATAAAAGTTAAAAGAGTTACATATGGTTAACTGATCTACATTCAGTAGGAAGATGTATTATTTAGGGAAATTTGGTGTATAGAAACAAGTTTAATAATCATGTAGTGGATTTGAGAAATAATTTTAGACTTTTTTGAAATGATTATTCAATAGTGGAAGGTGTGTATTTCAAAAAATAACGTTTCCCCCATTTTGATGGTGGAAATAATATGAATGTTCTTCATAGTGGATACACATATTTGATATATTGTTTATTATATGGATTCCAAGCCATATTTCTTATATTGAGAGATTATTGATGATCTTTATATTTAGAAACATTTTGGGTTCTTATATGAAAAATACAGAACCAAGGATTGTATGATTATGGATGCCATATGTGGGATGAAATAAGATCCATTATACTAGTAAAAAATTATTGTTTTTTCAAAAAGATGAATATTTATAAAGATAAATGTTATAGAAACTTATATGTGAAGGAGATAAACTCAAGTATCATTATTGTTTTTTTGTTCATTAATTAATTATTACATAGGATAGAGAAAAAATTGTATCTTTGATGGAGAAATGAATATATATTTTTTAAAATTTCAATGAATAGATAATTAACCTTTTATTTAGGATTATAATTTTGACAGAGGGAAATAAATATATTAATATTAAAAGAAAATTATTCCATGGAATTATTACAAAAAATATGGAATGGAATATTCAAAACAATTTTCTACTCCGATTTATTTTCTGGAATGAAGATTAGTAATGACGAGGAAACAAAACATGTAATTCATACAGATTTCTAATAGTTTCTAGGAATTTTTCTATAACTTATATCATTAAGTTCATACATCATGTATTTTATAAAATACATTGTGATATAAACATGATATTATATTATTAATTTTATTGGGGTACGGATTACATAAATAAGAAATAAACATTAATAGAAACATTTTTCCAGGGATAATGTAGTACAAGATAGCATTATACGAAATATATTTACTAACATCAGAATAAAATATGTTAATTATGTTTTCTCTACCCAATCTTGAACTCAATGATTTAGATAAAAGTTGATATAGAAGAAATGGGGGTCATAGATTCTATACCATTAAAGATTCATTATGATATTCAATGCACCATTTACAATATCAAAAATCCAATACAATATCCATGATCATAAAACATTGATATAAAATATCAATTAATAAAAATAATGGTTATAGCGGAGATTGTATTCAATAATATAATTCTATAAAATGTTAACTTGAATCAATTTTCCAAACAAACATAGAAAGGTAGTGATTTTTGGAATTGGAGATTAAAATTATTGTTCATTCTCCAAAAAAAGCTTCCTAAAAATTTTAAGGTAGTTCCCCACCATTCATTGGATTATATTGTTAGAATAGGTATGTAATTAAATCTTTTTCCTAATTTGGGGGGGATTGATATTTGATCTAAAAAGTGTATCGTATGTAATAATTTTTTAAAATTGAATCTAAATTTGTGGTCAACCTAAAATTGGGGAGAGAAAAAATATGAGAATGATAAAGTGAGGATGTTTATATTTTTATAACCAAAAAACATTATTGTAACCGAGACATGTAAATATTATTAAAACAATACATGATCCAGTATTGTGGTGTCATTAAATTCCTTATAACAATGGTTGTGATTTGAGGATAGTTGTTAAAAAATTTGAGTTATAAATTTTTTGAGTGGTTACAAATTTTTATATTCAATTTTGAAATTTTTAAAACAAATCCTATGTGGGGAATTAAAGATAAAATTTTTATTTCTTAACAATTTTTTTATTTTTTAAAACATTATTTTCTGATGATTTTTTTATAAGTAGGTGAGAAGTTATAATGATTTTTTAAATATATACTTGTAAAAATGTATATTATTTGTGTTTATTAAAATATTTCCTAACATTATGGAAATCGCATGAGTTTTTCAAATGAAATGATGGGAATTTCGAGTAACCATATAAAGATCAGCAACAAAAACAATTCTCATTTTTTTATTAGAATTACAAAAAATGCCATTCACCAAGGAATTTCTAAAAGGAAGCACACAAGATGAAAACCATTTCTTGAAAAATTTCATTCTAAAAACATTCTAGGGAAGAGAAAATGTTGTGTTTATACAAGCAGATGTTTTCCAAATGTCAATAGGAATATAAATTAAGATAATTAGACAAACATGATTGGATAAGAGGGATGAAGTGTTTTTGGGGTAATTATTTGGGATTTCTTAAATGATAAAGAGATTAAAAGTTGTATAAAATGTATTATTTAAAGATCAGTGAAATGGAGTGAAATAATGAAAAATATGAGTACACTAGAAAAAAGAAGTTTCCTGTGACCAATAATATTATTATAAAATTATTATATTATAATGATTTCATGACAAATAAAAAATTTCATTACCATACCCACCCATAAAATTATGGTTTATTCATGTTTCGAATATTCTAACCCCATACTAGAAAAATATTGTAAAATACTATCATAAATGATTCTGGGAACACAAATATAGAAAATATTATAATTTATTATGAAAATAAGGATTTGTAATGTTTCTTTAAATGTTATATTAAGTGTTTAACTTATTTTTAAAATGCATTCTTCAAAGGATAAAATCACATAAATAAGTATAGATTGATTCTATTTTCATTAAAAATAACAAAAAAAATATTCAAATGAGATAATAGATTTACAAATAAGTATAAATTATCTATTATATTGACTTAAAATTTATATTAATGATTAATTTTGATATAATATTGGAAAAACACTGATAATGTTAAGATACTTCAAAAAATTCAAGAGAAGTTACACCATGTTTTTAAAATATATGTATATAATCTACAAGTATAAAATAATAATAAATAATTATAATAAAATTTTATATTTAGAAAATATTATTAAATAAGTTATTAGGATTATAATTTTTTTAAAGGATATTCATTATCAATATCGAATGCCAATGATTAAGCTCCCCATATCTTTTACAAATTTTCTAATCCATGATACATGTTTGATATTATGCACATTTATTTCATTTATGTTATATATTCACTACACTATTTATTTAATCTATAATGATAATATTTAAATTCATTATATTTTATTTTCAATTTTATGGTTCTAATCATATTCCAATTTAATTATTATTTTATCATTACTGTAATTGTGTTCCATCTCAATTTACCTTCTTTGAGGAACACTTTGTTTATAAAGATAATATTCTTTAATTAGAGCATATATTAACTATTAGATATATCATATCATGAATTATCATATATTATTTTTATTTGAATATTAATTTTAATCACTCTATTTCATGGTGTTTTATTAAAATCATTCTTATTCCATAAAGAATATTATTTATTGAAAAAATATTTATTGGAGTTATAATATTCCATCACGAACAATAATCATTAATTAATTATTTCTTTTATAATATTATTTTATATTTAATTTTATATATCTTCATTTGTAAAATGATATTTTTATTTAACTATTCTATCAAGATGAATTTCATCTAAATATATTTATTATAGTGTCAACAATAATTCTAATTATCTTTTATGAATATTTTTCTTCTATGTACATATTATACCATACCTAAAATATTTTACCTAAATAAAATTATTTTTTTTCTCATGTGACCTATATATTTCACTTATCCTATATTAGAAATTAATTTGTTTCAGAAATTTTATGAATTATGATACAAATAGAGGTATTTCATAATTTTCGAATGGATTTCCATACTTTAAAATAATTTTTTTATATTACACACTATGATAATTTTTTATAACAAATATTTATTTTCAATGATATGTTATAAAAGATAAATTTTGAATGTAAAGGTTTAAAAAAATAAAATAACCATTTTGAAAATCTGTTCAATTTTAAAAGATCCATTTTTATAAAATATTTTTAAAAATAATATTTTGAAATGTGTTTTCACATGACGTTTTTCTATCCATAATATCTTTTTTAAGGAATGAAATGTTATATTTATTTTAAAATATTTCTCATTGGTTCACAGTTCACCATTTTGAAGATGAAATTTTCATTATAATCATAACATTATACTTTTCACTAAAGTTAAAGTAGTTTTATAAAATCTATTTTATGATTTTTCCTCATATTTTCTAATTCTCCCTAAAGTACACACATTATTAGATGTCTAATTTCAATGACATAACTCCTAATATTATTAAGAAATTCTATTTCTAGGTGATTTAATTTATATTTTCAACTATTTATATTAAAATTTTACTTTTTTTGTGACACAATCTAGAAAAGAGAAAAAACCAATTTTTTATTTAATGGTTTAATTAAGATATACTGATTGATTTTAGTTGGCACACATATATATGGATTATTAATATTTTTGGTCTCATACTGACTACTAATGCATTGGATGAAAATTTATATCTCATAAGATAATTATATTAAGCATGCATATTTATTGAATCACTTTCAGAAGCATGGATATTTTTTTCACAACAGGAATAGTATATAATTATATTTTTCACAATAGGAAGCATCATAATTTCATTTTATCAAAAAATGAAGTGAATCTATTTATTTATTCACAATTTTATAATTTTCATATGCTATGTTTAATATAATTGTCTATTTCATGTTATGTTTCATGGTCTTAGTTTATTTACATGTCATATGATAATGATTATGCTTCTTTGATCATGTTTATCATGTCATGATTCCACTCTCTTTTTACAGGGTATATATTCTTCCATTTGATAGTTCATTAACTTCTATCAGTATTTAAGGGAATATTTTATTGTTTCATATTCATTTTAATAATAAATTAATTCTATTCCCATGTTTTCTTGTGTAGATATGACATATACCAAGACAAAATTGAGATGATTTTTCCATTACAATATGTTTTAGATAACACTTTTCTAATGATTCTTTTCCAATGGTTCGGAAGAAAAGGATAACATGTGAGAAATCTAAAATTGATTTTAGTGGAGTTTCATTTTTGGGAAACTTTTACGTGTGTTTAAAAATAAATCTCTTACATAGTTATTGTTCAAATACCCTAATCAAAATGGTCCTTTGAGCTGTTTTGGATTATTGTGAGTTCTAATAATAATATAAATTATTAAACATTTAGATTGAATTATCTAAATTTTATCAGTATTAATTTAAATATTTTTTGTTTTTAGAATCAAGCCTGAGTGTATGGGTATAAGGTGTTGTGGTTGGTTTCAAAGATGTGTTTAATTGTTTTTTAGGAATACTTTTGTTATTTTTAAATATTACTATAATTTGACTTTTATCAAAAAATATGGATATGATTAAAGGATATGTATATATATAGGATAACATACTGAATTATTGGTGATGTTTTGTATATGTAGTTTTCCCGAATATTAAATCCATGTTTGGATAATGAAAATTTTATATGGTTGTAAAAAATATTCACCTTGGGGTAATCACCCTAAAAAAGTATTATTGTGTGTCAAATCAATCATTACTATGGTGCATGATGAGTTGTCCTAATGCTGCACAATTGGTGGGAAACTCTCAAGGGATATTCTTTGGTTAATCACATTCTATTTACCAAGAAATATGATGGAATTGAATTAATTATTATATTCAGATAATTTAGGTTAGATAACTTAAAATGAAATTGATTATATAAAAAATGGTTTAAATTAATGGAGTTTTAGGTATGTTCATTTATACCATAGACGAACACAATGTATCATAGAATAAAATAAATGTTTCATTGGAAAATGAATCATATGATTTACTTTTTCAAATTTATATGATCATTTATAATTAATTTAGTAGATTGTATCATATCATTTTTGTTGGAATTATTTTTTTGGATTCATGATCCTGAAAATGAAAATATTAAAGGTAATTCCCTAAAAACTCCAAAAAAAACAAATATGGGATAAATAGTTTCATAGTCATACTAATTTATATTAGGTATATATCTTATTAGGGATATATATTTATCTTATTATAGATATCATAGATTCTTCCATTAGAAAAAAATAATTAAAATTTCTAGAAGAAAATTTATTTAACTGTGAGGGCTAATGTATCACCTAAATATTTTTTAATATATATATATATATTTAAATTAATATTTTTTTTGATATAATGCTCAATAAACAATACTAAACTAAAATATGATAGGATTTATTTTTAATTAAGAACATTAACTAATAAAAAATATTTTCAAATAAAAAAACGTTGTAATCAATTAGAAAATTCATAAAAAATTTATTAGGAAAACATAATGTTTTAAAAACACATTTTTTCAAAAAATTTTTTTTTTATAATAAATATTGAATTAAAATTAAAAATTAAGTTTTATAATTTATAAAATATGAATATTAAAAAAATAAAAATCATTTTTTAATTCTCTATAAAAAACTATATTTGGGCAGGTTATTTTTGTTTTTATAAAATAATTGATTTTTAGGTGAATTGTAAAATATACAGATTCCTATAATACGATTATTTTTTCAATTATAATCACCCAAGAATGGATTAAATTATTTTGAAACTATTTCTATATAGAAATATACATTTAAAAACAAAAATATTTTATTTAAAAATATCATATGGAATTTAGAATACCCACGTGTTGTTTCTTGTAATTGTAAAGAATATTTCAATTTGAAATATACTTTTATGTACTTATATTAAAAAATGGGTTTCATCATGTATATAAATTCAATAAAAAATGATATTTATAAAATTTATACCAGCATTAGCATGCTATGTAATTGGTCAAATTTAATTTTTATCATAAAATATTGATTATAAATATTAAAATTGTTGACTGCAATAATGGAAAAACAATTATTTTTAGTTAATTTTTTAATTAATATTTCATACATTTTATCAAATAAAATAAGATAACAAAAAATGAAAATGGGTGTTAATATTATGATCTAACCTGTACATAAGTATATTATCACTCAGTCAATTGAAAATCCATTCAAAATAATATTAAAACGTAATTCTAAAAAAACATTTTCAATATTTTTTCCACAAATTTAATGTTTTAAATTAAAATTATGTTATTTGAATTTATAAATTTAATTTGATTAAGTATAGGATGTTTTTTTTCATATCACATATGTAATGTCCCAGTTCTAGGTGCTGCCCATAGGTTCCCGTACCCAATTGGTCACATGACATCAAGGGTATTTCCCCAAATTCTAGAGGCTACCCACTAGTATTGAGGGCCATGTGTGTGATAGTGGAGAAACTATTTCCTCAATGGTAGTGTAATGTAGTGGAAATAAATAGATAACAATAGTGGAAGAAGTAATAACATAAAATAAGTAAATAGTAGAATAATGAAAGTAAGAATAAACTAGAACACATATATAAACAATGCATGATACATATGTATAGGAAATAATCCAAAAATGTCTCAATGTTGGAATATAGTACTAAACCAAAGTACAAAAAAATAATCTCCAGCAGTATCTCAAGACTCAAGTTGGTCCCCTTCTCTCCATCTCCACAGCTCTCAAGTACCCGTCATAGAAGGGGGCTAGACCATATCTATACCTACAACAATATAATCTGTTTGGGCCCAAAAGCATGATGCAAAAAATGCGTGGGACGAATCCCAATAGGTAACCACCCAAATAACTGTGCCTAACAGTCAGTGAATATATATGGAAGGAAATAAGAAAAATTAAGCAGTAAAAAATGAAGTACTCAAAACTAAACAATCCTATTGTTTTAATTGCATTATTTTTCATATATCAAGTAAGAAGCTAATCAAAATTCAAGTAAACATATTGGAAGTACTCACAGCCTGACCCCTATGGTTCAACCAATAAAACATAAGCAACCCTCTGGGAAGTACTCACAGTCTAACCCCTCTAGTTAATCTTTAACAAAGACTCTTTTAAGAAGAACTCACCATCAATTCCCCCTATGGTCTCATATCAATAACTAAAGACACACTAAGGAATCACTCAATATCTAATTCCCCCTATAGTCTCGCAACATGGAACTACATAAACATTGAGGGAGAACAGTGTCCATTCCCCCGATGGTCTCACAATGTAAAAATAAACAGACACTCTTGAGAATCCCTCACTGTATATTCCATCTATTGTACAATACACCAGGTATCCATAGCCCTGTGTATGTCAATAATAAACAATTATGTTAAACATTCAATGTAATCCTTAAGAAATACTTGGCTAACAGCTTTCAAGAACTGCTTGGCTAAAAAA
Source organism: Viscum album (assembly GCA_963277665.1). NCBI lineage: Eukaryota > Viridiplantae > Streptophyta > Magnoliopsida > Santalales > Viscaceae > Viscum > Viscum album. The sequence continues at coordinate 599,590,330 of OY728151.1, forward strand.
GTATAATCATATAATAGCATCATATAATATCACTCCATCCTAACAACACTAGGCTTGGAAATCTATCATCATAACTAGGAAATCTAGACCAAGTAGTCAATATTAAAACAAACATGGAGAACAGATCCATAGAACAGAAAATAACCCTCTTCACAATCATACAACCTCTACTCAGGCACACAAGACATAAAAGGCATTAACAGGGCTAAAATCCCTAAACACGCAATAAATCTTTATTGGGTATTGGGAACCGTTGCCCATAATATTCAAAGAATAACTATGGAAAGGCATAAACCACCTACCTCAAAGTTGTACGATCGATATACCCCACCTTAGGCCTTTGAATCAACCTAGAACAACGTAGATCCACAAAAACGTCTAAACTGTTCAACCAAGGATATCTCACGAAAGGAGGAAAATCAGGAAAAAAGGTTCTAGAATAAGGAATAACTCATTTTGGTGATTCCAATGCAATGATAGTGGTTTAATTAGAGAATGGATGATCGATCACGGGATCCTAGAATAATCGAACTCTTCAATCGCACATGGATGAGATGCCATTAGAATAATAGGTTTCTATGAACGATACGTGACCACTATCTGAGATAATAATTAAAAATAAAAGTATATGGCATGTTCCTAAAGTTACATGGTGTGTACATTCTTTAACTAGGCCTTGCTTTAGGCAGTTTCTAGGTCACCCCACACAGCCATGTACTCAGCTGTTACACAGCTAGTACACGGTCGCCTGCGACAACTGGGTACATGGCGTGTACTTCTAAGTACACAACATGTACTCTATAAATTTCTATAATCTACTCTTTTTTCTAAAAAACACCAGAAAAGAAAATTCATAACTTAAAAAATTCACGGTTCATAAAAAATTCCCCCATTAATGAAAATTTTCCACGAATTTCCCTTGCAAGGAGGCATAGAAGAAGAATCCTCAAACAACACTGACCACTGTGATCGTACATAGACCTCCATCTCCCAAGTCTTTTTCTGTACTAACATGTGCTACCATATCAATCATATCAGAAGAATATACTAGCCATATAGAACCTTTTTAATGTGGTAAACTATTCAGATAGGATTCTCCTCTAACAATGCATCCACCTCCAACTCACCCTCCTTATGTTGAAAAAAATGAGACAAATCTGATAAGTAATGCCATAGCTGAGAAACGTGAACGATTTCATGAATAGAACAATACCTCTGAGAAAACTACAACCAATATGCAACCGGTCGGACTATCTCCAAAACCTCAAATGGCTCATCATATCTCGATTAAATCTTGACCTATCCCCTAATCTTCTTGTGTCCCATCCTCAGTGTGACACGTACAAAAATATGATCTCTAACCTCGAACTCTAGAGTTTGTCTTCATCGATCAGTATAATACTTCTGTCATGACTGTGTAATAGTCATCCTCTTCCAAATAAATTCCACCTTCTCTGTAGTCTACTGGACATGATGAGGTCCTAGCATAGCTACCTCACCTTCTTCTAGCCAACATATGGGTGAATGGCATGGCATATCGTATAAAGCCTCATAAGGATCCATATGAGTAGTTTCATGAAAACTATTAGTGTATGTAAAATCTAAAAGTGGTAAGTGCTTATCCCAAGGTTCTCTAAAATATAGCATGCATGCTTGAAGCATGTCCTCTAGAACCTGTATCGTACGCTCGGACTGACCATCTTTCTTGGGATGGTAAGTTGTACTTAGAAATACCTATGCACCCAAATCACTATATAATCCCTGTCTGAAACAATGTTTGTGCCACTCCATATAAACATAAAATCTCTTCGATTTATATCCTTCCAAGATCATAAACACTGAAGGTCTCCTTTATCATAAAGAATTGAGAAACCTTCATGAGTCTGTTAATGAAAACCCATACTACATCATTCTCTCGAGGTGACCTCAGAAATCCTATCACGAAATCCATCGGGATATCATTCCACTTCCACTCGGGAATGGGTAACTACTACAGTAGACCTTCTTGTCGGTTATTCCCAGCCTTCACCTACTAACAAGTGGAAAACCTCATTAAAAACCTAGAAATATCTCTCTTCATACATGGACACCAATACTGACAACATAGATCTCGATACATCTTGGTGATACCAAAATGAACTGACCAAATCAGGGAATAAAAGTCCTGTATCAGCTCCTCACTTATGTCTACTAGCACCCATACATGCCCATGAAAGCACAAGATCTCATCCTCTATTATGGTCCATCCAGGAATAGTGTATGACCCTGTCTGCTGTGACCCTCCAAATGCATCCTAGAGAACAGAGCCATAAGCTACCACTCACTGCTGGCCTCCTTAACTGCATGAATCTGAGTCATCCAGCTCAGCCCATCAGCTAAGGCGTTACCGTTCCCAAGAGTATAGGAAAGATCAACATCAAAATACATAAGGTACTCAACCCACCATCGTTGTCTGAGATTTAGATCATGCTGAGTGAAGGTATACTTGAGCCATTCGTTGCTAGTGAAAGCCAAAAAATACTCTCCCAACAGGTAATGTCTCCAATAGCATAAACCATAAACAACTACAGCCAACATGACATTATGTGTCGTGTAATTACTCTCATGTGGCCTCAACTACTAATACCCATATGCAACAACTCCTTCTCCCTATATAATAATTTATCCCAACTCGATACCTGATGAATCATATTAAATAGTATATCTCTTTCCTAGCTCTTGGAATACTAGTATCAGTGCGGAATTCAACCTCCCTTTCATCTCCGGAAAAGATGCCTCATAAGAATCTGACCACAAGTACTTCGCACCATTCTTAGTTAGTCCCATCAGTAGAGATGTTAGTCGTGAAAAGCCCTATATGAAACACCTGTAGTATCAATACATCCCAAGAAAACTTTGTACCTCAAAGGAGTTCTTTGGTTTATCCCAGGAAACTACTACTATCAATTTCTCAGGGTCTACTGATACAGTTATCTATGAGATAACGTGACCCAATAAGTAGATGTTGTCCATCCAAAAGTGGAATTTTGAGAGAATAACATATAACTGAAGATCTCTTGGTGTACTCAAAATGATCTCAAGATGTGTGGCATGATCATGTAGTGTGTGAGAGAACACCAAGATATCATCCACAAAAACTACCATGAAATAATCCAAGTATGCATGGAATACTCTATTCATTAGTGCCATGAAAATTGCAGGCACGTTCGTGAGACCTAATAACATAACCACATACTCGTATAGACCATACTCGCTCTAAAAGGCAGTAAGAGGTATATCACATGGACTAATGCAGAACTGATGGAAAGCTAATCTCAAGTGAATCTTTGAGAACACCAAGGCTCAACAATGATTATCAAAGAGATCATAAATACTTGGAAAGTGATATCGGTTGTTGACCATCAACTAGTTCAAATTCAGATAATCCACAAAAAGGCAGAGGGTACAGTCCGTCTTCTTCGCAAACTGGAAAGGTGAACTCCAAGGAGAAGTACTAGATCTGATGAAACCCTTCGCCTGTAACTCCTCTAACTACTTATTGTGCTCATGTAACTCTGGTGTAGTCATCCTATTGGGAGAAATGGACACCAGTGCTTCTCCTAGCACATGATGTGTAGAAAATTATACCTCTCACTCCATAGGCAAACCTAAAAATTCCACTGTAAATAAATCACTGAAACAATCCACCACTATAGTAAATTACAACTGTGAAGTCCCATGGTCATGCAGATATTGACAAGAAATATGGGATGTAACTCCTCTCAACCCATGATGCTCAGGTCCCACTCTACTTTCTTGGACATCCCATTCGCCCTTATGCAGAAAAAAACTCCCATTTGGGGATGTGAAACTCACCCTACGACAATAGCTATCAACCACATCCTAGAAGGGAACTAATCCTTCCATTCCTAGAATGACATCATAGATTTTCATTTCTAGGACATAGAGGTCTCATAAGAAGTAACCCCACCAACCCCAATAGGGCACACCTTTCAATAACGTACACTAGACATTCATTTCCCCCAATGGAGTGTCCATCATCAATACACAAGAAAGAAGAACAGATAGAGAGACCAAGGCTCTCTATAATAGCAACATATATGAAACTATGGGAATACCCTTTATCAAAAAGAGTAGATGTTAAAACTGAGGCAACTAAGATCGTACCTCGACTGTAGAGGGTAAATGATCCTGCTCATGCTTGGTTTGCTCCACTGAAAATGTCTAGCATGTATCATGGCCCTGAGAACCTACCTAACCACCCTGACTTGATCCACTATGTTGTCTATAAAATCCTAGAGACTTTTTTACCATGGTCGTGACCTCCACCTCCACCTGAAAATCCATAAGAACACTAGTTTTCCGACGAATGTGAAACTGGTGGGCATGCTCGTGTATGTGGAGTCATATATGAAATCCTATCACCAGCTGCTGGTGAGATTAACTGAAAGAAACGCTAAGGATGACCCATATTTTGGTAAGATCAGCACGCCACTAGGTCTCTCGATAAATACGACCTTGTATGACCGCTCTTTCTGCACTAGTAGCACACCACCTGGCTACAAGAAGAAGTATCATGTTTCCTCGGATCCCCATGCATAGAGTCCCTGTGGTGCTACCTATTGTTAGAAGGTGGGTTACTAACTCTAGATGTTGAGCCTCCCTAGATCATATCTCTATAATCACTCAGATTGTGCTCTGTGATCAGAGCTTGGTTGACTATAGAGGTGATGTAATTCAAGTTGAATATTTTCACCTAAGATCAGATGTCATGCCTAAGACCATCCTAAAACATCCTCGCCAAAAATAATTCATCACCAACTAGGATGGGTGTGAAGTGCTGGAACTCTGTGAAGTGAGAATAATACTCCATAACTGAAAGATTACCCTTCTCCAGACTCATGAACTCTCGGGATCGATCGACCCTCAAACTCCCTGGGTAGAAATAATGAAAGAAGGTGTGCTAGAACTCATCCCAAACCATAACTTTCTATCTTCCCACCTATGAGATCACATCCCACCATCTCCTAGTAGAATCTTGAAGCATATATATAGTGAGATCCACCCTCTCTATGGAGGTGACTAAAGATGCTCAAAGATAGTAAGCATTTCCTCTAACCATGATTCTATTGCTTGAGGTTCTCCTTCCCCTGAGAAAGTGAGAGGATGTTACTGTTGAAAAAACTGAATCAATTCTGCCATAGACGGGACATGATGCGGTGGTCCCAAAAAGATATGCAAAAAACTCATGAATCCCTCTTGGAACTGTGCATCGACATATGTATTCTGGATAATGGTTTGTGCTAAGACGGGCACGACACGAGGATCTTATAGTAGTCCCTGATCAGCCATGTCTGATGTCTTATCAATGCCTTGTATCTGGCGTACAATCAGAGGACGTCTTTGTGTCTTGACTCTGAAAGGTTAAGCACACACCTTAGTTCAATATTATCAAGGAGTACAAGCATAGAAGTGTAGGAATAGAATAGGAGAACAAAATCATTCATGTTTTTCAAAAGATGGATACACAGTGTGTATGACCCATACATGGAGTGTTCCTTTAAGCATGCACGTGGGTGTGTACTCCTACCAACCCTAGTTGTGTAACACCCCATTTACACATCATGTTCTCCCAAAACATGGAATGTACTTGAAAAATTTTCCCTGCCTGAGTTCATCTACAAGACTAACCAGCACTGTTCTCCTAGATCAAAACTACACATCGTGTTTGTGCCAGACACGGTGTGTACTAGAAAAACATTCACCAACCCATGTTTTTAGTCACAGAACCGGTTATATGGTTGACTCTAAATGGCATGTTTATTCTAGACACGACACACACAAACTACTAATAATACACCCTTGTCGTTGGTCACATTGCTGGAAACATGGTCTATACACACGACATGTGCGTCCGGTACACGACATGTTCCACCAACGATTTCCCAACCTTGTGTCTCTTCCCACACATCAAGTGATAGGGTTAGAGACTACATGGCATGTAGATATAGTAAACAGTGTTTACTTAATATAAATATATCCTTACCGAACATAAGGATACATGGTTTGTATTTAGCAATACACACTGTGTATTCAAGTTGTTTCAGAACAGTATGACTTAGAACAACTCTTGAACCTAAAAAAACACTGAAACAAACATTAAAGTGCCAAATTACGATCCGTGAGGGACCATACTAACTGTGAATCAATGTTTTACATCTTATACATGTCATAAACAAGCATAATAGTGCAATGATCCACCAAATTTTGATCCATGAGGGACCATAACACTTCAAGAACCAATGTTTGGAATTCATTCAAATGAAACCTTACATAATCCAACACTATATCAAATAGTAGGTATTATATCAAGGTATCTATTACAACAACATGCATATCTAGAAATTTTTTTTATCACAACAACATGAAATCAGCAATGCACCCTAAATGGCATGGAAAGAATGCATGACATGTTATCTCTAGAAATCTCTTATATGATGCATGAGATGGAATACCCTCATCTCATCGGGTTTCAACAGAAATAGAACATTAATATTACCAATTTTAATAGAACAAAACATGTGAATCACCCAATGTTAAAATCAAATCAACTATAATAATTGAAAAACTAGAAAATTGAAACAATCAAGGTAAATTAGCTTTTCCTTATACACAGGTTAGCTACTCCTAGGAACTACATATTAATATTTTCCAATTCCATCCAATCCCTGACTATAGGCTCCAAACAGTAATTCGAGAAAAAAATAATTTCTTTGATACCACATTGTAACGTCCTGGTTCCAGGTGCCACCCAAAGGTGTCCCATGATCGATTGGTCAAATGGCCTCAAGCGCATTTCTCCAAATGCCAGAGGCTTTTCACTAGCAGGGATGGCCTTGGGTGTGATAATGGAGAAACTATTCCCCCATTGGCATAATAATGCAGTGGAAATAAATAGATAACAATAGAAGAAGCAGTAATAACATGAAATAAGTAAACAGTGGAAGACTGAAAGGAATAAATAACTGGTGAACATATATAAATGATGCATGATACATATGTCTTGGAAAGTATCCAAACAAGTCTCAATGTTGCAATACAGTATAAAAAAAGTATAAAGAAAACAAATAAACTCTTGCAGCATTACAAGCCTCATCTTAGTCCCATGCTCTCCAGCTCCATAGCAGTCAAGTACCAGACATAGAATGGTGCTTGACCTTATCTTTACCAATAGAATTATAATCTGTTTGGGCCCAAAAGAATAACCCAAACAGGGTGTGAGAAAAATCCCAGTAGGCAACCACCAAATGATATGTGCCTAACTGTCAGTGAATATATATCGAAGAAAATAAGAAAAATGAAGCAGTAAACAAGGAAGTACTCAAAATTAAACAACAATACAGTTTCAATTGCATTCATTTTCATATATCAAGTAAGAATATAATAAAAATAAAAGTAACCATATGGGAAGTACTCAAAATATAACCCCTATGGTTTAACCAATCAAACACAAGAAACCCTTTGGGAAGTACTCACAGTCTAACCCCTCTTGTTCAGCTTTATTAAAGACTCCCTAAGGAAGAACTCGCATTCAATACCCCCCATGGTATTATATCAGTAACTAAAGACACTCTGAGAAAGAACTCAACACCCCATTCCCCCTGTGGTCTCGCAACATGGAACTACAAACACTATGAGTGATCACAAATTCCACCCCCTTATGGTCTCACAATGTAAAATTAAATAGACAGTCTAGAGAAGCCCATAGAATCCATTACCCCAATGGTCTACTAAAACAGGTTCCCACAGCCCTGTGTAATTCAATTGTGCACCACAATTCCCAATAGAAAATGTAATCATTAATAACTACTTGGAAAAAAACATTGAATAACTACTTGGTAAAAAATTATAGGAATATAACAGCATTAGATAATATCACTCTATCCTATCAACACTAGGCATAGAAAACAAGAAGCCTAACCAAAAATTTTAGACCAAACAGTCAATATCAAAACAAACTTGATAAATACATCCATATCATGGAAAATAACCCTATTCACAATAAAAAAACCTCTACTCAGTTACACAAGGAATAACCTACATTAACAGAGCTAAAATCACTAAACACGCAGTACACTGTTCTAGGGTATTGGACACTTTTTCACATAATATTCAAATACTAACTACAAATTGTCACAAACCACCTACCTTGACATTTTAAGATCAATATAACCCAGCGTCATACCTTTAATCAACCTAGAAAGATGTAGATCTACAAAAACGTCTAAAACTTTCAAACAAGGATATCTCACGAAAGGTGAGAAATTCGGAAACGAGGCTCTAGAATATGGAAGAACACACCATGGTGATTCCAATGCAATCGAAGATAGTTGAATCAGTGAATTCATGATCGATCTGAGGATCTAGGAAGAATCGTGCTCTTCGTTCGCACCTGGACGAGACGTCATTAGAAGAAGGGGTTTTTGTGAATGATAAGCAACCCCAGTCCAACATAATGATTAAAAATAAAAGTACATGGCATGTTCGTTAAAGGTACACAACGTGTACTTCCCTTAACCGGGCCCTGCTTTAGTGAGTCTCCAGGTCACCGCACACGACTATGTACTCATCCATTACACGGGCAATGCACGGTCACCCACAACAACTAGGTACACGATGTGTACTCCAAAGTACACGACATGTACTTATTAAATATCTTGATTCTCTTATTTTCCTCAAAAACACAAGAAAAAACCCATACCTAAAAAGTAGTTTTGGGTTCTAACAACATATAATTTAAATGAGTGTTTTTTTAATTTTGTAGAAAAAAAAATATAACTTTGTTTAAGAATAGTTACCTAGGTAAAAATGGTGAAATGTAAAAAACTTGTTTTTTCTATTAATCATGTTTAAAACATGTATTAAAGATACATAATTAGGGTTTTATGGACCATATATCACACTAAAATACTTTATTAACCACTTTTGGATGCTTTTAACATTGGATAGTGTCATTAAATTTTTGAAGAATATTTGGCTTTCACAAAAGTCTTTGTCTCTACGGATATAAGAGGGGAAAACTTCCACCACATCATGGAAAACCATTTCATTAAAATTTAATCATGGAACAATTTTTTCTCATCCAAGAAACATATTTCATGTTTAAAAGACTACGAACGAAATTATTTAGTCCATGATTTTAATTTTTATGGATACCTTAAAGATGAATTTCAGGGTCCAAATATGGTTATTATATAATCTTTATCATTTTCTTCTTGATCATTATAATCCGATCATGACCAGGTCATAGTAATATAATATCCTTCACATAATTTTTATATTAATGTGATATTATAATAATTTAACATCCATTTTTTATTCCATTACATCCATAGAAAAAAACTATATAATTTTGATCATGATTTTTTACAGAGTACTACCTCTACAAAGCAACATCATCCATTTTTCACCATTTTCTGTCATCACTGGTTATAAGGACATAATTGATGATTTAATATAAAATATATATTATAAATATGTATTTTATGAATCAAATTCTTATTCACATCCATTCCTTCTTATTAGTTGGGAAATGAAAATTTTAATCATTTCATGTACAGAATACCACCTCCCCAAAGTAACATTTTTTATTATTACATTTCTTTTTATTCATTATAAAATCCACTTAAAATTTTATTAAAACCCATAAAAATATATACAATATATTTATCATTCTATAATAATGATATTATGAAAAAATACTCAATTTCATGACCATACTCACCATTGAATTAGTATATGTTCATGTCTGGTTTGGTCTAACCTCCTATTGTAACAATGATACATAACTCCATCATGGATGACCCTATATAATCATAAAATATAATTATTATATTTTAGTGTTCAAATAATTATTGCATTATCATTCTATAATGGTTATATTTGTTATTATACATATTATTCAAATATTTTCTTTTATCAATAAAATTACTAAAATATGATATCAATGATTTTATTTTATTGATACATTTCTAAACCTACAATGGAATTATGTATGTTAATTTTAAATAAAATATATGTTATACATTATAATACCATAAATTTTATATTAATAATGATAATTTGTATAAGATTTAATAAAAACCTCTTTATTATGAAACAATTTGGAAATGGCCAAGATAAATTACAATCAACATTGAGAATATATTATAACTAAGTAAAATATATATTTTTAGAATAATTATTCATTATGTTTTTCAAAAGGTTATAGATGTGAAAATTTTATAAAATATTTAACTAGGATGGATATTTTTGTTATATATGATATTCATGTTTTTTAATGGCAGTAAGAAATTAAGGTAACAATTTCTTTGTCTTATTTTAAAATCCATGATTAGTGTTTGATATTTTTCACCATAATTTATTTTATATGATATATTTACATATTATTTTTTTCATGTATAATGAAAATATTTCATTTCAGGATATTTTAATTTCCATTTCAAGGCATCCCACTTATGTTCTTTTTATTATTATATTACCATTATCCTAAGTGTGTTTCATCTCAACTTCCATTATTTAAGAAATGTATTGTTTATGCAAAAAATTTCATTTAAATGCTTTCTATACTACCTGTTGCAAATTTAATATCGTGAATTTTAATTTATTAAGGTTATTTTAAGATTAATATTCAACATTCTATTTCATGTTATTTTTATAAAAAGGATTATTAAGATGTAATGGAATTTGAAAACTCAAAAATTCTTTCATTGATTTATATTGTTGCATATTTCAATTTTTTCAATTATATATGTTTTCATCCATAAAAAGAATTTATATTGAAAATTATTATATATATATATATAATGATAATATTTATTCAAATCATTAAACTCGGTTAATTACTTCTCCACAAAAGTATGGCATTGTTAAGAATAATTTACACTATCATTAAATAAGATTGTTAATACATGTCCATACATTCCCTCCATTATATTTTTATCTATAATATTTTGAAATCCAATTATTTATTATCTTAGGTTGCTTGTATATTTACCTTCCATTCTCTTAAAAAGGAATTTTTTAGTCATTTTATGAAGTGGTTTTTCAATAATTTTATTTAAAAATATTCAAATGGTTTCCCATTATTTTCAAAAAATCTTTTATCATCCACTTTGTTTCCATTATTGAAAAACATTCCCTCATGTTAAATCAATATTGGTAATGTTTTTCTCGAAGTAAAACATTAAAATAAAAATTCTGTTTACCATTTCTAAATCTTTATATCATTAAAAATCTCTATAACTGATGTTTATTTTTAATATTTCATGTTTTGAAAATGTTTTAAAAATGTATTCAGTTCTCTTATTTGAATTTTTTTTTTATTTTTTCAAGGATACAATATTGAATGTTACTTTTAAATTAAAATAATTTTCAATATTTGTTAGCATTAAATTATTTAAATGACTTTTTCAAGGTAACTGCAACATCATATTTTTTTAAAAATATTAATTCATTTTCTAAAAATTGTTTTATTATTTCATTAATGGATTTAAGTATATCTAAATGAATTATTTCATTAGAAGTTTTTTTTCATGACTAAACCTACATATTAACTTATGATTTTCTATTTTCACATGATATAATTTTTTGTAACATCAGTTTACATTATTGATGTTAATTTTGGGGATGCCACCTAGAACTATTAATAAATCCACTTTGATTTCTATGGTATATTTATGATATAATGATCGATTTCAAGTGTTCACATATGTATGGATGATTTATAGTTTGGTTACTATATTTACCTTCAATGTATTAGTGAAGGGTAAATATCTCATGAGATAATGATATTAAGAACAAATATGTTATTTTTTCATAATAAGTAGCATGTATATTTTTCTTGTGTACGACAGGAATTGCACACATTTTTTTCTTTACAATAATAAGTGTGGACATTTTTTATTGATAAAAAATATTTTTAAACTCTAGTTTTCAAAATTCTATAATTTCCATATGGTAATTCTTATTCCAAATATCTTTTTTATGAAATAATTCTTGGTTATTGTGTATTTACATGTTATATGCCAATGATTATGCTCCATAGATAATTTTTATCATCTCATGAATACACAATCTTTTTTCATGGTATATATTTTCTCTTTTAGGGAAAATTTTACATATATATTCATTTTTGGTCATTTATTATTTTCAATATTAATTTTAATTGTAAATTTATCCCATGACCATGTTTTCTTATATGCCTACAATCTCACCATTGATATCATGATGATATTATTTCCCTGACTAAGCATTCAAACTCACCGATTTTGTTGCATTTTCATTCCCATGGGTAGAAAGATAAATAAAAACGTGGGATGTTTACTATGGATTATATAGGCGTCTTAATGTTGAGAAATATTCAAATGTGTTTTAAAATAAATTTCATATATATAATGTACTCAAACTCACTAAACCCAAATTTTCTCTATGTTTTCTAATATTATTTTCATATGTAATCCTAATGGGAAATTTTGGAATTTTCATCTTGCATAATATCACATGGTATGAAATTTATATCATAAATTTACTATTTTTAGTACCAATAAAATGAGTGAATGTCTGGGGGACCTCCCTATATCAATATTTCCAGTTCTCAATTTTTTTATGAGTTTCTATTGAATTGTGTTGAAAAACGTATTCATATTAGATTTTAAATTCAAATAACTAATGGATTCATCAATAAGACATATATTAATGGAGTAATTTTTATGTTATTGATAAAAGAAATAAAAATTAATTCTAAAGTTAAATATATTGTAATTTCATTTCAATTATTATTTTTTTCATCTAATTTCTCTTTAAAATAATATTGGGAGGGTTTTATTACATTATAAACTAATATTTTGTGTTGTAGTTTTAAAAAACCCAAATGTAGAATTCTGAAAATTTAATGAATATTTGGATATATTTAAAAATAAAAATAATAAAATAAATGTGATATCAAAAAATTTAATATTTAAGTATAATATATAAGTGAAATAATATAAAACATGGTGTGGTTAATATATGATTTGAGGAATCTATCGACATTAAAAAAATGACTGCACCAATCTCAATTTATGAATTTTTTAAAACAATAATTTCCAAAAAAACCCAAAATCAATTTATAATTTTATTTTTTATGAGTTATAACCTAAAATTCAGTTATAACCACAATTTATTTATATTTCATTGGTTGTGACATTAATAGTTTTTATATTATTTTTGGGCTATCAAAAATTAAAATATAAAAAGTTATGAATATTTAGATATGAGTACTCTATATGTGGTTTAATATAATTTATAATTATTATGATTTCAATATTACATTAATAGAGTAATATTTATCCACATAAAGTTTCTATAATATAAAATATTAGAGGCTCCTTAAATATTAATAAAATTTTCATATTTTATGACTCAATATTTTTATAATTATGAAATGATTTTTATGATGTAATTAATTTTTAAATTAAAATATTTAGAAAATATGATTATTTTTTATTAAATTTATTAAATGACCATAAATCCATTTCTGAATTATTTTGTGAAATGTTGTTCAATTTTACATTTCATATATTTTATAAACTATTTAATTAATATATTTGAATTTTTCATATTTGTTCTTATTAAAATGATGTCATTACCTTGGGACTATTGGGTTAAATAGATTATAGGTTTAGGGATAATGAAAAAAAATTATAATATAGGATATTTTAAAACATTTCATAGTTTTTCTATATCAAAAATTTACACACCAATATCAATTATAAATTTAACACCCATTACACAGTAAATAAAATTACTTATAATAAGAAAAATATAATCACCAAACATTGAAGCACCACACTAAAAAATAGTCAACATATTAATGTTTCTATAATAAATTCTTTTAGAAATTAGCCTAAATAAATAAAATTTATTTTATTTTATAAAAACTCATGTTAATATTAATTTTTTTAATAATATCATATTCCATTTTTAATTACTCAAATAAATAAACCCATAATTGTTAACTCAAAATATATATAATTTGGTCATCATATTTATAAAAATTTAACAAAATATTTTTGTTTTGAAAACATCATGTATAAAATTGTATTTAATAATGATATATATGTTCTATCATAGAAATATATTATTTCTAGTTACTGAATTCTGATGAATTATTATCAAAACATATTACGAAGTCATCTTTCACATGAACCATCTAAATGAGCACCATGTGATACCAAACCACATGGTATATTGTAGAATCTTCACAAATATATTCAACTTTATTTTTAGGAAATTTAATAACATTTTTTAAAAAAAACTAGGAAAACACTCCATTCCTATGTGAGAAATTATTCCAAAGAGTAATAAATTAATTTTATATGTATCATTATCAAACAACATCTATATATCGATTTAAATGTAAATTATAAAATTAAGATAATAAAATTACTTGACCTTAAACACTATAATCATTATAAAAAATATATTTTAATTATTACTAATTTCATTAATAAGGTTTCATCAAGAACTAAAAAATACAATAAACCATTTAAAAAATTTTAGGCCTTGTGAAATTTATTTATTTAAAACTACAAACAAAAAATTTAAAACATGTGGGATTTATTATTTACCCACACCCTTCATTATCAACGTATAAATTTTCCATATATAGAGTTCAAATTATATTGAGACACACCATCTTTAGATTCAATAAAATATAAATTTTCACATTTATTTTGAAAAATAAATATTCCTTTTATGTTCTAATTTATTACAATAAAAAAGGTGAAAACATATGAATCCCATATCTATAATTTTAAAATAACTAGGAAATAACTGCATAAATCTGAAAGACAATATCATATCACAATTTTATATAATTATAAAGACATATATATTATGGTACATAGTCAAAATATAACTATTGTTGTTTTATTTGATATAAAATATATACTCATAAAGTAATTTTTGAATCCTTGTTGTAATATATACGTGTAAATATACATATACCATCCATGAGGTCCCTATTTGGAACTGTACAATGTATTTTTAAATTATAGACATGAATTTCATTCCATTTTCTAACATAATTTGCAGGATGATCCATGTATACTTACTAATTTATTATTCCATTCATTAAATATATATTTTTAAATATTTTTGATTAATTTCACATTAGTTTTGAGATACATAACTTGCGATAATTCAAGAGGTATATATACCAGTTTCTAATGAAAATGGAAAAAATATTTAATTCACTGATTTTTAATAATTATATTTATTGATAAACATTTTGTGTAATGATCTATATAACCATTATATTTTTAATTAAACATATACACAAATATTACACTAATTTCCTTCTTACATGATGTTAAAAAATCAATTACCATGGATTTTTTTTTCTATTGAATTAATAATGTCATAAATTTCATGAATAAAGTAGTTATCATTAATTGTATATTCTTATAAAATTATATATAATTATTTAAATAAATATAATTTAACTAGTATTCCACCATGTACATCCTTACCATTTTCATTATCCATTACAACCATGTAATCCTTTAAATTGGACAAAATCGTACTTGTATTTTTTTTAGAAATTAAAAAAACTATTATCATACGGGTTTTATTATAGAATCTATTATATATTCCTAATAACTAATTAATTAATAATATAAAATTTCATTACTATATCCATTAATTTAGATTATTTTTTAATTCTTTTTATCTATTTTAGTCCATGAAAATGATTCATTTTAAGCTAACATGGAATCTCTGATTATAATCACCACATTTGTTATAAAATTATAGAAAATTATATACCATTGTAGGATTATTTTCACCATCAAAAATGAATTTATTACATTTATCATCATGATCCTTTTAGTGATAATTTGGCATAAAATGATATAAAACACTCCAAAAATATAAATAATAAAGAAAACATTATTTTGTTTTCACTAAAGGAATCGTTGATATTTCACCTACAAACATATTTCATCAAATAAATATTCAATAAAATACATCATAACCAACTAATTCTTAAATAATGGGATGTATATGAGATATAAATGTTAATATAATTCCTCAAATTTCAAAACAAAATGTTGTTTTTCCTTCTGATATAACATTATGTTGTTGAATGATGTTATATATACCCTATCATTAAATCCTTTTTAAAAAAAATATAAATTGAATTCATTTAATGTGAATTTTGTTCACATTACAGATCTAAAAGAATTGATATTATATAAAAAGTGTTTCCAATAATGAATTAAAACAGTTAGATTCATTATAATAATTTTATTTCTGTTCCATAAAATGTACCGAAATTTATCTCATTTAATTTAACAATAATTACTAAAATGTGAATTTTATTTCAAATTTATTTCACCACACACATCCACAGATGTCAGTATAAAATTATTCCACTAATTTTAATGACTATTTATCACTTACTACTAGAATCAACTAATTTTTTTACACAATACAATATTTAAAAGGAATAATAATAACCTCTATTATTGGAGACCCCTTTAAAATATTCAGTTGTTATAATAACTATAAATCTAAAATATAAATGTATGAATTGTATGTTATATAAACACTCAATACCATTATAAATCATTGAAATATTGATAAAATATTTGATTTCTAGTTTCAATAGAATCATTTAATTATTTTTCATTATCACTTTTGTTATCTTCTTTTCTACTGATGTTTTAATAGTTCATAATACACTGAACATTTAAATTTTATTCCAACTTTATAAAAGTAGACCAATGATCAATAAACTTCAATAAAGTAATTTTATAAAAAAACATCAGAAATATTGGTAAATAAACCATATTTAGAATATATATCACCCCAATTCATTAAAATATTTTTCTTTTAGAATAAATTTAATTTTGTTGATAACATTACGGTACACACAATATCCAATTTAAACAAAACACTGTATATTCATGTTTCACATAGTCAGTCTATGTATAAAAATTTTAGAGAGGTTATATAATAAATTTATATATTATATATTCAATAAAAAAATTCATATTCATCCAATATATTTTACAGTCACATGATAAGTAAAAGCCTAATATTATACATAAAAACCAATATTTTTATTAAAGTAGTTTTACCACCTTTTAATGGATAAATTATTTTAATTAATACTTTTATCAATTTGAAATTTTTTTATATCAAAATAAACATCATTTTTGAAATAGGAAAATAAATATTATGTTAGGGTGATTTTTTTGTATTTCTCTATAAAGTTTCATTTTTTGCTCAATAGTGAAAAATATTGAATTAAAATTCAAAATTTATTTTCCATTTAATTCATTTATAGGTTTAAATTATATTTTAAAATTTTAAAACGTTTAATGAGATTTTTTATCAATTAATACGATTTTTTCATTGTAATTAATTCATTTTTAAATTTGATATAAAAACATTTAAAATGTTTGGAAGTTTTTACATTAAAAACTTACATTATCTTCTCATCTGTAGGATTAATTTTAAATTTATATATAAAAAAATTATTCGAATTTAGAAAAAATGGTTAAATAATTTTAATAATCATAATTTATAATTCATAATAATTTCATCATAGTTTTTGACCACAAATATTAGGGAATGAAATTAAAATTAACTACAACAATTATGAGGAAAATTAGATTAACGATTGAGTAAACCATAATCTTATAGACCAAAATGACCTATAAAATTGTTCTAAATCAATTTTACTTCAATATATATAAATTATACTACCATTTATATAACTATTTATATTATTGGATAAAATTTAATTGGGGAAAACGTGGGTGTAATTCCGATTCCAAAAATTTATGAGAATTCCACTCATCCTCTACGATAAAAAGGCACTGACCCATCCCACCCATTATCAAATCTCAATCCATTTGGATCGAGAATGATCTATATAAATAGTTCCTAAAAATACCTATCCAAATCTTATAATCCTCACCATGTTATGTAACCCATCCAAGGAATCCTAATGATTGAAACCAAAAGGAGTTACCTAAAGAAAATGTAGCATCCTCCCACACGATTTTTAGATTTATTTTAATTCTAACCCCCCTAAAATATTATTATTCCAATTATATATTATAAAATATGTATAAAAAATATATTGGTTTTTTTATTTTATTTATCGAACATTCACTTACACACACATCCACCTAATGGATAACATACCTACTATTTCTGTATATGATGAACTACAGGGTCACGAAACAATGATTGTTCGTTTTTTTCTTTACCGCCTCTCATGGTGGGAATTATGATAAAAAAATGGTAATATATGAAATATATGATATTTAAAATGTATTTATGGTTATTTAATTTTTATTTAACACATACCCTTGTGCTCTCCATATTGCGTAAATAGAGTAACATCGCTTTTGAAAATTTGGACTTCCGCCTCCTCAAAGCGACATAAATCATTCATTCTATACATAAAACATATAAAGGATACATTTATTAAACTTATGTGAAATAAATGACAAAAAAATAATAATTTAATTATTGTATTAATATATATTATTTACTTTTCTTTATTTTAACAAGAAAAATAAGTGACTGTATGGTTCATGGGTATGTACAACCATCTGTCTCCCTGAACGGTGAATTTCATTACCTATTCTAAAATAACATGAATTATTATAAATAAATAAATAATGAATATATAAGATATTTAAATAATGGTTTATATGGTATATATGATTAAACCATGATCTAATTAATAAGAATAATAAGTAACAAGTTACAACATACTCGACAAAGTAGGAAATTAAACACAGAATAGTGAAAATAATGAATGATTGTTATCAAAAGGGTAAAAAAATATTATAATAAGATAATATATGATATTATTGACTTGAATATTTTTAATTCATATGTTAGTGAAACACTTAAAAACAATTATAGAAAAGTTTATATGCCATTGACATAGAATGTGGTCAAGGTAATGGATTTGTCCTCAACTTAAATTACATTGAGACATATTTATTATTATACACAAATTCAATTTGATAGGGTGTATATACTTCCCATATACATGTTATATAATGAACCTTCTTATTCTAATGATATTCAATGTTTCATTTTATTCATGGGAAATTTTTATTCTTATATTTCAAAGTTTTATGGGACACTTTGGATTGTTTAAATATCATCTCCTCAATAATTTTCTCAATAATTATCTTTTGAATCCCACAATCTTTTGATATTTTAAACTTTCTATTGAAACAATTACATTATTATAATTATAATTTCGGGAAATTTCACAGAATATCCATATTCTCATACAATGGATTTTATTATCTCTGAAACCGTATATCATTTTCACATATAGTGTTAACATTGAATTATTTAATTAACTAAGAAATTATTAATAAATATGTATTCCTTATTCAATATGGACATTTGAGAAAGAATATTATTTATTTATTTCATTCAATAAGAAGAATTATTTGGACTAAAAATGATTGGTGGGGCTCAGACATTATATATCCCCTTGAGGCATCAATAGGTTCTTACGTGAAAAATATTTTGACTAAATTAAATGGGTTTCTACACCTAGTTTTAAACCATCTTGTGAAAGATATTACCATAATAGGTTTTCATGTGCCTCATTCTTGATGTCCAAAAATTAATAATTTACATCATTTACACTCTTATTTATTTATCAACAATATTTATGCATTAACATATATTTTTTATGCATTCAATTATCCATTTAGTAATTGAATGACATATGTTTCAGTCTCTCACCTTTCTATATTGATTCTTCCTTATATAGATATTTTAATGTAATTTTTTATTAGTTATTTAACATTACATGTTGATTATTCTATTTTATACATTATTTCATCCACTTAAATTAACCTTAACTATAATTTGAGATAACCATTATTATGATTCTCCTCCCAAAGTTATGTAGAATAAAACATTGAATAATATTTTTGGGATGCAATTTATTTCATTTTTTATGTATCATATTTTCTATTCTTTTCCCAATGTATATAGGATAGAATGAAGGAAATATGTATATCCAAAACTAATAAACTGATGTGTCCTTCAGGATTTGATCCCTTATAATAACACCAATATAATTAATTAATGCACCGACTCCAGGATTCTAGGTTCAGGGCATTACAGTTGGTATCAAATAATGTTTTTAAGGAACCATATAAACTTGATTTAGAAAACAATTATTAAGGATAAAAAAACTAAGATATAAATTTATGATAAGTATATAAGAACACTCTAGAATATTGGGAAGTTTGATATTTTTTAGTTATTCCTCGAAATACATCTCCCTCTAGATAATATAAGTGGATGTAGTTCTTGATCATATGTACCAAGGGGAAACTACTCTGACAAGCTCCATCTGACATGACTCACCATAACATCATACACAACAATGGGCCTTTCTAGAAACCTTTTTTACACTCCCATGGGATACTGATAGGATTGTTCTCATTTTAATTACAAACCATTATGAAGGATTTAAAAGTAATTATGTCCCCCATGTAACAAAGATTTATGATTCTAGGATTTATGATGAATAAATCAATGTTATGTGCTATATCATATTTGGAATGATATATTAAAATTTTCTAAGGTTATCTAGATTATATCATTATTTATAAATGAAATCTAGAAGGAATAATGGTATGATTATTCATTGAAAATGTATAGGTTTACATGCTAAAGAAACCTATATAGTATGTAGTAGAATTATAGAAATTATGGCCATTATAGGGAAGTATAATCAGGTTATAAAAACTTACCATCCCCAAATGGATCATCCTATCACCCTAAGAAAATATTCTATGCTATATTTCTTTATGTGATATAATCCCTCATCAATTATGGGGAATACTAATCCAATTATAGATGAAAAATGTGTTAAGTATCTAGAAGTGATATTTAAGGCATTGGGATGTAGTGAAATGAAAAAGGATACACATGCGGTCTATTGTCTCCAAGGTGATGATGATCAACGATGGTCTTTAATCTATAATACTAGGGACGAAGAAGAAATATATCTCATGGAATGAATTACATTTGGGGATGTTTTCTTCGATAAATAATTCCCTTGTGATAAAAAAATTTAGATGAAGAGGATATTCCTTAGATTAAATAAAATTAAAGAAGAATTTATTATAGATTATTAACTACCTTAATAAGCTTACCCATGTATGATAAAGATTATATATGCAACATTGAGTATAATATTTACCACTTTATTCAAGGTATTAAGCCAAATCTTAGAAGGACATTATTTTCTAAAACTTTTTCTACCTATGAATATATAGTTTTTTCTTCCATGAAGACAAAGAAGGAATTATCAAGATTATAAGTATTCAATATAAATAAGGACAATAAGATTTACTATGATCACCAAGAAAAAGGGAATGTATCAATGAAAAATTATAATTTTGAGTGATTTCCATCTTGTATTAAATGTGGAAGTAGTCACAATGAGAAATTCCTGAAGGGAATGAGACCATTATCATTTTACATTATTTCCATACATGTATACATGTAAACTGATCATAAAAACCATGGAAAAAAAATGCTTGATAATGATGGAATTGAATGTCATAACCCATCAAAAAATTCAATAAATGAAAATAATAAAGTATTATAAATAAGATAAATATATAAAATCTTTGAAATTATGTAATTAATTGATTTAATCGGATTATTTAAGAAATTAAGATCAATTGTAGAACACATTTGGAGATAAGGTAGGGGATTTTAGCCAAAAATCCATTTTTTACTTCGGGTTACCCTTTCTCTCACTTTACCCACGATTACTTCTTCATTATTTTTGTGTATTTATTCTAAATAATGTTTATATGTTCCAAACTCATGTATCCAGATCATATCATCCTTATTTGATGGGAATTACATGTTTTAAAAAGTTTCCCTTCTCAATGTATCCCAAAAATTAAGCCCAGATAAATGGAACTCCATGATTTCATAACCATTTTTTGTTCATTGAAAAATTTATTTAAATCCACCATTATTTTTATAAAAGTACACATTTCAAAATGAAAAATTATCATGGTTAATTTTTTGTTTTTTGAAAAATTAATTAGTTTTCATCTTTAAATTCACTTTAATATTTTCCAAAAATTGCACTAAAACGATTCATTTCTACTATCTCTTAAACAGTATTTTTTCATGTATTCGCTTTAGTTTGATATCAATTATCATTATCAATACAAGTTATACCATATAAATATCCATGTATGAGTAAAATCCATTTTTTATGGAAACAATTATTATAGCCTCTTTTTTATTCCTTATTACACGAATATGATACTCAATTCATTCCATGTGAAACGAATATGCTCAATTCTTCATGTGGAATACAAAAGAATTCCTATTTTATGATGGGTGATCCTAGAAACAACTATAATTAATTTGGTAATGTTTAGTCTCATGAGATGTCATGTTGGGATAATCATTGAACCTGATTCCTTTATGGGACATAGTCTTTCATTTGAAATAGTATTGGATGTTAGCCTCGACTCATGCCTATATCATGTTGTGTGTTGTTTACACATTCATGCGAATCCATGATTTAATAATTACATGTCACACATGATATAATTATTCATTTTTTATTCATGTTCCATTCCTTTTATGTTGTCATGTTATGTCTTTTAACCCATGTGTTATGTTCATTACACTGCATATTCACTTACTGAGATTTTGATCTCACCCCTTTTTTCATGTATTCCCAACGTTGTTCTATGCAGATGTAAGAGATCACTAGAAGTTAAGAGATCATTATAGAGATTCAATAAAATAGTTTTTTAGGTTTATTTTATGTTTTCAAATTATGTACCTAATATTCCAAATACACTAGAATTTGTAATCCTTGGACGCTTTTAATGGTTAATTATGATTAAAATCATTTTAAAATATTTCTAAAATCCGAGAGTCACTATAATTTGAATAAGGTATTTTCAGTTTCTAGAATGTGTTGTCTTTTACTATTCCCACTCATACTAGTTCACATAAACAATTGATGTTAAATGTTCTTATGAAATTAAAAAGTGTTTTTATGCTCTTGTTTTATAAAAAATATGAAAATATATTTGGGAGGAATTAGATACATTAATAAAATAATTACATTTTTTAGTTGTTACACATTTTTGTATGTATGAATTAATTATAATTTAATATTTAAATAATTCTAGGTGTGTTCCTCCATCGACTTATAAAAAGAAACCACTCATATATATAATTTAATCCACATGATCTATTAATATTAATAGTAACGAAAAAAATTCTATTTTAAAATTTCTTATATATGATGTAAATGATCTGGTGTTCTTAAAATACCATTCCAAGAGTCTGTAAGAAAGAATATTATGGATGCATACCTAAGAAGAGGAAAATTACATTACAAAATATTTAAAAATCAATTCTTCTTATTCATGATAAAAATATTTAGTCTCAATTTTAAAATAATTAATTCACTTTTTTAAATATACTGTTCTATTATTATGATGTAGGAACAACCATTATCAAACTTATTTGCATTCTATGAAAAAAACATCACATGTGTGTATGTACTTTTTAATGCCACCACACAGCGGTGAAATTTTTATTCATAACCATTTTAGTAGGATGGTTATAAATATGGAACTAATTAATATATCTAATATTTATGAAATAAATTTTTTCTTTTAATATAATATATCATTTACCTTTTTAACCTTCCACTCATTAAAAATTTATAACATTTTTAATGTGTACATGTGGACCAACACCTCCATAAAGAAATGTGATTCAGTTTTTGTGTATTCATTTATATGATTATCATTAATATTTATAAAATCAATATATATATATATATATATATACAATATATATTATTATTAAAATTCAGGAGATGGTAGAACCTTGAGAGACATGGGAGTACCAAAATTATGGTCCAAAAAAACCTAAAAACCAAAATATTAAACACTCTAAGAATAATATATTAATAAAGAGTTGTTAATAAAATGGTTTTTTAATGTCATAATTAAATCATATCTCTTATTTTAGGTTTTTATATGGTTTTGGATGAGAATTATAATAAATAGAAATTTATTATACATGTAGAGAACCTATTTATTCTTTATAATACATTGAAAAACTTATACATGTATTTCCAGAGCTAGGCGATGAGACGATGTGTAATTCAGTGTCCCAGTGTGCCCATAATTAATTTTATTAAAATATTAAATATCATTCATAATACAAGTTCACTATTCCATATAGAAAATGGGATAAATCATAAATGGAATCTAGAATGATGAATCTAAGACAATATTTGAGTCTAGAATAGATTTTTTACACCTGGAGCGACATAAAATAGGTCGGTGCAAGGCATTTGGGTATCTCACTCATTGTATATAAATTCAGTGGATTAATTAATAATTAAGTTCAATCATTCATTCATTTTGAAGTAAGAAGAAATTATATAAGAATACTAACATGTATAATTATCTAGGGTTAGGTTAATGATTCCTGAGATAACTCCAGAGCATCTCTTCCTACTCTCATTGGTGAATCAGGTCAATCAAAAATTAAACGTTGGATTGGAGGTGAATGGGTGCAATGATCCGAATGAAATCCCTCAATCATTTTTTTAACGATATTTCATGATGAATGATCAAATCTTCGAGAAGAATTTTTCACATTTCGGTTTATACACTTATTGATTAAATTGATTGATGAGATCAAAATTTTTTATTGTTCAATGCCAACGACGACATGGGAATTATCTCATGTAAAGATTAAATTTTTTATTGATATATTTTCTAACCTCAGATTCCCATTCTTGTTTTTTATTGCAACTATATCAAATTATCCTTATACATTTTTTCATAAGACTTTCTCCCTCATTTGTTTCTCATTCATCATTGGTTGGACCCTGTAGTCTCAGATTGAAATTTTCATGTGGAACGGAACATGAGCAGACCCTTCAAATCAATTTGGCTTCATGAATGAGGAATAGATCTTCAAATATTTCATATATCCATGATGATTGTGGGTTTTCATCAATCATTTCAACCATTAGATATAATTCCATCAATGATGAGAGGTGTAGGGAAATTCATAATGCACGACCTAACTCCCGAGGACCATTGGAATATGATATCTTATGAATGAAAACTGAAATTGATGAACCAAAACTAGATCTTCCAATATTAGGTGGACATAAGCCTGAAATCGAAGCAGCGATGCTAGATTTGTTTCCTGGATCACGTATTTGTATTCCTATGAAAAATGCGTCTACACTCCATGTACATGGATGAACACAAAAAATGTATCCACTTAGTAGTAGAAGCTGGGGTTTTTTAAATCTATAAGGATGGCATGGTGTATTATCCTCCTACATGTCCTCCACCTTATCCATGTATTGATAATCCATGTGGTGGAATGCATGGGGTGACTCCCCTTGAGATAGTACATGATAAGGGACATAACCGTGTACTAGAGTACATGGACACGGGGTCATCCACAAAACTGTGTACTGATGCAATTAGACATTTCCAAGGTGCACGAGCCGTGACCATGAGTACTAGAACATGAGGGTGTATACTCCCTATGAAATGTGTAACACTACTTGGGGTGAGATCCTTGTAATATCCAAATACACGACCATTCAATCAAGAAATACCATAGGCTATGTGGGTCCCCCACAAACCAGATACTATTTTTCTCATTTTGGAAATAATTCATTGTTATGAACCTCCTTCATATGAAATCATATTTTGGATCAAGAGAAGGCAATTGTAATTGTTTTTACACATAGAACATTATGGTTTCATCATTTGTGGATTTCAAGATATGCTGTAGAATTTTCATGCACAATGATTATATAGGTGGCAGTAGATGATAATAGTGAAAATGAAGACACAATAGAGGATTCTTATAGAGTGTAACCCCCCATCGGTGTTGGAGTAGGTCCTCAATAACAACATTCTGATTATAACCCCATATCTGATAGCATATGTGTTCATGATGACCAGAGTGGAACCCTCTATTTTATTCGGGAACCATTCCTCGACTTATAGTGTAGAAACCCCAATCATCATTGGTGTGGGTCCTCTACAACTACCTTTGGTGTGAAATACCTTATCGAATTGGGTGTTGGTCCTCAATTACTAGAGTGGAACCCCCCTTTATACCAAGGTGTGGGTCTTCAACTTTCGAGTGGAACCCCCTATTGGATAGGGTGAGGGTCCTCAATGACTAGAGTAGACCCTCCCCCCATCATCATGGGTGCAGGTCCTCTATGAATACATATAGAGTGGAACCTCCATAACTCGTTAGGGTGAGATTCCCTTACATTGAATTTGTATTCCTTTAACTAAGTGGCATAGTGAAGAGTAATGGCTTGGAATTTTTGGTTATGTAATATGAGATGCATGAAATGTTGGGCATTGTTGATAGAACTTTTTTGAATTGTTGGTGACTCTTCTTCCTAGGTTGAGTTATGAGATGGATATCCCCTTAATATATTGAGTGTGATTTCATATAAAATGAATATATATTATTAAATATCCAAAACATTGGATTCAGTTACCCTCTATCCATTTAATGTGAATACACATGGAGTATTCCTTGTGTTTTTTTGTAGTTAGCTTCATATGGTTGGATAAGTCTACTCTCCTACTATAGTTGGAAATGACTCGATGTGTAGTTATTCTACAAACCATGTTCATACCACTTAATTAGGATAGGTTAAAATCTCTTACTTTGAGATGAGCTATTCTCTTTTTCTATATCTAGAATCCCGTGTTCTATATATTTTATTTATTTCATTTTGTTTCTCACACATCTCCCTTTTTATCTTTCAAGGAATTCTTTTAGGTATGTATATACTCATCCCTGCAAGGAATTTTCTTGTATTATTCATGTCTTATGTATAAGATGGAAATGTTAGTGGTAAAATCAGAGGAGTTTAGGGATATGAGGGTTTGTGGACCATGTACAGTGGTCATAGCATGGTGATTAGGATTTAGGGTCTCTCAGTAGTTTAATTTTATCGTTTTTTGGGAGAAACATATTTCTCGTTGTGTGTTTATTTTTACTATTTATTTGTCAATTTTCACTATCATACTCTTATACACCATAGATGTTTTTCATGGTGGGTTTAATTTTTTGTTGTTAAATATTTTTTCTTATTTCATATGTACTAATGAATTGAGATGGCTAGGTAAATTCATACAGGTACATAGGAAAATTCAAGCAAGTTAGTATATGTATTTCATTGTTTTTCTCCACCCCTAGCCTATAGTGGTGTGATTTTGGTAGTTGAATATATAGAACCATATTAGGTTATGCCATGATAAATTGGTATCAGAGTAGTTCCTTCATTAGGATGTTTTTTAGACTAGTACCCTTATATAGATTTAGTTTGGATTAGAGAAAAAATGCTAGAGTGTCTCAAGTGTGGATCATGGGCGCATGATTCCTTTGATGTTGGGGGAAGATGATGAATCCATTCACCATTAACTTGAATAAATGCATGTGAAAATTACATAATGAGACATTGGTTACAGGGATCAATGGTACATGCATCATATAGGGTTGATTATTTGAATTTCCTTCTTGATCCATCTCCCCTTTTTGTTATATATATATATATATTCTCACATGATCGTGGTATGTATTATTAAAAATCAAGACACCTTCATAATGATAGACAGTTGTGATACTTGTTTTTTATCCTGATATAAATCCAATGAGAGTTGGTGACTCCGTTCAAGGTCCATACTATGAACTTCTTCCTCTCAGTGGGTTGATATAAACACATCCACTATTCAAGAAGGTGATCATTCCAATAGAGTAGGTTGAGGATGAAAATAGGCATAGTGTTCCTTATGAGTTCTAGAACTAAACTATACTGAGTTTTTGAGATTTTTTAGTTTCACAAATAGTGGACTTTTTTCTTGAGTTGTAGATATGAATTTTCAAACTAGTGCATGTCCTAGCTGATCTTATTTTTGAACATGGATATGGTGCCCATCATAGAAAATTAGTTCGTTATGATGATATCAATAGATGACCCACCTATGTTTAGTGTGGATTGTACGTTTTATAAATATAAATATCCTTGTTTCTGGTTCTTCTAGATTACCTTATCATATGGTTGAGTTCCTTCTTGGTCATGTGGATTGGATATCTCACTCGGATATGACCACATTCGATGGAGATCCCTTTGGAGATACCTATCCAGGATGATGTTCGGCGTCAGTAGAGTCCCGTGATGGAGTTTTTTTGGGGTGTCATTAGACATTCATGGAAGAGGGACACTTCCCCCATCAAGACACTTCCATGATACATTATTCAAAACCATGGGGGAAATGATTTTCATCCTACAACATATAGTTTCAAGGTTTGGTGCACGATTCCCTTTGACTCACAGGTTTGAGTAGTTTGGAAGTGATGGGGTGTTGGAGCATGTCGTGGTTGAAGAGAGAAAGAATCAAGGGGAAAGGATGAGTTATCAGAAGATGTTACATCCATCCAGGAGGCCCAAGTGTGGTTCTAGGTTTGACCCATGTCATTACATCTGCAACTAAAGTTGTTAGAAATAATTAGAAAGGAAAATTCCCTATAGTAACCCCTATTAGAGACCAAATAATTCATGAGGAGGCCCTTTTTATTAACCATTGTATTAGAGGTCTTGGAAAGGGAATTAATAGTCACACGTTCATACCAATGGGGAGACCTTTCTCTATGAGCAGAGAGATTGTATCACTTGTTCATTCTATAGTAGTAGTGATAAAATATTATTTTTCCCTTTGTATTGATTGTTCTTCAACTATAAATTCTCATATTATTTCTACCCTTGAGTATGGATGTTCTTCTGAGTTTTGGGATTGCGTTTTCTTATTAAGGTTGAGTGATCCCCTATCAAAGAAATATGAGCTTATATACAGTAGGTTATATCCAATTTATAATTTGGATACTATTACACATAGACTAATAAATGTTTTGAGCTCTCTACTCCCTCCAATGATGGTGGGTCATGATGAAGTACTAGGTTATCTCCTCACTATGAGATGGACCTCTATATATACTTTCTCAAGGGATGAAAATTGTTTTTGTTATCACATTGGGTGACCCTATAGGGAATCAAGGGACATTGGTGTGGTTGGGGTGTCTATAGAGGTAGGGATATTTATGAACTAGTTTTTTTTACCAAGGAATCCATGTGTTTTTTGTAAAAAATTGAAATAAATGATTTTGGCTTTGTATGAATTATCATCACAAGAATCAGGACATGTTAATGAACAAGTACCCTTACTGAGGATTGAATAAAATCATTGAATAGTTGTGAGACATGAGATTGTTATTCAAGATCAATATCTGGTATGGCTACCACTAATTGAGGGTTCTAATTCTGATTTTCCATAGTTGGAATTACAATAACGATACAGACACTATGAGTTCATAATCATGTAAATTGATGTGATGAATTCCCCCAAACTTTTTATGTCATTGATTAAAATATTCTTCTAGCCATAGTTAAACCAGATTTTTATTATCACCATTGATTAAATACACCATTATTCTATATTAGTGGAGGAGAATGAAAAAAATTGGGGTTGGATCTATATTTAGTTTGAGAGCAGCAACTTTATGTGAAACTATCGAAGTGCAAGTTATGGATTCATGAGGTTCACTTTCTGGGGAACATAATTTTTTAGCATGGAATGTACATGGACCCATTAATGTTATATTATGTTCTTGCATGGGAGACACCTAGAATCATGTTATATGTGATGATATTTCTTGGATTGGCGTGATACTATAGGAGGATTATGGAAGAATTCTCTAGAATTTTATCCCATTTGACTGCACTAATGTCGAACTGGAAGTTGTTTACCTATTTTGAGCTGTGTCAGTGGGAATTTGAGGAGTTAAGGCTGAGGATGAAGAGTTATCTGGTGTTTGTACTACCAAAGGAAGTTGTGGAGTACATTGTGTATTGTGATTTATCAAGAGACGGGATCAATAGCATGTTGATATAGAAGAAATAATTTATGGAATATGGGTCGAGTCTATTAAGACACCATTAGAAAAACTAAACAACTCATGACCTATAGATGGTAGTGATAGTATTATCCCTAAGGATGTGGAGGCATTACCATATAGGGGAGATTATTGTGGTTTACACTAACCATCAGAGTCTCAGGTACATCTTCACTTAGAGAGACTTGATCCAAAGACATCTACGTTGGGTGGAGTTCCTGTAGGACTATGATATAGATATTTTATGTACTCTAGGTGAGGAAAACAATGTAGAAAATTACCTTAGCTAGATGTCCCTAAATCACTTAGAGCAGGAGGCTTTAGAGTAGTTGGCCTCTTTGCAGCTGACCCTGGTGGACTAGGAGGGTATAACTTTTCTTCATTTTATGGTTTTTAATAAATATAATATCAAGAATGTGAGATAGTCCTAGCTAGGATAAATAAAATGTCATATATTGTGTGACCATACATCAATGGGGGACTCACCATGGGGATATTCTAATGGAGGAATCATTTCATGTTTTCTTATGGAAGTAATATGGTTCCAATCACAATGTAGGAAGATGTGATATGAGAGTTACACACTTCTCAACTTGTTTTAAATCGCGGTGCAAGTAAAATGTATAGATAATGATAGTGTCAAATTAGGTAGTCCGGAATAGGTGAAGCATAGTTATGTTCATCTCTTATTGCCTCACTTGTTACTAGGAAAAGTCTTAGTACCATCTTTTGGTAGGATTATTATAGCACCTTGAGATACCAAAGTAGAAATGTGATAACATATACATGAAATTTATGATAGGGATTCCATGAATAGTGAGGTTTGATGATTCTATCAAGGTGATATTTGACAAAGTCACAAAGGAGTCACACTTCTTTACTATCAGGGAGAAAAGGTTAGTGGAGACATTGTGGAAGTTATACGTAAGGGTTATAATTTTCCTTCATCGGGATCCCTTGATAACTGTCTCCGATCGTGGCCCACAGTTAATGTCATGATTGTGGAGTGGCAAGAAGGTCGAATTTGGGTCCTAGATTTGGATGATTAAAGAATTCCACCCCTAAAAAGATTTGTAGAATGGTCCCACTATACATGTGGTAGAGGATATGCAGAGGGATTGCTTGTTATATTTGGCTAGATCTAGGAGGATCATTAAAATTTGGTAGTGTTTGTGTACAATAATATCCACCACTAATACATTATAATGGAGAATTTTTCTTCCCAATACGAGAGAACATGTAGGTTAGCCTTATGCGGGATAGATATCAGAAATACATCTATTGTCATCTTAGAGATAATTTAGGTGATTACAGAGAAGTCTAGGCCATCCGTGAGAAGATAATGATATCCTAGGTAGGTAGAAATATTATGAAGTTTTCCATCATAGGCCCCCATAGTTCGAGTATGGATATAATGTTTTCCTAAGATTCTACCCATGATGAGGATTGTAGAGGTTAGATTAGAGAGTAAATATATCATTGAGGTTCAACGGGATGTTCATGATTGTGTAGAGGGTTGGTGAGTTTGCATACCCCCACACTCTACACCATAATAGAAGTTGGTGCCCGGTGTCTTTTGTATGGAGAAACTAAGGAGAACATTCATGAACTCATGAACGTAAACGATTGTGGTGATATAAACATCGAGGATGGTGGAACCTTTTCAGTGATCCTAAATTAAATAATTTATTAATAAGAGAGAACCATGTGTGGATGGACCTTCCCTATGGTTCATGTGTTTTGGCAGTACATGATCGTGCATAAGAGTTCCTGGGAATAGGGGAGCTAAGTGAGGGATCAATATCCTGGATTTTTGTTTATTTCTTCAATTTCGGGATGAAAATATAGAAAGAAATAATGATTTAAGGGATGGTTTTTTTACTCGTAACACTTTTATGGATTTCTATATGTTTTTATAGAGTTAGGTTCTTAGACGGAAAGAGATTGTGAGACCCTGTGTACCCAAGATTAATTATTTAGAAACAATATTAACTATATTTTATATTAAATGAACACATATGCTTAATAAAAACCAGATAGGTTTTAATTCGATGTTCTGATCAATAATCTAAGACCACATCTAACTCCCGAGTTCATTTTTCACCATAGGAGTGATAAAAAATAGGTCAGCGTGGGGTGTTCAGACATCTCACCCCTTAGCGGTTTGTTAAGTGGATTAATTAATTATTTAATTAATAAATAAATTAATTTTAGCAAAAAAATAAATTTTATATGAATAAATCCATTGAAAATTATCCACGGTTATCCATATAAACCCTTAGACAATTGAAGATATTTTGTTCCTCATATCATTGGAAAATAAAAATGGCCCATTATGAAATGTCATATCAGATCAAATCAGGATGATGTGCACAAAAATGAATCATTAAATAATTGGGGAATTTTAATTGATGATGAGATAACAAATCTCCATGTAGGACTTTAATTTTTTTACACCCTTGTTGACTAAATTAATTGAGCATATCAACATCCTCTATTGATATGTGCTAATTTCATCTTTGGAATTATTCTACATACTAGATTAATTTGGTAATTTAAATCTTTTTCTAAGCTCACATGAACATTTTAATGATTAGTTAATAAAATTTGGAAACAATCCATATACAATTATTCTAGTCATTTTTTCATTTGGTTTCTTTGTTTTTGTCACCAGTTGGACCTTTTGGTCCCAATTCGACATTACTGGGTGATACTAAGACAGATCGGACCAACTAAATAGAAATTTTTCCACAAAAAATTCTTGTATCAAAAATCGTAGAATAGATATAGAATTATTACGAGTTTTGAATGATATTTTCAATGATAGGAGGATATATATTCAATGATGAGAGGTGTATGGATGTGAGGAATGCATGAAGGAACTATCAAGGACCACCATAATTGGATTTATGATGAAAATTTTCTAAAAAATAATAACCATGTCCAGATATTCTAATATCGAGATAGATGAGGAAAGATGTGTGGTGTGGATCGCAGATATAGATTTATATGAAAAAACTCATCTACATTCCATGTATAAGGATTTCCACATATCATGTAGCCCATTAGCGGCGAAGAATGTAGGTTTAGAAATATATAAGGACTGGATGGAATGTATCCCTCATACATGTTGTGTAACTCATTCAAGGATGAATGATCTGTGTGGTAGAACAAACAAGAGGCATCCCGTGTGAGAGTACCCAGTCCCACACATGACTGTGTACTGAAGTACATTAACACGATCATGAAGCATGGGTAGGGATATTGAGTACTATGATATGATTTTTAGATTCCATACATGTCGTGTAACCCTAAATGGGGTGGGATCCATGTAATGAATAGAGACAAATCCCGAAGGTAGAGCTGGACCACACACCACATGGCTCCCCTCACAAATTATGTACCACTTAGTTCCTTTTGAGGAAACATCAACATCCCATATCTCCTTTGTTTGAACATGTATTTTTCCCATGAGTAACCAATCCAGAGTGTTTTTTAATGTAGAATGCAATGGTTCCCTCGTTTGTGGCTTCCAATACATGATGTGGAATATTCAAAGAATGTCTCATATTTTTGTGATGGTTGATAATGTCAGTGTCAAGCCAATATCACCATAGGTTTATTGTTGATTGTTAAAAAACAATAATAATGGGTGTGGGTTCTCTAAAAATACCATCTAAGTGGAACTACACTATCATATAGTGTGTGGGTCCTAGATGACCAGTGTGGAACCCCCAATTGTACGAGGTTACAATTTCTTATCTTGTAGAGTGGAACACTCCATCAGCATTGGAGCCGTTACTTTACTGGTAAATTATGAGTAGATCCACCCTATATGATAGGAATTATGTCATAGATGACCATAGTTGAACACCTTATTTTATCAGGGCATTGTTCCTCATCTTTTGAGTGGACCCCCACACAGATAATGTGTGGGTCCTCGATGAATAGAGTGGAACCCCCTAGCATCATGTCTAAGGGTCCTCTATAGATACATACATATTTGAACCTACAAGATGCACTAGGTAATGGGTCCTAAAATATGTGTTTTACCCCCTCAACTATGTGTGAAAACGAGGAAGACTAGGGTTACTTGGTCAACTACTTCTCAAAAGATGCATGAGATGCTGTGCATTTTATGATAGATAATTTGGAACTATTTGAAACTCTTATTCCTATAATGAGTTGTGAGATAGAGATCCCCTTACTATAACTTTTTTACTTGTTTTATATGATAATATATATATATATATATTATTTATCTATAATATTTTATTTTTTAACTCTCTTTCCATTAGATGAAAAGATTCATAGGTTATGTTACGTCCTTTTTGTGTATAGCTTCTCATGGATGGATGTGTCTACTCTCTTACTATTCGTGGAAAAGTAACAATGTGTAGTTCATCTATACATAGTGTTAAGAAATTTGTTTTTTGGAAAATTTTACTCTATGCTAGATTGGGTTGAGATGTTTTCTTTCACTATATTATGCATCATGGGATCTATCTATTGTATTTATTTCTGGTTTTATCTCTTACTACCCCCTTCAACTTTTGGTTTGTCCTATTAGTAATGTATACACTCACCCCTTCATGGTATTTTACCACACATTTTGTGTCTTGTGTTGACATGGATAGGTCAGTGGTGACTTCAGAGGATCTTAAGGATATTAGTTTTTGAATTTAGTGTATGGTGGTCATGTCATAGAGATCAGGACATAGCCTCTTTTAGCAATTTACTTTTCATCATTTTATTGGCTGGAACATATTTATGGTTGGGTGTGTATTTTTTCCCTTTACTTTATAGTTTTTACTATCATTCTCTTATACACCGTATAGGTTTTCCGTGCAGTGTTTACTTTCAAGATGTTGAATATTTTTATTATTATTCCAATGAATATCTACATTAAGATGGTCAGGTGTGTGTGTATAGGTACTAAGGAAAAGGCCTCGTATTTATGATATTATTTTCATTGCTAGTATCCTTCCATGGCCTATAGAGGCTGGATTGGGGTAGTTCCGACTAAATAAACAACTTAGGTCGGGTCGTGACAATACCTGATGTTAAAATCACTTATGATGCATATTAGAATTGAGGTAGAGGTTTATTTCACAATCTCATCAATATATGATATTTTTTACATCTATGACTACCAAGGGGGAATTATATTATTATTATATCATGAAACCAATATTTTTTTTTATAGTATAGTAATTTATGTTAACTATATATTTTCATTTCAATTTCTTATCACTAAGTACTCAATATTCTAAAATAATCTTTTAAAGGAAAAATAATTTTTCTTTCTCTTGTGTGGGAATCTTTTTCTTTTATGACTATATTTCTTTTAGAATGTTTTATGTAATTTATTTTTATTGTCCAATAATTTGTTATATTAATTTTTACTCAGTTCTAAATTTTTATTTTAAAAATTTTAATGGAATTCTATTGTCAGTTTCCAAGATATGTTGTTTTTATGATAGGTTATAATGTAATAATTGTTTTGACATACACTATAGAAATGGATTTTTATGTCATCATTTTTAATGACATTTATTTTCCCTATATATTATTAAATATTATATAGATTATTTTTTAGACTAGGTGCAGAGATGACACGAAATTATGATCCAAGATGTTCCCAATTTTTTTGAAATATATTTAATACATTAAATAACACAGGCACATAGTTTTCCAAAAAAAAGTGGATGAAAATTAAAAAGTTTTTCCAAATAATAAATATGAGTGTATTTTTGAACTTAGAACATGAGTTTTACCCTAGGAATGATGTCACATTATTCGGTGTGGGAAGTTTGTGGAAAACATATCACAGGATTAGAAATGAATAAAATAATATGAATAATTTTTCTTATTTTAAATGTTTGACACAACAAATATTTAGTATTTAAATAGACTATTATGTATAAATCATAGGTTTAGATTCATAACCTTGGAGAATATGTTGAATTATTAGAGAGAGTGACTTGGAGAGTCCTCTTAGGAGAACAGTGATGATGCTGCGAATTGAAGATCGACGTACCTCATATTTAACAGACCATGAAAACGAAAATGAGGTCACAAAATTCTTCATCAGTGATCAATACAAATAGAGGAAGGGAATATGTTTTGATTTGGATTTATTACTCATTCTTAATTTCCATGGTGATCAAAAATCAAATGATGAATGGATTGATGTGCGAATTGATCTCCTTGTGGAAGGAGTTTTTTGTGTTGTTTTTATGGGAGAATTCCCTTTTTCATTTGATTTATTGTAACACTCCATGCTTCCATGGTACACTTATCTTTGAATAATACAATACTGTGTGTTGTATGCAACTTCGAGTTCTAACACACCGAAACTACTCAAACTAGCCTTTATGAATAGTAATACCCACTTTTTGAAATTTTATAAATTCTTTCTTTCAAAATGGACTTCAATATTGGATTCAGAATATCGAAATTAGCCGAGGGTTAATTTTTGGTATTTTTATAAAAACATTCAATTTTTGATGAATAGTGAAAAGCAATGAGTTATAGTTTAAAAACAAATTTTTATTTAAATAATTATTTATTTTATTTAAATTTATTTTATGTCAAAATAGATACACAATACCTATATATGTTCAATGTAAATCATTGGAGTTAGTTTATAATAATTTTAGATATATAAAAATTTTATTGTACTTTTTACCGTCTTTCACCCACCTCCTAGGAGTATTTGCAAATTTACATAAAACATAATTTTACCACTTTTGTGAGTTTAATTTCAAAAATCTGAGAGACACTGTTGATATTAGTAAGTAAAATGTGTTTCAATAAGATGAAAATAATTTTTGGTTAAAAGTAACTTTTTACATTTATTTACCACAGTTAAAAGTAATTGGGTAATTAATGGTTAAAATGATATTACTATTACCCTAACACATGTCATAACTCTATTGTATAATAATAATTAGACCAAAAACAAACTTAGGAATAAAATATGATCCTTTAGGTCCACATGGATTAGATTAGGACATTTATTATTATTCAATTCCAAGAAGAGTTAAAACTGTTAAATTCAATGTTTAATAACTAAACCATTTTTAATATAGGGTTAAACATAATATAAATTCAACTATAAATATTTAATATAAAGATAAAAATATTTCTTACATAATTTTATTTTATTTATATTTTTTAGACAATAAATAATTTAATTTATTTACGACACAATGATGATGCAGTAATTACATAATTAATGAAATATTAAAATAATTGATATTATAAATATCCAAATAAATTTAATTTGGGACTTTTTATGAATTCCAATAATTTTAGAGGTTAATATGACATGTTATGGTTTGTTAGATGAGTTTTTTAGAAGTAATAATGCTGTTATGAATTTAGAAAAAACAAAATACCAAATAGTGTCAAAATTGACATAAAAGAGTATTTAAAGAAATATTAAATTATTAATTGATATTCTATTCCTAAAAATATACGTTTCGGTAAAAATACATATATAATAATAGGTGTATTATTAATGAACCACTTGGGGTTCTATTGGAAGTTTATAGTAAGTTTATTAACCATATAATATAAAAATACAAAGAGACATGGTAAATTTCAAACTAATTAAGTAAGAGTTAAATCTAAAAGATACGGTTAATATAGTGACCCAAACCTGTCTAAAACCTATTGGTTGAGTTTTTTGAGACCTATCCCCACCTTATCCTCGAAATAAATCATTTTGGATCCATTATAAATCGAAAATAATTTTATAATAAAATAATATTTTAAACTTTTCATAAAGTGACCCTCACCACTTTTATAAAAGGGCACTCCCCCTTTCTCTTTAATTCAAAAATTCAAAGCCATTTGGCTCTCCAACCGCTACCAAAATACCCTCTCAAATGTCCTCCCTTCATCATAGAGGCCATAATTTAGTCAGAAATACAACCTATGTATCCATTTTGATCAAATGAAAAGGAAGAACCCGAAGAAGAGGTAAATATTTCATCACCTCTTTGAAGTTCCTTTATTCTCCAACTTCTTCTTTCTTTGTTATTTCCATTCTAAAATAATAAAACCAGTATCTTATATATACTGAGATGTTATTATATATATGGTAAAATCATATTCATTATTTTGTCCATTTTTTGAATGACATGTCACCATACGTGCGTACGTACGGCTTGCCGTATCCACGTCATGGTGTAATTGTTATTCAATACATTATTATTTGGATGGGTATAATAATGATGTGTAATTAATGTAAATAATGAATATAAAATGATAATTATTCTTTATATATGATATACCAACCAATTATATATTATTTTAATATCAAAATAATGATATTGTCGCTCGTGCGTACGTAGGGATTACCGTCTCCACGAACGCGATGAGATTCATTCCCCATTGTATCCATTCAAGACTACTTCTCATTTTATGATTAAAAATAATTTTTAAAGACTTAATATCATTCTGAATATGAATAAGTTACATCATATCCATAACAAACATTACTTACGTAACAAAGCATGTAAAGGAAAATGAATTAGGTAACACCCGAAACAATGATAATTATAAGATATTATTAACAAAGCAATGTTAAAAGATCATATATGATATAATATTAATGTATATGATTCTTGTATAATTTAATAACAATTATTTCACCATTATACAGGAGGTTAAGATACCCTCTACCAAATAAATGTTCAAGGTAAGGGTTAATTTCACAATCTCTTCATTATCCGAGTTTGTTTATATGTAATTATCTACTGGAACCTCTTTATCATCCACATCCACGTTTCTTAAAAATGTATTTAAAAACATTAATACTATTTTGTAGACTATGGTTTAAAGTCATTTATACACTTTTTTGAATTTTATAAGATGTTTATAAAGGAATATTTCTATTATTTTCCAAACAAGGTCCTTTATAAACGTTTCATCAAAATTAAGGTAAGAATGTATTTTTTAACTTATACGCTGGGTGCAGATATTTTCTTCCAATATAACATCGTCAATGCTTCCCTTACAAGACTATAAGAATATTTCATAAATAAATTTTTTCATAAATGATTTCAAAATATAAAGAGATATTTCTCTAAAAAAGGTTTTGATTTCATCTATGTCAACATCCTTTGATGGATTTTATGCTTATTTGAATTTGATTTATTATGATACAAAAATTCCATATTTTATTGAAGGATTTGTGATATTTTTTAATATGGATATTTTATTTTTACACCATTCATGGTTTATGGATAAACTATTGACATTTCGTATGCTATTTTTAATATGAATTTTTATGTTAGGATTAAACATCTTCATATGAGGAATGTATTGGACATAGTATGTGATGGGTGGAGCCCGCTATAGCTCCTCAATGAATCGGTAGGTCAAATTAGACAAACTAGTGTCTTGGAATAAGTAATTGACAAAATATTATTTGTAGTCTTGGCACATGGCCTTGACTATGTGGTTATGAAAGTCTGGAATTATGCATTCCATCATTATGAAAGTGGCTATTGATATTTCATGTGATTATTCGACTAGTAGAATATCCATGTGAATAAGTAAATGAAATTATTTAATTTTATCTTTTATATATTATGTTTAAGATCATTTTTAAAAGGATTTTTTTTATTTATACATTACCTAAAATGATTATGCTTATTTATGAAAGTTTCTGTAATATTGTTATCTTTAATGATCATCTAAGCTCACACCTTTATTTTGTTTTATTTTTTCCAGGATGTAAAGATGTATTTTATGAAAAACCTGCAGGGATTGTCTGAGGGGATATGAGTGTGGTGTTTGGATTCAATGTTTTTTTAGTTTTTCATTTTATAATGTAATGTAAAACTTATGAATGTATCTTGTATTTCCAAGGCTACTAAACTAATCGGTCTTTAGGGACACGATTTCCTTGTATCATTCAAATGTTATGTAATAATGCACCGAGCCTAGGTAACTAGGGTCGGGGCATTACAGTTGGTATCAGAGGAAGTTTAGTACAATCCTTGGAATATAGATTTAGATAAACGTTGATTAGAGCACATTACCCTAAGATAGAATTTGAGGATTAGTATATAAGAACTTCCAATATTTTTTGTACTATAGAGACTTTGTGAGTTTTCCAAGAAATACATCCATGTGTATATATGAGATGGTAGAGGCGGATCTGGCACAGATTTACCTAGGGGTAAAACCCGAAAACACTGCTTTGAGCTAGACTCGAATGGGAACTGGTGCACGACAATGGGTCTTGCTGCACTCTTGGTTACAACACTCCCAGGGAAAAGCATACGATAATTCTTTTTTTCTTTACAAACCATTATGAATGGTTTATGAGTATATACTTACCCAATGAAAACATTTTTATAATTATAGATTATATCCATAAACTATTCAATTTATGTTAAGTGTTTTAAAAGTTTGGGATTATGTATTGCGATTCACAAACTAATATAATGTGTGGAATTGTTTAGAAATGGCGCCTAGTGGAAGGAATGTAAACTCTATCAATGAACACACTCTATGTAGGGATTTAACACTTTTCAAGATAATTATTGTGTAGCTGGTGATAAAACTGGTGTTGATCATCTTATCACTATATTGGGACAACTCAATCAGGTTATAAATAATAACCATACCCATATAAAGAACCTCGATCTTTAGCGTGGATGATCAATGTTATATCGCTTCATGAAGAAACAACCACCAAAATTCAATGGGGTTAAAAATACACTAGTAGATGAGAAATGGATAAATTCCTTAGAGAAAATATTCCACGCCTTGGGGAGTAGCGAAATTGAAAAAGTTATCATGGCAATTTACCACCTCGCTGAAGATGATGATCAGTGGTGGTCATTGATTAAAAAAAAGGAAGATGATAAAGTATCAAATATGGAATGGAGGGAGTTTATAGAAATTTTCATAGAAAAATACTTTCTTCATGACCATCATATAGATATGGAAAGTCAAATTCTGAGTCTGAGGAAAAAGGAGGATGATAATGTCGCAAAGTATGAAGATAACATTACAAGGTTAGAGTGGCATACCGCAGATTATATACGTAACCCAAGAAGTAATATTAATCATTACTTTGATGTGTTAAAACTGTTTCTCCATCGACCATTTGTCTCACAATCCTTCGCATTATAGGAAGATATTGTCACATGTTCTATCAAGAGAGAAAAATAATCTCTCTAAGTCTTACGACTTTAAAGAAAATCAAGAGAAGAAGAGATCTACTAAACACTCTAGAAATGGAAATAAGGGGAAGAAGAGAAAAGTGGAATATCCATCCTCTAGTAAATATGGGAAGAAACACCCCTGTACTTGTTTGAAGGGAATGTGAGTCTATTATAAGTGTGGTGAAAAAGGCCACCAAG
The DNA here is from genome assembly GCA_963277665.1 of Viscum album. Taxonomy (NCBI): domain Eukaryota; kingdom Viridiplantae; phylum Streptophyta; class Magnoliopsida; order Santalales; family Viscaceae; genus Viscum; species Viscum album. The sequence continues at coordinate 599,631,846 of OY728151.1, forward strand.
CACGTTATTATAAGGGGAAGAATGGGGATGTCGATGTTGAATTCTAAAATTATAGAGAAAGGGGAAATTATGTGAAGTAATGTCCTAAGAATCAGGGGAACATACCTGAAAAAAGGCTAAGGGATCAAGGACAAGATTATGCTATCACTACTGCTGAGGCTGAATCTCCAGAAGACATAGTGGAAGGTAATTTAGTGATTTCCTCAAGTTTAAAAAATGCTTTATTTGATTCTGTATCATCGTATTGTTTCATATCTTTATAGTTTTCTAAGAATACTAGATATCTCCAATTTGATTTAACAAGGGAGTTTTAATTCAAAACTCTTAAGGTAAGTACCATTGCAATAAATGTTTTGTGAATCAGTCCCCATTAGGGCATATAAATCTCCTTTATATACTGATCTCATCGTCATACCCATGTTTGAATTTGATATAATACTCGGTATTTATAGGCTTTCATACCATGATGCAAAAATTTATTGTAAGAAGAAGGGGGTTAAACTTTTAGATGATGATAAGGAGTATCTTATCTATAGAGCAGAAACGTCACCACCTAATTCTTATCTAGATCCACCCCTAGTAGCTCAACTAAATTCAATTATTGGTGAGGAAGAGAATGAAATAACTGTGGGTGAGGAAAGGAATGTTCAAATAGAGTAAGTACCTATTGTGAAAGAACATGTTGATGATTTTTTAGAAGATTTACCTGGACATCCTCTAGAAGGATAAACTGTGTTTTACATTGATTTAATTCTTGGTTCAAGGCCCATATCGAAGACCCCTTATAGAATGGCCACTGTAGAATTAGTGGAACTAAAGAAACAACTAGAGGAATTGAGTAATAAAGGATTTATTTACCCTAGTGTGTCTCTATGGGGAGACCCTATTCTTTTAATTAAGAAGAAAGATGGATCTATGAGGTTGTGCATTGACTAAATGGAGATAAATGCTATAACAATGAAGAACAAGTATCCCCTACCTTGCATTGATGATTTATTCGACCAACTTTATAGAGCTCAATACTTTTCAAAGATTGAAATTGGATCTGAATATCATCGGTTGTGTGTAATGAAAGAATACATTCCGAAAACAACATTTCGAACCAGTTATGGGAATTATAAGTTTATAATAATTTCTTTTGTATTGATTAATTCACCCTATGTTTTCACGGATCTAATGAATAGTTTTTTCAAGGAATATCTTGATAATTTGTAGTGGTATTTATTGATGATATCTTGGTATAATCCAAAATATAAAAAGATAATTAAAATCAAATGCGCATTATCCTGAAGACTCTTAGAAGAAATGAATTATATGGGAAGTTTAGAAAGTGTGAATTCTGGTTTCATGAGATTTTTTTTTCGTGGAAATATTATCTTTGAGGTTGTAATCTTTTTTGATTTTCTAAGACAATATCAATCCAAGAATGGCCAACACCAATGAGTATAACCGAGGTACACAGTTTTATTGGTTTAAAAGGTTATTATCGATGTTTCTACCAGAATTTTTCCCATTTGGATAACCCATTAACAAAGCTCACACGTAAAGGGGTTAAATTTGATTAGACAAATGAGTGTGAAGAATGTTTTTAAGAATTTATGAGAATATTAGTCAATGCTCCTATATTGACCCTACCATTGGGGAATGATGGGTTTGTTATTTATAGCGATGCTTCAAATAAAGGACTTTGTTGTGTCCTTATGCAGAATGATAGGGTTATTGACTATGCATCACGACAGCTAAAAATTCATGAGCAAAACTATCCTACACATGATCTTGAGTCAGCAGCTGTAGTCTTTTCTTTGAATATTTTAATACACTATCTCTTTGGTGAAAAATGTAAGATATATACCGATCACAAGATTTTGATGTATATTAAAATGAGGAAAAAGAGATGGCTTGAACTACTCAAGGATTATGATTTCACTATACACTACCACTTGGGGAAGGAAAATAAGGGGGAAGATGCTTTGAGTAGAAAGGATCATGGATTTTTGAACAAGATGGGAGTTGAAAAGGATCCTCTACACATGGATTTAGTAAATATGGATATGGGAATCACTATAAGGTGAAACATAAATACTTTTTCAAATGGTTACCAAACCATCTTTACTATAAAGGATAAAGAGTTCTCAGACCAATGATGAAGAGTTTCAAAAGAAGATTAAAGTTGTGAATGATGGGAGATTGAGTGACTATGTGTATGAAGATGGAATTTTGAAATTTGGGAAGGGAATTCGTGTTCCCGATATACCTGATATAAAAATGGAATTGTTGGATGATGCTCATAGTTCCAATTTATCTATACACCATGGTATCACCAAAATGTATAGATATTTGAAGGAAAATTTTTGGTGGGACAACATGAAGAGGGAGATTGCTGATTTTGTGTCAAGATGTATGGTTTTTCAATAATTGAAAGAGGGAAATCAATAGCCTGGATGAGTCATGCAACCTATTCCCATAACTGAGTAAAAATAGGATAATATTATGATGGACTCTGTCATGGGGCTACAAAATAATCCTAGAAGGAATGATGAAATATGGTTCATTGTTGATAGTCTTACCAAGTCAGCACATTTTCATTCTATAATGGAATATTTACCCCTTGAATGATTGGAAATACTATTTATTAATGAATTTGTAATACTTCATGGAGTACCACTATCAATTTTTTCTGATTCTGATACCCATTTTACATCAAGATTCTGGAAAAGTATTCAGAAATCCATGTATATAGAACATTGTTTGAGCACTACCTACCACCGCCAAACTGATGGAAAATCAGAATAGACTATTCAAACCATAACATACATGTTGAAATCATGATCACATGACTTTCAAGGAATGTGGGATAAATATTTACCTATGGTAGAATTTTCATATAACAATAGCTTCCATTCAGGTATTCAAATGGAACCATATGATGTGTTATACAGAAAGATATGTCATACACCATCCTGTTGGAATGATGTTGGCGAAAGAAAACTCGAAGGCCCAAATATTGTGAAGGAAACGATGGAAAAGGTGAAGGTAATCGAAAAACACATCAAAGAAACTAAAAGTAGGCAGAAGAGATATGCTGGTAACCGAAGGAATGATTTGGAATTTTAGGTAGGAGATCATGTTTTATTAAAGGTATCTCCATGGAAGGGTGCTATACGTTTCAGTAAGAAGAGAAAATTAAGTCCCAGGTACATAGGAGCTTTCGAAATTCTAGAACGAATTGGGGCTATAGCTTACCATTTGGAAATGATGCCAAATATCTCTCAAGTTCACGATGTGTTCCACATATCACTGTTTAGAAAATACAAGCCTGACCCAAGGCATTTACTCACCTATGATGAATTAGAGCTGGAACTCGATCTGTCTTATTGATAAGAGTCTATCAAGGTTCTTGATACAAGAGAACAAGTGTTGAGAAACTGGATGACTCGTCTGGTAAAATATCTATGTAGAAAACATAATATGGTAGAGGAAACGTGGGAACCCAAGGAACTTACGATGAAGAACCACCCAATTATTTTTACGTAGTAATACTCTAGAAATTTCGAGGATGAAATTATTTGAAGGAGGGGAGAATGTAACACCCCAAACTTCCACATTACGCTTTTCTTTGAATAAAACAATAGTGTGTGTTGTACGCAACATCGAGTTGTAACACACCACAACAAATTAAACAATCCGTTAAGAATAGTAATACCCAGTTTTTAAAATTTTATAAATTTTATCTTTCAAAATGGCCTTCATTTTTAGATTTGGAATATTGAAATTATCCTAGGGTGATTTTTCAGTATTTTTATGAAAACATTTTATTTTTGATGAATATTAAAAAACACTGAGTTGTAGTTTAAAACATAATAAATAATTATTTATTTAGTTTAAATTTATTTTTGGTCAAAATAGATACATAATACCTATATATGTTCAATTTAATTCATTGGAGTCAATTTATAATAATTTTAGATATATAAAAAATTTTATTGAACTTTTTACCGTCTTTTACCCACCTCCTAGGAGTATCTGAAAATTGGCATAAAGATTAATTTTACCGCTTCTATGAGTTGAATTTAAATAAAATGAGAGAAACAGTTGATATCATTATGTAAAATGTGGTTCAATAAGATTAAAATAATTTTGGTGAATAGTAACTTTTTACTTTTATTTGCAACGGTAAAAAGTAAATAGGGTAATTAAGGGTAAAAATGAAATTATTATTACCCTATCAAAAGTCCTAATATTGGCTAAGTATAATTCGACCAAAAACAACCTTAGGAATAAAATATGATCCTTTAGGTCCACATGGATTAGATTAGAACATTTATTATTATTTAATTCAAAGAAGAGTTTAAAGTGTTAAACTCAATGTTTAATAACGAAACCATTTTTAATATAGGGCTACACATAAGATAAATATGACTATAAATATTCATTTTAAATCTAAAAAGATTTCCTACATAATTTTATTTTATTTATATTTTTTATACATTATATAATTTAGTTTATTTGTGACATAATGATGATGCAATAATTACCTAATTAATGAAATATTAAAATAATTGATATTATAAATATCCAAATAAATGTAAATTGAGACTTTTTATGAATTAAAATAATTTTATAGGTTAATATGACATGTTAGGGTTGGTTATATTAATTTTTTTCGAGGTAATAATTCTGTTATGAATTTAGAAAAAACAAAATACCAAATAGTGTCAAAATTGACATAGAAGAGATTTTAAAACAGCTATTATATTACTAATTGATATTCTATTTGTAAAAATCTATAGAATCGTCCAAAAGTCTTATATAATGATAGTTGTATCATTAATGAAACACTTTGTGTTCTCTTGTATGTTTATAGTAAGTTTATTAACCATAATATATAAAAATAGAAAGAGACATGGTAAATGACAAACTAATTAACTAAGAGTTAAATCTAAAAGACAAGGTTAATATAGTGACCCAAACCTGTCTAAAACCTATTGGTTGAATGGTTTTCTACCCATCCCCACCTCATCCTTGAAATAAATTATCTTTGAGCCATTAGAAACCGAAAATAATTTTATTATAAAATAATATTTCATGCTTTTCCTAAAGCGACCCTCGCGTCTCTTATAAAAGGGAACTCCACCTTTCTATCTAATTCACACCATCAATGCCATTTGGTTCGGCCAAACCCTACCCAAATACCCTCTAAACAGTCCTCCCATAATATTAGAGGCCCTCCTTTAGTCATAAATCAAACCTAGGGAGCCATTTTAATCAAATCAAAAGGAAGAACCCGAAGAAGATGTAAATATTTCATCACATCTTTCAAGATCCATTCTTCTCCCACTTCTTCTTTCTTTGTCATTTCCATTATAAAATAATAACTCCAGTATATTCTATATACTGTGATGTTATTATAAATATGTTACAATCATATTCATTATTCTATCCATCCTTTGAATGACATGTCACCATACGTGTGTACGTGTGGCTTACCGTCTCCACGTCGTGGTGTAATTGTTATTAAAGAAAATATTATTTGGATGGGTATAATAATGATTTCTAATTGATGTAAATAAAAAATATAACATGATAATTATTCTTTATATATGATATAATATCCTATTAAATATTATTTTAACATCAAAATAATGATATTTTCGCTCATGCGTACGTACGGATTACCGTCTCTATGAATGTGATGAGATTCATTCCCCATCATATCCATTCAAGACTAATTTTCATTAGATGATTAAAAATAATGTTTAAAGACTTAATATCATTCCTAATATGAATCAGATATGTCATATCCATAACAAACATTACTTATGCAACAAATCATATAAAGTAAAACAAATCAATTAACACCCGAAAAGATGATAATACTAAGATATTATTAACAAAGCATTGTTAAAAGATCATATATGATATCATATTAATGTATATTATTCTTGTATAATTTAATAACAATTATTTCACCATTATACAGGAGGTTAACCTACCCTCGATCAAGGAAAAGTACACGGTAAGGGATAATTTTACAATCTCTTCATTATCCGAGGTTTTTTATATGTAATTATATACTGGGACCTCTTTATCATCCACATCTATGATTCTTCAAAATGTATTTCCAAACATTCTTACTATTTTATAGACTATGGGTTAAAGTCATTTATACCCTTTTTTGAATTTTATTAGTTGTTTATAAATTAATCTTTCCATCATTTTCCAAACAAGGTCTTTATAACGTTTTCGACAAAATTAAGGTAAGAGTGTCTTTTTTTAACTTATATGGCGGGTGCGACTATTTTCCGAAATTAAAATGTCATCGAAGTTTCCCTTACAATCTTATAAGAATATTTCTAAAATAAATGTGTTCTTAAATGATTTCAAAATAGAAAGACATATTTCTATAAAAAAAAGGTTTTGATTTCATCTATGTCAACATCCATTGATGGATTTTAAGCTTATTTGAAGTTGATTTATAATGGCACAAAACTTCCATATTGTATTGAAGGTTTTCTGATATATTTGACTGTGGATGTGTTATTTGTACACCATTCATGGTTTGTGGATAATGTATTGACATTTTGTATGCTAGTTTTAATATAGATGATTATGTTATGTTTAAACCTTTTCATATGAGGAATGCATTGGACTTAGTATGTGATAGATGGATCTCGCTATAGCTCCTTGATGCAACTGTAGGACTCATGAGAAAAATAGTTTCTTAGCATAAGGCCTTGACAAATTATTATTTGTAGTCTTGGCACAAGGCCTTGACTATGTGGTTATGAAAGTCTGGCATTATGCATTCCATCATTATGAAAGTGGCTATTGATATTGCATGTGATTATTCGACTTGTAGAATGTCCATTTGAATAAGTAACTGGAATTTTTTCATTTTATATTTTGTATATTATGTTTAAGTTCAAGTTTAAAAGGATTTTGTTATAGTTATACATTGCCTTAAATGTTTATTCTTATTTATGAAAGTTTTTGCTATATTGTTATCCTTACTGACCATCTGAGCTAACCCCTTTCTTATGTTTTATTTTTCCCTAGATGTGAAGAAGTATTTTATGATTGACCTAGAGGGATATTCTGATTGGATTTGAGTGTGGTCTATAGAGAAAATGTTTTTGTAGTTTAACATTTTATAATGTAATGTAAAACTTATGAATGTATCCAGTATTTCCAAGGCTACTAAACTAATCGGTCTTTCGGGACATGATTTCCTTCTATCATGACAATGTTATGTAATAATGCCCTGAATCTTGGTATCTAGGGTCAGGTAATTACATTTATTCATTATTTTACTAATAGTAACAGATCATGATTGAAATGAAAAATCAATCGAGGTCTTTCTCTCTTGATTGATTTGATCTTATCTTCCCATGTTCATCACTTATCACTAGCATTCATTGTTTGTCCTATTTCACAAAAATTCACTATCAATGAATCATTGCACAACTATTTCATGGAACAATGAACCGAAATTACATATCTAGGATCAACACAAAGTGGAGGAGGTGTAGTGAAAGAGACAGATAGATTTGGACCATGGAGGATCCTTGATCTTGCATTCTTCTACGTTCCTTAGCATCAAACCGAACAACAATAAATAGATATGTATTTAGAACATATTATACAAACAAATTGGTTATTAGAGTGATGGTTGGGATCATCTAAAATGATCCTAGGGTATTGGTGAAATTGGATCCAGATTCCAAAGTGACAACAACGTATACACAAGTATGATGAAAAAGAAGTGTTTCTCAAAAAACCCAATACACAGAGCGTGAAGCCCTTGGATACTAAGTGTGTATTCTCTATTGAATGAATCAGTGTGTACCTAAAGAAGTATGTAGAAAAGGAGTGGGGTACATGGGTTACCTACTTGTTTTTTACGCCCGATACGACATGGATTAGATCATGTACATGGGATACCTCATTTATTGGAAAATTTGCATAGGTATATTGTCCTACATCGTGTAATGGCACACAACTAGAGTACACAGACAAAACCCAGTGTATAAGGACATGGATCATACACATGGGATACCTCATGTATTGGTAAATTTTCATAGGTACATGGTATTACGTCGTGTACTGGAACGCAACTGGAGTGCACAAACAAGACCCATTTTACAAGGACATGGTGTGTAACCATTCTACATGTCATTTACTCCCCTACACAACACAGAAATTGTTTGAATGACATGGGTTGTTTACATGGGAAGAACCCATGGTCATGGATTGTATCCTATCTATATATCATGTAATTTTTAATACTTTCCGTAGATATCTTGTCCTCCATATCATGGACATGTTTTGTTATGGTTCATTCCCCTTATCCATTCCCTAATGGTATGTATAAATTGTTTCATACTTATAAGACTATGAAACCTTTAGTGGGACTTCATATATGGACTCATTAGAATCCAATTTGATAGGCTCAGAGTGAGATCCTCTATTAATCTCAATATAATAGGTGGATTTATTGGTACTGACATGACCAATACTTCCCATGCGTTTATCCTCTACATAACAGGGCTAATACAAATTGAGTTGTTGGTATCATCTGATGTCCATGGATGTAATCCCCATATGTGTATCGTATTATCTTTAGATATTTCAGTGTGTACACTTTCTCATGACAAGACCCGATATGAATTACCTCTCAGAAAAAATCATTAGTTCTATAGGACTCAAGTTTTTTCTCTCCCAGATGACTGCATTGTGGGATCTTTATGCAAGAATCCAATGGTATTAGTACTATGAGTGTGGATTACCTCAAAACTGTGATTCTTTTTTTGTATATCTGCATATTCTTGTTTTATGTGTTTTAGACATACACTTTAGTAGAGATGATTATACTTTCCATTGTTGTATTCATTGTGGTTTTGGGGTTTCAAACTAATTATTGTTATACTCACCCCTCCCGCGGGTTTTCATGAACGTGTTGTGTCTCACATAGACGCCCAACATTTTGTTGGAATCTTAAGTTGACTAGGAAAGGATGAGGTTTAGTGAGACTAGATAGACCTGGGTGTGTTCTTGTATATTTTATATGGCATTCACAGTACCTTTAATTTCATTTTGGACTTATGTTGAAGACACTTTGTAGTAGGATTGTATTTGTATATGTTTCCATTCGATTTCTTCCATTAATTATTGGGTTGTATGATATAATTGTATGTATGCATTGGTTGTTTACATGATTTTACATTTCATCATTTTTTGGTCTTGTAGATGTTTGTGTGTGTATGTTTGTACAAGTACATAGAAAATGCCTCCTATGTTAGTGATATTCCTACTCAGTTCTATTCACCATCCTCTAGACAATTTGAGGCAATCATGGGGAGTCACAACAGGGGACCGACTAGGAAAGGTAATGAAAGAGTGGTGTCATAGGTGGTCTCCTGTACATTAGGATCTAGAGCCTCTTATATTTGTTTGGAGAAATAGTGTTAATTGTTTCATGTTCATATTTCAGGCCCGAGACACTAGTTTTGGGGAGGAAAATGACATATTCATTGAAAAGGACTCTTATTACCGACTTTTGAATCTGTACATGAGAACACTAGTCATAGGGAAAAAATGGTACATGATTTCAATAAGAATGGTTAGTGTTTCCATGTCTTTATTATGTCAGCTCTGCGGATGTACAAATTGACCATGTACATCTATTTTAATTTCTGGATGTGTTTGTGACATATAGTAGCTAGGATTTAGTATGATGATCATGATTATGACTCCCTCGCTGATGAGGCATAGATTCAGGGGCCAGTTCACAAAGATGTTACCTCTAGGTGCTGCACCAGTAACACCACATATAGAGAAGTACGTGGTACCTTCTGTACCAGTGGATGAGGTGCGTAGTCTAAGAATTCTTCATGTGTTATAAAGAAATATGCACCTCATGTTTGGAAATGAGCCCACCCAGTAAGAAGTTGAGGACTTTCTTAAGGTGGTGTCTCATGTTTTCCATAAAGTCAGGACACTGAATAATCAAATGGCAGTTTTAGTAGTGATAATTTATCATGGATTAGTGGGGAGATGATGGGGTTTATTAATCCAGTATTATGATGAGGTGAATCTTTTGTAGAGAGAGTTCGAGTGCCATTTTAGAGAGGAGTTCTCACCACCTACACTAAGGGATCTACTTATCGTAGAGAATCTACAGCTCAATATTGATTGCATGATAGTAGATAATTATTCATTGTGGTTTACCAACCTTTCTAGTACTCAATGGTTATGGTTCGAGAGTAGTTTTTCAAGTATTGGATTTTTGACCATTTTTATCTCTATATGAATTTCTACCTATGTTGGGGTTCTAGAGAAAGGAATGGTGGTCAAGAGTTTCTTGGATGAGTAGATATATCCAGAAGTTTCTAGCAGTGGGAAAGAAGGAGTAGAGACCTTGGCAGCAACAAGCTGAGGTCAGTCTCAGGGACCTAGATGAGGGAGTTCTTTATTACTTTTTTCACACACTAAAAATTGAGTATGTGGTTCGTGGATGTGTGGACTACCGCCTTCTCGACACAATATGATTACATTACATAAAAATAATTATATAAATAATTATATATAATTTAATAATATGATATATATGATATAATTATCATTATTTGAAGATAAATTTTACTTATCTACATTCTTTTATGGTTAAAGAATAATCAGAAAGTTAATCTTGTGTACGCCAGACCTACCATCTCTATGATTGTAATGTTGAATCATTTTCCATAACCAACATCCATTATTGGTTTTGAAATAATAATGGACATATAAATAAGATAATAATGTTATAGTTTTTATTCTCTAGATCTTTATATTATGACCCTTTTGACCATAATTTAGATACAAAAGTCATTTTTAACACATAAACCAAATTTTGTGAAAACACCCGATGTAAACATAATTTTTTATTTAGTTGTATACAAAATTATAAAAAGTGATTTAAAAGTAATAATAAAATTTAAAAAAAAATCTGAATAAATTTAATAAATAAACATAAGTTTATAACTGATGCATTAAATGACGGACTTGACAAGTCGGCCTCGAGGTAGGGCCTTTATCTCAATTTACACTCCATTGAGAATTATTTGTTATTATAAACTAAATAACTTTTACGTGGTGCATATGTTACACATTTAAAAGTTATATCATGAATATAAATAATATCTTGATATTATATGTTTCATTTAATGTTATTCCTTCATCGGGACTATTATCCAAAGCTTTCTCAGTGGCATGGGACCCTTTTGAGTGTTTAAATACTATATTCCTCAAGATTACATTAATTATATTTTAATGTTATTTACATTCATCAATGTCAACAACCCTTGTTGTTACATATCCTCCAGCAAGGTAATATTGAGAAATCTGTGTTCTTATCTCAATAAAGATATTTTACAAGGAATATTATTTATTTTTAAATTGATTATTGGATATAAGCAATTATTTAGACATATCATAATGGTTGGGGCCCATTAATTAAATAGCTCCTCGATGGATCAACACGTTCTCATTATACAAATTAGTTTTAAAAATTAATTAGGGTTCCACATGTAGATTTATACTTTTTGGAGGATAGATCAGGAAAGTATAGGTTTTCATGTTCCTGAGAGATGACGTCCAATAATGAAGAATTACCTTCATTTTTATTCCATATTTATAGACCCAGATATTTTCAATATGAAAAAAATCTATGGATCCATTTCATTATCAGATTATTGATGGAATGCAAAAAAAATTTCATTTTACTATGATTATATATTTATTTTTCATTATCTAGTTATTTACATTTAATAAGTTCTCAGTTATTTAATTTTCCATGTTGAAAAATTCTCATTGATTCATTATTACTTCTACCATATATTACCCTTACCGAGCATTTGAGAACATGTTCATTATGGTTCCTTTCCACATGATACAAGGATGAATTATTTGAATTATTTTCAAGGACAATTTTTATTAATAATTTTTATGTATTATGTTTTATTTTATATTTCTGAATGTAATATGGGTATCATGAATGTAATCTGGTTTACCAAGACTACTAAATTGTTTAGTCACTTGGGATTTGAAGCTTATATCTATGTGAATGTAATAAAATAAATCCCTAGATTCCGGATTCTAGGTATGGTGCGAACATTCAGTCTCAGATAATGTTTATCATCTACCTTGGAAACAAGATTTAGAATACCTATATTATGATACGTAACCCTAATATATACATTTAGGAAAAGTATAGATGAACATTCCAAAGAAACCATGTTTATAATTGTGATAATAGAAACAAATAATTTTTTTTATTTATGTTATGTATTTAAGTAATTTTTTTATTTTATATTGTATAATACTATCAAGTCTATATTTTAATTTAGAAGAGGAACATAATATAAGGAATGTGAACCGCACCAACACACATGTTGAAAAGAGTAGGAATGGTCATTTATTTAATTTATTAATATAGTGATTTGATTAGAACTAGTATCTCGAACATTATAGTCATATGAAGACATATTATCATCTCTTAATGGGACAAAGAATGAATTCACTACATATCATGTCTTATGAGGGAAGCACGGGAACAAGAGGATATCTAGGGAAAACATGGATAAGGGTGAGAACGTAAATAAGTCATTTCACACATGTAATAATTGTGGAAATAATCACAATATTACATGATTTAAAGTTATTGGAGCGTTCTATAAGTGTGTAAGGAAAGGAAATTGTGATTTTGATTCCATGGATAAGAAAATTGGTCCCAATAAACAATTCATTGACTAAAATGATTTAGGACATGATAAAAATCAGTATCTAAAGTTTCAAATGAATATACTCTAAAAGGGGCCAATAGATCATGATTAGAATATCCATGCTTCCATAAATAAAGAATAATGATTAATATGTCTTTTTTTGGATGAATGTTTAATGAGATTTGTGTATTTTTTCAGTAAGGTATTGGTCATGAAAATAATAAAATATATAATTAATGTTTTTATGTACTTTTTCATGATGGATTTCAGATCGTATATTTAATGGTACCATGAAATGTGATTAGTTAGTAAGTTAGCATTCTTAAAAAACACTTGGTAAAGGGATATAAGACCCTTAATATGTTCCTGATACTAGAATAATGATGTTGGTATAAAGAGATAATTCATTTATATAAAGTAAATTTGATAGTATTGACTATCTTAGATCTGATTAATAGTTTTTCGAAAAAGTTTTTTATTCTATCATTGATGGATTTAACAACAATTTTATATTTAATGAATATACACAATAACATTTTCATTAATTAAGTAATATGGTAGAATTAATTTTTCCAATAAGGTTTTTTGGTAATTCATGTTATTTATATTTTTTCAATAGAATACATGATGTTGGTGTTCAAAATTTTGGTATCTTGTTACTAGAGAGATAATTTATATTTTTTGGATTAATAAGAATTTAATTTTAAGAACTCAATGGACTTATTTATAAAAGTGTTTGATTATAATAGTTTGGAAGGGCTGACCATTTATGAAATGGATTATGTATAATTTTTGATAATGTTTTAGAGATTATATTGTTACATCACTATATGATGTATCCAGTGCTAATAGATGAAGTAGAAATAGTTGAAGGAGAAATAAATGGATAAGATTGTGTTCATGAAAACATATATTTAATTATATTAATTGAGACTAAAATAATTTTTCAACTCTAAGAAAATAGGTCATGAAAAAATTCCAACTATCATCATTTTTTATGATATTAATGAACATTATTCACAACTCTGGTTTATGGTGTTATGGTGGAGAACATTTACTCTATGACCATCCATAATAATTTTATGGATATATTTCTCTTCCATGTACATATTTTCACAAATGTTCTTATTTTTCAAATCATGGTTTTGTGGTGACATTTTCTTTTTTTCTTTCCCTATAATTAGGAAGATGTGTTATCAATCCCATTTAGGATGTGGCTTTTTAGGACAATAGTATTTTTTAAAATAAAATCCGATATTATTGAGATATTTTTTTAATTATGATGATTCAATTAAATTAATGTATAGATAATGTAACACACCATGATATTAAAATAAATTCAATTTAGAATAAATTTTAATTTTTTTTCTACATTTCATTAATTGGAACACCAGTTTAAATTTATGTTATGCACAACACTGTGTGAGCTCGCATCACATGCATGACCGAGTTCTACCTCCTTTCAATGGGACACATATTTGAAAACTAAATTTTGACACATTTATAATTTATATTTATAAAATAAACTTATTTTTATATTTTTGAATGTAAATATTATCATAGGCCAAATTATTGGTATTTTTTGATGAATAGTGAATAACAATGCATTTTAGTTAAAAAAATGTATTTTCTTCTAAATAATTATTAATCAAAAATTATATTTTAATTTTTTTAATGTCACTATTGATTTGTTATGTATCTGATAATACAAAGTAGGTCATTGTAATAATTTTTATATTTAGTTTACATGTGAATACTTAATGGACTTTTGAATATTTTCAGCTTAAAACCCCACATTATTACGACCTCTACATGATAAGAATTGAAATTAATTGTGCCCCGTATGTGAATTGAATTTGAGAAAACATACAAAAGAAGTTTTAATATGTATGATATTTATAACATAGTAATATCAACTTATTTTTTTTTCAAAAAAGTATTGTGAAATTGATGAAAATTATTTATAGTTATTAATGTAAAATTAAGTTCGACATGGGTCTAAAAATTAATATTTAGGGCCATAACGACCTAGATAATTTTTTTAAGTTCAATGGATGAAAATATTTCGACCATATAACCTATTGGTTTTATGTTTATGACTTATTATGATACTATTCCATGAAAGTAACAAATATAATATGTTCTATAAGTAAAAAATAAAAAAGGAACTTTATTTACCTTTAGCATTTATAAATATTTAGAATATAGAATAAACTAAATATTTTGTGAAATAAAAATTATTTTGAAATGTAAATAATTTTTTTATCATACTTATTTATCATTAATTTTTAGAGATGAATTATTTACATTAATGTATTAACAAACCCTAACACAAGGATTATTAATTAATAATAAACTAAAATAAATGATACAATATATAGTATATGTGATGTAAATTGATTAGATTATTATCATTATTTTATTTTTTAGATGAATATATCATTTTAAAAATATATGAATTTTATTTATTTGAATGAAAATAATGTTTTGAAAATTATTAAATAAAATTAAATAAATAATGTCAAAATTGACCTTAATGTTATTTTACATTGACTTATTTTTTATTAAATAATTTAAAATTATTAAAATAACTATCTTCTTCCAATATAAATTTATGTGTTAATAAATATCAAATATGGTACATTTAAGGAAAATTTTATCATCTATAAATAACAAATTAACCCTTAGTTAGTAAAATCATTATCTGCACAGTTTGGGTTAAATAAGTTTATTTGCGCGTTACATGCGCTTGTTTTCAAATTAATTTCCAACACACATGTGATTTTTATTTTGTAAAATATATATACTATTTATAAATAATTTTTTCTAAATTTTTATATAATGTTCACATTAATTGTTTCCTAATTATTAAATTACTTAGGATAGAAAACAAGTTATATTAAAAAAAAGAAAATGTTAAAAGTGGGGGAAATTAGAATATAAGGAAAAACATTATAAAAAGGTACATAATTTATTGTAATGGTGGTTTATCTCATATATAATTTCATATAAATCCATTATTTTTCAATTTATTGGAACATGAGTTAAGGTATACCTCACAATATCCCATACCTTTTTTATATTTTAAATAATGTCACTCCCAGTCAACTATAAAAAAGGCCCTCACACATCCTACTTCCACACACATATAAAGATAATTTATCTCAGAAAAGCACTACCAAAATAATTTCACAATATCAACCCTCAACCCATAGTCCACACATTGATCATAAATCAAGTTAAAAAAGACATTTGGTGAAAAACAAAAGAAGTTACCCAAAAAAGAGGTGGCATCATTTCACAAGATCATTTGATTTATTTTCCTTATCCATCCCCTAAAATATTATTATATATAAAATTCCTTTATGTGTTCCTTTGGGTGTAAATACGATAGCATAATTTCTAGATGCGTGGAATGCTGCAGTTTCACAGTGATGTGCTACATTTACATATTACATGAAATTTATGAATGATGTTTAAATTTAATATATGTGACCTAAATTTAATATACATTATATTCAAGACATAATTAAAATTATGGAAATATAATATATCATTTTTTTATTAACACACACTAAAAAGTGATATTATCGTTCATGGATGTGTGGACTAATGCCTCCACGATACAATGTGACTCTCTACATCACAATTTTTTTATATATGTGTGTATATTATTAAATAATATGGTATATGATATATAATAACCATTTGTTAAAGGTAAATTCCACATTTCTTCTTTCTATAATGGTCATTAAAATATGGGAATGTAACACATGTGTACATACAAACTCCCGTCTCCATAATTGTAATGTTGGTTCATTTTTCATAACAATCTTTAATGGATGGGTGTTAAGGAATAATTAATTTATAAATATGGTAATTATGTAATTATACTCACACTATATTTGTCAATATAATCACCCCTTTTACTATATTCAACCTAACAAATTTTCTTAACACGTAAACCAAATGTTGTAATAACACCTAACATAAACATAATTGTTTAAGTGGTAGTATAAAAAATTTTAATATGTGAAGTGACATTTATAATAAAAATAGAAAAATTCATAAATAGTAAATAATTAAAATATTTTTATAATTCTAGAAAATAAAGACACACGTGACAATATGGACTCGGGTTTAGGGATTTTATCTGAATTTACATTCCATTGAGGCTTATTTGTTATTATGCACCAACTCACTTTTATATTGTGAATAAACATCCCCTTTGAATGTCATATTTTTAATCTCATTATTCTTATGATATTTTATGTTTCGTTTAATGTTATTACTTCATGTAGATTATTATTCAAATTCTTCAATGTGTTATGGGATAGTTGGGAGTGTTTGAAGATTATTTTTCACAAGAATTTTTGAATTATATTTCAATGGTATTTCCAATTATCAATGTCAAAAACCATTACTGTTACTTATCCCCCCCTGAGAAAATATTGATAAATCATTATTCTTTAGTCAATACTTATATTTGATAAGGAATAATATTTAATTACTAAATTGATTATTTGATATGATGAATGCTTTGTACATGAAATGACGAGTGGGTCATAGAATTTATATATCCCCTCGATGCATAGATAGGGTCTCATGAGACAAATCTGTCAACCAAATTAAATAGGTTTCAATATTTATTTTCAAATAGTCTATATGATAGATCTTTATAGTATAGGTTTTCATGTTCATGTGACATGACGTCTAATTATTAACCATTACCTTGATTTTGATTCAGTATTTATTGACCATGATATTTTCACTATCACAAAATTTATAGATATAAATAATTTGTAGTTTATTGAATGACTGGAATATGTTTTGAGTTTATTACCTTTCCATATTTATTACGCCTTATCCATATATTTATATAGAATTTTTTATCAATTATTTAACTTTCCAGGTTGAATAATTCTTATCGATTCATTATTGCTTCCATTTTTCTTTTCATTTACTATGATTTTAATATCTCCCTTATTATTTTTGAATTCCAAATTAAATGAAGATATATATTTTAAATGACTATCAGGGTTGTATTTAAATATTAATTATTATGTATTTTGTTTTATTTTCTATTTCTCATTGTAGGGTATCATGTATGTAATCTGGTTTTTAAGACTACTAAACAGTTAACTCCCTTGGGATTTGGAGCATGTATCTATGCCAATGTAATAAAATAATCCAAAGAATCAAGGGTTCTGGGGTTGGGGATTCATATTTAATATTTTATTTATATAACTTATTAACATTTCATATACCATTACATTGTCTTTTATATTTACGTTGTATTTTTTAATAATATTTGGTTTATACGTCAAAAATTAATTAGGTATGATTACTATGGTAATAGTGGTCATTAGTCTAGGACAACTATAATAATAACAATTACATAATTAAATATTCATAAAATCGATTAATCCATTAAATAAGGTTGTGAAAAATGAACTATGTTACAATTATTGAAAGAGTAGGTCATACG
The DNA here is from genome assembly GCA_963277665.1 of Viscum album. NCBI lineage: Eukaryota > Viridiplantae > Streptophyta > Magnoliopsida > Santalales > Viscaceae > Viscum > Viscum album. Next base: position 599,650,092 of record OY728151.1, read on the forward strand.
TACCCATGATTAAAATTTCAATTTTCTAATGATTAACATAGAAAGAAGGTAAGCATTTTTTAATCATTTGATAATGGTAATAATATTAAAAATATGACATTTCTTTTTATAATATAATTATATATACCATACATGTGATTTAGTGATGAAAAATGAATCATATCACATCATGGAAGAGGTTGTCCTCACATATGCATGAACAACATTATAATTATTTTGTGAAAGGTAATTAAATAAGTTAAATGATTTATTATATTTTAAAAATGATAACTTTTTCATGATTTTCATAAGTATAAATTAATTGAATCATAATAATTAAATCATAATAAATGGTGTTGGTAAATAATTTATATCGGTTCACAAGGTAGTAGCCACCAGACACACAAACGACTAAATTATTTCCCATTTGTTAGAAGAGGGGATATAATACGTCTTTCCATTAATATAACAAAACCAAATTATATGTAATCTTAATTTGATATTATATAGTAATCACTACATAATATTTTAAGGATACGTACAAGGAAATGATACTGAATCATAGGGTTAAAACATTTCCTCTTATTTGAAAAATATCCATTTATTAAAACCTTAAAACCTATAATGTAACTATTATGTATAAAAAATACATATATAAAAAGTGAAGGTGTTCTAAGAATTTATTTGGGTTGGTAGTGGGTGAAAATGGTATGGAAGTGTGATGGATTGAGAAGAATATGTACACTTTTTTATGGGATGGGAGGTGTAGTCATGGAATTAATTTAAATATAAAATCATTATAAATTAAATTAATATTAAAAATGTATAAAACTATTTTATTTGGATGATATTATGATTTCAGATCATAATCCAATTATTTAATAAAATATAGACATGTTTTTTTACATTGTTACACTTATCTTTTGGTTTTGACCACTTGTTAATTTATTTCACACTTACCATGGCAACATGTATATTTAATCTTTGATGGTCAATATATTTCCAATAAATGGTTAAAATGTGTATAAATGGAAAATGGTTGATATTAAAATACATATCATAATCCCTTAATTGAATATATTATTTTTTTTAAAATTTTATATGTTTTATAAAGGTATTATTTATATTAATATATCAAATTTTTCAATTTTTAGTACAATTCATTAAAATAAATTTTTTTAACATCACAAATGAAATTGAAATTTAAAATTACTATATCCCTAACAAGTAATAGAAATTTATAAAACTCTTTAATCGCATTATTTATCTTAAATTTTATTTCTTCTAATATTTTTTATATCATTAATTTTTCCCCATAATTGAATAATTACTACCTCAATATTGTGCAAATATTTATGGTAGTAAATTTGAAATTAAAAATAAAAAATAAATTACCATTATTAAGATATATCCTTTAAGTTTATAATATATATATTTTACTATTCATATTCATTATTAATATATTTTTTTTGAAAAAATATAATTAATAAAATCTAGAGTGTGGAATTTTTTACTTTTATTTTAATATAATATAATAAAAAACATAATATCCTGAAAAAATGAATAAATTACATATAATAAATTCATGTATTTTAATGGATGATATTTACAAATAAAATAAAAATAATTCAAGTGTTTTGGTTATTTTATTGTGTGTATAATTTTATTTTCAACATTAATTAACTATTTTTCCCTTTAACATGGTAATAAAAAAATCATTATTTACTATACATGTTGACTAAAATAGTGACTTATTTATAAAATTTTGACCCATTATTTACAAATATGGAGTCCATTTTGAAAAATATTAAACAAATAAATTTTTTATTTAATTAAAAATTGAACTTAAAAAATTCAATGGAAATGGGTTTTTCAGAAAAATGTCATTTTTTAATTTAACATGTTTTAATAACAAAATAATTTTTAAATTTAATTTTAAAATTAAAAATGGTTGTTTCTAAATAAAATTGAACATATAAAATTTTATAAAAAATCAAAAATAGAATATATTTATAAATTATTTAAATGAAAATACAATTTTCTGAAAAAAATATTATTTTTCAACATTCATTGAAAACCCCATTTTTAAGAAAAATATGAAAATGTTACTATAGGAAAATTTTGATATTCTTATTTAGAAAATAATCATTATTTGTATCAAATAAAATATCAATAATTTTGAGAAATTAATTATATTTCACCCTCATAAATAGAAATATACCACCATTTTGATGAAAACATTTCATTAATGACTGAAAAGGTTTTTCTAAAATATGTGAGCTTATTTACTATGAAATAATCCTGGTTTTTTTTGGGTTAGACTCTTTTTATGTATGTAAACTTTCAGTTATTCATATTCATACCCACAAAATTAATGGCTTTGAAATTATGGTCATATTTAAATAATAATATTTTAATATTTTTTAAGATATATGTTTCTTAACGTGTTTTTTATTGACTAAAATATATATTCTTAAAACATAGTATGTTTCATTTTTACCATTTAATAAATTTCATCCTCTTAATTTGTACATGAGATCAAAAATAATGTTTTTCCTTTTTTGACAACTCATATCATAAAAATGGTCAATAAGACATCCTTTTATCATGTGTGAAAGGAAAGGATGAAGGTCATCTGGAATAACAAATATATTGGTTTCTATATAGGAAAAAATGATGGGATGTGAAAAAATGTATATAGAAGAGAAAAATAACTTCCAAAGAATTATATAGAGTGATATAAAAAATGGTAATAAGAAATTTAACCATAAAAAAATCCTAAATATGTGAAGGTTTACAAGTTCATTGATTTCTCTGAACGAAATGAAAATGGATATATTTTTTATTTCAAAATAAATTTATTAAATATATGTAATTAATTTACTAACTTGACCAAAGATAAAAGGAAATATACATACCTTACAAGTAAAATTTTATCCATTAATAAATTCCCAATGAAATTCATCTTTTTCATAAAACTATGCATACATGAAATGAATTTTATGTTGTTGAAGCACTAGAATTAATATTTATTAGATCAACAATCCTAAAAGGAGAAATAATATTTCACTCCTATCATTAGTAATTTACCACAACCAAAATGGACTACACAAGTTAATATCATTCCCAAAATGACATACCATCACACTAAATAAATTACTTTAATCTCCATAATTCAAATGCAATACTCATATTTCAACATAGATCTGTCAAATAAAAACTATACTTAAAATTCCTTATAATATTCCTAACAAATATTGAATACCAAAAATTATAAGGATTTGATAATATTTTTTCCATGATAAATTTAACATTTATTCCTCAATAAATCCAATCAATCTTAATATATCATTCCAAAAATGTATATACCAAAAAACATTTACCTTACAGATATTTTAATCATCTCCACAACTAACCTGTTTCACTATCAAACCACATTAAATTCAAAAGTACCTCCAAACAAATATTTCATCATTTAATATTCAATTAAAATCATATAATTTTCTTTTTAACTTAATCATATAAAGGTCCCAACAAATATAAATCATCCAAAATAACATTAATATCTTACCTACCAAATAAATTTTAAATATCACTTGATATATTTATGATAAAATATATATTAATAAAAAAATATATAATTAACACTCTAAATATTTTAATTTTTTATGACAAGGGTATTCTATGCAATGCATTTTTTCACAAAATCAAATAATATACCTTAAAGAACATATCAACCCAAAATATTATTTATCCCTTTATCATATTTATATATATCAAATTTTGAAAAATAATCAAGTTTTTATATATAAATCTTTAATATTATAGATTTTGTGCAATTAGGTTTCCTAATTTTGAAAGTAACATTTCCTATAAATTGATTCAATATAATAATATCATTGAAAAATAATTTATTATATCATTTCATAAATCATTAACTATAAGTTATCATCCTATTTGGGGATATGAAGTTTTGAAACATGATTCATCAAATATCTCAATAATTATTCATAGTTTTATTATATTTAAATAATTAAAAATTTTAATCTATATATACGAGACTTCCATTTTTCTACTAATATCCCCTTTGTCTTCCAGTATTTAGTCCATATCTCCTGATAAAAAGTAGTAATGTGTTTGGTTTTATTAATATTGTTGAATGAGGTTGAGGAGTTTATACATTGAAATCAAATAATATAGATACCATAATCCATATAAATTTTGGGGGATTAGAAAAGTGTTTTATAGATAATAAAAATTCTCACATGTGATTTGGATGCTCACAAATAGTTCACGATCATCTGAGCATGATTTTCCATGACTGTAATGATTAAATAGTATAGAAGGGGTGAGACGTTTTTATGAGATCCTTTTCCTTACATCAAGATAAATTATCTATAATATATTTATAAGTATATTATTAATACATGAAGTTTATATTTTAATGAAAATTTTCATTATAGAAAATAAACCTATCTATATATTCTATAATACTTTAAACATAAAATATATTATTAATAACTTCATCATTAATGGATTTTTTTCAACCTTAATGGTTTTATAATTTTATCCTATAACAATTATAATCATTATTATGAAATAATACTTATTTTTTATCATTAGACATATTTTAACACTCAAAGTTTTTATTGTATGTCTCCTTTAAAATTAAAAATCTCTTATAGTTTATGTTTCACGCAACACCAAGTTTAAAACCATAATATACAATTATATATGGACATTTTAATTGTAATGTGACCATTAGGAATATTAATATGATCAATAGAATAGTAACATCACCTATTAGAGTATACATAAAAATTATGCATCTTATTAATGAAAATAAACAATAATTATATAATTGAATAAATAAAAAAATGTTTTTAAAATGAAAAATTATGTATTGGCATTTATTAGAAACATCAAAGTTTTTTGAAAATTTTCTATCTGAAATATTAATTTAAATAAAAAATCATTTTAATAAAATATATTCCTAAATTAATATTTCGTTTTCATATAATTATAAGACTCTTTTGTGATATCTTAATTAGTTTTTTAATGTTTCATTAAATCAGTTATAACATTAAAATTATTTTTATTCGACTAAATTAATATTTTATTTAAAAAATAAACTTATAATACATAGAAAATTATATTCATAAGATAGAGTCCGTTTTTTATATCTACTTGTCAAAAAAAATTTAGGGTTATTTTTTGGTATTTTTTCTTAAATGGTTGAATTTTTGTTGAACTGTGAAATACAATAATTTACAAAATTTAACAAATACTTGAATTATTGGGTCATAGGTGTTTTATGGATGATATAATCCCATAATGTTTAACCATCCTTCATTATTTTAATTTATTTAGTGATATGGTTCAAAATATTGACAGTCTTGAGCTGAAACAACAAATTAATGAATATAATAATGAAAAAACACTCCTCTCCTCCGCTGTAAATACCACCCTCACCACTACTTCTCCTAACAACTCACAATCCTTGAATTAGGACCCATTTCTTCCAAATTATTGTCCAAAACCTCGTCACCATGTCCTGGTAATTTAATTCTCTCAAAAATACAATTCCCAAGTTCCTGAATAGGGATCTCAAGGTGACGATATTCAAGATGAGAAATGCTCTTTGGTTTTCATTTAATTTCTTTTCAATTTACTTTAATTTCTAATCCCCTCCTCACCACCCTATACCCAAGTAGAATGATAAATCCAATATTATTTATATAATTTAATGTTATTATGATAATTTAATATCATTAATCAATTCTATTCTCTACCCTTTTATTATAAATATGAAAATGACATCCGTGAGGTTAAATTTAAAAAAATAGTGGTTGGGGAGTGTTCATTTTTCATTTCCACCTTCAACGGAAACATAAAAAAATTTATGGTTAAAAAATAATATATTTTTTGTGTTAAAACTTATTTACTGTCCTATAATTTAATGACCCAAAAATTTAAAGGAAATTTAGTTTCATAATTATTTGGAATTTTACAAGTACGCGGTTTCTGAAGGCACCTAATTCTGAGTCCTTGTGCGCCCAGAATCAATTTCTGAAGTTTAGCTCGTGTATTTTCAGTGGACGAATGAGAAGGTTTTTCAATATTTTGAACCGGTGCTTGGAATTGGAAACCAAGGTCACCGATGAACTCGCAGCGCCAGCAATTTCTTAAGGGGACCTTTAGTGTGGTTGCGTTTGCACGAGAGGAGAATTTAAAATTTGTGGATTATATATGAAGTGAATAAAATTATGGAGCAATTTTATTTTTATATCTAAAATGGTTATATCCTACATGGGGAAGTTGGGGTGGGACCCAGAAGCTTCTAACTAACCATGTAAGGATATTTGTGAAGTGGGGCCCACATGAGCCCTAACTTTTCACATTCCCTTAACTCTGCTTGAACTCCCCATAACTCACCCATTGATTAATACAAGACAACTCCACTAATTTATTGGAGTGGAGCCTCTCCACTTTCTATCTCTCTCACAACACTTAATATTTTTTAAACCATTCAATTAATTAATGAGTTTGAATTAAATTGAATTAGCATGACAAGTTTTTAAAATGGGGGAAACAACATTTTTATATTGGGTTGGGAAAATATTGTGTGAGAAATTCTTGGAGAATTTAGAAGAGCTCCCTCCTTCCAAAGAAGAACGTTCTTGATGAAGAACGCCTCTGATGAAGAATGCCTCTGATGAAGAACGTGAAGTCACCGATGACGTGCCTTCTCTTCTTCTTCCTCCGTGTCAAGGGAGGAGACAACACCACGGGGAATGTCACTATGGACAATGACTCTTCCTCCGACATCAACGGAATCAGCACCGATCTTCCGCGACGTCCGATCATCGCGACACTTGCCTCTTTTCGCGGCTCGACGACGTGCAATGTTTTGCAAGGTAGGGGTTATTATTTTTATTGTTCAAGAATTCTTCATCGTTCTTCGTTACTTAAGGAAATGGCCGCATGATATCATCATAACTGGAGGAGATCAGACCGCACGAACATGACCGATTCTCCTACCCTCTTCTTTGTTGATCTTTGTTGAAGTTGGAAGCAGAGCCGCATGGTGCCGTTGCACCGTGCGGTGATCGGCAGGGAACCGCGACCATGAAAGGCCGCGGAGAAGGCGGCGCAGAGCCGTTAGACCGCACGGAGACAAAGAGGATTGTGGCCAGAGCGGGCCGCGGCAGTGGGGCGCGGCGCCGTCGCGCCGCGCCCGAAGGCCGCTGTGGACTAGCAGGGGCGACCGGCCGAGCTGGCCCTCGGCGACTCTAGGAGGCGAGACCCACTCTAGGTCCCATGGCGCCTCACAAACCGGCCCGCCGTAATAGCCGTCCGTGACCCGGAAAACTGTGGGGTGGTGTATCCCCCCTACCTACTGCTAGGGCGGACCCTTCTGGGTCTGACATTTCATAAAAATGGGTCCGCGCCCCTTGCATCCCGCTCGGCCAGCGCCGAGCCGCGGCGGGCTTCCGAGCCGGGCCGCAGGCCGCACGGGTTGGGCCTGCGGCGCCCCGCCGGGGTGGGCCATGCCGTGCCATCCGGGCCGGGCTGCGCCCAACCGGTCCAGACCCGGACCCAGGTGGGGTCGACCCGGTTCGGTCCGACCCAGGGGGTATTGGGACGGGTCGGACCGGGCCCAGACCCCCTATTTTTGGACCGTTTTTGGTTAAACGTACATATTTTGAGCTACAGACCTCCGATCGATGTAACTTCAGTTGCGTAGGATTCCTGGGATTGAGACGGTCGTTTTTCAATATTACACTCACGTTTTTGGAAAATTTTGGGTATGTCCGGGTTTGTTCGAACCCGAAACCAACCGGGCCCTCGGAGCGGAAATGCTTATAACATGAGATCTGGACATCCAATTGACATGCCGTCAACTTTGTTGGATTCCTCTTGGTGAGACGGTTATTTTGGTGTACTTCACGTGAGAGTTGGATGTAGTTGGAGTATGGTCAGGTTGGTTTAGCTCATAAACCAACCGGGCCCCTAGAACGGAAATACTAATAACTCTCAGACCGGACGTCCGTTTGACGAACCGTCAGTGGCATTGGTAATCACGTTGAGAAATAGTTCCTTTGAGTATACCCCATGAGAGTTTGGGGGTAATGTTGAGATACATCCGGTTTGGTATGTACACGAAACCAACTGGGCCCCCGGGACAAAAAGGCTAATAAGTCACAGACCGAGCGTCTGATTGACACGCCGTCTGTTGCGTTGAGACCCCTTTGATGAGGCGGTACTTTGTGATACCTCTACGTGAGACTTCTTGACACATGGAAGTAACGACCAATAGCTCCTGGATCAGACCCTCCTGTAGACAAGCGTACGGAGTGTGGAGACCGAGTAGCTGTAGACCTGACGACTACTTGACCGATTCGACTCGTAGTGATTCGGTTAGCCCAGGGGGCAGAGCGCCTGGTATTTGGCAGAAGAACCACGGCGGACGGAGCGCCTGGTAGTTGGCATCAGACCCGCGATACTTGATAGTAGGAGTAACTCTATAGGCTATTAGGGAGAGCACCCGGTATTTGGCGGCAGACCCTCAGCGGACAGAGCGCCCGGTAGTTGGCAGCAGACCCGCGATACTCGACAAGAGATGTTTCTCAACATTCTAATGTTAGTGAGTAACGCCTCGGAGTCGTGACATGGACACTTTACTCGACAGAGGAGGAGTTCTCCAGCAGTTGTGGTTTCGATAATGAAAATCCTGGTTTGATCTAAGTTAATGACCTTTGTGTTTACCTTATGATTGAGATGGGTAACTTGATAACTTAGGTATATGTATGGGTATTTATCAAAGAAGTGTTTATCTCTTGATTTCATAACCATTTTTGTGACTCATGATTGATATGGGTTACATGATAACATAGGTATAAGTATGGGCTTATACCTAAGTAAGGGTTATCCGTTGAGATACTTCTTGTGTTTATCCTTGTTGGATTTAGTGAGATCTTGAGGGTCTCAGGGTCCCTACTGAGTATCATTATACTCACCCCTACATGGGCTATGCCCGCACCTCATTGTGTTGGATGCAGACGACAGATAGCGCTGAAAGAGACTAAGTGTACGTGGACTGGATGGTACCCGGAGGTGGTCCTCACGACGAGTCAGTAACCGTAGGTGGACCACACGACAAGTCAGTACCCGGAGGTGGACTTCATGACGAGACGGTACTCGGAGGAGGTTGGACGACGAGAGCATTGAGGAGGCTATCTGTACCTACTATTCAGGTAGGATCCGAGGTTGATGACCCACAAAATGCTTCTATCTTCCAGCTATTTGTCTTTTCTGTTGTACATTCGTTCAGTTGTAGTTGTATCTTTTTAGTTGGGTTTGTATTCTGGCCCATTTACTTTTTATCACTATCTTTTGTACTTAGTGCATTACTTCATCTTGTACTCTGGTTGGATGTGTTTATGTTTTATCAAGGCAATGCATTCCCAGTTATCGGGATTTACACCTTTGGTGCTAGTCACTAGCCCCTGGCCTATAGAAGGCGGGCTTGGGGTAGTCATGGCATGGGCCCCATGGACGTGTTGTGAAAAATTGGTATCAGAGGAGTCGGTTCTACCACAGAACTCAGGACTCTGATAATTCTTTTCTGTGAAGAAATAGTGATAAGGGTACCCAGTGTGGTCTTCAGTCCAGGGAGTCCAGTGTTGGTGCGGTGGCCGACATATCCATACACCCGAAACCTGACTTCTGATTTCCAACTCAGTGCATGGAAACACTGATTGCGTGTGTGCTTCAAGAAGTTTTCTTTAAGACAGCTCAAACTAGGTCAAATCGCCAGGTTTTAATTGTTTGACCGTGTTGCATCTGTTTAGGATGTCTCCATGCAGACAGTCAGTTAGATTTCTGAGAGAGTACTCGATGACGGCCCACCGAGAAATGATACTTTGGTGTAGGGCCCTCTTTCTATGTTGGAACCTTCAGGTGGTGTACCAGCAGCACCACCACCCATTAGGCAGCATATGCCCCCAGCCATGCTAGTTGACGGTTCATGTTGACAGAGTGCGTTACAGGAGTTCCAACAGCATAGGCCTCCGATGTTACGAGGGAAGGCAGATTCCCAGGCAGTAGTGGACTGGATGGAGTCGATTGCTAGAGTTCTACACCTAGTTTAGACAGCAGTAGAGAAGATGGATATCTTAGCTACTGGTGTTTCCCAGTGAGTGACCATGAGGTTTGTCCACATAGTGATAAGGATTAGGTATGTGGACCGATGCCTGAGATAGTACCTTTGGGTAGTGTGCTAGCTATATCACTTCCTATTGGTTAGCAGTTCCAACCGGCGGTACCGGTAGATGACACATGTAGGCTTAGTACCTTACACATGTTTCAACAACAGATACCCCTTAGGTTCCGAGGCGAGCCCGACTCACAGGCTGCGGAGGACTGGCTTGAGGAGGTGGCTGAGAGTTTTTTAGAGATTATACAACTTCGAGAGGACAACATATCGGTAGCTGAGTATTCATCAAGGCGTACCGACCATTCCTAGTACTCGATGAATACAATGCAATTAGTAATTCAGGGCTCAGACTTCCAAGCGAGGTGTGTTTAAGGACATCTGAGCCAACACTTTTTTCTCTATGCATTCCTACTTATTTTAGGGTGTTAGAGGGAACCTTTGTGGTTGAATGTTCTTTGTATGAATGTATACAGCTAATGAATGTAAGCAGTAAGAAGTAGGAAACTGGCGCCAGTCTCGGAGACATGGGCGTGTAAAATGTTTCAAGAAGAAGAAGTGTTAAGGATAGATGAATCTGCAGAGCTGTAGACATGGAAGCAGAGCTGGGAGAGCAGCATGTGGTGGTGTACATTTCGACATGCTACAACCACCCGCCTTTGTAGTCCCCGCTAGGCTCAGGGAGCTGGAGGGAAGGGGAAGAGAGTAGCTGCATGCGGTTAGGGAGTGTGACCGAAAGGCTCTAGGGATGATTCAGGGAACGATCTGTGTCTACTAATAGCTGCCATATCAATAAAAATTGATACAAATCATTCCTTCCTTCCACGAATATTGTCCCAGACATAGAGTTTCTGGTTAAGTCATTGACTTGACCCTCATGTCTAGAGATACATATGAGAGGATACTCGATGATCACGCTTACGCCAATGGTGTGATATGACCCTTGAGGTGAGATTTTCAGTTGGAACCTCTTGGTGGAAGCATCGAGGACTTACGACCTTATTTTGGGTATGGACTGGGCAACCACAGTTCATACACAGATTGACTGTATTAGGAAAAAAGTTTGTGGTTTACCTAAAACGTTGGGATGGGTTTTTCCTTGGTCGGTGAAAAGAAAACCCCAGGCAGCACATGATGGAATCATGCATAAGTGGGTGCAGTCCATCAATCATGAGTCATCCATACTTAGATTTGAGCCAGACGTTTTCTAGAGTTTTTGCACCACTTTTATCTTTGACGAATAAGGGAAAAAACCATCATGTGGTCAAGGATATGCCAGCTGATCTTTTCAAGTGCTAAGGTAGTGGTTGACTAGTGCACTCATTTTGAGGCTACCAGAGAAGGTGAAAATCATCCAAGAGTGGATAAATATTGCACAGAGCAGGAAGAAATCCTATGTTGATAGGATATAGAGACCACTGGAGTTCGAGGATGACGACCACGTTTTCTTACGGGTCTCACCTTGATGAGATATACAGAGATGTGGCTGAGGCGGCAAGTTATCTCCGAGGTTCAATGGACCTTTCTAGGTTCTCAATAGGGTAGGCGAGGAGGTATACCACATGATCTTTCCACCACAATTGCACTAGGTGAACGACGTCTTCCACATATCTCAGCTGAGGAGATGCGTGCACGACCCTTAACACATCATCGAATACAGGGAGCTGGACATCGAGGACGGGGAAACATTCACGGAGGTTCCAGTAAAGGTTGAGGATCAACATGAGCGGGTCCTATGAGGATGGTCGATTCCTCTTGTGCGCTTTCATTGGAAGCACGAGAACCTCCAGGAGATCACATGGAGCGGGTGGCTCAGATGCGTCCTCAATACCTCCTTTAGTTCCCTAATTTGTGTTATAGCTTTACGTGGACGTAAAGATCTGAGGTAATGGAAATGTAAATACCTATAAATTTCATGTAATTTTTTTCTTAATTATTTGTAATTTTATGAGTACGAAGTTTCTGACGGAACTTGATTCCGAGGCCCGGTGTGCCCAGAATCAATTTCCAAAGTTTAGCTCAGGTACGTTCAATGAACAAACGAGCGGGTTTTTCAAACTTTTGAACTGGTGCTCAGAATTGGAAACCGAGGGAACCGATAAACTCACAGTGCCGACAATTGCTTAAGGGGACCTTTAGCACGGTTGTGTTTTCACGGGAGGAGAAGTTAAATTTTTTGGATTATATATGAAGTGAATAAAATTGAGGAACAATTTTATTTTTATATATAAAATGGTTATATACTACATGGGGAAGTTGGGGTGGGACCCACGATTTTCTAACTACCGATGTAAGGATATTTGTGAGGTGGATACCACACGAGCCCCAACCTTTCACATTCCCTTAACTCTCTTTGAACTCCCCATAACTCACCCCTAGATTAATACATGAAAACTCCACTCATTTATTGGAGTGGAGCCTCTCCACCTTCTATCTCTCTCAAAACACTTAATATTTTTCCAACAATTCAATTAATTAATGAGTTTGAATTAAATTGAATTAGCATGAAAAGTTGTTAAAATGGGGGAAGCCTCATTTTAATATTGGGTTGGGAAATATTGTGTGAGAAAATCTTGGAGAATTTAGAAGAGCTCCCTCCTTCCAACGAAGAGCGTTCTTGACGAAGAATGCCTCCAATGAAGAATGCCTCCGACGAAGAACGCAACGTCATCGATGATGTGCCTTATCTTCTTATACCTCCGCGTCAAGGGAGGAGACACCACTGAGGGGAATGTCTCCATTGACGATGACCCTTCCTCCGACGTCAACAGAATCAACACCGATCTTCCGCGACGTCCAATCATCGTGACGCTTGCCTCCTTCCGTGGCTCGATGACGTGCGACGTCTTTGAGAGGTAGGGCTTATTATTTTTCTTGTTCAAGACTTTATCATCATTCTTCGTTTCATAAGGAAATGGCCGCATGATATCGTCATAACGGGAGGAGATCAGACCACACAAACATGGCCGATTCTCCTCCCCTCTTCTTTGTTGATCTTCATTGAAGTTGGAAACGGAGGCACACAGTGCTGTTGCACCGTGCGGTGATCGACAGGGAACCGAGACCATGCAAGGCCATGGCAATGGCGGTGCGGTGTTGTTGCACTGTGCGGAGATGAAGCGGACCGCGGCCGGAGCGGGCCGCGGTCGTGGGGCGCGGCGTCGCCGCACTGCACCAGTGAGGCCGAAGAAGGCTACGACCAGAAGCAGGCCGCGGCGGAGGGGCACGACGTAGTCGCGCGGTTCCAGTGAGACGAGCCACGACCTAAGTCCGTGGCAGACCGGAAGGGGCGGTCGACCGAGCTGGCAGCCGGTAACTCTAGGTGGCGGGGCCCCCTCTGGGTCTTGCGGCACCTCACAAACCGGCCGGCTGTAATGGCCAGCCGTTACCCGAAAAAATGAGGGATGTAACCCCCCTGAACTGCTGCTAGGGCGGACCCCGCTGGGTCCGCCGTTTCCAAAAAAGTGGGCCGCGCCCCTTGCATCCCGCTCGGCTAGCGAGGCGGGCCGTAGGCCACACAGGCTAGGCCGGCCGCGCCCCGTCGTGCCGGGCCGTGCCAGCCGCGAGCCGGGCCGTGCCAACCAGATAGGGCCACACCCAACTGGGCCAGACCCAGACCCAGGTTGGGTCAACCAGGTTTGGGAAGACCCAGGGGGTGTTGGGCTGGGTCGAACCGGGCCAAGACCCCCTATTTTTGGATCGTTTTTGGTTAAACTGACATATCATGAGATACATACCTACAATCGATGCACCATCAATTGCATAGGATTCTTTGGATCGAGACGGTCCTTTCAGTATATTACACTCAAGTTTTCAATGAAATTTGGGTACATCCGGTTTGGTTCGAACCCAAAACCAACCGAGCCCTCAGAGCGAAAACCCTTATTACTTGAGCTCCAGATGTCCGATTGATGTGCCATTGACTTTGTTGGATTCCTCTTGTTGATATGGTTAATTTGGCATACTCCACGTGAGGTTTGGATGCAACTGGAGTACGGTCGGGTTGGTTTATCTCATAAACCAACCGGGCCCCAGGAACGGAAATACTAATAACTATCAGACCAGACGCCCGTTTGAAGAACCGTAAGTGGCGTTGTTAATCACATTGAGAAATAGTTCCTTTGAGTATAACCCAAGAGATTTCAGGGTAATGTTGAGATACGGCTGGGTTGGTACGTACACGAAACCAACCGGGCCCCCGGGACAAAATGGCTAATAACTCACAGACCGAGCATCCGATTGACACATCAGCTGTTTCGTTGAGACCCCTTTGACGTGACGGTCCTTTGTGATACTTATACTTGAGACTTCATGACACATGGAAGTAACTACCTGTAGCTACTAGAGCGGACCCTACCAGAGATGAGCATATGGAGTGCGGAGACCAAGAAGCTGTAGACCTGACGACTGCTTGACCGATTCGACTCGTAGTGATTCAGTTAGCCTAGTGGACGGAGTGCCCAATATTTGGCGGCAGACCCAGGGCAGACAAAGTGCCTGGTAGTTAGCAGTAGACCCATGATACTCGACAGGAGGAGTACCTCTGTAGGCTATTAGGGAGAGCGCCCGATATTTGGCGGCAGACCCTCATCGGATGGAGCGCCCGGTAGTTGGCAGCAGACCCACGGTACTCGATAGGAGGAGAACCTCAGCAGTCTAAGGTTAGTGAGTAGCGCCTCGGAGTTGTGACAGGGCCACTATAATCGACAGAGGAGGGGTTCTCCAACAGTTTTGGTTTCGATAATGAAAATCTTGGCTTGAGCCGAGTCAATGACCTTTGTGTTTACCTTATGATTGAGATGGGTCACCTGATTACATGGGTATATGTATGGGCATATACCAAAGAAGTGGTTATCTATTGATTTAATAACCTTTGTGTTTCCTCATGATTGAGATGGGTTACTTGATAACTTAGGTATAAGTATGAGCTTATACCTAAGTAAGGGTTATTTGTTGAGATCCTTCTTGTGGTTATCCTTGTTGGATTTAGTGAGACCTTGAGGGTCTCGGGGTCCCTTATGAGTATTTTTATACTCACCCCTGCACGGGCTATGCCTGCACTTCATTGTGTTGGATACAGACGACAGAAAACGTTGACAGAGACTGAGTGTACGAAGACTGGATGGTACCCGGAGGTGGGCCTCACGACGAGTCAGTACCCAGAGGTGGACCACATGACGAGTCAGTACCCGGAGGCGGAATTCACGAAGAGACGGTACTCGGAGGAGGTTGGCGGGCGAGATCGTTGAGGAGGCTATCTATACCTACCCTTCAGGTAGGATCCGAGGTGGACGACCCAGGAGCTGCTTCTATCTTCCAACTATTTGTCTTTTCTGTTGTGATTTTGTTCGGTTGTTGCTGTATCTTTTCAGTTGGTTTTGTATTATGGACCATTTACTTTTCATCTATATCTTTTGTACATAGTTCATTACTTTCTCTTGTACTCTAATAGGATGTGTTTATGTTTTATAAAGGCAATGCCTTCCCAGTTACTGGGATTTACGCCTTTGGTGCTAGTCGACAGCCCCTGGCCTATGGAAGGAGGGCTTGGGGTAGTCATGAAACGGGCCCCGAGGAAGGGTCATGACAAATAACCAGTATATATTCATAATACAAATGAATAAAACAAAACTAGTTCACCATGATTGAAAAATGCCGAAATAATAAAAATGGATATAATTAACATTTTATCTAATGACTCATCCTCATATTTTGAGAAATGATATAAAACAACCTTTAATATTATATATGTTCATTTGTAAAATTTAATTTCAATTCAAGATAACTATTCTGATCTTACATGTTCTTTCACGGAAAAATACAAGTGATCCCAACATGAAAACCAATGAAACGAACACCCATGAATGATTAAATTATATCTTATAACTAATAAAAAATTCTATAAATAAAGGTTATAAAATTATAAAAATCAAATACATTTCGAAGAGGTCCTTAATTATGTTATTATGGAATAAAATTTCATTATCCAATACATTATGTTAAAGTGAAGAACTATCGTACGTAAGGCAAGGGTTTCTTACCAAACCACTATATTCCTTCTAGATACACATTCTCCCTCCTTACACCAATGTAATTATTAAACTGGTATTATGTTGTAATAATAAAATCTATTTTTTGGATTCCAAAAATATTTATCTATAACAATTCATATTACTTTTATGGGGAAATACATGTTTTATAATGTTCATATTTCATTTCCCCTCGATATGAAAACCCGACTAAAGGGAACATCCCAATTTCATACCCATTTTCATGAAAAATCCATAATATATTTTAAGAACAAAATATATTTCTAATTATTTTTATTATTTATGAAAATACCTCGAATTTCCATGTAATTTTTTAATTATATGGGAATATTATGAGTCCACGAAAATTGACGGCTCATGATTCTGAGGCCTCGTGTGCCAGGAATGAATTTTTAAACTTTTTTGTGTATGTTCAGTAAACGTGTGAGCAGGTTTTTGTAAATTTTGAACAGGTTCTCAGAATTGAAATATAAGGACACTGTTGAACTCGCAATGCCGATATTGACATAAAGAGACCATCACCTTGACCGCAGTTGGTCGAGGGTGAAAGTTAGTTTTTCACTTATTCGTGGAAGAATAAAAAAATAAAAAAATATAACATTTTTATTTTTCTTGAGACATCCTTTTGATTTATGGAGGTCGGACCATGATGGCTTTAATCCTCCCGTTTTGAGTTCTAGTGGCGGGGACCACCCGAACCACTCTTTAATGTGGGTTAGTCTCTTGGAATCCTCCCATTTAATTATGTCAACGCAACACAATAAATTGTGCAAATTAATTGTGCCATTTAATTGTTCCATTTAATTGTTGTTCCAATGTAAATTAATTGTAGAAACCATTTTTAATTTATATTGGCTCCTTAGTTTATTTTGGAGGAAAATCATTGGTAAGGGAGAGATTTTGGAGAATCATTCTCTCCAACGAAGAACACCTCCCAATGAAGAACATTTTCCAAGGAAGAACCACCTTTGGAATCGAAGAACGAGGATGGTGCTTCAGCTCAGATCAGAAGCACCTTGTAGAAGAAACGAACGTCGATGTCTTCAACAAAAACGAACCGACGTCTGTCCTTCCCTTCTCACTGATGTCAACGAACCATCGAGGTAGGGGTGTGATTTTGATTTTACTATGTTGTTTTTATTTTGTGTTGAATCTCCCCCCATGAGCCACTTGCTACCACTCTAACGAGAAGGGTTCAGGACAAACAAACATGGCCCAACCACACCGCAACCCTTGAGGTTTTTGTTGGGATCTTCGCGATGGAGGAGGATGGTGACTGGTTCCAGCGGTTGGCACATGTGGGACTCCGGAATGGCGGCCGACACTCCCACAGGCCAAGATGAAGGTGGCGGTGCGACCGTGCTACCGGATAAGAGTCGTGGCCCATCGGCCGCAGCAGAGCAAGGGTGCAGGCGATGCATGTCCACCCCGCCCGTCGAAGAAGAGCCTTGGCCTTATGCCGTGGTGCTGAGAGAAGGGTGGTCGGCTAGCTGCCGGCCACCGGCGAAGGCGAGGCACGCGACTGCGCCATGCAGAGAAATGCTAGCCGACCATCTAGCAGCGATACCGCGAGCCACTGCGGGATTCCACACTGTGAGCTGCCACAGGCTGCCACACAACAAGCAGCGGCGGGCCGCCGCTGGCCACCGCACCGCGAGCCGTCGCGGGTCCCGCACCCCGAGCTGTGTAGGGCCGCCGTGGGTCACCGTAGAGTGGGCCGCCGCTCTGCAAGCCACCACGGGCCGCCGCACTACTGGATGCCCAGCATGGAGGGCCGCGCCAGCGGTCCGGGTCATGCCAGGGGCAGGGTCGGACCCAGAGGGCCAGGTTGGTTCGACCGGGTCGGACCGGACCTGGACCAGTTTTGATCTTTTATGCTTTTTCGGCCATATTTTGAATTACATGAGTCCATTTGATGAGAAGTATAGGACGCCGAAAACGTTGGAGTGATATGGTTCTTTTGTTATACCTCACTTTAGATTTGGATAATGTGGGGGTATGGTCGGGTTGGATCGAGCACGAATCCAACCGGGCCCTCGGGACTAAAAGGCCAATAACTTACATACCGGGTGTCAGATTGATGAACTGTCTGTTGCGTTGAGACCCCTGTTATGTGGTGGTCCTTTGGGATACTTCTTTTTTTGAATTCATGGTAATTGGAGTATCGACCTGTGGCTGGAGGAGCGGACCATCCTGGAATCAAGAGAGCTTAGTTCGGGAACCCTTTAGCAGGTTGTAACATGAGAAATGGATCCTTTGTGGGTCTGTGCTTTGGGATCCTTCATGGGTCTGTGATTGAGGGTCCCACATGGATCTTCTCTAGGAATCCATGTCGGACTACTCTAGGATCCTTCGTGGGACTATTGTTCTAGGATCTTATGTGGTTCTGATGATGTACTAGTATCCTATGTGGGTCTGATGATGATTTAGGATACTACGTCAGTCTGATGATTTAGGAACTTACATGGGTCTGCCTCTTAACAGAGTAAGATGATTCAATAGTTACATATAATAATCTCTACTGCTGTACCTAAGTTATACATGGAGTGAGATGAGTCTTTACCTTTGTGGTAATCTTCTGTGTGGCTTACCTTTGTGGTACTTACCTTCATGGTGATACCTTTGTGGTAATCTTCTGTGTGGCGTACTTTTGTGGTACTTACCTTCATGGTGATGCCTCTATGGTAATATTCTGTGTGGCATACCTTTTTGGTACTACCTTCATGGTATTATTTACTTCGTGGAGTAGTTGTACTTTGGAAAAGGGTTTGGGCCTTGGGTTTCCTCATGAATATGATGGGTATACTAAATAACTTAGGTATATGTATGGACATATTCCTATGTAAGGTTGTAAATTGTTTTCTTGCTTCGTGGTTTATACATTTTGGATTTTGTGAGACCTTTGAGGGTCTCATGGTCCCTAATGAGTATCATTATACTCACCCCTACATGGGCTACACCCGCAGATTGTTTTGTTTGGTGAAGACGACAGAAAACACTGACTGAGGATGAGAGTATCGGGACTGGAGGTAGCTCGGAGGTGGACTTTAAATGAGGCGTAACACATGGATGACCATTCGAGAGATGTACCTACCCTTCAGGTAGGATCCTTGGTGGGTGTTCATTGGAGTTGTTTCAGTTTTTCTTGTACTTTTTAGTTTACCATGTACTTTCCAGTTGGTCTGGTATTCTAACCCCTTTTTTATTACTGTACACACTCTTCTTACTATAAAATTTTATTGTGTTCGTATCTTGATGTGTGGTTGGTTTGTGTGAGGTTACATGTTATAAAGGCAATGCCTTCATGTTTTAGGGAATACACATTTCGATGCTAGTTGCCAGCCCCTGTCCTATGGAAGGCGGGTTTGGGGTAGTCACAACACAGGCCCTGGAGGACAGGTCCTGAAAAATTGGTATCAGAGTATTCGTTTCTATCATATAATGTTGGAATCTGATCTTTTAATGGTAATAGGCTTAGGCGTTATTAGTGTGGTTATCAGTTTAGGAAATCTAGTGTTGGTGCAGCGGCTGACGTATCCATACACCAGGAACCTGACTTCTGATTTCCGTCTCAGTGCACAAAAACACTAACTGTGTGTGTGTTTTGAAAAGTTTTCTTTTTTATCATTTGATCCAGCTCACCAGGTATAACTAATTGACCATGGAACACCTGTTTTTTTTTTCAGGATGCCTCCACGCAGATATCCAACTAGGGTTCTAGGTATAGTACGTGAGGATAGGCCACTGAGCAACGAGGCCACGGTGTAGGGCCCTATATCAGCTGGGGCACCAGCGGTACCATTACCCTTTGGGCCACCATTTCCACTAACCCCAGCAGCAGAGGGTGCACACCGCTTGAGCGTGTTGCATGAGTTCTAGCACCAGAGGCCACCCAGGTTCAAGGGAGAGACGGACCCACAGGCGGCTGAGGATTGGCTGGAGGCCACAGTGAGAGTCTTCTGACTATTAGGGACACCATTTGATCTCATGGTGATCCTTGCCTCCAGTCTTATCAAGAAGCAGTAGGAAGATGGAGGATATTTATGCTCCAGGTTCACGATGAGGTGAAACTTATCTTGGCTGACATTGAGAGCCTGTTTCAGAAATATATTTTCGCAACGACCCTTCGTGCAGTGCACATACATGAGCTTCTTCATCTACATCTGGGATGCATGACTATGGCTCAGTACTCAGTGATGTTCACTGACCTCTCATGCTACTCCACTGATATAGTGTGGGACTAATTTATTAGGGCCTAGTCCTTCAAGTAGGCATTCAAGCAGGAGATCTGGGATTCGATGATTTCTCTTAGCATCCTAACATAAGCGGGGGTGTTAGAGCGAGCCCTCTTTGGGGAGATATTTCATGCTGAGTAGTCTCCAGCAGTGAGACCCACCACCAAACATCATGTGGAGGAGTATTCTACACCTGGCTGTAGACAGATGTCACCAAGGTCCAAGAGGAACAGACCTACAGGTGGACAACCGTAGGATTTAGGGCCGGTTGTGCGGGGCACCAGAGACAGAGCCAGTCATGCGAGGAGCAGGCAGTGTTACACATGCGGCGGGTAGGGTCACATGGCTCGTGACTATCTGACCCTATTTACGGATGATCAATAGATGGTCGAAGGACTTCCCAAGTAGATACATAGGTTTGACCGGGGAGGTTTAAAGGGAGCAGGCTGACGTAGAAAAGGAGCTAGTCATGCAGCTGGCAGTGGGAAATGATTCGAGTTGTTACCGCCAACACCACCAGGTGGTCCACCCTAACCACATGGAGAAAGTGGGCATGGGAAATCTTAGCTCCAAGAAGCTGAGTCCTATGACCATGTCGCTATAGAGAAGATACGAGGTATGATATGTGTCTACTCCACCTTAACTTCAATACTTATAAACACATGTTCCATTCATTCTTTAATTTCCACGAACCTCTTTTGGATCTCGGAGATTCCAACAGAGATTTTGGCTCAATACTTATGGTTGGAGACTCCTAAGAGACATGATTCAATGATTACGAAATGGTTCTGGATGTTTGAGATTACTCTAGAAGGTGAGAGCATCAGTTGGGATCTCCTAGTAGAGGCGTTGAGGCCTTACGACGTCATCTAGGCTATGGACTAGTTATCTACAGTCCATGCTCAGGTTGACTAAATTTGGAACAAAGTGCGTTGTGTCTGCACTAATGGGACTAGGTTTACCTTCACTGGAATGAATAGAGCCTCTACAGCACAGGATTGACTTACATAGAGGAGAGTGCAGCCGATCACTCATCAGTTGGCCTGCCTTACCCTCGGAGTAGTTGATGTGGAGAGTCTGAGCTATCCTGTAGTGGTGGACCAGTATGCGGATGTCTTCCCTGATGATGTTCTGTGTCTACCTCCACGTAGAGTGGTGGACTTTACATTGACTTGAACCCCTGAACGACACCGATATCTACAGCAGCATATCGGATGGCTCCCACAGTGCTTCGTGAGCTGCAAGTGCAACTAGAGGACTTACAGGGGGAGGTGTTCATTTGACCCAGTGTTTCTCCTTGGGATGCCCTGATTTATTTTTCCATGAAGGCATATGGGATCTTGAGACTGTGTGTTGAATATCGGCAGCTGAACAGTGTGACCGTGAAGAAAAAGTACCCACTTCCAAGGATTGACAACCACTTTGATCACCTGAAGGGAGCACAATGGTTCTCGAAGATAGACCTTAGGTCGGGCTATCACCAGCTTAGATTATGAGATAAGGATGTGCAGAAGATGGAGTTCAGATGTTGGTAAAACCATTATGAGTTGTTGGTCATGTATTTCATCATGACCAACACTCCAAAAATATTCATGGGACTCATGAATAGGATCATCCATCCATACATTGATCGCTTTGTAGTAGTCTTTATCGATGACATTCTGATATACTCAGCTACTGAGGAGGAGCACACCTATTATTTGCAGGTAGTACTGGACACACTCTGAGAGCACCATATTTTTGCGAAGCTCTCGAAGTGAAATATATGGATCTAAGAGGTTCAATTTTTGGCACATGTCATATCGGAGGCTGGAGTTGTGGTGGATCCAGCGCATATTGAGGCAGTACTTTCTTGAAAGCCACCCAGGGGTGTGATAGAGGAACGGAGTTTCTGGGGTTTGACAGATACTACCAGAGATTTGTGCTAGATTTCTTTGGATTTTTATCACCTTTATCAGTGTTGATGAAAAATGGGAACCCTTCATGTGGTTGGAGAGATGCCAGCAGAGTTTTTAGGAGATGAGGGAGAAGCCGATTAGTGCCCCCATCTTGGGGCTTCTGGAGGAAGGAGTTGGGTACGTAGTTTACTACGAAGCATCTGGGACCGAGATCGGATGTGTCCTGATGAAGGAGAAATAGGTTATCACATATGGTTCTCAACAGCTGAGAAAACACGAGAAAAACTATTCTACCCATGACCTAGAGTTAACTGTAGTGGTCTCTTCCTTGAAGATGAAGAGATATTACTTGATAGGAAAACCTTTTACAGTCTACTCTAACCATAAGAGTCTCAGGTGTATCTTCTATCACAAAGAACTGAATTTGAGACATCGACGTTAGCTTGAGATCCTCTAGGACTATGACTTCGAGATAGTCTATACTCCGAGGAAGGGGAACGTTGTTGTAGATGCACTCAACAAGAGATCTAGTATACAACTGTTAGGTGAGGTGATAGAGAAACTGGACACTTTACAGATATCCTTTGTGTAAAGAGACGGAGCTACTTTTTTTAGTCTCATACAGTCACTCCCTCACTTCTTCAGTGAGTCAGCGGGGCACAACATGTGGACACTGACATCGAGGCCCAACGTGCTCATATACCCACAGGATATGAACCTGATGGATTTTCTGAAGGTGGTGAGAACGTCATCCTCTTCAGAGGACATACTATGGTATTGGTGGATTTATAGAAGTAATTGGTGAGGGAGTTCCACACATCCCCTCAATCGGTATATCCATGAGTGGAGAATATGTACCTGGACCTCTGATAACAACATAGGTGGCTGAGAATGAAGAAATCAGTAGCAATGTTTGTATCTTGGTGCATCACTTGTCAGTAAGTGAAGGTGGAGCATCAGGTACCAGCAGGCTTTGTTCAGCCTTTAGAGGTCACAGAGTGGAAGTGGGACAGGATATCCATGTACTTCCTCATGGTAAATCCATGTACAACAAGGGTTCATGATTCTATCTGGGTGATCGTCGACCGACTCAACAAGTCAGCCCACTTCTTACCGATAAGAGAGCATGGTTCAGTGGAGAGCTTGGGACAGCTCTATTGGCTGGATATTGTGCGGCTACATGGAGTACCCATGGTGATTGTATCTGATTGTGTGACATGTTTTACTTCCCGACTATGGAAGGGGTTGTAGGGAACTTTCATGATGCTGCTTCATTTGAGAACCACCTACCATCCTCCGACGGATGTCCAGACTGAGTAGACCATTCAGAACCTTGAGGACATG
This sequence comes from Viscum album, assembly GCA_963277665.1. Taxonomy (NCBI): domain Eukaryota; kingdom Viridiplantae; phylum Streptophyta; class Magnoliopsida; order Santalales; family Viscaceae; genus Viscum; species Viscum album. Next base: position 599,673,814 of record OY728151.1, read on the forward strand.
TTGTGTGCCTGCGTCCTCGACTTCAGTCTTAGTTGGGAGGATATCTTTCCCTAGGTGTAGTTTTCAAACAAAAATATCTATCACTCTACAATTGGGATGACACCTTTCGATTCTATGTATGGCCGACCTTGCAGATCACCTTTGTGATGGACTGACCTAGGGGAGTCAGAACTCATGGGACCAAAGATGATATGGGCAACCAAAGAGAAGGTGCAGATCATCCAGGAGCAGATGAAGACTGAACAGAGTAGGCAAAATTATTATACCGATAAGAGATGGAGACCCCTGGTGTTTGAGGATGGTGACCACATTTTTCTATGGGTTACACCCTAACTAGGTTTGTATAGATTTGGACCGGGCGACAAGTTATCTTTGAGGTTCATCAGATCTTTTCCAGTCCTCAGAAGAGTTGGTGAGGTGGCTTACTGCCTAGAAATTCCCCCTCAGTTACACCGGGAGAACAAAATTTTCCACGTATCCCTGCTGAGGAGATACGTGCACAACCCATCTCACGTCATCGACAATGGAGAGCTGAACATCAATGATGGGGTGATGTTTTCGAAGGTTCCAGTGTAAAATGAAGATCGATATGAGATAGTCCTTCATGGGTGATCGATACATCTGGTGTGTGTTCTCTAGCAGCATGGGAACCTCCAGGAGAGAACATGGGAGTGAGAGGCTCAGATACGTGCTTAGAACCCCCACTTGTTCCTTTAGATTGAGTTGTGGATTATGGGGACACAAAGCCCTGAGATGGGGAGAATGTAAAGACTCAAAATTTCAATTTAATTTTTTTCCTTATAAAAGAATTTTACGAGTTCGCGAATATTGAAGGCACGTGATTCTGAGGCCCGGTGTGCCCAGAATGAATTTCTAAACTTTTTTTCAGATACGTTCAGTAAACGTGTGAGTGGGTGTTTGTATCTTTTGAACTGATGCTCAGAATTGAAATCTGAGGACACCATTGAACTCATAGTGCTGGTATTCGCTTAAGGATACCTTCACCTCGACCGCAGTTGGTTGGGGGTGAAAGTTAGTTTTTCACTTATTTGTGGAAAAATAAAAAAATAAAAAAATCTAAAATTTTTATTTTTCTTGAAAAAACCTTTTCATTTGTGGAGGGGGTGACCATTGGGGCTTTAATCATCCCATTTTGAATTCTAGTGGTGGGGACAACAAAAGACCCTCTATAATGTGGTAAATCTCTTGGAATCCTCTCATTTAATTGTGCCAACGCAACACAATAAATTGTGCCAATTAATTGTGACATTTAATTGAGCCATTAAATTATTGTGACAATGAAAATTAATTTTATAAAACTATTTTAATTTATGTTGGATCCTCACTTTATTGTGGGGGAAAATAATTGGTACATGAGAGATTTTGGAGGATCATTCTCCAACGAAGAGAGACCTCCAGAATCAAAGAACAAGGACAAAACTTGAGCCTCGATCAGAAGCAACATGAGGAGGCAAGGAATGCCGATGTCTTCAATGACAACGAAACGAAATCCATTATTCCCTTCTCACTGACGTCAACAAACCTTCGAGGTTGGGGTGTGATTTTTATTTTCCTATATTGTTTTTCTTTTATGTTGAATCTCTCCCCATGAGCCACTTGCTACCGCTCTAAAATAGAGGGTTCAAGAAAAAAAACATGGTCCGACCACTATGCAACTGTTGAGGTTTTTTTGTGTTCTTCGCGATGGAGGAGGATAGCGACCGGTGTAGGCGGTTGGCACCGGTAGGACTCCGGAATAGCGGTCGGCACTCCGGATGGCTGAGACGAAGGCGGCGGCGCGACCGCGCCACCAGAGAAGAGACACGGCCCGTTGGTCGCGTCAGAGAAAGGGTGGCAGACTATAGTGGCTGGACACATGAGGGGGCGGTGGCACGGCTCCACGCCTTCTGGCGGAGAAGAGCCACGACCTTGTGTCGCAACAACGATGGAAGGGAGGCCAGCTCACTACCGGTCACCGTCGAAGGTGCAGTGCACGACCGCACCATGCGAAGGAAGGCTGGCCGACCGGCCAACAATGAGACTAGGAGAAACCACATGCCACTGCACCACAAACCGCTGTGGGCCACCGCACCATGAGCCGCTGCACCGCGGGCCGATGCACCGTGAGTCGACGTAGGCTACCGCACCGCGGGCCACCACGTGCCGCCACACCGTAGGCCGTCGGGGGCCACCGCACCGTGAGCCACCGTGGGCCACACCAGCGGGATAGGTCGCATTGACGGGCTGGGAGGCACCTAGAGGGCCAGGTCGGTCTGATCGGGCCAGACCGAACCCAGACTAGTTTCGCCCCTTTTCACTCTTTCGGCCATATTTTGAGTTACATGCGTCCGTTTGACGAGCCGTCTTTGGTGCCAGAAACATTGGAGCGTGATGGTCCATTTTGTATACCTTACTTGAGATTTGGATAATGTTGGGGTATGGTCTGGTTGGATTGAGAATGAATCCAACCAGGACCTCAGAACTAAAAGGCCAATAACATACAGACCGGGCATCCGATTAACACACCGTTTGTTGCATTGAGAACCCTATTATGTGGCGGTCCTTTGGGATAATTTTTCATGGGACTACATCTATGTTGGAGTATCTTCATATGGATTGAGGAGCGGGTCATCCCATAATCAAGCAAGCTTAGTGCAGGAACCTTGTATCTGGCTGTAACAAGAGAAATGGATCCTATGTGGGTATGTGCTTTGGGATCCTTCGTGGGTCTGTGATTGAGGGTCCCACATGTATCTTCTCTAGGAATCCATGTGGGACTACTCTAGGATCCTTCCTGGGAATTCTGTACTAGGATCCTATATGGGTCTTATGAAGTACTGAGATACTATATGGGTCTGATGATGATTTAGGATCCTACGTGGGTCTCATGATTTAGGATCCTACTTGGGTCTGCCTCTTAAAAGAGTAAGATGATTTAGGAGTTACATCTAATAGTCTCTACTACTGTACCTAATTTATACCGAGAGTGAGATGAGTCTTTACCTTTGTGGTAATCTTCTGTGTGGCGTACCTTTGTGCTACTTACCTTCGTGGTGATACCTTCGTGGTAATCTACTATGTGGTGCACCTTTGTAGTACTAACCTTCATGGTGATACCTTTGTGGTAATCTTCTGTGTGGTATCCCTTTGTGGTACTACCTTTAAGGAATTTTTTCTTTCATGTAGCAATTGTACTTTGGCTAAGGGTTTTCCCTTGAGTTTCCTCATGAATGAGATGTATATACTTGATAACTTAGTTATATGTATGTGCATATACCTAAGTATGGTTGTCAGTTGTTTTCCTACTTTGGGGTTTATCCATTTTAAATTTAGTGTGACCTTTGAGGGTCTTGGGGTCTCAACTGAGTATTGTTATACTCACCCCAGCACGAGCTACGCCCTCACCTTAATGTGTTTGGTGTAGACGACATACAACGCTGATTGAGGACGAGAGTACCAGGATGAGAGGTAACTTGGAGATGGAATTTAGAAAAGACATACTGTAGGGACGACCGTTCAAGAGATGTACCTACCCTTCAGGTAGGATTCTTGGAAGGTGTTCACATGAGTTGTTTCAGTTTTGATTGTACTTTTTAGTTTACCTTTTACTTTCCAGTCGGGCTTGTATTCTGGACCCTTTTTTCTTATTGTGCAAACTCTTCTTACTATACATTTTTCTTGTGTTTGTATCTTATTGTGTGATTGGATTGTGTGGGGTTACAAGTTATAAGGGAAATGCCTTCACGTTTTTGGAAATACGCCTTTCAGTGCTAGTCGTGAGCCCCATGCCTATGGAAGGGAGACTTGGGGTAGTCCTGACATAGGCCCCGGGGGATGAGTCATGACATTGTAAAAATTAGATAGTTCATATATTGTTATCTATAAACAATTACGCATCCTTCGGATTTGAAGACCCATTTATATTTTCCCTTAAACCACACTGGAGATGATCATTTCTATAGATTAATAAACACATTGTTTACCGATTTTTACTACTATTTCAGAATTTTAATATTAGAAATATTTTATAATTCATGATATATAATTTTCAATCCTTTTCTTTTTTGGGATATATATATTTATAATCTGATTTTTAGGAATAATACAAATTATTTCGTAAAAGAACTCATCATTACAATGTAATGGAAATTTCTATAAATAATTTATCAATGATTTTATTGGAATATTTTATTATATTTTTCCTATTTTGAATAATAATAATTATTTATATTGATATTTTATTTTACCATCTATCATATTTTATTAAATGGTTTATGATTATAACTATTGGGGTGTATTGTCTTGATATAATTCATAATATTACTATGGAAAGTTTATAATTATGTTTATTGGTTGGGGATATTATATAAATATAATATTCTATATTCAATATTAATGTATATGTTTATTATTTTTCACCCATTTCATATGATAAATGCATTTCAAATATTAAGGGATGGGAGGGGCCCGCTATATCCCCTCAATGCATCAGCATGTCTCTAGAGAAAAACTCGTTTGGTATTGTTATATTTATTACATGATTATGTATTATGTCTTTGATAAAGCCTTGCTGATATGTATTTTATGAACCACATTTATAATTCCCTCATTATGATATCATTAATTGATGATCCATGTGATTATTCGACTATTAGAATATCCATGGACATGTTTCATTATAATGTGATAATTAATAAGTAATTATTTATTTAGATTTTATTCCTTCCATATCTGGTTCTTTTTTTAATAAAATATGTTTTTATATATTCACCTTTCCTAATCTATTATGATTAGTTCTTATGTTGTATTGTTTACCCTTATTGAGCATCATAGAACACATCCTTCATTTGTTTTATTTTTCCAAAGGATGCCATGATTTATACTTTGACTAACAAGTAGGGGATGTGCAAACAGAATAAGAGTATTTTCAATAAATTTAATATGTTGTATTTCATTTCAAGAAGTAATGTAACAATTATATATGTAAAATTATTTCCAATTATAATAAGCTATTCAGTCAATTGGGATGCAATCACTTGTTCATAGTATAAATGTAATAACATAAGGCACCAACTCTGTGCTACTTTGGTCGAGGTCATTAAAATTGGTAGTAGAACAAGTTTAGTAGAAAAATTGAAAAATATTATGAGGATAATGCACATTAGGGAAACATAACACTATAATTTACTTTCGGTATATTCCTAAAGTAACTAATAATAGGATTTAGGGTGTAGTTATATTTTAATTTTAAATTTAGGGTTATGTGATTCACTATTTCTGAAACTATACATTATGTTTCATAATGTTATGATCTAATATACTATATGACATTTTTTAGAAATGGAACATAGTTGAAGGAAATAAAATTGTGTGAACACACAAATTCCATGTATGGATTTTCCTCAAATGCAAGACAATGATGTTGGTGTGGGAGATGCAAATGGAGATGAAAAAAATTATAACAATAATTTGACAACTGACATTGGCTATGAACAATAAACATACTCTAATGGAGTATCCTGATTAGAAATGTGGTGTAACAATGTTAGGCTTCTTTATGAGACAACAACCTCCATTATTCAATGGGACTACACACCCATTTTTAATTGATCATTTGATAAATTCCATAAATATTTTATTTCTCTCCATATAGTGTTAAAAAAGGAATATATTTACCATAGATGTATATCGTCTCTCAGGATATATATATATAAATTGTGTTCACTAATTCAAAAAACACAAATGTGGAGTAATATATTAAAAATATGGAATGAAAATATTTTCATGAAATTTTATAGGAGAAATATTTCCTTGTGAAAATCAAGACGATATGATGATAAAATTTTTATGTATGAGAAAAAAAACAGCGAAAACTTTTCCAAGTATGAAGCCAGAATAACAAGGTTTAAAAGCATGATATTGACTACATACATAATCAAAGGATAATTATTTAATGTTTCAATGTTGTTCATAAACCAAATTTCAGAAGTGTAGTAGTCTCATAGATAATATCATCATATGAGGATATAATATCATGTTCCATAATAATGGAAAAATATTTTTCCAAGCCATATGGGTTGGAAGGGAAGCAAGATAAGAAGAAAGTGATGAGTAATCAAGAAATTATAATAAATAAAAATGGAATATGATAATGATATAATTTACAACTTTTAATAACTATGTAATGAAATATCATGGAACTTTCCTATTGAGAAATGGATTTTGTTACTAATATTGAAAAAAATCTACCATACCTATGATTGTAGAGGAAATAATAAAGATGGAAATGTCCAATTATTCCACTGTAAGAAGTTTGGAAACTTTGAAAATTATTTTCCTAGGCATCAATTAAATATTCCATAGAAAATTAGAAGGAAAAAACACCATTCTTATGCTGTTATAATATCTATGGTTGAAGTTCATAACGATGTTTTTTTATGTACTTCAATTATCTCCAAAAATTTGGCTAAACATTTATTTAATTTTGGATCATAAAATTCTTTTGTATCTTCCATTTTTTCATTAAAATTATATATTTCCAATTCACCCTAATGATGTATTTTTTTTTGTCAAAACTCTATGTGAAAACTGTATTTCAATAAATATGTGTCCATCTGTTCTAATTATGACACATAAAAATGCTATAAAGAATGATTTTATTATAATACATATGGTTGATTTTATATTCAATGGTATGGATTTATTTTCGAATATTTAATTCAAAATATTATTGAAAATGTAATGAAATTATAATTCATGATGAATATATGGAAGTTTATATAATTAGGGGGATACTTCATCACTTGATTCATATCTGGACCCACATACAATAGCTCTTCTAAATTAAATTCTTGAGGAATAAGAAAATCAACATCTATGTATGATGAAAGAAACTGAAAATTTAGGATGTACATATTGTGAAAGAATACATTGATGTATTGCCATATGATTTTATTGGGCATCCTCTAAATAGGATAATTGAGTTTTATATCTATTTAATCCCTGATGAAAGACCTATATCAAAGACTCCTTATAGAATGACCATTGTGGAATTTGTGGTGATAAAGAAACAAATAAATGATTTGATTAATAAGGGATTTATTCTCCCTAGTTCTTCTCCATGGAGATCTGATGTTCTATTTGTCAATAAAAAATATGGATCCATGTATCTCTGCACCGAATATATAGTAATAAATGATAATACAATATAAAACATGTATTAGATGCCTAATTTCGATGATTTATTTTATCAACATCATCGATCTCAATGTTTTTTGAAGATTTTCCTTCTATATCGATATCATAAATTTCATGTGAATAAGGAAGATGTTATAAAGAAATCATTTCAGTATAATTATGGACCTTATGAATTTATTATAATGTCATTTGGATTGACTAATAAACCATCTACTTTTATGGATGTAATTAAAAGAGTGTTGAAGGAATATATTGATGTTTTTTGTGGTATTTATTGATGATAACATGATATATTATAAAGTCAATGAGGATCTGGAGAAACACATATATATTATTTTAGAGACTATTAAAAAAATATTTTTAAGTGATGTATTGGATGTGTGAATCCTGGTTTCATATAGTTTGTTTTCTTTGCCATATCATCCCAAAGGATGGAATCTTAGATGATACTGTGAAGGAAAAGGTAGTCCAAAAATGGACTAAATTAATGAACATAACCAAGGTATGTATCTTAATTGGGATAATAGGTTACTGTTGGAGTTTCATATAAAATTTATCCCAATTAACTAAATTGTTTACAAATATTACTCATAATGGGGTTATGTACATATGGAAAAAAGAATGTGAATAATGTTTTGATAAATTGAATATGAGATTAGTGAATTTTTCAATCATGAATCTACTATTTGTAAATGGTGTATTTGTTATTTATAGAGATGCATCAATTAAAGGACATGGTTGTATCCTTGTGTAGAAGGATAGAGTCACTGCCTACTTATCGAGGATGATAAAAAAATAAAGAACAAAAATATCCAACTTATGATCTTCAATTAAAAAAATGTAATATTTTCATAGAATATATGGAGACAATATATATATGGTAGATTTTATGAGATATATACTGATCAAAATAGTTTGAAATATATGTTCTCCTATAAGAAACTCAACATAAGGCAAATGTGATAAATCTAAATACTCGAGTATTATGATTTTTCAAAAAACAACCACCCCGAGAAGGGAAATAAGAAATAATATGAATTGAGGTGGATGATCATGGAGTTATACACTAAATGATGATTGACAGAGATCACATTTACATGGAACTAGTGCATATGGATTTGGTAATTATCATGGAAGGTGATACATCACTTCTTTTTCTAAATGCTTCCAAACTGTATTTATTATAAATTACTAAAAGATATCATTATAATGATTAGATTCTTAAAAAGAAAATTACATCTTTGAATAATGGTAAATTGTTAGATTTTTTAAATGAATTTATAATTTTGAAATATGGGAAGAGGCTTTGAGTTTACAATATTTCCAAGATAAAAACAGAATTATTGAATGATTCTCATCACTCAAATTTCTCTATACAACATGACTGGACTAAGATGTATAGATATTTGAAAGAAAATTTTTTGTGGTATAATATGATCTATAAATTTCTAATTATATATCATGGTTTTTAGTTTATCATGATTGAAGAGTAAAAGAAAACGTACTAAACATTCCATGCAACTTAGGACCATTCCAACATGGAAATTGGATGACATTTATATGGATCTATTTTATTTTATCAACTAATACTCTAAGAAAAAATGAAGCAATATTAGTAATTATTGACTGAATTAAAAAATATACACATTTCCTCACATTAAAAGATGAGTTTCCACCAGACCACCTTTCACGAATATATATTAATGATGTTTTAAGACATCGTGGAGAATAACATAACATTTTTTCTGCTCAGGAAGCTGAAATTAAATTGAAATTATGGAAATTTATTCATAAATCATTAGATACTGAGTTTCATTTGAGAAATTAATATCACCCTCAAAATGATGGACAATATGAAATGATAATCCAAACTTTAGAATAAATGTTTAGATTATGATCACTTTACATTCATAGTGTGTTGGATTAGTATTTACTTTTGGTAGAGTTTTCCTACAACAATGCTTTCATCTCATTTATTCAAGTGGAAATCTTTGAAGTGTTATACAGAAAGATATTTCATACACCGACTTTTTGGGATGTTGTTTTTGAAAGGAAGCTTAAAGGACCCTAAATTTTAAGGAAAATAATAGTAAAGGTAATTCCTATTCAAACCCATATCAAAGTAGATGAAAATAGGAAAAATAGTTATGGTGAGAACCGAAGAAATGATTTTGAGTATCATGTAGGAGATCATGTCTTTATAAAAGTATATTCATTAAATGGTGATATATTATTTAGTAAGATAGGTAAACTAAGCCCTGTATATATACTACCTTTTTAAATTATTGATAGAATTAGAGCTATGTCCTATCATTTGGTAATTACACCTATCCTTTCTAATGTGAAAGATGTTTTCCACATCTCTTTGTTAAGGAATTATATTCCAAATCATATTCATGTTTTCATATCAGATTGAATATTATTAAAACATTATTTATCTTACTGTAAAGTGAATATCCTAATTCTAGAAACTGGAGAAAATGGGTTGATGAATCCGATGACTTGGATGGTAAAGGTAATTCGGAAAAATCAAAAAATTGAAGAGGCAATGTGGTTAAAAGTGAAAATTAAGATGATGAACTACTAAAATAATTTTATGAGGTGACATTAAAAAATATTTGATGAAGAAATTTTTTTGACTAATGGGAAAATGTAACACTCTAATATTTTATTGTAGGTATCTTTTTTTAAATTCAAAATCATACATATTTTATAATTCACACAAAATTGAGTTGAAAACCATATTACACTATTAAATATGACCCTTGGAATAGTATTATGACCATTAGGAATAGTATTATGACAAATAAAATAGTAACATCACCTATGAATGTATACATAAAATGTATGTATGTTATGAAGGTAAATATAATATATTTATATCATGGAATAAGTGAACAAAATTTTTATAAATCATAAATTTTGTATTAGTATTTTTTGTGAAACATAACTTTTTATTCACAATTTTATAATTAAAATAAGGATTTAAACGAAAATTCATTTTCATAAAATAGATTCTTAATTTAATATTTTGTTATATTTTAATTATATGTTAATTTAATGAGAGTTAAATTAATTTAATAAATTATTATTACATCAGTTCTAATATTTAAATTGGAATTATTCCCGTAAATAATGATTTTATTTAAAAATAAAATTTATCATATTTATGAAATTATTTTAAAAAACTAGCACCCATTTTTTAATTCTAAATGTTAGAAAATTTTTAGGGGTATTTTTTGTTTTTTTCTAAATAGACTACTGTATGTTGAATAGTGAAATACGATAATTTACAATATATAAAAAATACATGAATTATTGAGTCAGAGATGATGTATGGCTGATGTAAGCCAATAATATCAAACTGTTTTTCATTATGTTAATATATTTATTGATAAGGTTTAAACTATTGATCGTCTTGAAAAAATAATAATATAATGAATAAAATAAAAAACACCCCTCTCCTCAACTCTAAATACCACCCTCACCACCTCTTCTCCACACATATCAAATGACTTAATGATAGACACATTTCTACCTGATTCCTCTCCCAAACCTATTCCTCACATCATGGTATTTTTGGTCTCACCAAAAGGCCACTACAATGTTCTCTTAGTAGGATCTCAATGAGATGATGTTCAAGAGATGAAATCATGTTTCATTTTATTTTAATTGCTTTTCAATTTCATTTCATTTCATATCCCCTCCACACATACCATTATAAAAGATTCCAGATAACTCTGGTATCATTTACATTTTAAAATATTATTATTATAATTTTATATCAAACATCAGTTTTTTTCTCTTCCCCTTTTTCTCTAAAAAAGAAAACATTGTTCATGTGGTTTTGATTTAAAACCTTCATGGATGATGAGTTTTTGTTTTTCAATTCCACAATCGAGGATAAACCTAAAAAATTATATGGTTTAACTAGAATATATTTTGTGCATTATAAATCATTTATTTTCATGAAAATACTATAAATAAATAATATTATTTAATGAATCAAGACCAGTTCATGATGATAAAAAACAAAATAAACTAAACGACTATCCATAACATTTTTTCAAATAAATCACCCTCATATCCTAAAAAATAATATATAAGACCATTTAATAAAATTTATTTTCTAAAATAATCAATAATTGAAATTCTGGATAAATATTCCCATTTTACATTATCATTTACCCCAAACTACTAGTGAAAAAATCATGAAAACTAATAAAATGATCACCCTCGAACAATAAAATTAAATATTACAACTCTTCAAAAAGAACATGCATGAACTTAATAAAATTATAATAAATAAAATACATGATGAATATTTTTTTAATTATGTGATTAAAAAATATAATTTAATTATTCATGGCATTAAGTGGAACTGCCTAACACTTTTGGACATAAGGTAAGTTTTTCATCAAAACCCCCCATTTCCCTTTGGGATTTGCTTTCTCCATCCTTAACCCAATGTAATTATATATTATTCTTATTTAATCATCCTAAATTATCTATGTATATTCCAAGTTTATGTACCTAGTTCGATTATATATATTTCTGGGGGAATTACATTTTTTATGATGTTCCTTTTTAAATTACTCCTTATAAGAAAAATTTATTAATGGGAACTTCCCAATTTCATTCCCATTTTCAAGTACACTCCATAATATTTTTTAAGAACCAAACATTTTTATAAAATCTATATATTTATCATGGAATAATACATTATTTCTTTTATTCTTTAATAAAAACAATTAATATTTTTTTATTTAATGAATGATTTATATTTTCTATTAAACCGCACAAAATATGCTCATTTATAAATATTTTTAAAAAATATTTTCACATATTTTCTCTTTAGTTGAAAAAAATTAGTGTGAATATTATTTTAATATTCCTATAATATAATATAATTTAATTTTTTTTATATAAATATTTTCGATCGTATTTTTACGAAAAATACAAATGATTTTAAAAAATAACCCAAGATTCTAATATAGAAGGGTGTTTATCTCAATAATTTCTAATGGTTATTTAGTGTATTTTCATATATTTTTCCCCTATAGAATCCTATGACGTATTGAGTTTGATCTATTATATTACCATCTAACATAATTTATTGAATGGTTTATGATTATTTTGATTGTGGTGTACTATATTGATACCATTAACCATATTTCTATTTATAGTTTATCATTATGTTTACTTGTTGAGGATATTATTTAAATTTCATATTTTTGTTTCAATGTGAATGTATATATTGATTATTTTTCAAAAAATTCATATGAAGAATGAATTAGACTTAGTATTTGATAGATAGGGCCCCCTCGAGGAACTCAATACATCAGTAGCTCAAATGAGACACACTAGTATGGATATTGACTGATGTCTTACATGATTATGTATGGTTTCTTGGCTAAATAATTAGAGGTATGTTTATGATGTCCCTTATTATCAATACCCACATTAAAATACTAGTAATTTATAATCCATTTGATTATTCTCCTAGTATAATATTCACAGTTATGTTTCATTATCATGTGGTTATTTATACTCCATTATTTTGGTATCTTTTATTCCGTCCATATTATGTTCATGTTTTTGTTTTAATGGCATTTATTTTTAGATATTTACCATTTCTTATTACATATGTTTATAATATCTACTATATTTTTTCCCTTATTAACGAGCATAGATCACCACCGTTTTATGTTTTATGATTCCCGTGGATACAAAGATGTTTACTATGAAAAACGTGTCAGGATAAGATAAGAGAATAATATAGTTTTCATCGAATTTACTATATGGTATTTCATTTAATGTTGTAATTTTACTATTATTTTTGTATATTTTTTAAAATATACTAAACTATTCAGTCCTTTTGGATGTGATCACTTATTTATAGTACCAATGTAATAAAGTAAGGCATTGGATCTATGCTACATGGGTTGGTGTCATTAGACATATACATTAACCAAAGAAAACTTCTCCCATCATCTCATAAATGAACTTAAAATATCATAACATAAAAACTCAAAAGGGGTTATCAATGAATTCTAAAATATAGAAATTCTTCATTTTATAAACCGACGATGTTACTCCAAACACATAAGATATCCTCTCTTGATAACATAATAATCTTCATTGTTTTATATACCCTACACTGATATAAACTATAAGAAATCTACCTTAAAAAATAAAATATCTAATATTTTTAGAAAAGAATTAATAGCCATTAATTCCAAACGATCTTTTAGTTGTTTAGTTCTACGGAATTATGTCATTATTATAACATAAAAAATCTCTAAATAATAATTTTTACACTTATACAGTTTATAAATTTTTACCACAATATAAAACCAATAAAATAAAACATGTTTTTTTATAAAAAAATATACACAAATTTCAACACAGCTTCTTATTTTCCCTTTCACATCATCAATCCCAATTAAAAGAAATTTAAGATCATTGGATGATCCAAAAATTCATAGTAAGTTAAATAAAAGAAATAACGAAATAATTCACCGATGAGTACTTATAAAAAACACCATTTAAGAAATGGATATAAAGAAACCCTTTTATTTACCATAAAATCATCTTATCTATCAAAAAAATTTCTAAAATCATTTAATATGAAATATTTATGGAAATATTAACTCATAATGGTTTGTTTTCAAATTTGAAAAGCACAATAAATGTTTTTAATAATGTTATAAAATTCAATATTAGATATGGAGTAACTATCATAGTCAAATTTGGTTTTTTAATCATAGATAATCATGTAAGAACATCATTGTTTACTTCAAAACATTAAATTATAGTAACCATAAAATATAATCAATATTTAACCCTCATAATAAATATTGGAATATATATTTATTTTTACCCGCTTCATCCCTTCAGATAATCTTAATATATTAACTCTGTCCCATATAAGGCATCACTATATGGTCTAATTCTATACTAAATTAATTGATGGCATATAAAATTTCCACCCATAATTGGTTTACAACCTCACAAAAAATTATTATTAATATTTTCCAAACTCTTAACATGATACTTATTTTCATTCATCATCAAAACGTTTCTTTAGGAAAATATAATTTCCATTGGAAATATCCTTAAAACACTCCATAGAAGAATAAGAGGAAATATAGGTCATAAAAATGGAAAATTCCTCTCAAAACTTATAATTTTTAAAAATATTTCTTCTACAATTTTTTCTAAAAAGTCACAAAGAACCTCATTTGGAAAAAAAAATAATCGATTAAAAATATTTTATAAAAATTAAAACATGGGTAAAACGTATGCATTGAAATTTTTAGTTGATATTGAAAACCTTCATGAAATAATTTTTTGATAATATTTATATAGAATAAAAATAGGGTTTTGAAGGAATATTTAAATGAAATTCTTAATAGAATCTCCCTTATGAGGAGTCTGAATCATCAAACATATTCCTTATCCACTTATGTAATAATTATAGAATAATTATTTATTTTTATAAGAAACATTTTCATGTTTACTATTGATATTTTATTACTCATTTAAATTTTATATACAATAACTAAAACCTATATGTTCAAATCAGATGTCTTGACGATATTCTCTCTATATGTAAAAAATGATTTAGTTATGTTGACTAGGGTAAAATAGGTCACCAATACACCATAAAAATTATAATAATAAGCACATAATTTAAATTTTATGCATCAATTATATAATTAAATATGTTTATGAAAAATAAACTACATTAAAATCATAGAGACTGTAGGTCGTACATACGCATGAGTAACATTCACATTTTTCAACGAAGATTATAGAAATACGGTAACTATTAATTTCACTTTCCATAATTATAGTAATTTTAAAAATATCATATCAATTATTTATATATACTTATATATATAGATAATAAATTTATTTCGTGATGAAAAAAATACTCACATTGCATTGTGGATATGGTAGTCCACATGTACACAATAGGGACATCATCATTTTTAGTGAATGGAAATTTTAGAATTTATATATTATATTTTTAATTTAATAATGATAAATATATAATTTATATTTTATATAAAACAAAAAAACATCAATATAATCTATCCATGATAAATGCATGTAGAAAATGAATAAAAAATGTTTGTGAGGGTGTAGCTTGTCCTAAACACAGACTATGGATTCATATCCCATTATATGGAAGAGGATATGAAAAAAAATTATCTCCTTAACATATAAAACATATATATGGAATATCAAGGTTATACTATATTTTCATGGTTATGTAAGACTTTATGTAGTTGAAAGAAGAAATAAAACTAAAACATTCAGTTGAAACAATACCTCTTCCTCATAAAGTCTTCATTAGATAACAACCGAAGCCAAGAAATGTTTTTTTTATATCTTAAAAATTACAATATAATCAGGGTAGGGATTATATTACTGGATTTGTGTAGGTATTAGACTTAAAAAATTAGGTTTATTGTGAAGTATTGAGAATAATAAGTCTCCTTTTATAAAAGAGGGAAGATAATCTATTTAAATTCCAAAAAATATGAAATTAATATAAATTAAATTGTAAATCCAAATGCATCCAAATTTTTTTTTATAATATAAGAATTTTATTGATAAACATAATCATATCTAATAAAAAATATATTTTTTTTCAATTTTTTTACCCATATCTTTTCGTTTTTACCCCTCATTAAGCCCTTCCACAATTATTATGACAATAAGGATGTTTACTCTTTGAGGGTTAGTATAGTTACTATAAATGTTTAAAAGTCCCATAAATGGAACATTAATTATAAAATACTTCATAAAATAATAATTTGTAAAAATATAATAATATTTAATATATTATAATGTTTAATAAAATATTATTTATTACTGTATATCATTAATGACAATTTTTAGCACTATTCATTATATTGATTTTAATATCATCACAAAAAAAATGAAATTCTATATAAAAAAATATTATATTATATTCAAAATAAGTCATCTTAATCAAAAAAAATATTATTGGATCACGTTAATTATCTCAAATTATTTTTATTTTTATTTTTTTAATAACATTTATTTGAAATTTTCTTTAATTAAAACATGACTGTGTACACATTGTGTAATTTTTAAGAGAAAATTTTCATCACCAGTAATTAAAAAAAAAATTCAATGGTGAAAATGAATATATTTTTTTAAAATATAATATATAACTAAACATATCATTTGTTCATCACTATATTAAAAACATTATATTTAATAAAAAAGAGTGATATTTTATACTTTTTTATTAATGAACAATTATTACTGTTATAATCTTAGAAAAATGTCAAAAATATTCAATATAAATGAATTATGTGTGAATATAAATCAAATGGGCACATAAAAAATTACATAATTTATTATTGTCATTTTATAGTAATTTTCATTTTGATTTTACTTTTAATTACCCTTTTTACACTTACCGAAGTAAAAAAAATTTGTATTATTTCTATTAATGAGACCCAAAATAAAAGGGAAATTCTTAATAAATTAATACCCACAAATTAAAAATATATATTATGGTTTTATCAATCTAGATCACAAAAGTCGACAAATGTATTATAAAATTAAACTCATGAAATGAAATGAAATTTTTTTTTTTCAAAAAATATAATTTAAAAATTTAAAATGTTTTTAAACTAAATTAAACTAAAAAATAAATATAGAAAATAATAATTTCATAATTGAATCGAAAATGGAAAAAACAAGATAAAAAAACAAATCCAAAATAAAATTTTGATCATTACATTCATTAAAAGATAATACATTTTTCAATAAAAATCAATATTTTTATTTATTAATTAATTTTTTTGTCTTTGTAGAAAAAACTCATCATTTATGCATAATATAAATGTAACATGGTTATTTTAAAAATTATATTTATTTTATCTAGTAAAAATTGATTAATTAATTATTTTACTCATTCATAAATATAAATCAATTATTATTTATCATGAAATGTTAACATTAAAGAACAAAATTGTTTTATTAAAATTTTTGTGATTATCTCCTAAGAATTAATCAATGTATTTTTATTGAATAGAATATCTATATTTGTTTCAGAAATTAGTTACTCATATTTGTGTACTCTAATTTAACAGGTATGTTTTAATGGGTATTTTCAATAATTATACTTCACGGTTTGTTTAGGCTCAGTGTTGGTTATATTGTGGGTAGTTGAACATAGTATATCTCTAAAAAATGGGATATTACACTTATAGACACTAAAAAGTATATTTTTTGAGTTAAATTATTTTTTATGAATAATATTATCTCTTTATGGTCATCGTTTTTTAGCTAATTAGAATATGATTGCATTTCACTAGTTGAAAAGATCCATATTTCATTCCATGAAGTGTGACACATGGAAAATATAATAGGGATATAATCCTTACAATCAACTTAATTTATGAATAATGTTATTACAAACTAATTTTTGATGTTGAAGAAATGTTCTTATGACCTTAATAATGTGTCGAAGAGATGTGATATACAATATAAAATCACTAAATTGTGTCCCCAATTTTTTCCAATTGAAAATATAAAAATCCCTAAACCAATAGGATTTTAAAAATCATAAAAAATAAATATATGTATTGTAGAATATTCCTTGGATGAAGAAAATTATATATTATGAGGATCTATTAAATATTATTCAATGAATAAATATGGAAAAATATATCCATTAAAAAATATTGAAGAAATAGTTTTCTCAAGAATAAGAGTTGATAAAATCATATAAGAATTTGTCATCATTTCAAGACACTAATGTAAAGGACTTGAAAATGTAGTAAAAATAAAGATAAATAACATGTATAATTTTTAACACATCATATTACTAACATGAAGAACAAAATGAGTTCTCCCAAACTAAAATGGGACTTGAAAATATTTTTTTTCTGATCAATGTGGTTGTTAGTCAAACTGAGAGTTGAATACCATTCCATGGTGATTTATGAGAAAATCATACCCATAACTAGAAAAATGTTATTATAGTTTGAATTTTACCACTATATTAGTCAATATTCAGATAGTTGTTTTGAAATTTGATTGAACACAACTTAAATTCCTTATTATTTCCATTTAAATATTATCCATTTTTATATAATCATGAATATGAGTACAGGTGATAGAAACAAATTAGTGGGAGAATCCAAAGATATGAACTAATGTTAATGTTAGAGTGATCTATACTTTTTTTGAGCACAAATATAGAAGGATATTATAAAAGTTGTATGATGTTAAATTGAATTGGCTATATTATTTGTGAACAATTCTACTATGTATATTAATAGTGTTTTCGAAAACATGTTACACATCAGTTTAATGAATAGTTTTTAAAATTGAATGAAAATTTATTTTTGTGGATGTATGTTTGTACTAAGTAAATCATGATAATATTGTTTAATGTTATTTTTATCTAACACATAGTTATATAATATACATATAAAATTAATAAATAAAAATTTAGTTCTATGTTAAATGAGCATGTATAGTGATTTATATTTAGTAGTTTCCGAAAAAATAAAAAGTGTTGCTTTTTAAGAAAATTAATGATGTGGATTTTGAGATCTAGTGTTATTGTGACATTGAGTCCTTAAGGGTGTTCTATGACATCATTAGTTGCATTATAATCCATCCAATTATTATTTTGTAAAAGAAAATAAAACATGTAAATATAAGATGCAGAAATGGTTTCAATGTTGAATCTGGTATTCAATACATAAATCTTGTTAAAATATACATAATTTCATTATTATTTTAGTATAGATTTTTTTCAAAGATTACATGTGTTGTAAAGAAGTATATAATTTTTTGGAATGAATTTTATAGATATTTGGTACTAATATGATATGCCTTAAAAAGGATTTCATTTATTTTATATGTGATGGTTGTGTTTTTGATATATATGAGTTACCATAAATTTTAGACTCCAATGAATAAATATTTATTTATGATATGCAACAATTGCATAGATAATGCATATGGATTATGAGAAATGGAAACATTTTCAACATGTGGGGGATGATCTTCATGCTATATATGGGTTTATCAATCTAAAAGAAAACAATTATGTGTTAATATATGTTTTACATAAGTATTTATTTACAGAAATGGTGACCTGTAATTTTCAATTTATATTACATTCATAAATAATATTTACCTTAATATGTAAGTACTATACATATGGCTACTCAATAAGTAATTGTATTAGTATTTACTAAATATATAATACAATAATGATAATGAATTTTCATCATGGATTTACCATCAAAAGAAGATATCTTTTTATAGTTAGGGAAATAATAATGGTAGCATCATTAAAATGATAATCATTCCATAGTTCATGACACAACTATATAAGAGCTTGAATATAGTTCCGTGAACTAAGAAGTGATCACAACAAATTAAGGGAGACACATTGTACGATATTGGGAATTTTATCTTATGGGATGAATTTTTACCATAGTAATAATCCATGATAGTTAAGAATAGTATTGTATTATGGTATAAAGATGAATTAAATAACGAAGTACTTCATTATTCTTTAAAGGGACAAGTATTTGTAAAACACATGTTTATAATGTTTTAATGTATAATGTCACATGTTAGATTATTTTTTATTATTTAATTTATGGTTCTATAATAATACTTTTTCATTTATTCATAGATGGGACACTCTAATATATAAATATGAAATAAATATATTATATCCATGGGTTTATAGAAGACATGGAATGATGCAAAAAAAATTATAATAAACAATATAAGTTGAAGAGTATTTGAAATAAGTTGTGAGTGTATATATTAAATTGAAAATTATATTTGAACTTTTATGAGGGTCACTTTATATGTATGTTATATGGGAAAATGGGTCTTATATGGTGAAGGATAAAGTAATTTTAGACATATATAATAAGCAGATATTTAAGGGAATATGGGATTGTTGATAGGGATTGTTCTTATTATCTTTCCAAAAAGGTGGAAGAAAAATAGTAGACATATGGTTTACGTTTTATCATCACATAAGTACATTGTGTTAAGTTATAATTATGATATTATATTTTTTGTCATTTTTTGTAGCTTAAGTATCATAAAAAAATTATCTAGAGGTTATCATTCATTTAAAAAGGATAACACCAACACTATTGAAGATCAAGATATTAGGGAATCTTTTCTACAGTTTGCATTACATTATTTTCGTCACAATACCTCATGGATAAACCATACCAAATGTATCTATTATTTTAATTCTAGTCGGATACAAAATATCATATTTTTAATATCATTATTAAGAGTATCATATTATATTGATAAGTAATCATTGTAATTTTTTATATTCCATAGTATGTGATAGTTTAGTGGTGAAATAATTATCTATAACAAGTAATAAAGGATTATATAAAATGAAATCATTAAATGGAAAATATTTGTCACACTTATTCATACACCTTTTAGTGAAACATCATTGGGTCTGGGGGAATCATGACAGAAATAGATTAATCATACTAAAATATATTTAAGTCTCATTATACTGACTAAAGAACCCATGAAACAAATAATATTTGATTTAATGATAACCTAAATAATAACAAAAAAATGTTTATTGTACATAAATTTTTGGACTGCCCCATTCATTCAAATGAAAAACCAAATCATATGGTAAAGGTAATCCAAACACAAAAACAATGGAAACAATATAATAATCATAACTTAAATCACCCTCTCATATATAAATCAAACACAAATTAAAATTAATGCATGAAAACTCACACTATATCATATTCTATCTATCTGTTAAAAATGTTTAATGAATTTATTTTATAATCAACTTTCAAAAATAAGGTCAATTATACTAATGTTCTTTAATTTATAAAAAATTTTATATTACATTTATTAAATATTGACAAATGCACAGCTCATTCAAATAGTGATTACTTTTAATACTCAATAAATATATAAGAAAAATTACCCTACAAAAACATATATAATCAAATCAAATATAATAAAATATTGTAATCATAAAAAAATTCATTCACAATTACTAGAAAACAATACAAATGAAATTTTAGAAACACAATTATTGTGATTCTGAAATTCTCAACTGGGTATGTTTCGAATAAAACAATCCATTTAACAAGAGTTTCGTGGTATATCAAAAACATGGTAGTTATATTGTGGTATATACCATTTTATATGATTATTATGTAAATAAGTTATTTAAATTACTAATCATCTAGTCCCAATTGATATGTTAATATAAAAAAATATTACATTTATCGAGTAAAAATAATATATTTATTATTTATTATGAAAATTGATTATAAGAAAAAACAAATATATAAATTTCAATTAAATTTATTATTTTATTTTAATACAACTTTTCACAAATATGAAAATAAATATATTGAATAAAAACTACATAAATTCTTAAATAAGATATTTATATAACCCTTATAAACAAGTAAACAGATAAATACAAAAACATAAATATAATGATGAAACTAAAAGTATAATTTTCATGTATTTGATTTGTTTATAAATATGTAATCATTTAGAGTGAAATATCCATCATCTAGGTTGGGTATCCATTTTTTCTAGTTGTTCCCTCAAATTGAAACCCTTAAAATCAAATTCAATTGTACCAAAAAACCATGAATGGGGAAATATGATAATATTATATATCAATATAATCAATTTAAGGATAATATGACATTAAATAAGTAATAGATAAATTAGTGATGAAGGGTAAGCCCCTTAGAGTTATATATGTCTTCATGGGGGTTAATGGGAATAATGAGAGAGAATGAGAGAAAATCGAATAAATAAATGGTGTTTTTTTAATGTTATTGATTTTAAAATTTTAATCCAAAAAAGATAAATGTAATAACTATTTTAGAGAAGAATTAATGGTTTACTATAATGGATTAAAATTATTCATCTAAGCACACACTAATTAGGAATGGGTGGAAGATACACATCCACTTGGGTGTGAATTAGTTCCCCCTAATACATAATGTTAAATAAATCTTATACCCATTAAATTATAATATTGAAGAAAAAAAGTCGGTTGAAATGAAAATTAATACATAGATATATTTAATTCATGTAATGTAAAATGTTTTTATATAGTTCCCCAAATAAATTTCGTTATTTAAAAATACATGGTGTTTCTAGAATATGATAATTTCACCCATGTATTAATATTATTACCAATAATGGATATAAGAATAAATAAAGAAAATATTCAGAAACCTTATTCACAAAAATGATAAAAATTGAGTTTTCATATGTTGATCAGTAATTTTCAATAATCCTAAAGTTCCTTCAAGATAGGTTCATGCTTATAAATTAATTATATTCACCAAACCAAGTTAACATCTCATTGTATTCATCTTTGAAATGTTGTATGGGATATCACTAGTTTTTATCACAATTCCTGAAGAAAAAAAATATTTAAAATATAACATGTATAGCCACAATGTTTCAACTATAGACCTGGTCATGGTGCATTTGGTAAAACCATTATTCAAAAAACATTTCCATGTATCTCTAACACTCCTCTTATCTCAAAGGATATTTTTTTATTTATTAATTATATCATTCTGTTTCACTACAATATTTTGTGATCAAATTGAAATTTTTTTTCGATTAAAAAACCAAATTAATTTAGTAATAATAACCCATGATAAATTATGATCACATATTGAATCAATCGTATTAATTTTTTGTAGACTACAACATTTTTATTGGAGGTGGAAATCATCCATTTCCACATTTAATTTTGTAGAACTTTGATTAAGTAAACTTTGGGTGATTCCAACAGTAATTATTAAATGATGGTTACTACTATGCCATTTTTATGCTCCAACATAATCACCCTCTAATCTTATATAATTATTTAACAATTTAAATATTAATATTTCTTTAATTTTTCATATTCTATTTTTAATAAACACACCGTATCATATATTGGTGATATCCAATGCATGGTTTATGTCTCTAAAGAAATTCTTAATTATTTTAGAGACCATCCACCTCTAAAAAATATTTCTCAATCAATGAAAATAATGAATTTATATAATGCATGAAATATTTTTCAAAAATAATTAATGATCAGCATAAAAACTATTCATATCATTATCTTAACGTGTATTTTTTCTATATAGTACACTATTGAATATAATTAGTTTTAAAGTATTTCCAAAACTATTCAATTGATCTATTCAATATAAACAACCTAAACCGGTACATACTTTTTAAAAATATTCAATACTATATTTTAACTTTTGATTGCCTCTAAAATTCACTATACACATCCTTACATCTACATTAATAGTACTATAGGTTATAAATCCTTAAAAATAAATAAATCTTAATTTTAAAAAAATTATACATAGAAAAACTATACTTCCCCAACCTCAATTAATAATTGATCTTAAACATTATCCAAATACATCCTTAATTCAAAATAACTCATAATAGTAAAAATCACCTCAATGAAAAGTCATCATTATCAGTGAAATTTTTTATTGTTTCGCTAATATTAAACATTCTAAATTAAATTTAATACAATTATAAATAATTACTAAATATAGGACACATTTACATAACACATTAGTATATAAATTTTTTCACAAAAAAACAAAATAATTAATTTTTAATAATTTTGTAACTTTAAATCCATGTTGATCATTTCAATTTTATAAAGAAAAATAATTTACATTATCTAAGTAATATATATAATTTAATAAATTAGAAAGATAAATATTTTGTTAATTCCACTATTTCTAAATTAACAATTTTTATGATATGAAATTAAGGAACTAAAATTAAATCAATTTCTATCAAGTGGAAATTATGATATATTTTCATCTTAACATAATTATTTACATTCTTAAATTTATAAATTTTATTATTTTTCCTTTATTATTAAATTGAAAATTTATTTTTGTGCCTTTATTTTTAACTTGTTATGTATGAACATTCATATTTATTAACAAATAAAATGATAAAATATCTTATCTTCCAAACCACCACTATCATTTATCACTATATTATATTTCTATTAAAATATTTTCCAATTTTGTTTTCATACTGAATAATTCATTGAATAAAAAAAACTATTGATAAAAAAACATTGGTATTCAATTCTTAGGGATGAAATATTTAGATACATGAAATGAATTATTACTCAAATACATTTTAAAATGGAAAATAATGAAATTGGTCAATTGATTTTATAATACATTTAATCATTATAATGATCATACGTCCAATTAATATTTATTCGATAATAAAAAATTATAATTTATAAATAACATTATCAAACATTGAGCTGTTTGATTTTTTAAAAAACAACACACAACAATACAAAATTTATGAATCAAATTATAAATTGACGGTTATTAAATTTTCTCAATTTATTTACATTGATACAAAATTTAATAATTAATTAAAATAAAATTTCATTGTAATTTATATCATCAGGAATATTATAAAAACTCACTATTATAATATATAATCCTTTATTATTGATGCAAAATAACAATTTTTAAGTATAAATCAACACCTAAATCAAATTATCATGTCTTGAAATGGTTCCAAACATGTTCCAATGTATATGGAAATACATATTGAAAAATTATCTTTTCTTTTTGTCTTCCTATTCTATTTTTCATATGTTTATGAAAAAATCTATTAAAATGAATGAGCATAAATTACTCATTAATAACATAATAATGATTTCGCATTAGAACCTAATTAATATATTTTATTTTTTGGAAATATATCACCAAATCATCATCATTGTATTGACAATAAATCTAGTAGCCTAGTGTCCACTTCAGATTTATAAAACTGGAATAAGATATAATGAATTGGATCCTGAAGGACCAAATAGTTTACCAGCCTTATAAAAATAGAGATATACTTTATTATTACATGAAATTTAATTTCAAAAATTACAGTATAATTTTTTTTTGAAAATAATATTATTTCTTCTCAAATATCCTTCCATATATAACATAGTTCACTTCATGGATTCCTAAGATAAATGTTATGAGTCAGATAAAATAATCTGAATGGTTTCTATACATTAGAACATATCATTAATAAATAAAAATAGTCAACAAATAAATGTAAATAACTGATCACACATTCCATTTAAATAACTATTATATAATATTCAATATAGAAAGGTAAATTAATGAAATAACATTCCATTTAATAAATAAAATGAAAATGAATTCATCTAAAGATAATTTAATATTAAAAATATCATGAATAAGAATAACTAAAATGATTTAAATTTTTAATTATTAGAAATAATATTTCCCAGTCACTTGATACCTTTATCATCAGTACCTTTCACAATAAATTTTTGAACATAATACTAACAAGAACAATAATAATACATTTTAAAAAATCTAGTAACAAACTCATAGGGATTGGATGACTGGTTTTGAATCAGGGTATTAATGATGTATTGAGGAGAATTTATGAATTAGTGCCGAATCTTGGTATTTCATCTTCAAATAAATTCATAAATATCAAATATTTTTTTAGTTCATTAATTATTTTTCTTATCATTAAATATCCATATTGAGTAAAGGATACAAACAGATGAAAATTTACCTAGTTAATGAAATTAAATTCAAAGTAAATACCCAAAGTAAAAAAATTATATATGGTGTAGGAAATAAAAATATCCTTGATTAATAACCTTAAAATTTACGTGAAATTAAATTTAAAATGGAAAGTTAATAGTTCAATTCTATATAAATGACTATAATAATTTATAAAGGGAGTGAATGTCAATAGTTTCCTTGGTAACAATGATAATAAACCAACTAGAGAAATATTATTTGTTGTATCAGTAAAATATATAACCATTTTAGTAATATTAATATTTTTCTTTCATCTATTAGAAGAAATTCCGTAAAACAATCTTTGAAAACATTCAGGAGTAAAATATTGTTCTCATTTTGAAATATTATAAAACAATTTCTTTTTTGAAAGTGACTTTTATAAAAAAAATAAAAAAGATTCTCATAAGCATTAAAAATAAGATTCCATGAAATGATTGAAATAATTATGAGTAGTTACATTAATTACATAAATTTTAACAAGACCATTCCTTTTGGACTGTAAAAATGCTAAGAATTTGGATTCTTTAGAAAATGATAGGAATATTCCTTACACATGAATAATGAAATGAAAATGGAAATTATTTTGAAAATAAATAAAGATCACATAGATAAAATTTTTAAATAGAAAATACGGTTGAAGATTCCATTGATAAATAATTTTTTAATTGTTAAAATTATTTTTGAAAACAATTTTTTTGGGATATCATGGTTTTAGGAGAAAATAGATTTCTAACATAAAAGAAATGTGATGTCAAACATTCTTAAAAATATTTTCTAAGACATTTTTAGTATTAATCAGTGGAAATGAATAATATTACTTGATAATCTCGTGTGTGACCATAGGATAATAGAATAAAAGGATTTTTTAAAATATTATTAAATAATTTTCTTCAATTGAAATTCATTAATAGACAATCTCTTGTAAAATGAGATTGTTTAGTAAACCCATGAAAATTTAAAACTGTTGAAGTGAGAATTAAAAAATGGACCAATTATGTGTATAAAATATAAATAAAGATAATAAATTTAAAATAATACATAAGGTATTAAAAATTAATTATACACATATTCATTGAATAATAAAATCAATGAATTATTAGAATATCCAAATGAGTATAAATTAATATAAGTAATCAATTAAAAAATGGTAACATTTATTTCAATTCCCCTTAGATTAAATAAATCTAAATTAAACTCAAAATACCAATAATAATTAATTATTAATGATATATTTTTTCAAATTGTGAGTATATGCACCATAGAAAATAAATATGGTGCATAACATTATGATATGCCTCAATGAAATAAAATTGAGAATAATTATCTTACCTTATGCTTCATTTTGATTGAACGTTATTTAAATCCTTTATATTGGTTTTGAAGATTTTTTTAAATTATACCAAAACCAACAATTATTTTATAAAATTATATATTATTCTATTATGACATTTTATTAACCATTCATTAATAATCTTCCATTATTTTCAATGTTTCAAGTATTGATTTCATTTTTTTCTTTTTCCTATTTTGTCATAAAAAATATGGTTCTTGTACATATTATATAGTTATATCATATCGAAAAATAATAATTAAATACTGATCATATTTTTACAGAGATTTTATTTTCTATACAAATAATGAAATATGGTTATGAAATATTATGTACCTTATGATCATGGAGACAGTAGGTCGTAGTTATGCATTTGTGGCGTTTCCATTTCAAATATTATTATTAAAGGAAGGTAAGTAATAATTTTCCTTTATATAAAGATCATAATTTAAAAAATAACTTTTGAAATACTTCTATGTATCATCCATATGGTTTGGTGATGAAAAGGGAGTCACATCCCTCCATAAAAGTGGTTGTCCACACGTACACCAACGATGATATCATCATTACATGAGTGAAAGTGAATGAAGGAAAACTAAATATATATTATATTTCCATAAATAAAAATATTCAATGACTCTAGTAATTATTTTCCTTATATATCATATAATCATTAACATTATGTTAATCACTTTCTATCTAATATGATAGTGAAAGATGAAGTACATCGCTTCATGAGGCATTAGTCCACCATATACCCATGTGATGTAATAGTATATACTACATAATTTAAGGTATATATATATATATGATATAATGACTACAAAGTTATAGAAATTTTATATGAATAATATATATATATATACTAAAAATCCATCATAATACCCATCCTTGAGAGGTGTAAATGGAAAAATTAAAGACAAAAGTGTGTAAGGCAGTAGTCCTCGGAACAAAAGAACGATGATTTCATAAACCATTTGAACGAAGTGTGGGATATTTTAGATAATTGAGTTAATAAAAATAAATACTATTATATTTATGAAATTGGTGATATTATATCATTATATTTATTAAAAATTGAATGTGATGGAGAAATAAGTAATATAAAGATTCCAATTTGAAGAACATTACCTCGTATTCGGATATCCTCCATTAGTATGCACTAAAGCCACCAATAGATGTCATTATTACCATTTTAAAGATTATAGGATTAGGTTAAGGATTTATTTAAATAATTTTTTATTTATTGTCCAATCCAATGTGGTGTATTGGTGTGATGAATTGAGGCGAGTGAGTTAACTTATATATTTAAAGAGGAGTGGAATTTTTTAAAATACAAAAAAAAATCATCACTATTGGGTGGTCAATATAACATACAGTTGATCCTAAATTGATAATTAAATATATGGAGAGATAAAAATTTTGATAGAAACCTATAAAAAAAATTAAAAACATGGTTTATATTTTTTTTCTTAACTTCTATATGTATATATATTTACCATTTTTTAGTTTTCACTATTGTAACTGGCACTTTTAATCTAAGTAATTTATATATTAATAATAAAATAAAATTAAAATTTTTAGAAATTTTCCCCAATTATTATAAGTAAAATTTAAAATATAATAAATATTATTCCAATGTGTGTAGGAAATTAATATTAACTCAAGTGCATGCAACGGGAAAAACAAATTTAACCTTAACCTAATATATCGAGGTTTTACTATTTAGTGGTAAATATAATAATTATAAAAGTATAATTTTCCATGAATTGAACATAATTTATATTTATTATCATTAAAAAAATACTTTGTAGAATATAGTATTTTTATTAATTTGAAATCATTTTAAAAAATATCCATTGTCATAATATTACATTAATTGTAATTTTTAAATTATTCATTGAAATGTTATTTAACAATATAAAGAAAATTATATATTTTTAATATATTATTATTTTAATGGTTCATATATTATATGGTTTTATTTTTATAAATTAATTAAGAAAATTCTAAGACCAGGCGCTCAGAGAGTGTGAAATTCTGAGGCTCGGTGTGCCCATAATGATATGATGGAAAATGTTTTGTTTTTAATAAAGTTTGCAGTTTTTTTTCTTAAAAATAGGAATAACAACTAAATGGGTACCCATATCAGAAATCTGAGGGCACAGTTACATTCAAAACAGTGGATTTACCATAAATATGGAAAACAATAATCAGTATGGGTCGATTGTGAAAGGTAATGTTTGGAGGTAATTGTAATTTAAATATTTTTAGAAAAATAGTTTTGGGGACGCATCATAGTATTTATTTTTATTGAAACATTTTTTCATGAATTCACGGTTATCAGATTAACCCTAGAATTCATCATTAGTGTTAAAGGAAACTCTCCAGACAAAGAACACTGGCAGATCGAGGATTGACGATGACACGAACCTCCATTCTTCATCAAGGACTAATCAAACCATGAGGTATGATATTATCTCACAATATTATTTCCCTTTCCCCTTCTTAGATCTAATAGAGGACATGTACCAACCAACAAATGGATTGGTTTGTGGTTTAGTCAATTTTGGGATGAGTGTTGTTCTTGAGGTTTTGAATGGAGATTAGATCTATGTGTTGAATTGTTTTTGTGACTATGTTTACATGAACGAATCAATGGTGACATGAAAAAGGACAAGATCTTCTCATTGGGTATTCATGTGATTTTAAACACCCCCCTCAATCTCTCTAATTTTCCATGTTTTTTCACCTTCCAAATGCCCTTTTGAAACCCTATGCAATATTTGAATTGAGAATTAATCTCAAGATGACACCATGAAGGTGTGATAGCAGTGCAAGGTGGCAGTGACTCTAGACGATTTCTGTTGGGAGGTGCCGGTCTAGGTGGAAAACGTATTGGCAGGGCAAGGCTGCTGGTGGCAGAGGTGGATGATGCCGAGTAGGGGAGGCTGGGCTAGGCATAACATGGTAGGATGTGCGTCAAGCAGGGCGACCTATGGTGGAAATAAGATGTGATCAAGGAAGTAATGCAATGAAGGGAGCCCACAGAAGTGGGGACAACACACTACTGGAAAACAGAGTTTTCCCAAAACTTATATCCAAATGGTTTACTAAACCGTTGGGAATAGCCCTCTATACCAATTGTTTTTGATAAACGTTGGTATAGATGGTTTTTTGGAAGCTTTTACCAATGGTTCATCACAACCGTTGGTATAGGGGTGTTTTTACCAACAGTTCAATGAGAACCATTAGTAAAAGTGGGATTTCAGTGACCTTTTACCAACGGTTCTCATTGAACCGTTGGTCTAGGTTTGGGATGGAGTTATATACCAACAGTTTTTAAAAACTGTTGGGAAAACTTTCCCCCAAATTTCCAGTAGCCGATCCTCTCCCCCATTCGCAATCCAGAGCCCTAAACGGGAGCACTTGGGCGATTTTGGAGGCGATTTTGGAGGTGCTTCGGGTTCTCTTACTCCATCCCATCCAAGGCTGAGGTATTTTCTTAGTTTTTAGTTTCGATTTTGATGTGGGATGAGACCAATTTATATTCTCATATTCCAGCCGAATTTCTATTCCATCCCAATTTATGTTTCAGTTCTTTACTTACATTCCATGCATATTCCAGCACATATAGATTACATTAGACAATTGTATAATTTTTTGATGTGCCTTTCATGTTTCATTACCAAGAAATTTTTATTATATGTTATAAAATTCAATCACATGTTTAGTTTTAACATTCATTGTTACTTTATTATCTTGTTTTAATAATTTATATTAATATTCTTTTCATATATTCCATCGTTGAGTGTTTTTACTTGTGAAATAGAATTCCAAGCACATTTTACTTCATATTGATTATTTAGATTTCAATGTGTTTTATTTTTCATGTTAAATTTATTAAAATGTTTTGGGGACTAATTAAAGTTATTAGATTCCAATTTCCATTCTTCTATGCTTGTTAAGAATTAAATGAAATATGATGGTTGTAATTAAATGAATGTCATTGTTCAATTTTTATCATGTATGGGTGATAAATAAATTGGAATGTGGTGAACCATATAATTGAACCATTGTTGATGCACATTATATACCAAGAGTTTATTGAATAAATGTTATTCTTGTGAATTTTGTTACATCATAGATACAAATGGTTGTGGTTATATGAGAGATACCTCCGATGGTTCTTTGATCATTGTTTTATGGAGAATGAATGGTTTAGGTCTGGTATTAATAGTAGCTTCCAGTGAGACCATTTTAGTATAAGGGGAAACGAGATTATGATCTACAAGGGGGTGGTTGAGTTGGTAGAGACCAAACATTGTTTTTTCCTTGTGTTCAAGAACCATAAATAGAGTGTTCCAATTAGGTGGTCATCAGTAAAGACGTAGGTAAGATTTCCAAGTCTTGTTTTATGAAGTTTAATATGTGGTGCTATAGTGGTTTTGGATTGTTTGAGGTACTCTTAGTGTATTATAAACCCCCATTTGTTACATATTAATTTAAATTCATTTAATATCATTTTTTTCACACACACCATTATATCCTCTCAAACTATATTTAGAGTGTATTTTCATTCGTATGGTGATAAATATTTTAGTAAATGTCCATACTAGCTTCTTTTATGCGTTCTAGGGGTTTAGACTAATGAAATAGCTTCATGATTATTGTGGGGGTATTCTTTTCATATAAATATACCTATACACCCCGACCCCCTTAGACAACCTGACCACCCCCACGGACAGCCCGCCCACCTGGACACGCCGACCCCCCTAGACAGCCCCCAACCCCCTGGACACCTCCGACCCCCCGGACGGACCCACCACCCCCTAGACACCCCGCACCCCCTGGACACGCCACACCCCCCTTGGACAGTACTGCCACTCCCATGATCCTCATCCTACTCCTCATCCTAATCCACTTGAAGATGTTAAAGTATAAAACTCATATACTCCCAAAAAGACCCTTAAGGATTATGTATTCCTTGATCCACTTCCAATATCTTACTGGTCAATCCTTGAATATAGGAATTAGAAATTATGTATCTTATTTTATTATATACACTGTATTTTGTTGTATTTCTTAATATGATTCTCATATAGAGTAATGTGTCAGTTATGCTTTTATATAGAGTAAACAATTGTCATTTACGTAAATATTTTTTCGATTAAACTTTAATATTATTAAATTGCTTTGAAATGACTTATTGCGATTTTTTTACAGAATGGATAGAAGTTGGATGTACGAAACTGATCGTATTTCAACCGATTTTCGAAATAATTTTAAAAGCATTCTAGATTTTTCATTTGACAAGGCTTCATATAGTGGTCGCATACACTGCCCATGTTTTAATTGTGTTGGAAGACATTGGTTGGGACGTGAATCAGTTAGCTATCATATAACCAAATATGGTTTCCAAACAAACTATTATGTGTGGTATCAAAATGGAGAGAAAATGGAATCTCAAAATGTTGATGATCCAAATGATAGGACTGAATTGGAGAGTTTGATATATGATCAATTTCCATTTATTCGACATCATGATAAGGAAAGGATGTCCAGCCAACAAGATTTCGATACAAGCACACATGATGCATCCAATGAAAATGATGATGTTGATAGGGTGAAAAAATTGAATGATGCTGCAACGACTCCAGTATATCGGCAATGTGATAAAATGAAAAAGTTGGAATTTTTAATCCGATTTTTTCATGGGAAAACTATGTATGGGATTTCAAATACTTCAATTGATTACATTCTTACCTTCTTGAAGGAATTACTTCCAGATGATGCAGATATTCCCTCAAAGCACTATATGGAATGGAAGTTGGTTGATGAACTAGGATTCTAAAAAAAATTCATGATTGCTCGAATGATTGCAGCTTATTTTGGGAGGAAACTGCTGAAAGAAATGATTGTATAAAATGTGGAACCTTTCGTTGGAAGCCAACAGATAATGGAACACCATCTTGTGTGCCACAAAATGTAATGTGGCACTTTCCATTGATCCACAGATTACAGAACCTTTTCATGTCTGATGAAATATCCGTAAAAATGTGATGGCATGACACCAAGAGAAAAACGAATAATGATGAGTTGGTTCACCGTGCTGATGGATTTGCATGGAAGAGAGTTGATGCTCGATATCCTGAATTTTCAGCCAACGTGCGTAATGTGAGACTGGGTCTTTCATGTGACGGTTTTAATCCATTTGGGAAGATGCTTACTTCGCACATCACATGGCCGGTTTTCATACACATTTATAACCTTCCCCCTTGGTTGTGTATGAAAAAGCCTTACACTTTCTTGAGTATACTGATATCTGACCCTTCTGATCCCGACAATGATATAGATGTATAAATGCAACCTTTAATAAAAGAGTTGAAACTTCTTTGGGATGTGGGTGTGCCCACATACGATGCATGTTCTAAAGACATATTTCAGATGTGTGCTGCACTTATGTGGACTATCAATGATTTTCCTGCTTATACAATGATGTCTGGATGGAGCACAAAAGGAAAATTGTCATGTCCTGTTTGTATGAAGAATACTCAATCGAGAAGACTGAAATATCGTCGTAGTTTTAGTTTTATGGGACATCGACGATTCTTGCCAATGAACCATCCATATAGAAACAATCGTCGAAGATTTGACAATACCATGGAGAATGACGATCCACCTCAGCTTATGTCTAAACCTGATGTTCTTAATGAATTGAAAGATTTCAGTTATTCATTTGGGAAGAGTGTAATGATATCTAGAAAGAGGAAAAATGTTTCCAATGATACCTATTACAATTGGAAGAAGAAGAGTATATTCTTTGAGTTGTCATATTGGTCAACCAACTTGTTACGTCATTGCTTAGACATAATGCACATTGAAAAGAATATATGTGAAATGTTGCTTTCGATTCTTCTAAATGTTAAGGGGAAGACAATAGATGATTTACGATCTCTGCGCGACTTTGTAAATTGGGGGATCAGACAAGAATTGCATCCTGTTTGTATGAGTGTAAATAAATGGAAAGTTCCATGTGCTTCTTATGTGATGACTCCTGCTGAAAAAAATCAATTTCTGGAAGTGCTAGACACTATTAAAGTTCCTGATGGCTATTCAAGCAATATATCAAAACGGGTCAACAGAAAAGAGTTGAAGTTGAAATCTTTGAAGACTCAGGATTATCACGTCCTTTTGCATGAGTTGATTCCAATAGCAATCCACCATCTCTTGTCCAATAATGTTAGAGTCTCAGTTATTCGGTTGTGCTATTTGTTTAGAGATCTTTGTGCTAAGAGGTTTTACAAATCCCTCATGCAAAAACTGTTGGCAGAGACACCATTAATTTTGTGTGAGTTAGAGAAAATATTCCCTCCATCATTTTTTACATGCATGTTGCATCTGACTATCCATCTTCCGACCGAAATACTTCTTGGAGGACCCGTTGCTTTCCATTGGATGTATCCAACTGAAAGAAACATGTTCACATTGAAATCATATGTTCAGAATAGGAATTATCCCGAAGGTTCTATTGTGAACTGTTACTTGGCTCAAGAATGTATGGATTTTTTCTCAATGTATTTGTATGATCATACTACGAGAATAAACAGACCAATGAGAAATGAAGAAGAACAGTATGGGAAAATTGAACCCAGTTTTCCATCACTTCCTCACACAGGAGGAATTCCGGGATCATATACATTGACAACATTAAGCCTTAAAGAGAAAGAGACGGCACATCGCATAGTGTTGTTCAATTGGGATTTGTTCGATGAGTATATCAAGTAAGTTAATTGTACATGTATATATTATCTTATCTCTTGTAATTTTAAATATTTTTTAAACTATTATTATTTTTATCTACAGGGAACATAAAGAATTGATTTATAGAAAGCATCATTCTTTATCTTTGAGAAAGAAGGAGACTTTGCATAGTAAAGGGTTTTCTGCTTGGTTGAAATTGAAGGTAAAAATATTTCTGTAATAACTAAATAAAAATAATTTTTAATTAAGTTTACTATTTGTTTATATTTCAGGTATCGAGTTTGCCTACAGACTCTGTTTCTGGGGAAATAAGCGCTTTGGCTTTTGGTCCTAATACCATGGTTCGTGCTTGTAAATCACTTGTGATCAATTGATACAAATTGATTATCACTGAACGAGCAAGAAACATGAGAACACAGCATAATGGTGTTATGCTAACTTCCACAACAAACTGTTATGCCAGTTCATCGGACACTAGACCTCGTTATGAAAATGTTTCTTATTATGGTGTCGTAGAGAAAATAATAATTTTGGATTATTACTCGCATGGTCGAGTCACAATGACGAAATGTCAATGATTTGATTCAATGACGAGGAAAGAAACCTTTATTGATGATTGTGGATTTCGAGATATTGACATGACTCACACTCTTGCCACCGATGAACTATATGTATTGGCATCAATGGTGAAACAAGTTTTTTATGACAAAGATCATCGTCATCCTAAATCGGTGTAATTATTGAAGTAAATCCTAGACATGTTTTTGATGATGGTGATGATGAAGTTGACACTATCCCTACTGCAATTGGAAGCAATCCTTTTATTATTTATGATGACCCCAACAACTCAATTTTCAGAGTTGATTGTGAACCCCAAGTTGTGGTGGGAAATATATAGAATCATACAGTCGTGTTCTCACCTACATGTTTCACCTACATCATTCAGAGTGTGTATCCTAGTACTTACCTTCATAACACCATAAATCTTCTGTTTCATTATGTTCTTTTTATCATAATGGTTTTTCTATATTTTGTTTTTTGGGTTACACATTAGTTATATGTTTCTAATTACTTCCATATTTGTTTTCATTGCAGGAAATCACACCCATTGAAGAGAGGCGGCGGAAAGAGATGACATATAATAATCGTCACATGGTATAGATGGTTGTTCCTCCACTCATCCCTATTGTGAGTAATTTATTTCAAAAATAAATATTTCAATAACTTATAATATCACGTGTTTACTTTTCTGGCAAACTTTTTTTCAGGATCTACCCCCTAGACGACAGATATCTGATGAGGAGCCTGATATTGCTCCCAGTAGAGAGGTTGGTGGTAGGAGGGGGGGGGTGGTGTCAGAGATGGATGATCATCTAGTGGTCCTGGTACTGAGGCCGGTGGTACGAGTGCTCGTGGGGTGAGAGTTAGATGATCCACTACCACAGATGTATCTTCTACGCCTTATTTTGATCATGGCGTGTCTTCAGGGACATATGAGATATTTAGACCTCTGATGTTTACACTACCAGCTGGCCAGACGTCTATGCCATCATCTTTTGCTTCTGGTTCATTATCTCTGGGATATTATATTCCACCTTCTTCGACTCCTGCTGCGACATAGTATGTGGCTGAGGAGCATACACTGAGGGACACTCCACCTGTACAGGATATTCCTTCATCTTCTACACCCATTGATCCGACTACCACATGTATATTTATATAAATCTATCATATTTTTATACCAAAATTTATTTTTATTATAACATTTATTAATATTATTTTTCATTAATAACAGATTCATCTACAGATAGGAGGGGAGGGAGGGGGCGTACTCGCTTGCGTGCGGTATGGAACCGCCAGACACAGTTGATGGTTGAATACAATGTTGATGGACAAATGATTGAGAAATCTGGGCAGTAATGTCAGGGTTTTTTGGCGATGCTATCCAAATACTCCGATATCATTCCGGTAAGCCCTCTCTCTTGGAGAAATCTGCCACTCAAAGTCAAGGATAACGCGTGGGAAAAAATATGGGTAAAATATCTATTGGATTTAATGTAGTATATTTTTGTATTTAAATGAACTAATCAATTTGGTTTCAGCTTCGGTTTAACTTCCCTGATGGCGAAGGTGCACGACCAGCACGTTTAAAAGAGCTAGGAGAGCTTTGGATAGCTTATAAGCATGAGCTGTATGTTGGCTAGTGTGATAGAGTGGGCACGAAGTTAGAGACATTACCTATCATGGATGACTGCTTGATAGAGCAATATATCCAAATGATTACCCATTGGACGACTGCCAAATTTAAGGTATTAATCTCATTTATGTTATTTAAATGAGAGTTTTCATATTTTGCATTAATATAATCTTATTAATTATTAATCATTATTTA
The DNA here is from genome assembly GCA_963277665.1 of Viscum album. NCBI lineage: Eukaryota > Viridiplantae > Streptophyta > Magnoliopsida > Santalales > Viscaceae > Viscum > Viscum album. Next base: position 599,711,189 of record OY728151.1, read on the forward strand.
GGAATCTTCTGAAAAAAACACAAAAAAACATTGATTCAAAGAAATACCTCCACACTTTGGGGCGCACAACTATGGCATATCATGAGAGGCAGCATGTACGATATAATTGTTTATAATTTTTCTTTAGGACTTTCCCTTTTTAGTGGATCCTACTTAAATTATGCGATTTATTGAATAATGAATATATGATTATACTTTCACTTTAAATTGTTTCAATGTCATTATAGAAGAACAAAATGAATATTGAAGGACGTATCCGTCAAGCAAAATGGTTTTTCTCGAGTTGAAGAAAAAAAGATGGAACTGCGGTAAATGAACCGACCCAAGAGAAGAATGTAAGTTTTAATTTGTTTATTTAAAAGTTTAATATCTAATTTGAAATTTAATAATCTATTAATATTTTTTACAGGCTGCTTTAGAGGCTCTTGATGCCCAGGAGCCTGACAATTTTGGGCCACACGATCATTTATATCAGGTTTTGGGAGATGAGCACTTTGGTCGAGTACGCTGCCGACCTGGTAAGAATATAGTCCCGAGGAGGTATTGTTCATCTCCAGGTATCCATTCTAGTACCACCGAGTTGAAACGGGTTTAGGAGTATGCAAGACAGTCTGATAAAAGGGTCACAGAGTTGGAAGTACAAGTTCAAACAAGAGACAGAGAATTTATGAAACTGATGAAAGCATTATCTTCATCACTTCCACTAGAGGCTAGTGCGTCTTGTCAGACATTTATGTCGTCAATGGGTGCATCATCCAATGCACCAGGCGGCAGCTCTAGTGGCGATCGAGATGATGACGTTCCTGGTGATGACGAGGATGATAAAGAGGAAGAGGGTGAGGATGAGGATGTGGATGAGGGCGAGGATGGGGCCGAGGGGGAGGATGGGGCCGAGGGCGAGGATGATGCTGAGGACGAGGATGAGGCCGACGATGAGCATGGGGACGATGACGACGATGACGCCGAGGGCAGAGATGGCGACGAGGATGAGGTTGATGATGATAGTGATGATGGTGATGGTGATCAGAGGAATATTGATCCATTAAATTTTTGAATTCTGTATAACTCTTTATTTTTGAATATGGTTTTCAACTTTGGGGTTTTCCTCTGCTTCATAAGGACGTTGCATTCGGATTCTGTTTTTTGCACATGATTCTTAATGTATGATTAGTCTAATACCTAGACGTTTAGTATTCCTTGGTACTGTGATACTCATTTTTCTATTTTTTTACTTAGATTTCTTAGTTAGACATGTATTTCATGTTTATGCATGTGGAAAATGACATGGAAATTGTGCTTTGAAGTAGTGGCTGACACCACTCAAAGTGTCTAACTTTTATTTGAAATGGACATGATTTTAAGTGAAAACAACAACTAGCATACGGAAAACAGACCAAACCCATTCGGATTCTGTTTGAACTATAGGAAAATGATCCATGGGTCATATGTGATGTGTACGAGTCAACCCCACCTCAATCTGAGGGCCGGTGAGGCCGGTACCACTCAAAGTGTCTTTCTTTTGTTTAAAATGGATGCGCTTTTAAGTAAAAAAACCACATACGGAAAATGGACCAAATGCATTAGGATACTATTGATACTTAAGGACATGTATCCATGGGTCATATGTGATGTGTACGAGTCAACCCCGCCTCAATCCGAGGCGCGGTGTGGCCGGCACCACTCAAAGTGTCTAACTTTTATTTTAAATGGACAAGATTTTAAGTGAAAACAACAACTGACATATGGAAAACAGACCAATCGCATTCGGATTAAGTTTAAAGTATAGGAAAACGATCTATGGGTCATATGTTATGTGTACGAGTCAACCCCGCCTCAATCCAAGGGCCGGTGTGGCCGGTACCACTCAAAGTGTCTTTCTTTTGTTTAAAATGGATGCGCTTTTAAGTAAAAAAACCACATATGGAAAATGGACCAAACACATTCAGATATTGTTGATACTTTAGGACATGTATCCATGGGTCATATGTGACGTGTACGAGTTAACCCCGCCTAAATCTGAGGCACGGTGTGGCCAGCACCACTCAAAGTGTCTAACTATTATTTGAAATGGACAAGATTTTAAGTGAAAACAACAACTAGCATACGGAAAATAGACCAAACGAATTCGGATTCTATTTAAACTATATAAAAAAGATCCATCGGTCATATGGGAAGTGTACGAGTCAACCCCGCCTCAATCCGAGGGGCGGTGTAGCCGGTACCACTCAAAGTGTCTTTCTTTTGTTTAAAATGGATGCGCTTTTAAGTAAAAAAACCACATACGGAAAACGGACCAAAAGCATTCAGATACTGTTGATACTTTAGGACATGTATCCATGTGTCATTTGTGGCATGTATGAGTCAACCCCGCCTCAATCCGAGGCGTGGTGTGGCCGACACCACTCAAAGTGTCTAACTTTTATTTGAAATGGACAGGATTTTAAGTGAAAACAACAACTGACATATGGAAAACCGACCAGAGGCATTTGGATACTGTTGATACTTTAGGAAATGTATCCATGGGTCATATGTGATGTGTACGAGTCAACCCAGCCTCAATCTGAGGGCCGGTGTGACTGGGACCACTCAAAGTGTCATTCTTTTGTTTAAAATGGATGCGCTTTTATGTAAAAAAACCACATACAAAAAACTAACCAAACGCACTCGGATACTATTGATACTTTAGGACATGTATCAATGGGTCATTTATGACGTGTACGAGTCAACCTTGCCTCAATCCGAGGGGTGGTGTGGCCGACACCACTCAAAGTGTGTAACTTTTCTTTGAAATGGAGAACTGTTTAAGTCAAAACAACAACTGACATACGGAAAACCGACCAAACACATTTGGATTCTGTTGAAAATGTAGGACAACGATCCAGGGGTCATATTTGATGGGTACGAGTCAACCCCGCCTCAATCCGAGGGCTGGTGTGGCCGGTACCACTCAAAGTGTATTTCTTTTGTTTAAAATGGATGCGCTTTTAAGTAAAAAAACCACATATGGAAAACTGACCAAACGCACTTGGATACTATTGATACTTTAGGACATGTATCCATTGGTCATTTAAGACATGTACGAGTCAACCCCACCTAAATCCGAGGCGCGGTGTGGCCGACACCACTCAAAGTGTTTAACTTTTCTTTGAAATGGACAACAATTTAAGTTAAAATAACAACTGAAATACGGAAAACCGACCAAACGCATTCGGATTCTGTTGAAACTATAGAAAAACGATCCATGGGTCATGTGTGATGTGTACGAGTCAACCCCGCTTCAATCCGAGGCGCATTGTGGCCGGTACCACTCAAAGTGTCTAACTTTTCTTTGAAATGGACAACAATTTAAGTTAAAACAACAACTGACATACGAAAAACCAAACAAACGCATTCGGATTCTGTTGAAACAGTAGGACAACGATCCATGGGTCATATGTGATGTGTAAGAGTCAAACCTGTCTCAATCCAATGGCTGGTGTGGCCAGTACCACTCAAATTGTCTTTCTATTGTTTAAAATGGATGCGCTTTTAAGTAAAAAAACGACATACGGAAAATCGACCAAACACTTTCGGATTCTGTTGAAACATTAGGAAAATGATTTATGGGTCATCTTTGACGTGTACAAGTCAACCCCACCTCAATACGAGGCGCGGTGTGGCCGACACCACTCAAAGTGTCTAACTTTTATTTGAAATGGACAGTATTTTATGTGAAAACAACAATTGGCATACGGAAAACCGACCAAACGCATTCGGATTCTGTTGAAACTTTAGAAAACCGATACATGGGTCATATGTGACGTGTACGAGTCAACCCTGCCTCAATCCGAGGGCAGGTGTGGCCAGGACCACTCAAAGTTTGTCACTTTTCTTTGAAATGGAAAACGGTTTAATTTAAAAAAACTGACATACAGAAAATGGACCAAAGGTATTCAGATACTATTGATACTTTAGGAAATGTATCCATGGGTTATATGTGGCGTGTATGAGTCAACCCCGCCTCAATCCGAGGTCCAGTTTGTCCAGGACCACTCAAAGTTTCTTTCTTTTGTTTAAAATGGATGCACTTTTAAGTAAAATAAACCACACACGGAAAACTGACCGAACGTAGTCAGATACTGTTGATACTTTAGGACATGTATCCATTGGTCATTTTTGACATGTACGAGTCAACCCCACCTCAATCCGAGGCATGGTGTGGCCGACACCCCTCAAAATGTCTAACTTTTATTTGAAATGAACATGATTTTAAGTGAAAACAACAACTGGAATACGGAAAACTGACCCAACGCATTCAGATTCTGTTGAAACTTTAGGACAACGATCCATGGGTCATATGTGACGTTTATGAGTCACCCTTGCCTCAATTCGAGGGCCGGTGTGGCCGGGACCACTCAAAGTGTCTTTCTTTTGTTTAAAATGGATGCGCTTTTAAGTAAAAAAAACGACATACGGAAAACCGACCAAATGCTTTCGGATTCTATTGAAACTTTAGGACAATGATCCATGTGTCATTTGTGACATGTACGAATCAACCCCGCCTCAATCTGAGACGTGGTGTGAACGGAACCACTCAAAGTGTGTCACTTTTCTTTGAAATGGACAACAGTTTAAGTTAAAACAACAACTGACATACGGAAAATAGACCAAAGGCATTCGGATACTGTTGATACATTAGGACATGTATCCATGGGTCATTCGTGACGTGTACGAGTCAACTCCGCCTCAATCCGAGGCATGGTGTGGATGACACCACTCAAAGTCTCTCTTTTATTTCAAAAGGAAATCATTTTAAGTGAATACAACTGAAATTTACACTCATCAACGATAGTCGAAAACACTTTTTCATGAGTTGGGTAGTTTCAATCATGGGGTTATAAGTGATGAGACTCCTAAGAAAATATCTTTTCCCTATATATTATAAACAATACAAGTTCAATGCAAAATTCATCACAAATCATTACATACCCAAACCTAGTATCACAAAAAATTGGGATTTGAGTCAATTTTAATATCTTATTCAACTCTAATAGATATTTATCAAACTATTCTGCCTATTAGAATTTGATGGGTGAGGTGAATTAACACTAGATTATTGTTGTCATATGTGTTTTTTTGGGCTATTTTTGGTGTTTTTTTATACTGTTTGAAGTCTGTATGTGGATTTTGTGATTTTTTATGCAGGTGTATAGTGGAGGGTATACTGGAGGGCTGTTGTGCACTGTTTCTTTATGCAGGTGTATGGTAGGGCTTCTTGGAGGGCTTCTGGGGGTTGCTGTGCAACAGCTCTGCGAAAAGCTTTACCAACGGTTCTGAACCGTTGGTAAAGCCTTTTCCTGAAATCTAGAAAAACTTATACCAATGGTTCTGAACCGTTGGTAAAGCTTTTTATAGTTCTGGAAAAACATATACCAACAGTTCTGAAACGTTGGTAAAGATTTTTCCAGAATTCTGGAAAAACTTATACCAACGGTTATGAACCTTTGGTAAAGCTTTTTCCATAATTCTGGAAAAACATATACCAACGGTTCTGAACTGTTGGTAAAGCTTTTTCCAGATTTCTGGAAAAACTTATACCAACGGTTCCGAACCGTTGTTAAAGAGTTTCCCAGAATTCTCAAACACATATACCAATGGTTTAAATGAAACCGTTGGTATAGGGCTTTCCTCACGGCCCACTGGCCAACGGTTTGGAAAACTGTTGGTATACCCTATACCAACGGTTTTACAGCCTATACCAATGGTTATAAACTGTTGGTATAGCCTACTTTTCCAGTAGTGATAGGCAGCGGTCATGGGGTCGTGGTAGGGTTGTAAGATGCGGCTCAAATCCATGTCGAGGGGAGAGAGAACTGATGATGTGGCCACAGGAACAGGCGGAGGAGCCGGGTCAGGCACGTGAAACATGGCACAAATCTGCGTTGACTAGAAGAATGAGACCAGGGCAGGCCACTTCTGATGCAGTCAAACAAGGCTGCATGTAGTGGGTCTGACCAGATGAGCTCTACCACTCTAGTGGCCCAGCGGGCTATGCCCCACGGTCTGAGCTGGTTCGAGCCAGGATGAACTAGGTCTAGTCAGCCAAAGTGGGTCAAGGATTTCTCTGGCGGGTCATATTGGACCCAAAATAGACTGAGTCTGATCCTTTTAGAGAAATAGACTTAACTTTTAAACCATATGTATGTCTAATAATTTGTTTGTAGAGTTGGAACCTTTGTGATGAGAGATTCATTTTGATATAATCTATTTGAGTATTTTTTAAATTTATAGTATGAGTAATTTTCTTGAGTAGTAGGTTCTCCCGATACAAGTGTACTACGAGTGGAATGTTGTTGCTGGGAGTGACTTGGCTACTACGTGTCTTGGGGGATGTATTACCCATTGATGCTTCATGCACCATCAATTATCCATACTCCATCAATGAAATTTTCACCATCAATTCTATATACCCCATTTATTCTATATGCGCCATCGACACTCCACATGCCATCGATACGTTGTGAACCATCGACGCTCTGTACGTCATCAATACTCCACATGTCATGGAAACTGGGAGATCTATAGACTAAAACTGAAATCTTTCTTTTCATGCTTTAGACTTGTACATGTGTGAGCTAACATTACATTATGTATTGCCTTTATGGTTTACATGGTGTGTTTTTTTTGGAATTAATTTTTTATTTCTTAATGGAATTTCCAATGAGGTTTCTAGTGACGTGTTGAGTATTGTTTTACTCACCCCTGCATAGGCTTTGCCCGCACGTGTCATGTCCTGTGCATACAATTAACACATTGAATAAGATCTAGGTGGAAAATTACCAGGTGGTTCTTAGAGGGATCAGATGGGCTTGTTGTTCTCCTATGACTTCCATCATCTGTCCTATAATTACCCTTCATCTAGGTTTTTCTGCGGTTGTGTTTCATGAACATTTTCATTCACTTTATAGATTCCTTCTTTTGTTGGGCTTCTATTCTAGCACTATTTACATTTTAGTTTTCCAATAATCATACTATTTGGTTAGAATCTTAGTGTATTCATTATTTTTTTCTTATTTTTTAAAATTTTTTCATTTTGGTATTAGAGATGTTTGTGTTTGTGTGAACATACTAATAAAAATGCCTCCCATTTGTGGGATATGCCAAATTAGTGCATGACACAATCCCCTGGACAATCAAAGGTGGTCTTGGGGTATTCAAGGCATGGGCCCTTCTAGGACGGGTTTTGATAGAGTGGTAATCATGGTTTTGGATTCTTCTTAAAGGACCAAGAGTCTATGAGATTGGTTTTGGGACACAATGTTAAGTGTATCGAGTTCGGTTTTCAGACTAAAGACTCAAGTCATGGTTTGGTAGCTGACGTATCTATGCACCAAGACACTAAATTATTTTTTTCGACATAGTACATGGAAACACTAGTTCCATGGAAAATAAATGGTACATGAATTATATTTTATTTTTATTGTGTTCTCATGTCTTTTTAGAGTTAGCTCACAAACTATAGTATATTGATTATTGTATATATTGATCTATTTCAAGATGTCTCTATGCATACTTCTAGTCAGGATTCCAATGCATGATCATGAGGATTATCCCCCTAGCGATAAGGCATCGGTACATGGATCTATAAAAAACATAGCAACTCCGGGTGGTGTACTATTGATACCACCACCCAGAGAAAGGATATTACTAGCAACACTACTAGTATGGGACACACGTTGGCTATGTTCATTGCATGAGTTTTTGTTGAAGAAGCCTACATGGTTTAGTGGTGATCTAGCCCCCAGGTAGTTGAGGATTAGAAGAAGGCAGTTACATGTGTCATCTACCTTTTGAGGATTCCTTCTGACTAGATGAATGTTCTAGCCATGATCCTTATTTAGGGCTCAGTGGGGAGATGGTGGAGCATAGTGATATAGACGCAGGACGAGACAACTCATTCAAGGGAATACATTGAGAAACTATTAATGGAGGAGTTCTTTTTGGATACGTTACACTCAGTGTGCATACATGGTCTCCTACATCTGTAGGAGGGTAGGCAGATAGTAGAGAATTTTTCAACAAGATTTATGGATCTTTCTCACTACTCCACTAATATAGAGAAGGACCATTTCTTCAGGGACTTGACCTATGAATTGGTACTACACTTGTAGATCATAAAACACATGATATCCCATAGAATCTATACATATGCTCGGTTAGTAGAGTGATTCCTTCTGGTGAAGACCTTTTGGGTGGAGCAGAAGCCATTTGTGGGAGCTACGAGCATCAGCTCTGCAGTTGAGTCTTCGTGGGTTTGTAGATGACAACATATTCAAGGAACCAAGAGGGTGAAGTATTAGATGGGACAACCCTAGGACATGTGATCTTCATTCCACATCTCCCAGGGTAGAGCGGGTTAGCAGAAGGAAATTCTAGGTTTCTCATGTGGCGGTTGGGGATATATGGCTAGAGGATACCAAAATTTTCATATGGATGATCAGATAACGGTTGATGAACCACTAAGGTAGAGGATGAGGAAGGAGAAGGATGTTCCGTAAAGAGGATGGAGTGGAAGAGGCTCATATAGAGAAATATACAGTTGGCTGAGGTTCTACATACTACCGACACCACCCTGCTGTGGTCCACCATAGGCTTAGGGATCTTGTAGACATGGATGAAGCTAGCTTCAAGAAAAGGAGTATTATGAACTCAGTGATATAGAGATGATTAGAGGTAATATATGTGACCTTTAAACACTATTTGTAATTTTTATAGACATAGGTTCCATTCACTCTTTTCTCACTATGACCCTTGTTCGATACATGGAGATTCCAGGGAAACCATGGACTCTATAAATATTCTTAAAGACTTATTCGTGGATAGATTTGATAATCAAAAACTATATATGATAGTGTTACCTTAATCTTGGGGTGGAGAGTTTCTTTTGGGATCTTTTGGTGGAAGCGTCGAGGCCTTATGACTACATTCATTGTCTAGACAGGTTATCTACTGGTCATAACTAAATTGATTGTTTTATGCATAGAGTGCGGTGTTTCCACAAGGATGGGAAAATATTATTTTTTTTTAAAATTGAAACAAATTAATTTCATGACATACTTACTCCACATAGGTTTTAGTTGATTACTGACATGTTTCTTAGCCTCTCCCTCAGTGTGGTGGATGATAGGAATCCACAGTTTCCTACAATGGTGGCTGAGAATGTGGACTTCTTTCCTGAGGATGTACATGGCTTACTTCCCTATAGGGCGGTATAATTCTATGTTGACCTTAACCTGGGATAGAACCAATATCTTCACCTGGATATCATATGGATCCCACATTACTTCGTCAGTTGAGGGTATTGCTAGAGTACTTTATAAGAAGGGCTTCGTGAGACCCAATATTTCACTATGGCGATCCCAGTTTTATTTTCCAAGAAGAAGTAAGAGATATTCAGATTATGTGTGGACTTTAGGTGCCTAAACCAGGTGACTGTCAAGAATATGTATCCACTACCAAGGATTGATGAACTCTTTGATCAGCTGAAGAGAGAGAGGTGATTCTCAATGATAGACCTTAGATCTAGCAATCACCTGTATCGTGTATGAGAAGAAGATATACTGAAGACTAACTTTAGATGTCAGTACGTCAACTATGAGTACATAGTGATGCATTTTTGTGTGAAGAAAACCCCAGCAGTATTCATGGGGATTATGAATATTTACTTCATGGATTAATTATAAATCTTAATTGTGGTATTCATTGACATCCTAGTGTACTCATCATCTAGGGAGGAGCATGGGATACACTTTAGGATTGTCCTGGACAGACTCCAACAAAACATCTTTATGGAAATATCTCGAAGTGTCAGTTCTAGGATTGAATAGTCCATTTTCTAGGACATGTCATTTCAATGGATATAATTGTAGTGGATATAACAATGATTGAGGGGTTGAAATCTTGGGAGACACTCAAGAATGTTACAGAGGTGTTGACTTTCCTGGGTTTTTCTAGGTACTATAAAAGTTTTGTATAGTAATTTTCTAGAATAGAAGAACCCTTGAGAACCTTGAAACATAAGGGTTAGACTTTCGTGTGGATAGATAAGTGTTAGTTGTGCCTTCAAGAGATGAGGCAGAGGTTGATGATCACTCATATCATGAGATTACTAGAGGAGGGTGTTGTGTACTTGGTGTTCTTTGATGCATTATGGATCAGGCTTTGTCATGTCCTAATGTTGGGGAATGTAGTGATTGCCAATGGTATGATCTATTTGAGGCATCATGAGAAAAAAACACGACCCATGATCTTGATCTTACAATAGTAGTATTTTCATTGAAGGTGTGGTGACACTACCTAATGGGAGAGCGGTTTACCGTCTAATTTGACCACAAGATTATCAATTATATATTCTCTTAGAAGTATCTGAACATGAGACAGAGTCATTGGCTAGAGTTCCATATGGACTATGACATTGAGATTGTCTATACTCATAGGAATAGAAATATAGTGGAGGACACTCTCAATAGTGTATCCAACTTGAAGTTTCTAAATGAGACATCAGAGTAGTTGGTTGTGATACATGTATCCTTTGTGGATGGATATAGAGAATCTTACCTCCATATAATGGATTTAAACCCTCCACTCTTATCGATATTTAGGGTTAAAAATCTCATAGACATAAACTATGAGACTTTAGATTCTTATATGTCCACATGGAATGCCCCTAATGGATATTATAAAGGTGAGGCGCACGTCATTCATTGAATATAATGCACAGAAGTAGCAGTGAAATTTTGGAAAGAGTAATTGAGGGAGATTCATACATCCCATTTGGTGGTATATTGAGGAGTGGAAAAGATGTATCCAGAACTCAGAATTTAGTTTTGGTGGTTGGTCATGAAGATGGAAGTGGTGAAATTCGTTTTTAGATGCCTCACTTATCATCAAGTGAAGGATGAACACTGAATTCTAATGGGATTGATGCAACCTCTTGAGGTGCCATAGAGGAATTGGGATGGGATATCAATGGACATCATAAAGGGTTTACCAAAAACGTCTATGGGACGTGATACCATATGGGTGATTGTTAACCAACTCACAATGGCAGCCCACTTCCTACTAATTAATGAGGAATGTTTAGTAAAGATCATGGGGAATCTCTATATGAAATAGATAGTTTGGATTCATAGAGTGCCATGGATGGTTATTTCTGAAAGTGATTCACTTTTCACCTCCCGGTTTTGGATGGGATTTTAATAGGTGTTTGAGAATCAATTTTTCATGAGAATGACATTTCATCCACAAAGAGAGATCCATATGGAGTGAACCATCCAGGTTCATGAAGATATACCACGTGCTTGGATCCTAGACTTTGGATGGATATGGGAGGATCACCTACCACTGGTGGAATTTGTGTAAAACAACAACTATAACTCCATCATTAGTATGGCACCATTCAAGGCCTTATATGGGTGACTGTATAGGTCAACACTATGTTATATGGTCCTAGGGGAGTCGTCACTCATGGGCCTAGAGTTAGTGCGTGCTACCCCGAGATTGTGTAGATCATCCAGGAGAAGATGATGACTTCTCAAAGCTAGTAGAAGTCATTTTATGATAGGAAATAGAGGTCTCTGGATTTTGTTAAGGGACACCATGTGTTCATTCGGGTCTCACCTTGAAGGGGATGGAGGAGATTTGGTAGGGGTGAAATGTTATCCCTGAGAAACATCAAACCTTTTTAGATTCTAAGTAGAGTTGGTGAGGTGGTGTACCACCTACCTCTACCCTTGCAGTTACACTAGGTGATTGATGGATTCCATGTGTCATAGCTAAGAAGGAACGTTTATGATCTGTCACAAGTCATCAACTGTGAAGAGCTAGACAATGATGATGGGGTGAATTTTATGGAGTACATGATGGAGATCAAGGGTCAAAAATAGTGGATTTATCATGGGCGATCAATTCCTCCAGTTCACGTTTGGTGGCGGTATGGGGGTCTCTAAAAGAGATCTTGGGAGTAGTAGTCTCAGATTCTTGCTCAAAACCCTCATATTTTTTGTTGAGTATCCCTTGTTTTTGCTTTTTAGGATGTAAATCCCTATGGTAGGGAGAATTTAATGACTTGGATTTTCACTAGTTTAATTTTTTTAAAATTTATTGGGAAAATTATGAGACCATGATCTAATACGGAGTGATATATCAAGACCTAGTGTCCCTGAAAAGGTAAGATGATAATGTTTTGTTTTTAATAAAGTACTTGGGAGGTTTTCTATTAAATGAGAATAAAATATAAACTTCTTCCTATATCAAAAATATGATTGCACCGTTGTGTTTAGAGCATCATCTTTACCTATGTTGGGGCCTAACATTGACTGGCATGGGTCGACTGTGAATGTTAGAATTTAGATGTAACCATAATTAACATATTTTAATAAAAAATTATTGGACACAATAAGGATATTATTTTTACTGAAACCATTTATATGTATTCAGGGTTATCACCAGAACCCTATAAATCCTACGAGGCATGGAAGAAAAATATCTCAATTATGAGATTTGGTAGATCTAGGATTGATGATGACATAATCCTTCATTATTCATCAACATCTGATCTAACCATGAGGTAGGATGTTGTTTCTCTTTGTTATTTTCCTTTCCCCTTATTATATCCAATGAAAAAGGTGGAAAAACCAATGAATAGATTGATCCACGATTTGATCAATTGTGGGATTGGTTTTATTCTTGTGGGGTCTGAACCGGGATTAGATCTATGTGTTGATTTGTTATTCATGACTATTATAACATGAAAGGATCTAAGAAAACATGAAAAATGGCAAGATCCGTTCTTTTTTTATTCATGTTATTTGAAACTACCCACTAAATATCTCGCGTTATTAATGTGTATTCTCTTTCTCCATATCATTTTGAAACCCTATGTGAAATCAGAATTAAGAAACGATCCTACGACAATACCACGGAGGTGCGATGGGAGCACAAGCCTATGGAATCATGAGGCGTCGACAACCAGGGGCGGCAGATCCAACCAGTTCATGTTGGGCGGCACCGTTCTAGGCGGATGGCGTTCTTGCAGGGCAAGGCTTCCAGTGGGGAGGCCGATGGAAGAGGCAATCGCAACCCAATAGGGGAGGTCGTTTCAGGCAGAGTAATGAAGGATGGTCCACCAATAGGGTAGCATTGATGCCTTATGACGTCATCCTTTGTATTGATTAGTATCATCCATGTCGGGATAGACTGTATTAGGCCAATAATGTGGTTCATCCAGGGGATGAGACCCGATATTCTCTTATCAGCAAAGAAGAAATCTTAGCAGCTTTTATAGGACTAGAGAATGTTCAGGTCATCTAGGAGCAGATGAGGATAGCTCAGAGCTGACAAAAGTATTATGATGATAGGAGACAGAGACCACTAGAGTTCGAGGATGGTGACCACGTTTTCTTATGGGTCTCACCTCAATGTGGATTAAGGAGATTTGGCCGGGGCGGAAAGTTTTCTCTACGCTTCATTGGACCCTACTAGGTCCTCTACAGGGTAGGTGAGGTGGTTAACCGCTTGACCCATCCACCTTAGTTGCACCAGGTGCACGCCGACTTCCACATATCTCATATGAGGAGATACGTGCTTGACCCGACACATATCATTGACCATAGGGATCTAGACATTGATGATGGGGTGAATTTTGCGGAGGTCTCAGTGGAGATCGAGGATATATAGGAGTGGGTCCTACGTGGATGGTCGATTCCTCTAGTGCACATCAGGTGGCAGCATGAGAACCTCCAGGAGAGCACTTGGGAGCAGGAGGCTCAGATGCGTGCTCAGTACCCTCATTCATTTCCCCATTTTGTGAGGTATCTTTACAGGGACGTAAAGCCCTGAGGTGGGACAAATGTAAAGACCCGTAAATTTCAAGAATTTTTTTTTCTTAAATTCTTTATAATTTTATGAGTATGCAGTTTCTGACGGCACCTAATTCCGAGGCCTGGTGTGCCCGGATTCATTTTCCAAATTTTAGCTCGGGTACGTTCAGTGAATGAGCGAGCGGGTTTTTCTAACTTTTGAACCGGTGCTCGGAATCCAAATCTGAAGGCATCTTTGAAACCGCAATGCCGGTAATTGCTTAAGATGACCTTTTCTGGTGTTGCGTTTGCTCGAGAGGTGTTGCTAAAAAATGGATTTATTGAAGAGTAAAATAAAATTATGAGACATTTTTATTTTATTTCTTTTAAGTGATTTAATCCCATGGATATATGTTTGGTGGAACTAACCACCCATGTGAGGTTAAAGGTGAGGTGGGTCCCACACGAGCCCCACCCCTTCAAATCCCCTAAACCCCCTCTTTATTGTTGGGAACCCCCATAAGTTTATGACTTTCTCTCTTCTCTATTAATGAATACCAACACAACCTATTCAATTAATTGAACTCATTAATTAATTGAATTAGATATTTTGAATTTTAAATGTTGGCATGTGTGAATAAAATAAGACAATGACTTATTTTATTTTTTTGGTTGTTTCGTTGTGTGGAGTCTGGGGAGAAAATAACCAAAGTCTCGAAGATCTTCTTATTCCTCATTGAAGAACATGATGAACACTGGAGCACCAAGGAGTGATCGATGTGTCATTCTTCTCCTCTCGGTAGCCGGTGTGAGATGCCATCCACCTTGACCGTACACCGACGTCATCAAACCTGACACCGTATTTGACATCATTGTTGAGGTAGGGAATTGTTTTACATTCAAGATTAATTTATGATCTTCGTTGACATTAATTAAGCCGCCTGTTACCAAGATAATGGGAGGAGGTCGGACTGCACGAACACGTCCGAACCTCATCTCAATGGTTGTTAATTTTTTGCTGTGGTTTGGAACGAAGGTGACGCAGTGACGTCGCACCGTGCGGGAATGAGTGAACCGTGGCTGAAGTGGGCCGCGACGAAGAAGCGCGATGCCGTCGCGCCGCGTCGAAGCCGAAGAACCCGCGACCAAGGTCGGGCCACGGTAGAGGGGCGCGACACCGTCGTACCCCGTCGTACGGACAAGTTCCGTGGCCTAAGCCGCGTCTGTGCAAGGGAGGGCGGCCGGAATCGCCGCCCACCGACGCTTATGAAGGGTGGGACCGCGGGGTCTCGCTGCGGCGGCACCAGCCAGCCAACCGGGCCGGCCGTTCGGAGGAGGCCGGGGGTCGTAACCCCCGGCGGCAAATAGGCGGGCCCCTCCATGTGGGGGGCCGCCATTTCGAGACAAGGGGAGCAGCGCCCACCATTTTCCACTCGGCCGAAATGGCCGAGCTGCACGCCACATGGGCCACTCCTGCACCAGGCCAACTGGCCGCGTCGAGCCGGACCCGCCGCGCCGGGTCAGGCTGCCCCGGTTGGGCCGGCCCACGCCTGCCAGGCCGAGTTGCGTCCTAATGGGCTGAACTCGGACCCGGGTCGGGTCGACCCAGTTTGGGCCGACCCAGGGGGTTTGGGGCCAGGTCGGTCTGGGCCCAAACCTCCTATAATCAGAAAGATTTTTTCAAATGCCCATAACATGGGCTACAGACCTCTAATCGATGCACCGTCAGTTGAATGTGATCCATGGATTGATACGGTATTTTCGGTATATTACACTCAAGGTTTTGGAGAACTTTGGGTACGGTCGTGTGGGTTCGAACACGAAACCAACCGGGCCTTCGGAGCGAAAACGCTTATAACTTGAGCTCCAAATGTCTGATTGACGTGCTGTCGACTTTGTTAGATTCCTCTTAGTGAGACGGTTCTTTTCGCTTACTCCGCTCAAGGTTTGGACACAGCTGGAGTACAGTCGGGTTGGTTTTGACTTAAAAACCAACCAGGCCCTTGGGACGAAAAATCAAATAACTCTCAGACTGGGCGTCTGATTGATGTGCCATCTTTCGCGTTGAGTTCCTATTGACGAGACATAAATTTGGGATACATAAACTCTGGACTATGTGTCAGTTGATGTATTGACCCCCTTGGCTCGTGGATCGGACCCTCCCGCAATCGAGCATGCTATGTGCGGGAACCTTAGAGCTGGCTACGACTGTAATGACTTCCGTACTGGAATCCTCTGTGGGTTCGACGGTGAAGAATTTTGTACTGTGATCCACCATGGGTTTGACGAGGATGACTATTGTACTGGAATCTTCTGTGGGTTCAACTACCATGTTGGGATCCTCCGTGGGTTCGACGACGATGACTACTATACTTGGATCCTCTGTGGGTTCGGCAGCGACGACTACTAAACTTGGATCCTAGGTGGGTTCGGTAGAGGAGATGATTCAGAGGCTACATCTTATCATCTCCACCCCTCTTTGTAAATAGATAGCTGTGTGAGATGAGTCTTGACTTCCAATCATTATCTTCGATGTGATTTACTTGATATCCTGTGTGGATTGGATTATGCTTTCCTGTCTGGATTGGGTCGTACTTTCCTGTGTGGATTATGTTTTACTTTCCTGAGTGGACGGGATTATACTTGAGCTCGTGAGTTGGAGCTGAACAGGATTTGATGACTTAGGTATATTTATGGGAATATACCTAATTAGTGTTGGATGATACTTCGTGATTGTATCTTTTCATTATGGTTTATCCTTTGTGGATTCAGGGAGACCTTCGGGGGTCTCGGGGGTCCCTACTGAGTAACGTATACTCACCCCTACACGGGCTTCGCCCGCACTACGTTGTGTTGGTTGCATACGATGGACATCACTGATTTTGGTTGAGGCTTGTAGAGCTAGACGGTACTCAGAGGAGGATCTAATGACGAGTCAGTACCCAAAGGTGGATATCACGTCGATTCGGTGCCTGAAGGTGGATTTCACGACGAGTCGGTACCCGGAGGAGACGGACGGACGTGGAGTGCTAAGGAGGAGATCTGTACCTACCCTTCAGATAGGAAACTATGGGACGATCCACGATGGTATTGTCACCTTTCATCTATTGTCCTTTGAGTTGTATTTTACTTTCAGTTGTAGCTGTACCTTTCTTTTGGTCTTGTAATTCTGGCCCCTTGTACTTCAGCATGTTCGTTTTACAGTTTACTTAGTGTTTACTTCAGTTTGCATACTCTATGGTGTTTGTTTTCTTTTATAAAAGAAATTACTTCCCTTTTATCAGGATTTACGCCTTTGGTGATAGTCGCCAGCCTCTGGCCTATGGAAGGCAGGCCTGGGGTAGTCACGACACGGGCCCCGAGGACGGGTCGTGACATGTTTTACATGGTTTGGTTTTTATTATAAATTTATTTCTAAATGTTTATGATTTTATAAGAGTTTATTAGGTTGCAAAAATGGAAATCCATGTAATTGTCTTTATTTAAATAAAAATAAATGTATGATATGGAAAAAGGTTGAACAATATATTTTATTTTCAATTATTCATTTATAAAATTACTTAAACAAATATATATTCAAACTAACTATTTTTCATGAATTGTTGGGCTATGAAATGATATGCTTTTGTTGTCCTTACCTAATTTGTTGTCGAGATCACACTCTACTCACACCAGATGGTGATTTTTTACTGAGTGGCCTCTTCCATTTTCTAGTATAATATATCATATTTCAGTCAATGTTTATATGGAGAGTGACCATTGGTAACATGAGATGTTTTGTTTAGTTATTCCTTTGTTTATTTTTTATATTATAGAAATTTATTCTAACTAAGGAATTATTTATTTTAGTTATTATTATTTTTTATCAATATATCTATAGAGACCATGAATACTGCTAAATGATTTTTCTACATGTGATGGTTCTTTGGGAGAGCTAAGAGATCTATTCCTACATATATTTTATCTATTAATTTTTTAATATTTATTTATCTCAGTTAGTGGGTTTATTTTGTTTGGTTTATATGTCCGATGTATGGATGATTAATGCATCCATTTTGGCATAATTTTACATATGTTTAAACTCTATTTCATTGGGAAACATGATTCCAATTTATTCTCTTATATTTCCCTTGGACTATTACCCATCCCATGGTGACTGGAAATGCCATTCAAATCTGTGGAGGATCAATTCTGGTACTGGTTCAGATGGAATCATGGGATGGCCTTTGCATGAGGTGTCATATCATGGGTCCATAAGAGATATTAGGTTCCATATCTATACTTAATTATGTGGGTTCTATTTTAGATGGAGATTAATATATCATGACTTTTGGTGATTGAGCAAGGAGAGTGTTTTGGGATCTTACTCATTCTGAATATCGATTCACTGTGGAGTGTTTGTTTTTTATTTCTTGTTTGTGTTTTTTAGTATGATACCTTTAATTATGAAGTATTTATACTATTTTTTATGAAAATAAAGATTATATGGTTGTACATGGTGATCTTACATGGATTTTATCCTATTTAGTGACCATATATATATATATCCTTATAACTATAACTGATGGTTTTGCTATTGGGAAGTAGTCTATCATGACATATAACCAATTCATTAAATTTAACTATTGCCATATGGTTTGTCCTTATATTGAATAATGTTGAGCTATTGGATATATTATTGGTGTTTTGTGAAAATATCTGTTGTGCTATATTTTTTATGTAAAGTTTAATTCTTTTTGAAATTAACATTTTCATTTTAAACTAATTATAAAAGGGTTTATGAAATTAATGATTGGTTTTAAATTATGAATTTATTTTTCTATTTAATAAATTTTATTTTGTAATTGGTAAATGTTTAATTAAATGTTTTATATTTTATATTCATTTTGGGGAAATTTTTTTAGTAAATTGATATGGTTTTGAAAATTATTAAGGATTTTCTTTAAATAATATTAATAACAATATTGGTGTTTTAGGTTTTAGAAAAAAATAATGATGGAATTATGGGGTTTTAAATTGGTGTTTTCTAAGGAGGAATTAAGGTTCTAAAAAAAGATGTGATTTTTAAAAATGTTAAAATGGGTACTTCTAATTTGATAATGTTTGTGAATATTTTAGTCAATTACCTCATTATTTAATAGATGTAGTTATTTTGAATAAGATAATGATTTTTATAGGAATGTATATTTATTTATATTGAATTAGGGTAGTTTCTATGGTCCTCCCTATTATTGAGTGCAAGAATCCCATGAATGTTATTAGAACATTTATTTTGGGTGATCATAATTTGTAGGGGTATAAATCATTGTATTTTTTAGATGATTCTATAAATTGTACTTTATTAGATACTTCTCATGGTTTTTTAATATGAAATTAAGGATATATGGGTGTTCTCTTATATTTTATGAATGGGTGATTCCTTAAGAGCGTGAGGGTACATGGTTCCCTTATATGGGGCGATGGCCATGTGGTGTTGTTTTTGTATATATGGTTGATTTGGAACAAGATGAATCTATGTAACAACTGTTGTTCATTTAACATGGGGGGACCACAATTATTGGTGTTCTTATTATTGTTACAGGTTACAAAATTTTTAATTTTGGAAGAAGTATTTAAGCCCAATTTGTTGGATGATGAAATTTTATAGGTTTTCCCTCATTCATTTTAGTGATGGCTAGTGGATGATTTTTATTTTATTAGTTTTCCTAATTATTTTGGATTTATCATGTTTTAGTGTTCATAATGTCATATTCTTTTGGGATGATCAATAAATTAAGTCCATTTTGATATGTAATTACATTTTCTTGAATTAATAATGTAATTTTGGGTAACCTATTTGATAACTTTTGGGCTTGGTATTTCTTATGGGATTATTTTTTTACGGTTTCATGTTTTGTCTCAGGGAAATCCCTTTAAAAATGTTTTCTTTTTGTTTTGAACCAACATATCAAAGATGTTCATAAATAGTTTGGAGATCCACCATGGGACTTTATTTCATAATTTTTACATATTATTGATCGATTGTGATTTCTTCCATTATGGTTTAGTTATTAATGAATTATAAGGTATAATTTTTTTTAGTATAATTAATTTTGTTTCATATAGATCGTAGATTGTTTCTTAACTCTTATATCATACCTAGGGGAGATTATTATATGAAACTCACCATTGATTGTTATGGATAATTATGGGTAAACTTAATTATATTTGATGTTATTGTTTCACCCTTCTTTTTAAATTCCATAATTTATTGGTATTAGTTTTTTATGAGAAGTTTACGTGCCTTTTATTTTAATTTTTTGAATTTTAATGAACATTTTGTAGGATGACTGGTTAGTGAATGATTTTTATAACATTATAAGGAAATTAAATTATGTTGTGTCATGTTAAATATTTATTCATAAAATATAGAATACATTTAGTTTAACTATCTAACCCAAGGATATAGGTTCCCTGTGTTTGGTGTTATGGGTGTTTGGTTGGTGGACGTTTTGTCTAAATCGTATGGAACCATAGAAAAGGTCATATAATAAGAAAAGTTAAAACTTAATAAAACTATCCCCACATAATTTATCTTCTATAATCTAAAATTAATATTATTCTCATAATTTCAAAACCCAATCCTAAACCCCATCCCTTAATAGTACAACACACTTCCTCATTTTCCTACAAATCATTATTATTTGAGTGATTTTTGTGGATAATTATTTTGTCCTTGATCTTTCTTTATAACCTTCTTCTTAATCTCCTTTATCTATTGTTTTACTTATAACATTTATTATATTCACCATGGATGAAACCTAAATGGGTTTGGGGTTAAATTTTATTTTTGTTTTTCTTTCATAGTTGTGTGATGGGTTTCTTCAATCCATAAGGTCACTATTTTTCAAGGATTCTTGTCATATTTTCAATGCTTTTGTTGGATATTGATAAATTTATTAATGTTAATTGAGAATAATATAAATAGTTTATCCAATTTTCTCATTTTTTGGGGTAAAATTCATTTCCAATTTGATTCTTGTGGATTTGACTTTGTTTTTTATTAACCTTCAATGAGTAAAATTTATTTTGGTCTGATATGATATTTGAGAATGTTTAAAAAATAATAAATTGGTGTTTCAATATTATTGGATAGATTTTTAGAAATTTTATTAATTTATTTTTCAGTTAAATAAGTGGAATGTTCTAGATTTTTTGGTTTTATGAATTTTCTTATGTGCATTTGCTTCACCCAAATGTGCTTCACCTATGAATGATGTAGGGAATGTTTTATTTTATGCATGGGATTTAAATACAGATCGATAGGTTGTTAGATATATATATATATATATATATATATATTTGTGTGTGTGTGTGTGTAAATATCATAATGAGAATATAACAATATTTATAGTGATATATTGATTTATATATATATATAAGTGCACATGTGTATAAAGATATAAAAATAGAAACATTGAAATTTAAATTCTATACATGAATTTGGTTTTCAAAAATATTTCCAATGTTTGTTATTAAATGATTTTAGATTCAATCAATATTATCTTTTACCATATTTCTTATTTGTGAAATGAACTCAAAAATAAATATTGGTTTTAAAGTGATCTTTAAAATAGAGTTTTCAAAAGTTTGCATGGATTCAATTTTTTTTCTTGACTATGGGATATTCATGTTTTTATATTGATAGATATATACTTTCATATGATTTTAGGTTATCAAATGAGTGTTTTTACATATGTGGGGACATGATTTGTTCATATCTGTCCTTTGGCATGATACAATTTATTATCTGAGTTCTAGTGTACTAAAAATTTACCCATTTTAATATTTCATTAAGTGTCGTAGTAGGAAAGTTCTCCATGAGTAATTTCTAATAAATATATGACCCACATTTTATATTCCACTCATTTTTTCTTATATAACTCTAATGTTTCAATATTTTATTTATTTCCCACTCTAATTTTATGGAGGATATTGTTATTTTAGTTTACTTCCTTTTTGTAACCATTATTATTTACATGAAATATTTTATCTTTATTTATTTATTCTCATATTATCATTTTATTATAGTATTTTTTGTTTTAATTTTAATTTATATTTATGAAATTAATTTAGAGAAAGAATTTTATTAGATTTTATAGATTGGGTGGATTTCTTTAAAAGGTATTTCAAATTGTGTGTTTTGAAAAAAGAGTATTACGTAGGGAAAATTGATTATCATGTGATAATTTTTTTTAAATAAAATGATATGAAGATTTTAGAAAATTGTTAAATGATGTGTTTTAATTTTATGCATTAATTTATAATTTCATTATTCACAAATTTTCATTAAATTATTAATTATTATTTTAGAGAATAAACCATTCACTCTATGGTTCTTACCCACTAGGATATCACTCTCACATCCTTGTCACACCACCTAGTATTTTTTGATAGAGTGGTATTTTTCAGGTTATGTCTTAATTTGTTGGATTTAATTATGTGTTAATATGGAGTCTGAATATAGTAAAGAAGTATTTCCAAAGAAAATATATTCGTTTAAATTTTTTTCATCCAAATATGATTTTATGTCCTTATATCAGCATTATTGGTGGTGTATTATATATGCGGATACTATTGATACATGTGATGCATATTTATGTGGGTGGGATATATCATGGTGAGCTATGGGATGTATATATGTATTTATGATATCAAAATTTTTTAGATTGGTTACCAGATTTATTCTTCAAAAAAATTATTAGATTGGATTCTTGACGTACTTATGATCTATCTTGGAATTTTGGTATAATTATTCCACTTGTATAATATAATTTCCATAGGAAAAATTGTTCCCATTTGTTGAATTAAAATCCCATGTATCCTATATTCATATATTGGGGATCTGAAACACCCCTTGATTTAGTTGATGATTTGTTTTGTAACTTGATTAGATGGTATCCTAGTCGGACTCATTACAGATTACCTTTTAGGTTATTAGAAAACATTAATCTCCCTTTACTTTTAAGATGATCCATTAACATACCAATTAGCCTCACACACTATGCCTTATATATATTTCCAAAATATACCAAAAATAATTATCAAATAATCTATTTCATTCCTTATGTAATAACCCATGATTCTTCTGAACTAGAATTTTGGCTGAATTTTTAATTTTTTTAGATGATTTCAAGGGGTAAAATTGTCATTTTATACAATAATATAATATCATAAAATTTAAAACCAATCTGTTGGTCTTAAAATAGGGTGTTTTCCCTATGGGATTTGTTTTGTATAATTAATTGTTGTTCAAATTTTCATATAAAAATTAATATTTAATATAATTCATTAATTATTTATTTATTTTACATATTCAATCGGCTATTTCAATTGATCGTATCATTGGGTTGAGATTATGTATCCTACATTGAGTCCTAGACTGGGGGTTCTCTAGGGCATGGAATAAATTCATGTCAGCCATTGGGCCTAGACCCGGGTCCTATTATATTTTTATTTTATTTTTCATCATTTTATTTTTATTCTACACCCAATTGATTATCACGTACTCTCTATGTGATTATCCTATATGTGACCATGAGTGAAAAATAGAGAGGTATAGAGAGAGAGAGAGAGTGAGATAAATCAGAAGAGGATGGGAGGATCAACCCCAGAGCTCAGGTGGTGTTGGATCATCATGGGATTGATGTGGTCCTTGGATACGGGCGAAGCTTTGGTAGAATTCTACACAATGGTAGGATGTTTTTATTTTTTAAAACAATATACCCATATATTTTTCAATTTCAAGTTTCAAGGACCTATTATGAATTATTATAACCCCTTCAGGGTTGATCTATATATTTTTAATAGAATAACGTTGTATAGGGTGGATTTGAGGTGTTTTTTCATTTTGAAATCCCGATTTGTCGATGTGTTCTTTTTCATCACAATCCGTGTGTTCATTCCATTCAGGGATGTTGATATTTTATGAAGTAACTGTTGTGTATATGGTATATATGATGTGTAATATTACCTAACAATATAATAGATCATTTTTATTACACAACTGGTTTATGGGTAATTTGTTATGTAAATTACATAGTCAAACCCCATGTGTGTTGTACACCATGTAAATGTACATGACCAACCATAATTCATGGCTAGTCCATGTGAGGTAAATGGGCAGTTACCCTATTTTGGGTACACACTTGGTACAAGGTACAAACAATGTGTACATGGTATTTAGATGACATGAATGGCTGAATTTCATACCCACGTGGGGCATCAAGGGTACACTCCAAATACTAGGGTAAATACACAATGTACACCACACTTTTTACGCTTTGAGGGTTTTCATCATATATTCGAAAAATGATGCATGATATTGGAACATGAGTAGTCCACATTGTTCATACCTCAATATAGATTGCGATGGTGGAACCCATTGGTGATTTCTGGACTTCTAAATGGGGGTTTTGGGGATAATAATATATAATAGAGAGGTGCTTCACAAATAATTGGATTTATATTTTACATGACAATGAGATAGAAAGTTTTGGTGTTCAGACCAACCTAGAAAGAGACCCTCAATGTGAGATAGGATTTGATAATTTTCTATGTTGTGAGGTTCAAATAAAATTTCTCTTAGGCTAAGTGTTTTCATATATATTAACCAATATCTTACCATGTTTGATTCCTCTATCATACTACCGTTTTAAGGGTCATATGTGGGATTCCATCACTTACACGACTACCTAGGGATTTTTTATTGGATATCTCTACCTAATTACTATTTCTAAGGATCTCATGCCGATGGCTTCTTCCTATATATACCCATATGAGGATCTCATTTAGTATTCCTTTGCTAACATTTTTACATCGGGGATAAAATGTTAGACGCCACTTTTTAATTAACTCTATAGAGAATCCAATATAGGATGTATCTACTAGATTAAACATTATGAGGTTCGCAAGAGGGTTTACATTGCTTATGTATAGACATTGAGGATCCCTAGAATGATTCCTCCCTTGTTATTTAACATGACGGATGCAGTGGTTTCCCTAGTGTTTGACTAACCCTGTGCTAGTATATTTGGCTTGGGTAGAGATGGTTGTGTGTGTAACCTTAGAAATCATACCAAACATGTAAGCATGAGAGTTTTTGGAAGTAATGGTGGATATAAGTGTTCAGCCACCATCACTCTTTTATTTATTAATTTACATGATTATTATTGATGATGGAGAGATTCCCATATGTGATTCCTAGTTCTCAACTGAATGGCCTGACATGTTGTGAAATTTTATTTTGGATGTACATACTTCTAGTCATCCTTCATATGTGAGAATTAATTTAATGGGATTCCCATACATATTTCATGGAGTTTTACTTCTCATTATTTATATATTTTTTATATTATTTGGATTCATAATGGTACTTCCAAGGTTCTGGTATCTGAGCATGTGTGATTGAATATTATGAGATAGGTATTCTCTGACGTACATCATAGGGCATATCTTATGATATATACTCAAGGAAAATTATGTTCTCCCAAATGATGTGATGATCACACTCTCCAAGATCAATTATTTTAATGTGGTGTGGAACATGTTAATCCAAGTCATTGATTTAATTGAGGATGATTATTGTCTCTCAAGGGATGTGTATGATTTGTCACTCCCTAATTGTTTTTTATAACAACTGTTTTGGACATGGAACTCTAAATTTTTAACACACTTGAGGATGATTAAACTCTCCTATGAGACACTGTGTATTTTCCCTAGGGTCAGGTGTATGCACAATTAAATTATTAAACATCCCAAAAAACATTGTGAGTGGGATTTTGAGACACATAATTTCATGTATGTCGAGAATGTAGATGGATCTGGATAGAATTCCATTTATAGATTGACTACGGGATATCCCCCATAGGGTCCATTCGAGCTCCACTAACATGACTACATGTGGACCGGTACGTAGGGAAAAGAAATCTGGATATATTTACATGTAATGAGTGTTATAACTTCATGCTTAGTACCATATTTATAGGTTTCCCATTAATTACATAGAATCATTTATTATTTTCATTGGTGGGGAGTATGTGTGAACCCATGCTTAGGAAATGGATCCACCAATAGTGAAATAGCTTTCTCAAAGACATTACTAACACTAACAGAATTTGGAATTGTTTATTTAGATTATGAACCAAAGGATTGATGTAATAATATATTGAATTAGTGTTATAGTATCATGATCTGATATTTTTTTTGTATAATGTCTGGCCAATTAGATTTAGTTTATTTGGATCAACTCTGGATTTAGTTTTATTATGATATTTTTTTGTATTCCTTGGTTTTATGACACTTTTAAATTCCATTTTAATGTATATACATATAAATATATATATTAATGGGAATATATATATATATATATATAATTTCTTTGGTCTAGGGATATTCTGACGTAGGTTTTTTATTATGGAAAATCGAGACCATGGTTCCAAGAATCTAATGTGGTTTAATATAAATATCATCTCAATTGTTTCTAAACATAGAAAAATAATATTGAACGAGAATTATGTTATGAAATAATGTTTATAGGTTCTTCATTTGAATCATCTACTAAGATTATTTATCATATAATTACTTTAACCTCACTGTACTTATAGACCTTACATCTTCTTTTTAGGTTGAGCACACATTGCATGATAGATAAGGTATATGATCAGGGTTACATGATCGAGAGTATCCACTCATGTGGACTCTTTTATTTAGGGTGGAGTAACTCAGTAGTGTCTTGGATATAAAGTATGTGGTATATCATATAGTTAGTAGTAGTCCCTTGTACATTTATTACCATTTCCATTAACTACCCATGAATGTATGTTCATCCTTGTGGGTGACCTATTTATTATTTGTGGAATGGTGTTTCTATATTTTATACCATTTCATTTTTTGTTAAAACATCCAACTATTTTAATTTCCTTACTAAATTAATGCATATATTATTTGTGGATTTAGTTGATTTTTATTTATTTTTTTAGTTATTGACTCAGATATGAATGAATAGTCTCTCTACGGGAGCACCTTATTCCCTAGCTATGATTAGGACGCCTATGGCATATATGGAGTTGCATTTGAGGACTTATGGAGAACTAGATCAGAGCACTAATAGTGTTACATTTAGGATGGGAAATTACAAAGCGGTATCAGATATGTTCCTTTCCTATTGTGTTACTATTTGGGGTATGGTAGAAAAGATTATTAAGAAAATTTTGGAAGATGTGAAGGATATCAAACCAGTTCATCGATAACACTAATCATACTAAGAATATATGGCCTCCAATGATATGGTATTTTTGTTATTGATATGTGATGTGAAATTTTTATACTATTTACATTTGGAGAAACACACATGATGGGTGGAGTGATGATTTATTATATACTTTTTGTTGATTAGTCAATTAGTGGGAGTCCATTGATGTATTTTTGAGTCATGACCTTCTAGAATGTTGTTAGTGATTAATTTATAATCTTATCCTTAAAAGGAAAAGAATAAATTAAATGTATTTGGAACATATGATTCAAAGGTTATTGGTCGTTTTGTGGGAATATATTTCTAACAATATTGGAAAATTATTAAATGAAAAAATAGTATTTTCCCACATTGGTTCTCCGTGGAATTAAACTAAACAAGGATAACATGAATATATATTTCATTCTAATGGTAGTCTATGGGGATCTATGGTTAGACATTTGGTGGTGAGTATGATGACTTAGTCTACATGAAAAGAATGTATAGTGACTCTAGTATGTCGATAGGTCATATAATTTCCATGACTTGAACTCATAATAGGAAGTTATTATGAAGGTTCAGTTGATTGATGTTTCAGTAACAACCTATACAATATTTTCCTATATATCATGATATGAAATTAGATATAACCATTCATATACTTATGATATGACATGGCTCTTTGATATAGTCTTGTGCACATAGTGTTAATCCACATAGTTCATTTTCAATAGATGATACATTCATTTTAGGTGATCCAGTCAGGTCTCTAGGCATGATATTGATAGATTGTAGAATATTTAAATAGAAATGGAACCTGCAGTGGTATTACCATATATGGATGGCTTGTGAGTTCTAGGTCGTCACTAATATAACATTCATACCATTATACTCCTTCATATGTACAATAGAATTATTATTGTATAGGATCATGGATCATGTTAGATGACTCTTGATAGTTCTGACTATAGTAGATATATTTTTTCTATAAGTATTTTTGAGAAAGATTCTATAGGAATGTCATATTTCTTATTCTGATATCCGTACGTGTATGATTCCACATTGTAACAACCCAAGATTTTATTAATGAAAATTCTTATTGATCTGATTAAATATCTTATTATGAAAAATTATTATATAAAACATATTCACTTCCATGGTTTTATGTTTTTGGATGTTAAAATACCATTAATAATTGTTACTGTTGTTAATATATTCATTGAACAGTCATCACATTATTTGTATAAATATAGGGATTTAACAAATTTAATCTACTCAGAAAAAGGAAACAATAGCCTCATCCAGTATAATTTCTCTATACGAAGCCCATTTATCACATCTCAGAGACAAGGTAGCATCACTGGGCTTCGCTCTAGACCAACCCATCTGAGATTAAACATGTTTATTCTTGAATTTAATCCCCTATGGGGGAAGTGGAAGTTAATAGAGATTACAACTTGGGCGGTGTTATCTAAGCCGCCCGAAGAGTCTATCACCGTTACACTACTTACCCTTAGGAATTATGTAGGTGTTATACATGGTTATATAACAAGACCCTAGCATTATGATTATGTGATTTTTTATAAAGAATATGCATTCATTTTATTATTTTTTACATTGTAAATGGTTTTTAAATAACAAATAATATTTTTTGTTATTATTAAATTAAGAAATCTATTTTAATGAATTAATGGATTTTTTAATTAAATAATATTTTCATAAAATATTATTACTAATTTAATTTATAATAAATATATATTATAATATAATTTTTTATGAATGTAATTGAAATTTTTTTAAGGTTTTAAAACTCTATTCTTTCAAAACCCATAAATTTCCAATAAATGTCGGTTTTTATTTTAAAATTGAAAATTCATATATTTGGAAAATTATTTCAATAAAATGAATATCATTTTTGGATTCAAGATGTAGAAATTATATAATGGTGAATTTTTCATAATTTTCTAGGATATTCGATTTTTTTGGGTAAAATTTTAATATTGTGTAAATATATAATGTGTTTTATTACATAATAATGACCCAATAGTGATGTAATAAAATTAAATAAAAAAGTTTTTCACCAAAATATGTTTTAACTTTAATATAATTTTATTTTATATTTGTTTGATTAATTTTAAAATGCTTTAGTATACCTTACAAGACTTATAAAATATTTTAACATTTTAAAATCATTTCCTTGAATGTGTGACTCACCTCCACATAAGAAAGCCTAATATGTTAATAAGTTCATCCATTGGTCTTATGAAAATATTTTTTCTACTCCCCTTTGGATAAAACTAGGGGAAACCCATGGGATTTTTTTGGTTTTGATTAGTTTATGGTGTAGTTTCCAAAACCTAAATAATAATGAATTCCTTTCTCCATTTATATATAATCAAACTCAATCTCCCATTCCTCTCTCTCAAAACACTTGGATATCGACCAAAATCTGACCAACTCTCTTTAAAATCTTCCAAAGGAACCATAAGATTCCAATAATCCTCTCTCTATCCTCTACCAAGCCTTTAGGATCACACTTCCACATAAAGGATCCATACATTCCTTCCTTCCTTATTTATGTCCAAGTTTCCTTATAATGTTATTCCCTTTTATTTTCAATTAAAAATGTTGGGTTATAATTTCACACCACCCGTATATTACCCAAAATCTTTTCTAATGAGTAGATACCCCTTTATCTCTCATTAATGCCTCCCATGTACACCTATTACCATGGAAAAATTCAATAATGGATTTCTCTCGGCTCATTTACATTCAAGAAATTATTTTATATTATGCATATAAGTTTCATTTTAAAAGTTGGGATAGTATGTTATATGGACCCCTTAATTTTAATTTCATGTACAAATTATGCGTGACCCCTTTCTCTTTTATCAACCAATTTTATGATTTCAATTTGACTTCGTTATTCTGCTGAAGTAACACAAAAAATTCCCATGCTAAAATCATCGTGTAAGTGAATAACATAACCATTTCTCTATCAAGGGTATTCACCATTATGAACATGTAATTGTTGATTGAGGACATACTTTAATGTATTACACATCTCTTATTCATTGAATAAATGATGTTGTTAATGATTCATTATTATATGATCCATGTGTCACACTTATGCATGAAATGAAATGTTTATAAAGGGTGTGCCCTGATAGCTCTCCAATGAATTCGGTAAAGAATAATATAATGATATTCCATGTTCTATTAGGTTTTACTCATTCTAATTCAATTTAAATTAGGTTTTACTCATTCTAATTCTAGATAAATGAAGGTTTTCTCATTCTCCATGTGAAATGAGTCTTGTCTCATGTTAATATCTTGTTAAATGTTGTTTCCACATTTCTATGTTATGAAAATCATTCTATATCATGCCTTTATGTACATGTTTATCTTATACTCCCTTGTTATTCCTATTTCCAAAAATTTAATGTATTATTCATGTTTTTCCATTTTAACTCCCCTACTAGGATTTATATCTCTCCCTTTTCCTATTAACATCCTCGGGTTATCCCATGCAATGCTAAGTACGAAAGAATGTCGTGGTCATGTAAAAGAAGTTTTCAATATAGATGTTTTATTTTATGTTCTAAATTGTTATGTAATGTTCCTAATTTCCCAATACAGTAGACCAATCTATCCTTATATTTTTCATAAGTGAGAGTTTATGTAGTAAAGCATGTTTATGTGTGTAATAAAGAGAAGGGTTTTTATAGTTGGTATTAGAGGATAGGTTTATCTATTTTTGATATTAGAATTAGAAAAAACTAGTGAATGCATTATTATAACACTAATAATCATAATAACATCCCAAAATTTTGGTGAGTATAGTGTATGTGGTCTACCATGAAAATATATCCCTATCTAGATATGAACTAGTAGAGGTGGCTCTGGAATAGATGTATCTGGGGGGAAAACCCAATAACACTGCTTTGAGAAAGACTCGAATGAGAACTGGTGCACAATAACAAGCCTTACATCACTCTTGGTTACAAAACTCCTGGGGTACATGCTTTGGTAAATTCACAAGCTTAGTATGATCCATTATTAAGGGAAAAAATTCCAATAAGATTATATATTGGGAAGTAGATCATGGATATCATAGATTGCAGAAAATAAACTCCTATGTTAAGGAAATAAATATAATTTATATGTTATCCATTTTTTCATTGGATTCTACTTTATGTGTTACACCTAATAATCCTTTCATTCATGCCAATGGACGGTAATATGAGGGCTCAGGCTAACAACCGATGCGAAGATCAATGTGATGACTGTTCTAATAAGATGACTAATCTGATGGGAGTGGGAATCACAATCTTTCTCCTGATACTCTTTTAGTTAAATCATGTTATAAATAGAAACATGGGTCAAGTGGAGTGTTCACCCCCCCCAGAATGAACAATCCACAATGTAGATCTCTATGAGACAAAGGCTTCTTACATTCAATGGATCATCTAATCCCTCAATTACCGAACAATCGATCAACTTCATTGAAATGATCTTCTCTATCCTTCAATGTTCCAAATAAGACATGGTTCTTATATATTATTATCATATAGATGGTGAATCTAATCAATGATGGACATTGATAAAAAATATGAATCCTAAGGAAGAGGTCGAGGTGTTGGAATGGAAGGATTTCTAGAAAAGGTTTTTTGATGAATATTTTCCTTGCACCCTCTGACTTTATATGGAAAGGGTCTTACATTCCCTAAAGAAAAAAGATGACAAATCCATCAGATCATATGAGGAAAATGTCACAAGGCTTGCCTGATATGCCTTTGTATTTTTCATTACCCTCGAATGCAAGGTTGACCTCTTAATTGGAGGGATAAAAACTTGCCTACAGAAATCCCTAGCGATCCATGAATTCAATAGCTATAAGGAAATTGTCTGATATTCCCTCAAAGTAGAAATAGAAATTAGTGAATGTCAAGGGTATCGTGGTGTTAAGAAGAAGAAATTGGACATTAATTCTGGGGATATGATAGCTAAATCCAATGGTGAAACAAATTTCTAGCACCCTAATTTCCAATGGCATGGAATGAAGAACCCCGGAAATTGCCTGAAGGGGACAAGGAAATGATTTAGGCATGGAAGAGAAGAAAATCTAGCCATTAATTGCCCGCATGAAAATCCTGTTGCTACAAAAGATTATAGGAATACTTTGTTCTACCCTTAAAACATTGTTTAGTGCTTCAACTACAAATAAACAAAGAACTTTTTAAACCAGTTCCCTAAGCTAATGGTTTTCAGAGGAAACCAGCTACCTACAATGTAGCAAGGGAGATATTTTCCCATCACTACTGTCGAAGCGAATCCCGACTACAGAGTGGTGATAAGTACGCTAGTTAATTATTCATGAATGGAGGACATACTTTGTTATTCTATTTATATGCCTTTGTTTATATCCCTAAAGATCAGTAGAACAATCTCAACACCACCACAAATCATGGAAGTATAGATGTTGGTGAGAACAAAAAACGGGGAAATCATTTCAACCCAAGAATATGACTCCTCCCCTATCACAATTTGTGGATTTAACATCATGGAAAACCTCATCATACTAACTATGGTGTAATTTGATGCAATTCTTAGAATTGATTGGAATTCCCTATAAAGATCCAACAAAATTGTCATGACAGGGAAATCACTATCGATATGTAGAATCATCCCCCAATTCTGTACAAGTGAAAGGATGAGGAATAATCTTCTTTAGAACCATCATCTCAAGTGTAAACATTAATGCCCTATGAGAATTCATATCTTGCTCAGATAATTGGGTATAATGAATCAACCATCCGTGAACACATTCCAATAGTGAGGGAATTTGTTGAAGTGTTTCCCAAGGAATTTTTTGGTCTTCCCCTTAAACTAGAGGTTGAATTCTCGATTGATCTTATACCTAGGGCATTGCCAATATCCAAGAATCTATATAGAATGGAAATTGTGAAGTTTGAGTAGATAAAAAAACAAATATTGGAGAATCTGGATAAATGATTTATATTACCAACTTCTTCACCATATGGTGCACCATTCCTCTTCATCAAGAACAAGGATGGGTAAATTGCCTTTTCATTGATTATCGTGAGCTCAAAAAAATCCTGATAAAGAACAAGTGTCCTCTAACATGAATTGATGAATTGTTTGATTATCTATGTGGATTATAATACTTCTATGAGGTGGATATATAGTCAGGATATTACCAAGTAAGGGTGAAGAAGGAGGATATCCAAAAGACCACTTTTCGTATAAGTTAAAGGCACTATGAATTCATAGTAATTACTTTAGGACTCATTAATACTCTTGAAATGTTCATGGAATTTATGAATAGAGTATTTAGAGGTTACATAAACATATTTTCCATAGTCTTTATAGATGATATTATAATATACTCCAAAAACAAGGATGATCATGATGATCATCGAAGAACCACACTAGAGACCTTGCAAAAGGAAAATCTCTATGAAAAGTACAGCAAGTGTGAGTTCTGGTTGAAGGAGGTCTCATTAATGGGTCATATAATTGTAAAAAATGGGATATATATGGATCCAGCCAAGAAAAATGTAATTGGGAGATTACTGAGGACAATATCTGTGATGGATATTTGTATCCTCCATGGGTTAGCTAGATATTATCACCGATTTCTGAGAAATTTATCACGAATGTCAAACCCTCTTACCAAGATAACTCGAGTGGGAGTTGAATTTTATTAGAGTGATGAATGTGAAGATATCTTCAAGGAGTTGAATGTGAGGCTTATCATTGTTCCCATTCTCACACTACCCACAAATGGAGAAATTTTTGTGGTATTTAGTGATATTTTAAACAAGGGCATGGGCTATGCGTCAATGCGAAATTAGAATGTAATTGCCTATTATTTAAGGAAATTGAATGTTCATGAACAAAAATATCCAACACATGACCAAGAGATGGCTGAAGAAATATTCACCT
Organism: Viscum album; assembly: GCA_963277665.1. NCBI lineage: Eukaryota > Viridiplantae > Streptophyta > Magnoliopsida > Santalales > Viscaceae > Viscum > Viscum album. Next base: position 599,745,266 of record OY728151.1, read on the forward strand.
TAAAAAATTGGTGACATTACCTCTTTGGGGAGAAGTGTGAAATATACATAGATCACAAAAGCCTCAAGTATATATTCTCATAAAAAGAGTTGAGGATGCACCAACATAGATGGATAGAGATGATAAAATACTATGACTGATCAATCCATTAACACCCTAGGAAAGCTAAAAGGTGGTAGACTAACTAAGTAGAAAGGGCCCAACACTTCTATCATTTATGAGAATTGAAAAGGATCCAATCTTCTTTGATTTGATGAAGATGGACAAGGGAATCATAAAAAAAGAAACATCATCAATCCATTCACAAATGATTCCTCAACCATTTCTTTTGGGAAGGTTAAATTATTCTCACAAGGAAGATATGGGAATTAAATGGCAAGTGGAAACTATTATAAAAGGCAAATACTTGGAGTTCAATGTTAATGAAGAAGGAATTGTGAGGTTTGGGAGAATACTATGTGTTCCATCAAATATGGAGTAAAATAATAAACCTTAGAATGATGCACATAGTTATAATTTATCCATTTAGCTAGAAAACACTATGCTGTATCAATATTTTTGAGAGCATTATTGGTGGGATAAAATGAAGAAAGAGATCACACAGTATACATCAACATTCCAAGTAAGTCAGCAAGTGAAGGAAGAGAGTCAGAAGTCTGAGTGGACGATGCATCCATTAACCATACCAATCTAAAAATGGGAGAACATCACTATGGACTTTGTCACTGTAAATCCGAAGACATCTAAAGAAAACCAAGTTATGTTGGTTACTGTGTATTGCCATAAAAAAACTGCACACTTTATTGCAATTCGAGGGGATTTTTCATTGGATCAACTGGAATAGATATACATCATAGAAGTGGTTAGGATGCATGGTGTACCACTATCAATTGTATTTGGTCGAGATCCAAGATTCACCTCTATGTTCTAGAAGAGTCTCCAACACAATTTTAATAATGAGATGAACATTAGTACACCTTATCATCCTCAAACTGATTGAAAATATGAGTGGACTATCCAAACACATGAGGACATGTTTAGAGCATGACCAATTGACTTAAAAGGAGGATGAGATCAACATATTCCCCTGGTTGAGTTCTCTTACAATTACAGTTTCCACTCAAGCATCCAAATGGATCCTTATGAATCCATTTATGGGAAGGGGTGCAGAACATTGACATGTTGGGATGAATTTGTGGAGAAAAAACTCCTAGGTCCAAAAATGGTTGAAGAAATGGTAGAGAAGGTTAACACCTTCCAGCCTTACATTAATTCTTCCCATAGTCGACAAAAGAGATACACTGCTAATCATCAATGAAACATTTAGTTTGATGTTGGTGACATGGTATTCATCCATATATCATTGTGGAAGAGAGTTATGAGATTTGGGAAGAATGGAAAGCTTATTCTAAGGTACATCATCCCTTTTGGTATCCTTGATCGCATTGGAGCAGTGGTCTATCGACTAGCACTCCCAAAAATCCTATCTCAAGTACATGATGTTTTCCATGTATTAATATCGAGGAAGTACATACCTAACCCATCACATGTACTCTATGTATAGGTGGTACCATTTGAAAATGATCTATCCTATGAAGAGAAGTTGAGGAAGATCTTAGATCACAGGGAAAAATTTCTAAAAAATAAGAGATTGAACCTCATCAAGGTGTTGTGGAGAAACCACATGTTTGAAGAAACAATGTGGGAATCATAGGATGTGATAAAGTAGAGTTACCCTCATCTATTTTAGTGTAGGAAAAGGATATTATGAGGGCGAAATTTATTAGGGGGGAATATTTTAATGAGCCCAAGTTTTATTAATGAAAATTCTTATTCATATAATTAAATGACTTATTATGTAAAATAGATATATAAAACACCTAAACTTCCCTGGTTTTATGTTTTTGGATTTTTAAATACAATTATGAATTGTTACCATTTCTAATATAGTTGTTGAACAGTGATCATATGATTAATATAAATATAGGGCATTAACAAACCAAATTTACTCAGAAAAATGAAAAAATGCCTCATCTAGTAGAATTTATCAATACAAAGCCCATTTTCAGTGCTCGTAAAGGAGGTAGCATCACTGGGCTTTTCTATTGACCAATAAAAAGCCGAGCATCAACATGTTAATATTTAATAGAATGACCTATAGGATATGTGGAAGTTAATAGATATTACCACTGGAGCGATGTTATCCAAGTCACCCAAGTGTTTTTCACCATCGCAAACCTTACCCTTAGATATTATGTGGATGTTATAAGAATTATGTAACAAGACTATTTCACTATGATTATGTGCATTATTTTTTTTATAAAGAATATACATTAATTTTACAATTTTTACATTGTAAATGGTTTGTAATGAATACATATTATTTTTAGTTAATATTCAATTAAGAAATATATTTTGATGAATTAATGGATTTTTTAATTAAATATTATTTTAATAAAATATTATTACTAAATTACTTTTTATTAAATATAAATGATCTTATAATTATTTATGAATACATCTGAAATTTTTATTAAGGTTTTAAAACTATTTTTTGTCAAACCCCATGAATTTTTAATAAATGTTGGTTTTTATTTTAAAATTTAAAATTCACAAATTTATAAAACTATCCAGATAAAATGAATATCATTTTTGGATTCCGGGCATTGATATTATCTATTGGTTATTTTTTCATAATTTTCTGAGACATTTGTATTTCTGGATATATAATAAATACAGTTCAATTATATAATGATTTTTATAAAATCATAGTGAAAAAATAGTCATGTAATAAAATACTTTAAAAAGGTTTTTCGGCCAATATATGTTTTACATTTAAAATATTGTTATTTAATTTTTTTGATTAATTTTACAATTCCATGGTCATCCATCTAATACTTATAAAATATTTTTACATTTTAAAATTATTTCAATGAGATTGTGACTCACCTCTACCTAATCAAGCCTAATATTTTAATAAGTTCGGCCATATTCCATATAAAATAATTTTTTACACTCCCCTTTGGAAAAAACAATTGGAAAAAACCATGAGAATATTTTTTTATTAGTTTAATGTGCAGTGTCCAAAACCTAAATAATAAAGAATTCTATCTACTTTCTTATATAAACCCACTCAATATCAAATTCCTCTTCACTAAATCCATTCGGAGCTAGAAAACCCTCTTCCCTATACTATATATAATCCTCCCACGTCTCCCCAAGCTTCACTAAAGCCTCTATTAAGACTCTCCCAAGCCTTTGGGATCACACTTCCAAGTAATGGATCCTCACTTTCCTTACATCCTTATTTATGCCCAAGTTTCCTTAAAATGATAGGACCATTTATTTTCAATTAAAATGTTGATGTGTGATTTAAAACTTCCCTTATTATTCCATACTTATTTTTTAATAATGATATACCCCTTTCTCTCTCATTAATTCCACCCATGTACACCTGTTCCCATGCTGAAATTCTATAAGTAATTTCTCTCTCCTCATTTACATTCAAGAAACCCTTTTATATTATGTATCTTGTGACATTGAAAATATTGGAATAATATTTTCCATGACCCTATTACTATCCATTACATGTATAAATGATGATAGAACCATTTCTCTCTCATAATCAAATTTTAATAATTCTATTTGACTTCATTATAATGTCGATGTTACACCAAAATTTCCCATTCCAAAATCATTGTGTAAGTGAAAACCATACCCATTTCTCTATCATGGGTATTCACCTTTACGAACATGTAATTTTTGATTGTGAACATACATTTATGTATTTTAATATCTCTTATTCATCAAATAAATCAGGATGTTTTATGATTCGATGTTATATGATCCATGTGGCATACTTATGCATGAAATGAAATGATTTTAAAGGATGCGCCCTGATAGCGCTCCAATGCATTGGGTAAAGAATAGTATCATGATACGCCATGTGCAATGAGGGTTTACTCTTGATAAGTCAAGTACAATGAGGGTTTAATCATGCTAATTATAGTGAAATATGGTTTTAATCATGATCCATTTTCAATGAGTCTTATCTCATGATAATATCATGTTAAATGTTGTTTCCACATTTCCATATTATGATAATCACACTATATAATTTATTTATGTTCATGTTTCTCTTATAATTCATTTATATTCCTATATCATAACATTTAATTTATTCTTCATGTTATTCCTTGTTTACTCCCTTACTAGGATCTATATATCACCATATTCATTTGTATGTCCTCATGTTATCCCCTGCAATGCTAAGTACCAAGGAATGTTTTGGTAGTGTAAAAGAAATTTTCAATAATGATGTATTATTTTAAGTTCTAAATTGTTATGTAATGTTCATAATTCCCCATGAAACTAGTCCTCTCTATCCTCATATTTATCTTATGTTAGATTTTTTGTATTAAATCAGCATTATGTGTGTAATAAAGAGAAGGGTTGTTATACACCTGATATGTTAAGTAGTTGAGATGGTTAAACATTTGGAATGGTTTTTAGACCTGGTGACTCTAACATGATACATGATCAGTAAATAAAGATGGGATACCAAGATTTCTTTATATGAAACTTATACCCTTATAGATCATTGTTGGTTTACTCATGGGAAATAGTTTTAATGGTTATCCTATGTTTATGGATTTATTTTTAGGTATTTATCATGGTCATGATCTCATTGAGAATTATTCATTGGAGGTTATAGGGTTTTGTGATATATGATGATTGATTCCTTTAATTTTTGAAAAACAACCTAGGGGTTTTAGACTAAATTTGATGGGAATAATAGTTTGGGTTCATGAAATAGTCTAATAGTAGTTTTGAATCTAATTATTTAATGACATGGGAAAACAACATGTGAAGGGATGCCATAGGAAAATTGTGTCACATTTAAGGTCCCAGATCTTGAGAAAGTATTCTAAGGGATATCCTAAAGTAATGAGAATGAAATTACTTCTAGAGTATGAAGTTTGGATTCAGTGGATGAAGGTTTATAGGAGTATGAGTTGTGTTATGACAAACTTTTTATGGGTTTGTACATCAATTTTTCATTCACAATAGAAAATGTACAAGTTTTTTGTGAGTTATAACATTTAATAATTAAATTATTATGTGGTCCTGCATGATATGAGGATCAATTTTTTCAAACACATGATAATGGGATTGATTTCTAGAGCTGCGACAAAATGTGGTATGTAGATCCATAGTAGAGGATACATCAAGAATAAATATTGAATTGTGGGGTGGTATACCCATGTTAAGACATGGAAAAATATTGTTCAGAGATGTGGTGTTAGTAAATGGTTAAAGGTACGCTCAATTAATTTTATGGGGACCTGGATCAATGATAGGTATACAAAACCATTTATGGAATCTTATCATCCTCATAGTTAGAGATGGTTATTACCTCTATCTTAACATAATCCTCAGTATTTTTAGTGGGAGTATTCTCTACAAAGACCATCTAAAATAATTTTTTAGGTTTCATAGAACATCTCATTATTATATAGACATGATGAGTTTTATAAGTTCATCCATATGGTGGGGATTACACCATTGTCCGTTTGAGAGTTGTGACCCTAATTTTCAGTTGAAATAATTCATTGTCATGGAAACCATTATTAGCAATTAAGAATATGTGATGTTATGAGGAAACGATAAGAATAATCATATAGTGGGAAGTATTAGATAGATCATGATTAATTTTATTTCATTATGTTAAATCTGTTAATGTCTATAAAATAGTAATTGTAAACGTAATTTAGTGTGGTTTTTTTAGATGCAAGCGATGAGAGAATGACTGCATTAGACCAAAAGGCTTCTCAATGGTGATAAGGGTTATGGTGGCAGGTTGTAAGGACTAGTGTTTTTTACAGGAGTTTGAGTAGAAATTTGAATTTCTTATTTTATTGTCCATTAAGGGTGAAAATTGTAATTTACTCCTTGATGATGATATCTGATATTTTCTGACAACTCCATTGGTCCCAAAATTTGGGTTTCTTCTTTATGGTGGGAGTTCGATAGAATTATTTTCCATTAAACATTTCCATGAAATAATTAATATGTAATATAAATAATTCAATATTAATTTATTCAGACTTCTTCATTCGGATGTACATATTGAATAAATAATCAGATTGTGATTTCTCCGGTGTCATTGTTTCTAGATTGGGGTTTTTCCTAGTCTAGGAATAAACCCATGTTAGGCATTGGGGTGGGTCCATGGACCATTACTCCTTTTATTTTACATTTCTCCCTTTTATTTTTCATATTTTCATTTCTTCTCCTCCCCTATGATTCCTGCGTATTCCCTAGGGGATTACACTTCACTCAAATGAGAGGAAAAACATAGATTGATTAATATAGAATGTTTGAGTGGATGTGAAGTGTCACGATGGAGCTCATGGAGAGCCTGATCATCTTTTGGAATCTTTTGACCATGTATACATGCAAGGATTTAGTTGATTTCACCTTCATGTATTTTGTTTTTATGTTTATGTCATACAATATTGTATAGTTACTTATTTCTAGTTTTAATTCTGAGCTATTACTACTTCAAACCCCATTGGGGGTAAAACTATAGCCTTTGGGGAGGAAACAATGTTTTGGTTCAATTTTCAAGTTTCTTAATCGTAAATCCTAGTCACATGTTGTAATGTTTCAGAATACATTTCCTGTGTTCTTCCCATTAAGGGAAAATGATATTTTTAAATGTACACTCTATGTATATGGTATACATTAAAAGCAATGGTACCCAGCCATATAGCCATGTATTTGGTTAGATATCATGTAGAAAGGTCCTTGGATATATAAATGACACATCCAGAATCCCGGAGGACTACACACCATGTAAAAGTACATGACCAAGAAGAATACATGGCTATGGCATGTGAGGTACAAAAGAAGGTACCCCATTTATGATACACATTGTTTACATGGTTTATACACCATGTACAAGGTATTTAGACACCATTTCCAACTAATGTACTCACCGATGAGGGGTTCTGAGTGTATACTCCATGTACCAAGGTATAAATTCCATATACACCTCTCTTTCTACCCTCTGATGGTTTTTGTATCTTCATAACCTTGATATGGAATTAGACACATTAATAGTCCATTTTGATAATTTTCATGATATATCATGATGGTGGAACCCTTAGAGAGATTCTAGGACTCATTACTGGTGATTTTGGGTGAATGAGATATAGTGGAGAGGTGATTCCTCTTTTAATTGGATTCATTAATCTCCTAAGAGTTTGATAGATTGGTTTGGTGTTTAGACCAACCTAGAGTGAGAACCCTTATCTGAGATATTCTATGATCCATCTATATAGTATGATTTTCATATTCATTTCATTTATACAAAGAGATCAACATATATTTTTACATAGAGGATCCCATTTTTCTTACTTCTATCTTACTATTTTTTTGAGGGTCCACTGTGGGAAAATTATCTTATATATTAACCAAGTAAATATCGTATAGGATCCCTCTTTCTGTTTACTATTTACAATGATCCAATATTGGATTAATTTTCCAATATATATCACTCTATGGATCCTTTATTGGATGAATTCACTTATGTTTTGACCTATAGTATCATCTGTAGGATTCCACTGTTCACATACTCCATCCACAGTTCTCAGGTAGGATTCCACTGGTGGATTACTATTTCCTTGAGTCTAATTAGGGATTCTATCCTTTATATATTGAAATTTAGGATCACATATATAGTCCCTCTCTAGATATTTGACTGATGGGACCTGGTGGGTACTCCAATGTTTGAACAACCCTAAGGTGGTACGTTAGGTTTGGGTTGATATTGTAGTGTTTATTACAATAGAACACATACTGAATAACTATTCCTAAGATGTTATGGATGTAACAATTGGTGTAGGAATTTTTCCACCATCACTTCATTATCAATGCGTTACTTTGATTATCATTTATGAAATACTGATATCTAGATCTACTTCAAGTTACTCATCTAAATAGACTAACATGATGTGAAAAATTATTTTGGATTCCCATATGTAAATCTTAGGATTAGCATCGGGTTCTTAATAATTTATTTGGACACCCAAGAAAACTTATTTGGGTCTATAATCATAGCATTTTTATTGTTTTTTATATTATTGGGATAACTATAGGTACTTCATGTGAACTGGTTGTTGATTCTGCATGATTGACTACTAAATTATTGGGATACCCATACATTCTTCTTGGGAGTCATCGTATGTGATATACTCATGAATGATTATGTAATCCTGAGTGATTTGCGATGATTATGATATATAAGATAGATTTCATGACCTTGTTGTTAGACATGGGACTCCAAATAATTACTGAAATCTATGAGTATTACATTGTACTGGTAAATTGTGATGAATACGATCTCCTTGATTGATTACATAACCAAAATGTTGGACATGTAGATACATATCATTGATTCACTCGATTGTGATTAATATCTCCTAAGTAGTTCCTAGTATGATCCCTAGGGTTGGGCGGATACCCCACTATATTACTTTTATTTCAATACATGACTAGAAGTGGGATACCGATCCTTTTAAATGAATGTATTTTTATCATGTACTTGGATCCAGATATAAATCCTTTAACAGTTCACCAATGGGTAATCCCCCGTACTGTTCATTAAAGCTCCAATGTCTTGAATAACTATGGACCAAGTATTAGGGCTCAAAACTCTAGTAAGATTTACATTGAATGAGTGGTATGATATCCATCACAATACCGTATCTATAGGATTCCCATTAATATCTATAATCCTCAATTATTTTTATTGGAGGTGAGTAAGGGTGATCCTAGGGCTAGGACATGTGACCCCTTGTTGTGACATCGCTTGCTCATAAACATTAGTGAAACAATATAATTTATGTATTGTAGATCATGATTACAACACCATGGATTGAAATAATTATTCACAGATTGAATGGTATAAAATATATATTAGAGACCTTGTCAAAGGATTCTATTTGATCCGATTAGGGATTTTAGGATCCAATATGGATTGATTTGCCTAATGTTATAATTTATGGATTCCATATACTTATTAATATGTTATTTTTCGTTTCCATATATATATATAGTTGTGTATATGTATATATATATATATGATTGATATATTATGGGGACATTCTGGCTGTGCTTGTGCAGTTTGGTTAGCAAGGATCATGGATCAGAGGATTGATTACGATTTTACTTTTTATCATTTCATGTTAGTTATTGAGTACGATGAGGATATTTCATAATCCTGAACAAATAATTTACGATTCATAGATTCATCATTGGTGTTTCCTATCAAAAATAATTCTCAGATATGTACATGCATATCAATGATCATTTAGATCATAATTCTGCTTTTGAGGTTAAGAACTGATTATATGATTGATAGGGTTGAGGCCCAAGATTACATGATCGAGAAGATCCAATCATGTGAATTATTTTGATTGGGATGGATTATCTCTACATTTTGTAGGAGTGTTTTATGTGGTAGGGATTATATTAATTAGGAGGGACTTACCGATTTTTTTCAATTTATATTATGTGATCTTATATATATGGTTGTCATAGTATGTGACTAATGTTGTATAACTGGCATGGCTATTTGGTATTTTATATAATTAATATTATATTACATAATTAGTTGATTTCAATTTATTTACATCTTCTAAACTCAATTTATATACATAATTGGATTATATCTAGTAATTTTAATTATTGTTAACGCTAATATAATGGTGTAGTCTCTCTAGGGATATAGCTTAGTCCCTCTATGTTATTTTTCATCCCCTGTGTTATGGTAGGGTGTGATTATAGCCTTTTGGTGAACCATATCATACCACATGTTCAGTGTCATATAGGTTAGGGAAGTAAATGTTATAACTTAAAGTCTTTTCAAAATAAATAATTATAATAGATTAATCTATATTTCAAATGACATATTTGAAAGAGTATTCTAAGTAATTTTAATCACCCTTTTTAAATTTCTATTTATTTATTTTTTCCATTTCACCTCAAAAAAATTTGTTACATCTATAATATGGTAATAATATAAGCATGAATGTTATAGTGAATTTTTATTATACTAATTCAAAACTAATAATCCACTATCTGACCTTCCCCTTTGGAAAAAATGAGAACATCATCCATATGTATGTCTAGGATACTTCCCCCATGATCGACGTACATTGTTTTCCATAACTGATATACCTGGATGTTTAAAAGTGGGTAATTAATTAATTAATATTATATTTATAAAAATTTTACGATAATTATATTATAACATATTTTATAACTTACTCGTGTTCTTTGTAAATGATTGTGTTTCCCATGCATACATATGTACAACCATATCCATGAAAGTGGCATTCTTCACATTTCATATAATATTTTATTATTTATAAAAATATCATAAAATTTGATTAACCAACATAAAAAAACTAATATCATAATTTTTCACTAATAATTATATTATGACCAAATAATAACCTAATTTACACTACCAACCCACTGATTATATCTTATTCTTTATTGTGTTGATTTAATAACTAACTTGAAGAATTCAATTAATTTTTATCATGGAAGACTATGTGAAATAAATAGTGTTAAATTTAATTTTCAGAAATTAATTTTATTTTATGATTCTAGAATGTTTATATTATTATTTAAATTATTATTAATGTACTACCATTTTATATGATAAAAATTATCAAACAATACAATCACTAACATCCTAATTGTGAATCAGAACAAAAGTACTTATGAAATGAAATTTAAGAATTATATATCAACATAAAAATTCAATGTGAGTACCTATAACAATATCATAATGATATATGCTGAATATATATTCATGAATTGAATACTCCATTATGAAACTAGATCTAAATAAACAACATAAGATGATAACATCATATAATAAAAATAAAACCAAAATAACTAATATATTTATAATAAATGGTTATAAATGTATGTTAAATAAAAATATAGGTATTAAATATTATTTTAAATTTGAAATTATGATATTTATGTTTTCTATACATGGATTTAAATAAATTTAGTGAAGTAGGATTAATGTCAAGGGTTTATTTTACCTTAATATTCATTCAAATTATTGTGATTTAAATTCAAGATATTTATTTGTATAATTTGTGTCTTCGGAAAAGTCCAGTAAAGTCAAATTGTAGTGTTTTGGGTTGATTATTTTTATTGAAAAAGTGGGTTTTCATGGTCGGTTTTTGATTACTGGAGATATTATTGACTATCTATGTTGAAAAGGACCCATGATAGATAAATGAACACTCAATAGGTGGTACAAAATTTACATATAAAAGTTGAATCCATTTCCCAGTGATTAACAAATTTTTGTGTCAAAAATTTGGAGAATGGGGAAATTTGTTTTTGGAAAAGGATGTTGTGTGCAAGGGTGATGGTAGTTTGAAATGTTTCATTCTATTAGAGATTTAGGAACATCATGTAAAAATATTTCAAATGAAATTGTTGTACACAAGATATGAAACTACGAAAACTGTGATCTTATATGACACATGTCAATTTACATTCTCCTATGAAATAATGATTAATTTATCTATGAAAAAGATATTTACAAGCTGAATATGATGTCAAAACTGGATTCGAGTGTTCAGGAAAATGGTGTGCACAAAATGGATGGTCGGTGAGAAACTTGTATGTAGGGCTAGACACATATATAAATAGGCGGCTAACCTCATAATGGTAGGGGTAAATCCTTATAGAAAATCAATTATCAAAATCTTGTACGATTTGTGCACATGAAAATAATTTTGCACGTAGGGAGTGTTGCATGAAGAAACAAATTAAATATTTGTTATGCATAAAAAGGTAATTAATTCAGAATGACCATGGATGTTGTGAAAAAAATAGAATTTGTTAATAATTTGGACTTCTTAGAGAAAGTTAATTTTTTTATTAAAGGTCATAACGATGTGTTAAAAACATCCAATATTTTCATAGAAGATAAGTTTTGGATAAGAAATTACTTCCTAGTAAATATATGGTAAAATGGTATTCTTATTGTTGAAGAATGTAGAAGTTAAATAAACATTAAATTATATATTGATAATACTGATTCATGTAATAAAATAATGATATTCTAAAGAATAAGTTATCAGTCATTAAATTATGGTGATTTGAGAATACATTTTTTGATTGCTAGTAAACCATGAGGGACAATGATTCCAGTCCAAACATTTTAAAATATTTTACATTAGTGGATTTGGTACATATTTAAATTAGTTTTATATGCTCTATGGATGTATCTCAGTGTGGGTGTAATAAGTAATTTTTTTCCTCATTCATTCTTTCATTTATATTCATATATTGCTACTACAAATAGAGAGAATATAGTCTTTGTAACAAATAAACATGATCTTAATGGAAAGTTTATTTAATTTTTTATACCCTAATTCACCCCTAGGGTATTTAACCTACATGGGATACCGTTTTTCTTATTTTATACTTGGACTGAAATATGGTTAATATTATATTTATTTCTAAGGGATTTTAACTTCTATCACATACTCCCCTTTTCGAATGTTACATACATCATGAATTTTTATATTAGTAATGGATTTTAATCTTGATTTATATTATTTGTGAAACAATCCATATTCAAAACCTATGTTGTTTTATGAGGTGAATCTACAACCTGATAATTTAAATAATTATCCCATTCATGAAAAAATAGGTACTTATAAATCAATCTAATGTTCTCATTGATATTATTTTCAATTCATTATATTTTTAATGTCATAAGATATTTTGATAACTCAAACGTCCTTTCATTCAGTTATAATGATCACTTGAAATTATACTTCTATACTTCATTTCTTCCACCCTAATATTTTATATTAATATTTATCCTTATCATTGAGGAAAATAAATCTATTGATTCAGATCATCCTCTTTTATGATTTAATTTTCCATAAATTTATGACATTGCTAAGAATAATTCTCATCCTCATTAGGAAATTTATTTTATAAATGTACAAATTTACTCTTCCCATGAATGTTCTCCATTTTATTTTCATACCACATTATTTATTATCTAATGTTAACATAATAGTTTCTCTATTCATAGTATTAAAATTTTGTTTTATTATTCCATTTTAGAATGGTCGATTTTAGTAAAGAAGTTTTAAAATATAAAAATAATTTTCCTTACATGATTTTTTTATCTTCCATTATACATTTCATTTTGATAAATATTAATTATTTTTAAAAGATTAATTGTTAAATATTATACATTAAATGTAAATTTTTTCATATATTTCCACTTCACCTTTGTAAAAATTATATTTTAAAGATAAATTTATCTTTATCGTTTTATGATAATGTTAAAATTGTTCTCTAAAGTGACAGTATAAGGCTATTCCCTTGGAAAAATTTATTTTTCCATTATTGAATTTTTTTTTCAATAAAGCATAATTTCAATTATTTATTATTATTTTCCAAATAAAACAAAATTTTAATGATTTGATAAATTATAAGGGAAATTTAATGTATTTTCCATGGTTATTCATCCAATGTTCATAGAATTTAATTTTTCCATTATATAAACTTTCTTAATGATTCTAATGTTAAAATATTTATATGTTCTTATACCATCATCCACTATCCTTATGTAGATAGATTATTGACTGTTAATGTAAATTTTTTTCATGAAAATCTTGTCTTTAAATGTGGTAATTATGTGAGGCTTTTGTTATTTGTGTTTCAATATTCTAATTTCATATATATATATATGGATTATTATTTTGTTATGGTGGGTGACATTAAAATCCCCAATGTATTAGGAAAATATTTACATGACTTCAGCTAATAATGGTAAATTATAAGTGATTTTTGATCCATTATGAAAAACATGTTGAGATACTTGATCATATATGGGAAACATGTCATTATTCTTAATCCACTATGAGGAATAAGTTATGATACCTGATATACTAAAGAAAATATTTTTTTAATAAATTATCAACTATGGTAAATTTCATGTGATTCCTAATCCAATAAATAAAATAGTATGTGACCCTAGATCCAATATTTTATGATTTTTAGAATTATTTTTTGAGAATGTTCAATAAAACTATGTTATTATCAATAGATCATGTTTACTATCTCTGGATTTCACACTCTTATGAAATGGTATATGATTAATTGTGATAGAATACATCCACTTTTATAATGTGTTATACATTACTCCAATTTTCATTATTCCATTTAATAACATTTTCCTCCCTAATTCATATTTTCTCTTCCCAAACCATGATCAAATGATTTCAATTAATGATAATTTAATCTCACCACATTCTTTTGTTTATATTAACATAGTTAGAACGTTTTTTATGTCATTTGGGTACTCTAGAAGATGTATCATTTGGTAATATTGTAGATATAATATAAAATTTATTATAATATATATTTCATATGTGGTTATTCCTCAAAGGCACTAAGCCTTTCATTCCTAGGATTCTGATAATTTTTTAAAAAATATTTTTTCATTTATTGAAATTATGTAAAATATATATGTCTATATATATTTATATTTTTTAATATAAATTTATATCCAAAAATTGTATTTTAATTTTTTTTTGAGAACTAGAATTAGGTTTGTGGGTCTTGGTCTCATCACTACATTACCCTACATGAATATCACTTATTTTGAAAAAAGCTCTCTTTAACTCATCCCCACATCAATTGCCCTCACAAAACCCAACAATTATAGCACATTCATTAATTCCTTCTGCATAGCTTAATATAAGTTTAATTTCTACTAGATAGGCTCAAAAATGTAAGGGAAACAAATTTATATCATGGGTGACCCATTGTAAGGCCACTAAAAGAAAGGAAAAGACATAAGGGGAAATAGAAATTATTCATATATTGGATAAATATGGTAAAGTGTTTAAATTATTTCAAGAAATTATTGTGAAAAATATGATAATATAAGGTTGTTAATAATTTAACAAACTAAAAATTCACACTATAAATGATATATGAATATATAGACAATAATAATTGAATATTATTCATATAACGTGTTTATATATATAACATGAATAGATCAAGTTATGAAGAAAAATTATTTTTGAGAAATTTTCCTAAAATATTTTCCGAATCACAATCCATGAACTATGTGAATCTCATTAAAGGCATTTCATAAGTTGCATGGTCTAAATAGTGATTTATGTTCACACAAAATGAATGGATTATTCTACATATATAAAAATTTATATTATATCGACCAATTTTCTCATGTATAAAACTGAATATTAATTTTGGTGTTATATTTATGTGATGTTTTTCATATGGATAATTTTATATATTTAAGGATTTTAAGGAAAATTTATAACGTTGGAGATAGGGATGGTTTGATTTTGTGATGTGTATAATATATGGGATAAATGGTAAGTTATCTATCATATACAATTTTCAATAATTAATTGTTTCCATATACATAGAAGGGATCATATACTATAATTATTCATTGCGTATAAACATTATTATGTTATTGTAATGAATTTATTTTTGTTTTTAATCTTTTTTCTCCCTCTCACTTATTTATGGACAATCTATTTAATTTTATATGAAATTTAATGAAATAGAATTCATTACAATAGTTATAAATTTGTTTTATGATGTATTGTGATGTGTTTCCTCGACATTATATTATTCTATATCTCTCTTTCATTCACAAGATCATGACCATTTCCTTTGTATTTTAAAAGAGTCCTTTTCATGTATTAGATAGTTTTTAGTCTCTACCATGACCATTTGTCTTATTTACACTATATGTATAAATATGGTTTCAAGTTATCTAATGTATAAGTGATCTAATTTTCATTACCGTTATAAAATGTAAGCTTATTGATTATAGAGTGTCCACACATACGAAGGGATTAACTAGTATTCATTTTTAATAAAATAATATTTTTATTATATATTAATATATTCATTAGATCCTGATCATGGATATTCATCTTCCTAGTAAAAACAATCATCTTCGGTTTGTTATTGGATAGATGTAATTGTATTCTAACTAAATTAGAATGTAATTGCATTCTATTAAATTATATGTAGTTTCACGTCTTCCTGGGATCAACATCACAACAAAAAGTTACTATATTACATTCTAGTAGTTTTAGTGATTTTGGAAACATGTTATTGATTTATAAATTAATTGACAATATGGATAATTATAGATACTTTGTGTCCCAGTAATTTTTTAAAATCAGTTTCATAAAATATTTAACACATTAATTTGATAATTCATCTGAATCCTTCCACCCAAATATTTTAGATTTATGATTTTCATTTATCTTCTTTTATTTTCTTATTATTTTTATGTGTGTTGGTATTTTTATGGTGGTGATAGTAGGGAATAATTTCCGGATGACTGATCATGAAAATTTCTCCATCTTAATAAATAATCTCTCAAAGTAAAATGATGACCTTAATGTTACAGTTCAACAAATTTTAACAAAAATAAGCCAAAAAATATAACCAGTCAATGATGTGGAATAAATATACGGCCTATAATTGAAATGTACAAATGTTATCCCAACCATGGATAGGATGTTAATAGAAGATGAGGAATATAAAAATGTGATCATGTTGAAGGCCAAGGTGATGGATCTGAGTTAACTTCTCAGGATAAAGATAAGTCTGAAATTACTATGAAGTACACCTTCATTATTATAATCCCATTATATAATGACATGGAATAAGAATCCATCAAATAAAAATTGATGTTTTTTCTAGATTGGATAGCCTGATAACTTCATAAAAAATATCCAAGGCTATCTAAATAATTATTGACTCCAAAAAATTATCTAATGCTAAATAAATAGATAATGCCGATGAATATGAGGTTATTGACAATGAGTAAATAGAGTAATAATTGTAGTGAATGATATTAATCCTAGAAAACAAATCTTCATTTAGCCAACAACATAAATATAATTTCATGATGAAATCTCTATTAAAGGTGAAGAGAGAATAGAATATCATAACCATGTGAAGACATAAGAAGAGAAAAAAATAGGTGGTTTATCTATTTTGAAAAAAAACAATTACTCCATCAAAATACATCCAGTATTTTGTTTAATGGTAATTTTTTTAGGAATTCTCAAATATGAGGAAGATAAGAACTATAATGGATGCACAGAAATATATTAATTGGCTAAATGAGTGAATTTTTTCTCTATAAGATAATCCAATACTATGATTAAAATAGTTAAAGTCATGCAAAAACACTATAAAAATATTCCTTTTAGGATACATACCATGTTTTCTTATTTTATCCAAATAATTTAATCTTTAACATATTTTTATAACTTAATTTTTTATATATTATGTTTTAGTTTTGTTAAACATAATTCTTTTTAGAAACTAAATAACATGGTCCTTGTTCTTTTACTTTTTATTTTAATTTATAGGTTCATTATTAATGTAACAATATATAAAAAAAATTGAAAAGATGTTTTCCATGACAAAAGGATAGTATACAATTAATTACATTGATTATTTTTAAAACCATCATTTTATATTTCTTTTAGATATTTTAATGATAAATGTATGTATTATACTTATATTTTCACTATATTATTTTAATAAATAAAAAAAATAATGTTTAATAACCATTATTAAATGTTTTTAATTTTGATGTTCTAAAATATCAATGAATAATATGGTGGATTTAATAAGTTGAAGTAAACTTCTATGTATTAATTTTATTAATCATGCTTAAGGGAGGATTTTTAATCTATGTAGATAATTATTCCCTATATTTTTCATGACTTTAAATATATGAAATTCAGGTAGATTGAAATATATTTACTTTTTATGAGCTCATTGATTGCCTTATTTCATATATTACAATTCGTAGAAGGATTTTATACCAAATATTTACCATTACTTCTTATAAATTTCTTAAGAGATATTCAGGACTTGTTATCTTTTAGAACACAAATTGGTATCTTATTAAATCCATGATTTTAAAATATAACATTTAATGTAATTGGATTTTTTTGGGAAACCTTGTATCTTTTTGACATACCATGATATTATATCCTCCATTATTCCCACATAATTAATATATGACCATGTTATGGAAGTGTAACATTATAATCCATTATTTTCCATTCATACACTGCTCTTTCTATTTTTACATACATTTAAAGGAATTTATTTGAATAGAGGATTTCCATTAAAGTAAGGGATGAGTATCCATGAGGAGAGGATGTCATGTGATTTAATGGGTTATATTTATGTTTATTAGATTATAATTTATTAAATTTTGTTTCTTACACATCACAAATATAAATAAATAAAATGAGTAAAAAGAGAAAAGGTTAAAAATCGGGAAAGATGTGTTATGTATTTTTATTGTATTAAATAACCATTAAATGACCTATAATATTGTTTTTTACATCATAAATTAATAAAGATATCATATGGGGTATGGGGAATGATGTGATAATTATCATAAGTGAAACATTACAAATAAATTAAGAATTAAACTGTAGGGTTATTATTTCTTTATTATTTAATTTTGTTGATCCATCAAATTAAGTTATGGAAATGTTGCGATGTTACATATTAGATGAGTATTTTCATTGAGAATTAATTTTTAATGTCTTTAATTATGTTAAATATTTCAACCTCCAGTTTTTAGCCTTGCATATTTTTTATAACATTATAAACCTACTCTGTGACTCGAAGTCAAATGAACCCTAATATAATGTCCTCAAGATTATTATCGATTATATTCATTATAGGGTTCATATTTGATATACATTGTATGAATATGGATAGTTAATGTATTAAATTTTGCATAATAACTTCACATACATATTTATTGTGATGTATTGAAAAAACATACAAAGTAATTTCAATAAATATTAAAATTTATATTCTAATAAATTAAGAAACTTTAATAGAAGATAAAAGGAAGCATAAAATAAATAATTACCTAGATTTTATGAAATTTTAGTATTTGGTCACAAATTTTTTTCTAATTCATCAAAAAATTTCTCACCATTCATAAATAATTAATTTTCGTGAGTTGATATTTAAATATTGGTACATTATCCTTATTTTCATATTTTAGTAAAAATATATTCTTGAGGAAGAGAACATGTTTTAGTATTGGAGTATTTAATGTCTTGATTCCATGTATACAAATTTTTTAATATAATATACATTTTTTATAGTTTAATGAGTAAATATTATTACATATTATATTTTTTTTGTTATGTTATGGATAAAAATGATAAGAAACCTATTTTCACAAAAACAATATGTGTGTATTACTTTTTATTGGAAATTTTTTCAAAGAGATAAAATGACCCATTTTTAGATGAATAATGTCATCATATATTATCCTTGAGTGAGACACCTGGGAAAAGTAAAAAAAATGAAGAATTAGGAGACTAGTATTTCCCCAAACTTGGATTTAAAATGAATTCATTTGTATAACCCCAAGAACAAAGGGGGTTGCTGATCATCCATTTAATAATAATTGATTTGGCTTCGTTTGCGATGAGTGGATGATATTAGGATCATATAGATGAGATTTAATTCGACAATAAAGGAATGAAACAACCATTTAAGGCCCTTAGGATCTTTAGAGTCCCACTATGAGACTAATGAGAGGTAGGAAGCTGTAGATAAAAGTGAAATATGATTAATTTTGTATATTAATATGATCAGTTTGGTGAATAGTTTTATGAAATTTTTAACAAGAAATATATAATTTTATATTAGTATTCATGTGATGAACTATCATTTTAGAAAGAAATTTATACATGAATTGAATGATAGTGATAGTTGATCCACATTAAAAGTGTGACATATTATACATAGATTGAATATCATGAATAATGAAGAAATAGATTGGCAGAGAACTAGTGTTCATGAACTAAAGGAAGTAAAAGACAAAAACTTCATTGAGAAAATGTAGGAATCGATAGAAATCACAAATTTCACATAGTAAATTACATAAGAATAATGTGAATATAGTATTTCATATATATAAATAGATATATTTTTTCATCGAATTTCTTTCACTTATAAAATTGCAGTTATATTTTAAAGTTATATTTAAGTAGTGTTTTCTAATTGGAAAAAGATTCATATTTATAGAGTTCAATTTTGATTTATAATGTTGTACAAATCATTGATTTCATGTGCATAATGATTAGGAGATATATCTCCAAGGTATGAAATAAATGAGAAGAATACTATAAATATGAATTTTCATTAAATAATAGGTTTTTGAGCACATTAGAGGGATCAAATATAGAAGGTCATCATTAGCTACCAACTTCATGAAGTTGTTTCCATGATGTTGTTTTGGGATTTTCCATTTTTATCAATTTTACTATCTATCTTAGATAGAATGAGAGATTAATTATTTTTTAGATATAATGTATAGAAGTATGATTGACTATTGTAGAGTAAATTCTTTTTTATGATATATTTTTATTATTATTTACAGAATCCTTTACTTATAAATATCTATTTTATTCACATGGACATGATCATTTACTTGGAATGTTAACCATACCCTTGTCATGAATTAACTGGTTTTTAGTCCCCACCATGACCAATTTTGATGATTTAAACTATAGGTTTAAATGTTCATTAATGTAAAAAAAACTCTAAGTGGCCTACTATACATGAACATTAGATAATTGAATCATATTGATCAGATACGATCTACCAGATGAAGTGATTCAGTAGGATTTGATTTTGAAAATATTTTAACTATATTAATTTTTTTCTATCATTAGTTCATGAAAATGGATATTTATATTCCCCCTATATATCAAAATCTTTTATTAGTTTTATAATAGATGTATTTTTCATTAAAATAAGGATGATTTGGTGTATAATCAACTGAATTTCATGTAGTTACATGTTATTATATAATTTACCTCAACACTTGAATTTACTATACTATATTCTAATAAATTTAGTAATTATGTTATCATATTATAAATTGTAAAATTATTGATCATGTGGAGAATTTATGATTCTTTTTTTTGCATAGATTGTTTATACATATTCTATCGTAATGTGATGGAAATTATTCTATTTTATATTCTTTATATAATTTGTGATAGTCGCTAACCAATGACCCATTATCGGTAATTCTCAAGTGCCACTTTCATCTTCACTCTTGGCCTAGGAGGGGTTCCGTGTGGGGATGAGTTTTCTCAAACCCCAACCAAGAAACATAAATATTTCTTCATGTGAATTTGATAGTGTTCTAACAGGACATGTGTTCACAAATTTTTGTTTCCCCATAATCACACTTTCCAAAGGCAGGTAGATTTTATCACATTCATCAGAAATATTTTATCCTTGATTAAAATGGTATAATGGGATATCAGTTCCTCCTTCCATTGATTCCTCAATGGAGTTTCCCGCCTTTTCTGGGTCTCCCTTATAGATTAATTCATGTTTTTGGTACTCAGTCATAGTTCTATATCTATGCGGTTGCAATTTAATTAAACTGCTTCTTTATTTATAGTGCATCAACTTGTTGTCAAAAGAGTAGTCACATTAGGAATATCTAGGAGTATTTTCACATTGGACACATTTTTCACTTTTAATATTCCTCTATAGAGGTAATATCCTACCTGGTATCATAGATGTAGAACCCATGGCATCTGGTGTTAATCTTAGGGAAATTAACACCTTGTTCGTAAGTCTTCCATGGGTCATTACCCAATAAACCCAAATTTATTTATTAGGATAGGTGTTTAAGCGTAGGTAAAAATATTTAAATATATGGAGATAGATCTGATCATATTATTAAAATGGATCTGGTAACGAGTATAAGATATTGTGGATATTGGTATATGGTTAATGTCATATGGGGACATGATGGTAGATCAGAGCACCCTATAGAGGTGGATCCAAGAGTTATGCCCCTATGAGGGATGATGTCAGACCTGGGTAGTTTAATAATGGATCAGAATGGAACATGTAGGGAGATCTAGTAGGTGTATACCTTTGAGGGAATATGTCAGACCAAGAATTTTTAATGGATCGAAATTCCCCATGGAGGTGGATCAAGGAGTGTCCCTAGTAGAGTAGTGTTCAGTCCTATTTTTACCAAGGGGTTAAAGGACCCCATAGAGGAAAATCTAGGATGTGTATCCCTAGGGGGATTGATGTTACACCTATGTATACAAATGGATTAGAAATCTTCGTGGATGTAGTTCTTGGAGTTGCATCCAGAGGATGGAAGATGTCACACTTGGATAGTTTACCAATGGATCAGAACACCCTCTAGTGGAAGATTTGGAAGATTCTTCGCTATGAGGGAAGATGTCACACAAAGATAGTCGACCAATGGATCAGAATTCTCCAAGGGGCCCTGTCAGGTCGGTTCATCATTAATATAGAATATGTTTTACCTAGATAGTTTACCACAAGTTCAGAATTCCCTAATGAGGTGGATCTGGGAGGTGCGCCCCTATGAGGTAAGATGTCAAATAAGGTTAGATTAATGATGTCGAGATCTAACCATGGGGATGATTATTGTATAACCTATTTTTTAAGTATGGATAAAATCCCATGTAGTTTGATAAAACAATATATGGTCATGTGACATGACTCATCCATGCATTTTAACATAATGCGGTAAGGAATCTCATTTTGCGAAAGGACCACCTATGAGGGATGGTGTATGGAATATTCATATATGATTCCCTATTGAGGTGTCTTATAAAAAATAGCAAGACAGTTCGATATCACATGATGATCATACAAGGGGAATTATTTTTTTGGAAAATGGTTTGAGGATACCGTTTTACATCATGTGCTAATGATGTTGTTGTGCAGTTTGACATCATAAAAATAGGATGTGGAAATAGGATATTTTACATCATGTGCTCAAATGTGTATGGGATAACTCTTTTAGGGATACCATGTAGAGGTAGGAGTAATATTATTTATAAGTAATAATAACTGAGACATGTGAGTAGTTTCCATTGAAGATTCCACTCTTAGATTTTATATGAAAACTACTCATGCTTCTTTGGGTTAGACATGGAATTGGAACAACCATGCAGGTATGGTCAATCAGGATTCCTATGTCAAGATACCATGGCCTACAAAAATTTTCCTTATGGTATATATGATTAGAACATTTATATGTCATGGGGGTCTAGGAAACCCTTGAAGTGATATGTTAATATGTATTATTGGGTGGAATCAGTCAAAAAAAACATCTAAGGTATGACTGAACTGGTTCCCGGTTGGTATGGGAGGCCCTTAGAACTCAACCACCTAGAAGAGGTGTTAGTAGAATGGAGGAAGCATTTGGAGGACCAATGGAGGTGTTTCAAGATGCTTGGATCCCTAATGAGAGGTCTATCATGTACCTCTGTGTCCTTATGGAGCTCAGGGTAGTCATGAGGGGGTACTCTTCATGAAACAGAATACCCTAATGTCGGAGTAAAGTCCTAATTCTCTAGGGGAGGGATTCACGAAGACTAGGTTCTTCCTGAATCAGGAAGTGCATCATATGGAATTTTTATTCCAAAAATGTAATGGATCATTACTAAAGTCATCTCCACTTAGTGTGTATGATCTCAGTAGCACATTGGGGGAGGTTTCATGAATAACAGATTCCATGGTTGTTCCAATATTTCATTCAATTATGAAGATCATGTTGTTCTAGAACCCATTTCATTTATTGTATTTTCAATGGACACACGTCCCCTTAAATATTTTCCATAAGAGGATATTTGTATAAATGTAGGTCTTATGATGATCGGAGGTTTTCATGTAGCATAATTATCTACACGAGTAAGTGGGCTCTATGACTCCAATTGTTTTAGTGTAGATATTACCATCAACCATTCACTTCATCATGTAGCACACAACAAATATACCTTGATATTGTCCATTGGTTAATGTCATCCCGTCATGTTCTCATGGATCTCCATAGCCAATTATCTTTATGAGCCTCGACCATTCAAAAAGGCAGTGATCCAGACAAAATTGTCCCTTGGAGTAGTTATTGGGAAATTTTGACTCATGTTTTCTTTGATCTATCCATGAACTACTAAACCATTTCCATGGAATATGTCATTCAGCCTTAAAAAATATCCAACATTAAATTAGAGATAATGTGGAAAAGGAGGGTCAGATTATGAGGGAGAATCCCCAAAATATTCAATTAACATCTATTCATGAAGCTCATTCATAGGGCCAATTCATGAGGCATACTACACAATATCCCCTTTCAAACCATGGGATTTCATACAACTATATATAGAAGAGGTGTCCTATATAAGTACCACAAGAATTTTGGGAATCAAAATTTCTATGCCCTCTTTTCTCAAAGCATACACCATTAAAGAGTTATTTTTGATTTTGATCCCCAACGTTCTCAAATATTAACTCCTCCATGACCTTAGATCCATGAATATTACTATGTAAATAGTTTTCTTTGTGCCAACTATTCATGATACATCCTCTGTGAACTAGTCCTTCATGAATCAAACTCCCTGAGTATACCTCCATGAAACATAAAAAAATAACATTATGCTTTGAAAGAAATTGGAACCAATAAATACAATTATGATTCCAATAATTGTGAATAAATTTCTATGAACATAATGATTAGGGAGATCATTAAGTGTTATATGAACCTTGACTAACTCGTTACGCAGCAAAAAACGTATCAATTGTAGTATCCACTGTGTGGGAGGCTTATACTCTATGGTTTAGGATAAGGGAAAATGTATTCATCCCAATGGTGAGTACTGGTGGTCCCTCCCATTGGTATAGAAGCACATATGGTCAGTACTAATGGTGTAGGAGTTCCAAGGTCCATATCAATATAGATATAGAATCACTCTTGGAACATACCTTCAAGATCCACATCATAATCATTGATGGTGATTTGTTTGAGAATGAGTCTCCCCCCATATAGTATGAGACAATTCTTAGTAATGTTTTAGGGACCCAAAAAAGGGGTGCATGGGAAAATGGGACAAATTCTATGGTGGAAACATCAATAAAGAATTTTTATGTAATTATTGGTCATTCACTTCATCCTATGAATTTGAGGCTGATATGAAGTAGTGGGGCTCTACATGGTATCAAATGACTCACAATGTTATATCTTCTACCACACATGTATAACACCATAGCTACAGATCAGGTGGTCTCTAGGGACCAATGCATTTTATTCTCATCAAGGGTAGAATGGAATAAGCTTGTGGGATCTCCACAATATTGATGGGATCTGAATCCAAGGAGTGATGAATGATAATTTCCTCCTTGAAATGAACATTTGGGAGGACCATGGGAAGCTAAAAGATCATGTGATGGGGATTCTGAATTTTTTTATTGGAATAATGTATAGATTCCAGTGATGAAGAACAATCTGTTCCAGCCATAGATTGGCTATTTCCTAAACATGCTACAAGAAGACCTACCAGGGAATCAACTTGTAGAAAAACTACCATAGAGATCACAAACATTACATGGGGGAATTTTAGGGGGCAAGGAACACTCATATAAGAGGATTATAGGTGTGAGTTAGTGAGATAAATGGGGTTTAAACATAATGCTTGATCCTCACGGGGTTTGGCTCAAAGGGTTTATTTCCACACTAATTTGTGGCTGGATGCTCTTAATGATGGATGTGAACATGGGGATGTGGCTGAGAACCATCATTATATAAGTCATTCAATCGAAGGGGAAATCCACCAATTTTGATTTCTATGTATTAGATAATCTGTATAAGGTGATTTACCACATTATAAAAGTTGAGGGCTCCAATACATGTTTTCGGTAACCTTAAATTCCTATATATTTGGGAAATCGGTTACATGGGACAATATGAATAACCAAACCCCTTCTGACATCCCATTTTGAACTTTCCACTAGTGAAATTGAACATTTTAGGAGTATCATGCTCATTTTGGGCCTGATGGATTTGTTAGCATGGTTAGGCATGGAAAAGTGCTTCGTGTTTCTCATGTACTGCTTCCACAGAGGAAAGTGGCTGATGATGGTGTGGGGACCATAAACCAACAATCATACATCATTTCCATCTTAGGAAAGGTACTAGTGGTAATGGTTATGTGTCAGTTAATTTGTAAGCACTTTAACCCACACCATCTTGCAAGGCTATTATGATTACAACAACAGTTAACTCTAATGGTATACCCTATGGTGTTCCATGATTTTCATCCTTTGGTCCTGCAACAGATCAATTGTATGTTCAAACAAAAATACAGGAAAAGGATGAAGATATCTCACCACCTATTTAAATATATATATTAAAAAATTGTTGCACACTGATCTGAGAGACTACATATCCTGGGTAGATATTGAGGAATCAAACCTCACATAATGATGAATGAGAGGACCAGAAAAATTGGGTCCAATGGTGGGTGGTGGTTAGGGCCCACGTTAGATGAAGGGGTGACCATGTTAGTAGATCTATTATGGATGCAGAGTCATCCATCCCCTAACTAGGACAAGTAGAGGCTCTAGAGAGGAGTATCATGAAGCTCACCTCTCTTAAGAATGATGTCATGGTAAGAAGTTGAAACATATTTGGGGTCCTGAGGGAATTTTTCCAATATATGGGGATTCATTGAGACCGTCATTAAATTCCTAGAAACACATTCTTCCTAGATGCTTGGGATATACAAGGGCACTATAGAGAGGTCAAAAAACTCCCCCAGATGTGATGATATCACAACAGATACGGAATAACCCTCATTAGGATGAGTCATTCCTGTGATTTATTTTGAATTCCATAAGTGAAGTCAGTGAAATACATCAAGGATATAGAGGATTTGGTCTACTCTTGGTGAACAATGTTCCCATTAACCACCCAATAAAAAGTTCTAATGGAGATGACCTCCACTTCAATGCATATGGATAGGTAGTTAAATTTAGGTGTGCTTCTACAGGGATACATCGACAACTCATGTGGAAGTGATTTCTATTTGGACTCTCTTACATAATGAGGAATTACCATCGAGCACATAAATTCTCTAATATCGTATGCATTGGATGTTACCAACACCTAAAGTATTTTCTAACTCTTTTCTCACATGTAAAGGGATCAATGTAATGGAGGATGGGGGGTTCATGAAGTAACTCCTGGAGAGTTTAGGGGAACCTAAACATTTAAAGGGGAGAGTGTGGTGGCCTTACTTGATGTTACATATATGGGATGCCAACCCTAGGTGGAAGCATCCACTATGATGACGATGGTGGTCACATAGGGAATGGAATTCCCAAGAGGATTACCATCCAAAATTTAGATATCCTTTACAAACTATATTAACCGTGTATTCATATTCCACTTTTTCTATTTAGTCTCTTCTTCTTTCTACTTCCATGTTTTATTGAAATATATTTAAATTTTAGTTCAAACGGGTTTTGTGTCTTAGCTTCCAATTTCCACATCTGAGTCAGTTGTTCTTGAAATTGAGGTGGTGAAAAATGTTGTTATTATCCCACATTAAATACCTATAGAGACCGTGGTGTTTTGACCAATAGTTGGGGTGAAATAGGATGTGGACTCTAAGACTATTACCTCGATGGAGGGGGTTGAAATGTTTCCCATGATGTGTCTAGATGAAGGATCCGTTGTATAGGATCCTAGTGTTGATGTACCACATGGGATGGATGATAGAGTTGATCCATAATGTTTGATGTGGAAATTTTTCTAGTAGGTGTGGAAGCTGGGGAGGCTGTATTAGATGTAGATATCCGATACTTTTCATTCATAGTGGTTGAGGAAAGTAAGCCCAAAATTTATCTACCAATATGGGAAAGTAAGTAGGGAAGGACAATCACATCCACCGCAGTGGTTCCAAAGGAGGAAGCATAGTATTCTACTGTAGATGATGGGTATGGATAGGATATGTTCTAAGGAATATATTTTTGTCCTCTCATTCCAAAATACATTCCCAATGATGATATGACCAATGATGTGTTGGTTGTATTATCTATATATGAGCATGTGTCACCTGATGAAAATGGGAATTTTGGATTAGATGTTGTTGAGGAGAATTTTATCATTTATCACAAGGCATATAGGAATGTGTATAGTTTCACCACTAACACTCTGATTGATAACATTGAAATATGGGTGAGATATATATTTCACTAGATAGTCATCCCATAAACCAATGGGGTTGACTCCAAAAACCAAAAAGCACTAGCACATGACATTCATGTTGAGTTGGTGCGTTTCGAATGGAATTTAATTGATTTTTTCATTAAGAATCACTATGATGAGGGCTCAAAGGTGCATCAGATAGATGAAGGTGGGGTCACCATCCTAGAATTACACGTGTAGGATCATAAAACCATGGGTACTTTTCATGACAAAATCATCATTTATTTGAAATCAGAAATGGAGGTGGCCAAGAAAAATGTGGATGAGGCAACATACCTAGTAGATGATGCTGGGACATGTAGGATTAGAAATAGATCATGGCTAGAGAAGTCTTCCCTCATGCCACAGAAGAGGTAGCTAGCCAGCATGAGAAACAATAGACTCTGGGGGCTACACAAAAGTGGCCGGTTGGGATCATAAACCTAATAACTAGGGTCCATTTTTTGGGTAATTTGGTTAAGGAGAGGCTTCAATGATTGGATGAACCAATATAAATATAAATTATTTGTTTTAAAATCCAACATTATGACAACCCTGGTCTCTATTTCAAATTAACCCGTGATTTATTACATAATATCACACTTAATAAAACCGAGAAGATAGATATTTATAATGTATTTGAGAATTCATTAAATATCATGAAATATTAAATTTGGGAATACATCTTTATTGTTGAAAACATATTTAACATGATAATTAAATTCCACGAAACAAACATCTACATGGGAGAACCTAGGGATAGACATAAGAAATCGGTGAGATATAAATCCCTATAAAGAAATAAACAGTAAATTACATGAAACATGTAATACATGTTAGAAAATAGAAATATAAATGGGACATAAAAGTGGTAGCAACCAAAAACATGATAAATTAGGTCTTATATAGAATGATAACATAAAATAAAACATGCGAATAGTTGAAACAACTTAAAATACAACATCATTAACATAAGTAGAGGATAAATCCCAAGACATCATGATATAAAAAGTCCCACAAATGAATAAATATTACTCCCTAACCCAGTGTTACATCTCATGAGACTAAACATTACCCCAAGCATTGGATCAGTGTATAATTCTGGTCGCACCTATCAATATAATTTAATTCTCATTCTTAAGGGCCCCACATATGTTATACAACATTGATTCATTCATCATCATATTTTATTCCACAATAAATCACCATGGAATACATATATGTAAGTCTCAAGTTAACTTAATATATCATTATAATGTTGAAAACCATTGATAGGAAATGGATGTGGTATTCACTACACTGTTTTCTTGGCATAGAAAATCACAGTGAAATTTTGATAGCATAATGTCCTCACTTAATGATTCATTAAATGGTTTGATGATAGATAAAGGGGTATCTCATAATTTTATAATAAAATGGACCATAATAGGGACATGGAAAAACATATCCCTATATTATTAATTTGAAATAGAAGGAAATGATACTAAAGAAACATGAATAAATAAGAGAAGGTAAGGATCCCTTACCTTGATATTATGACACTAAATGCTTGGGACGGTGTTCTTTAAAGGTTTGGGGAACGATGGGGGAACTATTGGGAAGGTATAGTAGAGTAAAGACATGATTCAAGTTTTTTTAGTGAATATAAATGAGAGCATGGTTATGTTTATATAAAAATTATTGGGGAATTCTGTATTTTTTCTCAATCAAAGGTTTTTCACTCTATATAATAGAATAAACCAAACCACAATCCTTCCCATTTTTTTACCATGGTTTCTACAGAATACGTTTAGTTATAACTATTTTACATGACCAAGGGAATAAATAAATAAAATAATACTATTGTTGATGTGGAAGTGAATTATACTCTTAAATTAATTAATTTAAAACATGAAAATATATTTTATGATTTGGAGGATTCACAATGGATTTATAAAATAAGTTAAATAAATATAAAATAATATTATATTAAATAGAAATAGTCTAGTATTTCATATAAAACTGTTATAGTATTAATTTCATCACTTTTGGGTCATTATGTTGTCATAATACACATAGTATATTTATACGGTATATAATTTTTACCCAAAAATTTTATTATCTAAAAAATTAATTAAAAATTCACAATTGGATAATATTAACATTATTATTCCTAAAATTATATTCATCTCATCAAAATAAATTCCTAAATATGTATTTTATCATTTTTAAAATAAAAATCAACATTTATTAAGAAATTTTGAGTTTTTATATAATATTAGTTTTTGAACCCTTATGAAAATTACTTTTGAAATCATTAAAATTATATGTGAATTCATATTTAATAAAATTATTTAATAATAATATTTTACGGATGAATTTATTATTTCAAATGTCCATTAATTCTTCAACATGAAATTCTAAAATGAATTTGATTAATAATTAAAAAAATTCATTTTGTGTTTTATTCTATAAAAAAATCATTTAAAAATTAATGTTAAGAAGAATAAATTAACAATATTATATTTAAAAATATAAAAAATACTAATTTTATTATAGTCTTCATATATATTCCCTAGGTACACCAATAAACACCCTATAGGTATGGTGTGCGATAGAGATACATTTATGTGGTGGTTTGACCTACATGGTTTGGGAAGTGATCTTAATGAGATTAAGCTTCTCCCATAAATATTTTCATGCAATGCATAAGTTGTTCGATCTCATCTTTGGCTTGGTCAATGGAAAATCCTTTTGATTATATCTCCCTTAAAATCTCTAATAAATAAGCTTCATATGGTATGATCCTATTGGTTAATCCAATCACTTCCTTATTCATTTTCGATAGGTTTTGTTAAAACCCTATATTTATACTAATCATATGATCACAGTTTGGGGGCTATATTAGAAAAAGTAATGATTATTAATTCTATTTCAAATTTAAGAGGATATAATAAAACCAAATTATTACATGTGTCTTTTATAACCATAATACTAAATAATATATCAGATTCAATCATAAGGAGAACTTTATTTTAAAAATTCTATTCATTATAATATTACCCCTTTATAATTTTTTCCATTTAAATCTTCATTCCCAAACTAAAATATATTAGGTTAATTTCGTTTTATCACCTCATATAGTTCATGAATTTCTTCATCAAACTTGTGTTTTTTCACATTACTTTGACAAAGTGGATTGTGTTATTCCATATAATATTGTCTCTCTGATAAAAGATATTCACTGTATACTCATTATATGATAGATCATTCTATAATAGTACCACCTCTAGATTGATTACATATGAGGGGTTTGGTATATACAACCTAAAGGGGATCATGGAATACACCATGTACATGATAGAGGTTTGGTGTGAATTCTTGTTTTTAGGCCACCACTCTAATGCGATAAAGAAACTAAAAGGGGATGATGCATCTTAGAATAAGAATTACCTTATTCCCAAATCTAATTTCTTTCTTCCATGGAGACATGTAGTGGAATACCTTTTTTCTTATAGAAAATACTCGACCAATTATATTATTGTTCGTATAACTCTTTTTTTGACACTAATCATCCTTGAGGTTTTACTGAATGGTCCTTACAATTTCTCTCCTTTACTCAACCCTTTTGGGATTAGGGGTTTATATTCCCCAACATCATCCCAACATATGGGTTCTATTAAACACATCCCATAAAGGTATTCATAGAGTTACATTTGGATGCTTTTTTTGAAAATGTTATGGTTTGAGGACTCAACTAGATGATGATGTTGAATTTATCCTACTTTAAATTAAATTGAAAATTATAACAATATTTCCATAAGTTTTTTGACAGTATAATTAGAATGGAAAACCATTTTATGGTGTTATATCGTACTAATGTTTCATTCGGTATTTCAAGAATGTTGGAGAATCTTCCAGAACATTGAGATACATCATCTAACTCGATCATATACAATCAATAGTGATGTTTCGGGATACCTCGCCACTTCTCTAATGTATGTTCATATAAGGTGATCAAGTGAGAAGACCCATCAAATTATAATCAATTGAACATTCCTTAGAAGATAATCCACCACATCCCAAAACAAAATTATTTCCTCTTGATTTTTTGGATGACTAGTGGAAAATTCCACAGTGATGTTTTCCCATTTCCATGTAGGTATGAGTAATGGTGGCACCATCCCCTTAGTTTTCTTTCTTTCTACCTTCAATTTCTAACATTCAAGACATTTTGATGTATATTTTGTTATCTCATTCTTCATATTGACCCATCAATGGTTCTATCAAAGATCACAATATGTCATTGTGATTCCTGGATTTATAGAGTAATTTGACCTAGGTGCATCATTCAACATCTCCTGATTTAACTCATAATTTGATGACAACATATTCATGAACCAAATCATACAACTCTTTATTAATTAATATTAAACTTCAATTATTTTCAATTTCATATAGATTTCACTTTATTATGAATTCCTATATCTTATTTTTAAGAATATTTTATATTAACCAAAATTGATGATTGAGAAATAATTTGTGAATGGATTGATGATGATCCATACTCTTTATTTAACACATCAACAATATCCAAATATAATAAGATCTGATCCCTCTCAATTCTAATAAATGATATAATTGATTGATCCTATCTACACATGCAATATGCCACTTTATTTACATTCCCAGGAAAGTAGTGAATTGATAATTCATATTCCTCTATAATTAATAACCATATTTTCTCATGAATATTCATCTCTTTCTGTGTGAATATATTTTTCATGTTTTTTTATTTGTATATATTTCACAATTCTCCCAAAATAGATAACATCACCATATTTTCGAAGAAAATATCACTAAAACATACTCTAGATCTTCTGTTGGATAGTTTTGTTCATGAACATTCAACTATCTTGTATCATAGGAAACCACATTTTAATTTTTTATAAATAAGAATCTCAATCCCTTCTTTAAAGAATCATTGAATACTATGAAATGTTTTCTACTTGTAGGTAGTGTGAGTATAGGTGCAGGGGTAAGACACATTTTAAACACCTTGAATATATCTAAATATTCATAATTCTAGGAAATTTGGAATCCCTTTTGAGTTATCTTGGATAGAGGATTTGAAAATGGAAATAAATTTATCACAAATCGTTGATTATACCCTGCTAATTCAAGGAAACAATGTACTTTTATCACAAATGTTGGATACAACCACCCCTTAGTTGTATATTTTCATGAAGGGTCCACATATATGCCATTTATTTTTATAATATTCCCCTTGAATGGGACTAAATTACACTATAACTCACATTTTTAGTGTGTTTAATAAAGCCTATCTTTTCTTATGGTTTTTATCATAGTTCTCAGATGATCATCATGCCCCTCCTACCCTTTATTTCGAATTATATTAGAATATCATCTATGAATTCTACCAAATTTTTTTAGGTTACATATAAATACTATATTAATCAATTACATGATTATTTA
The DNA here is from genome assembly GCA_963277665.1 of Viscum album. Taxonomy (NCBI): domain Eukaryota; kingdom Viridiplantae; phylum Streptophyta; class Magnoliopsida; order Santalales; family Viscaceae; genus Viscum; species Viscum album. The sequence goes on from OY728151.1 coordinate 599,778,969, forward strand.
TTAATAATTAATGTGTTCTAATGTATTTATTATGAACTAAATGTTCTTATATCTTGTACAAAAATAAGTCTTGTTGATATTCACCTTCTTTATAGTAACATGGTAATATTCTGCTCGAAGATCCACCATAGAGAATTAATGTGATCTATCTAGTTTATTGAAAAATTAATCAATATTAGTTATAATATAAATGTTCATTATAATGATATTTTTGCGCTATTGATAATCAAGTCAAAGGTACATTGACCCGGCATTCCTCTTGATGAAGAGGACAAGCGTACCCCAAGGTGAAGAAAATGTGCATATAAACACTTTTTCTAAATTCTACTATAGTTTTTTATTCATATCCTCAAGTTAAAAAAATTTTATTCTATGTGGATTCGTGGTTAATGGAAATTCCCAAGGTATAATATTGATTTAAAATTAATCATCTAGATCCAATATAACACATGGAAATTCTTCGGGAAACACCTCAGTGTATTCCCTTACAAGTAACATGTCCTTAATGATAATTCATTCATTATACACATAATATTATCTATATAATCTTAATCATAGGGACATAATATTCATTATTTATATGTTTGTTCTAAATAATATTCAACCACCACATTTCACTTGTAAAAAACTGGAGGTCGATTCACTATAAAGAGAGTGATTTCCTTCTCATAAAAATTTATGTTGTCTAAATATAGGTAAATCCTTTCTATAATAATAATTTCATCAAATTCCACCAAAGGGAGTATGACAATGTTATCTAAGAAGTTATAACCACAACTTCTGATAGGGTAGGATTTATATACTTGGGATTTAATAATTTCCCCATTTTTATTTGTCACTAATAACTATACTTCTTTGACTTCGGTTGTTTTGTATAATTATACTAAACTATAGTTATATAATAGAATTAATATAACTAGAATCAAAATATTTGTTTGGTATTTTTTAATGAATAACTAGATTACCTACCACCAATTCATTTTCTAGATCCACCTCTACATTTTTTATGGAAAATATTACCATTGTTTCCTTTGAGGTTGTTGGTTGTATCCGAAAACACTTGGGTTTGGGAATTTGTTTTATATGTTTCCCGGTTCTTTGTAATTAATGAAATTAACAATGTGCTAAGGGTTGATCAGAAAAATCCTCTTCTGCAATACTATAGTGGGTTTCTCTTTCCCAAAATCACTTCCTTCGCGCCCTTCCTTCCCAAACCTAAATCATTTCCTCGTCCCCCTATGGTAATTAACAATGTGTTTCTTTCTAATCGTTTGACAAGTGGGATGTTGAAATTTCAGGGAACCATTGTATTTTACCTTCATACATCTACAATTAATCACCCCTTTCCAATTCTTATCAATATGATACCCTTAGGATTCATATATCTCCATTTGAAATTTTATGTCACATAAGATAATTTCAGCATAAATTTCAAAGTCTTGGATATCTAGGGATCTTCATAGACTCGGTTTTATCCCACTAATGATGTGTACAACCATGAATTTTTGGTTAATGACAATACTGGTGGCCTGTCATGCATGTATCATGAAGTTTTCCTCGTAAACCCTGATAGATTCATCATCTTATTTCTTGAGGGAAATGAAGTCAATTTCCCTTTTTTAGAGATTTCAAGACAGTATTTTTTTCAAAAAAAATTATCCTGAATACCTTCCACCCCATCAATTCAATATCTTCTTTATGATTCATATTCCTAGTTAATTTCCACCCATGATCATATTCTTCCTTCATTTGATAAATAGACAATGGATCCCACTGTTTCTAAGAATGTTCTAGTATGTATAAGTTGTTCACAATGGAGTTGATTGATTATTCCATGATTAAGTGATTATATGATCCATTGAAAATCATAGGCCTTTCTCAAAAAAGGATCTCAATTGAAGATTTTTATTTATTTTGGGGAATTCGGAACACTTCTTGATATTGGATTACATTCATAACATGGGTCAGCTGAAAGAGAATCATCACAAAGTTCTCGATTCCCTCTCCTATCTGGTTGGGCACCACACTGAGGCAGTCATCACATTTTCAGTATCATATATTTTTTACCATATTTGGCTAATTTCTAGCCATTGTGTAGAATATTGGGAACAATAGGGACGATTATTTTTATAATATTAAACACATTAATGATTAAAAAATAAAATTAAATAGATAACCTATAAATTACATGCGTTTCATTAACTTATTAATTTTTTGTCTTCAATCTATGTTGTCTACGATTTATTTCTTAGAATATATTCTTAAGGGTATTTTTTATTCCATTAATAGTGGTTCCTAATAATCTTATTAATTTACCGAAGAATATCACCTACAAGTGTAAAAACTAGTGTGCATTAAGTCCCATTGTTGTGTACCAGTTCCAGGTTGAGTATATCTCAACATAGTGTTTCCAGGTTTAACCAATATGTATTTATGTGCTAGAGCCACATCTAGTTTTAGTATATAAACATTGATTTATTTTCTTGATAAACTAACTACAATATTCTTATTCAAATTTATGGATGTTTTCTTATACATAGTGTTATCCCAATGGGTTTCTCTTATGTTTTCTAATCATACTCTCAAAAATTACAAAATTTTTCCTTTGATACCAACTATGACAACCCTAATATTTACTTCATAATAATACAGGATATATTTCATAATATTTCACTTAATCAAAACATGAATATCAAGAAGTCTATTGTGTTTGGGAATTATGTAAATTAAATAACAACTTAACATGGATAATACATTAATGCAATTTAAAACTTCTTTTACATGATCATAATATTCCATGAAACTTAAATTTTCATGAAATAACTAAGGGATATACATAAGAAATGGGCGATATATAAAGAAAAGTAAGGGAATATATATTAAATAACTAGAATTATTTAATACATGTTATAAAATAGTAATATCAATGGGACATAAATGGGTTAAGAGGAATAAACATGAAACCTTAGGCATGATATAGCATAATAAAATAAAATATACATGGGAAATGCAGAAACAACATAAAACCCTACATCATAATCATAGGTTGAGTATAATAGCCAAGAATTCATGATGGAAAAATTAACATAAATGAATAAAGATTAATCCAGGTCCCAATGTGATGTATCATGAGTCTAAACATTAAACATTTCATTGGGGAGATATATAATTTTTTTTCACATCCATGAATTTTATTCATTTTCATGCTTATGTGTGCCACATAGATCATACAACATGGATTAAATCATCATAATATTTTATTCCATGATCAAAGTTTGTGTAATAAATAAATATTATTCCCATTTCAAATATGTATACTTTTAAAAATGTGCACACCCTTTATATTAAATGGAAATTTTATTCACTACTAAATTGTTTTGGGGTGGAGAATCACAGTGAAATTTTGACAACATAATGGTGTCACAAAAAAATTATAAAATAGATTTATGAATGATGAAAGAGTATCACATAAAAGTAAAATAAAAATTAATTGTGATATATAAAAGAAGAGACCAAAATTCCAAATTTTAAATGGAAGGATAAAGATAATAATGAAATTTGAATAAATAAGAGAGGGTGAGGATCCATTGCCGTATGAGTGTGACTCCTAATGATTGGGAGTGGATTCTTGAGAGTATGGGGTCACATTGGGAGGACTCTAGGGTAGCTCTAGTAGAGTAATTAGATTCTCAATGTATTTTTAGTGAAGAGAAATGGGAGACTCTTTTGTTTTTTCTTGGAAATGAGGGGGAATTTCTTATTATTTCACAAACATAGGATTTTAAGAGAATATAATAAAATAATTAAGACAAAAAACATCCAATTTGTTTTCCCATGATTTCTACTAAATTGAGGTGGAATTAATTATATATATATATATATATATATTAACATAATAAAACAATAACCTTGTAGATTTGTATGTGAGTCATACACTTAAATAAATGACTCTAAAACCATAAAATACATTATATGTTTAAGAGGATTCACAATAGATTTAAAAATTTAGGGAAATAAAAAAAATTAAATTAAATTGAAGGAAAAACATAAAATTTTTCATGGATACGCATTATAGTGTTTATTACATCAGTTTCGGTTCATTATGATTTCATAATACAAACTGTATATTTATATGATATTAAATTTTGATCCGAAAATTTTATTATCACTGAAAATTAAAAAATATATAAATTATAAAATATTGAAATTATAATTCAAAAAGTATTATTTATTATATAAAACTAATTTCTAAAATATTTTTATTTTCAGTTTTAAAATATATTTGATATTTATTGAGAAATAATATGTTTTTTTATTATAATTGTTTTTGGACCCTTGGAACAATTACACATTACTTCATAAAAATTATATGATAATGTATATTTAATAACAATTATTTAATAATAATATTTTATTATTACATTATTTTTTTCAAATCAATTAATTCATAAAAATAAACATCTTAATTGAAATTGAATACTTGTAAAAATGAAATTTCTATTTTACTATATAAAAATAGAACTCATTTATAAGGAAACAATAAGAAGAAAATATTTACATTATTCTATAGAAAAATATAATATACATATTCATATTAGTATTGTTTTGATGAATATCCCTTTAATACACCATTAAATTCCTTAAGTGTTTGGTTCATGATGGCGAGACTTTCATGGTGTGGTTTAGAGTATATGAATTTGGTCATGATCTAGATGAGAATGAACATTTCCTACAAATTATTTCTCTAATAAAAAAGATTTTAGATCTCATCTTAGGCTTGTTCAAGTAAAAATACCACTGCTTTTATCTCTATCATATGCTCTGGTAAACATGCTTCATAGGCTATGATCTTATCAGTTGAGGTTACTAGTTCCTTTGTTTGTGTCAATTTGATTCGTTAAAACCCTCAATTTATACTAATCAAGTGATTATAGTTCAATGGATATATTATCGAATTTAATGTTTCATTATAGTATTTTAATTAAGTTACGATATAATTAAAATAAATAAGTACATGTTTTTTCTATAAACATAACTCATAATAATACATTTTATTCAATTATAAAGGGAATTTTAATTATAAAAGTTCAGGTTGATACATACATATTGGAATATGTGTATTTTTTTCAAATATTGTTATCAAAATTAAATCTTTTTCATGAAAGAATCAATGAAAAATCCCTACACTCCTATGAGTGGTGATTGTGGGAGTAACAAGTGATAATTAATTATTAATGGTGTGTCATAAAATCATCAAACATTTGGGTTCTACATTATTGACATACCAGTTGGTTTGTTTGGATAGAGTAGTTCTATGACTAGAGACTAGGTATAATGAACCATAACTCACACTCCCAGATCAATTAAAAAAATCATAGACAATACATTTCTTACATTTAGGGTGATAATTTTGACCCAAAATTTTTCATCCAACCCATAAAACATCAAAAAAAGAAAATTTATATCACTGAAATTCTTGAGGAACATTTTTTTACAGTTTTATAGAATTAGGAAATACTCTTACTTACGAAATACCCAATTTTTTGAATGATAATTTCTACCAATTGACTCATTATTTATTATTTCATATTAAGATTTCACCACTATCGATATGAAATTTCTTCTTGACATAATTCATTCAACCTTATTATTGATATCTTGGGGGAAAAGAAACATAATAAAGGTGAGCCCAAATGCTTCATAAAGAATAATTTACTCATTGAAAACTGAATTTCATAAGTGAACATAAGAATAACATAAGGGTATGCCACCATAATAAAAATTTGTGAGTATAACATACAAATATTAATACCCATCAATATGAGGATCATAAAATATGGAATCATGACATAGAGATTTATTAAAGGAAATATTCCTAATTATAAATAATTAAGATCCATGTTACATCAATCCTGGTAAAATTAAACATTATAAATCCATATAAAGAAATGATAAAACATATCAGTTTCATAGATCAACATCTCCTAGAACCCTTACCAGAAACTTACAAATTGGAATAACCATATATAAAACATCAAATATAATTATTAGGATAACATAATATTTACCCAATGCATTAGAATTCTATCTGCATGAAAACATTGTAAAATCTATAATGGGTCCAGCAAATTCTATCTTGGAGAACACATCATATATAATGACAAAAAACCATAACATGAATAAATTACAGAGATATTATTTCATAAAACTCATAGAAATATTTTTTTATTTTATATCCTGACCAACCTATGAAAAAGAAATGTGTTTTTTTTCAATACATTTGAAATGATATTATCCAATTTTGATAAAATTAGTAAAATAAATATATGATTGCAACATAAATAACCATTGGAAGAGAAACAGATTCTAAAATGATCTCTTTGAAACATAATTAACCAGTGGAAAAGAAAAAAGTTGTATAACAATCTATTTGAAACAAAATTACCCCATTCAAATAAAGAATAATGATGGTATCAATACCATGTATCCCTAGTTTAGGATAATTATATACAAGTGTTTTTGATGTTGATGAAGGTAAATACCATTAATAGATCATTTCAAACATTATTGAGAAAAATACCCTTTTCATTTTGAAAATAATATTTTAAAACAAAAAAAATATTAAAAAAAATTAAAAATGGGTATAAATGTCTTTAATATATAATTTTAAAATGGTTAAAATAATTTTTTAAGAAAAATTTTGAAAAAAATGTTTTTAGAAGAAACCGGATTTCCAATCTAATATAGAATTAATGTGGAATTTTTTTTGAAAAATATATTCTCAAAATTATTATTTACAAAAAAGTGAATGAAATAAACTATTAGATGAAAATATAATTAATATCTAGAGTATAAAAAATTAATTAAATTCATGAGATATGGGTGATACTATCTATTTATTGGAATCATGATCATAAATATTCCCGTTAACAGAGGAGAATGGAACATATAACTCTTACAAGTTTGGTATCTTTGAATAGTAATCCGTATGAAATAATTACATTGAATGAAACATAAATTACCATGAGTATAAATAAATCATTTAAATTATTTGATAATGTGGATGTATATAAAACTAATAAAATAATATAGTTTCATAACAAGACATAAGATTCCAGGAAATAAAATTGTGAAAAAAATACCTTTCAGCTTTGGTATCTTTGAAAATGTAAACCCACTAAAATAGATAGATCCAAAAATAGATATGTAAATCCCCATTAAATTATTTAACATAATAATAAAATACATTAATATTTTTTAAGTATAATAAATATGTGGTGGATATTTCATACATCTCATAAAAATAAAAGTGAGATAAGAAAAACCCTTATCATCAGTCGGACATCTCACATGTATCTTAATCATCAAAGATTACAAAAAATATTTAATTAAATAATTTATTTATAGTATTTTTAATTTATATTATTAACTTTATTTCACTTATTGAAATTTTATACTTAATTAATTAATCAATTTAGTTTACGTTGGATGTTTTTATGATACCAGACATGAGTTTCAAAAATGATTTTTGTAGGTTGACTTTGGTCAATGTGGTCATTATTTAAACATATTAAGAATAATATTAATAATTTAATTATCATATTTATACTTTAATTATAATTTTTTAAAAAATAATTAAATATGTTAATGTGTAATTAACTAACAATAATATCATGGATATGTTAGTTTGTACAAATGCATGAGTAACATTTACATTATCCTATAGTCAATATAGAAAAAGGGAAGCCAATATTTCATGTATTTTATAATGATATTAATATCATAAATAACATATCATTTGATTATACATACTTATATATAAAATTTCTATGGTTTAGGGGTGAAAACGTATCATATCACTTTATGGAGGCTGTAGTCCACACCTTTAAGAATGTCATCATCAATTTTATCAATAAGTGAAAAATGTAAATAAATATCATATTTCCAAAATGATAAATATGGATTTAATATCATAAAAATTTCATTTATATTAAATATATTTACTATATTTTTCGTATTACCGTCCATAAAATAGGATACAAAAATAGAATTATATAACTTTGTGCATCAGTATTCCACTATACACAGGATTAGTGTTATCGTATCCCATGTGGAATAGATCATAAAAGGGTATATATGATATTATGACACTATAGTTATAATTATTTATATATATCATATAAAGTCTTTATATCCATCATCATACCAAACCATGATATGTTATAAATAAATAATGAAAAACATTGTTTCGTGAGGTGGTAGTCAGTTGTACACATGAATGACGATTGCATAACCAATTTTATGAAAAAAATAGTTATAGGTTATACTATTAACATAAAAAATTATTGTAAATTTAATATAATGAGTTTATTATATCAATGTGATATAAGAATAATTTATGGATGTTGAGAATGAATTTAAATAAATTCACTTTTTTATTAACATTAAATCTATTGATGTGCCCTCTATATGTTTAAACTAAATACATCAATGGTTAGAATTATCTAAAAAATGAGGCTTCTTCGATGTAGATAGGGGTGTTTGGAATTTATTTTTTTAGTTTCTGGGTGAGCCTAATTGTAATGACCCAAACATTTATGAATATAATTTCTCCCTTCTTATAGTAACTTCATATTTTATAAATCACATATAATAACTTATGTACCATAATTGAAACATTATAAATGAACAATTAATGAAATAAAAAGTATTTCTAGATGTTAATGAACCACTACTGATTAAATAGTAACATGACCATATGAATTTTAATATGACCCTTATTAAAATTAAACCAACAAAATGAATAGGAACCTCATCCAATAAGGTATATATAAATTTTTTTCATCTTATAAGTGAAAATATTATATAATAGTATAACTAAATATTTAAAAAATTGTTAATTAAGCATTGGTATTTTGTAAGTCATAAATATTCACCTATATTATTATAATTATATTAATAATTTGAATGATAATTTATTTTCATAAAATATATTCATAAATTAATATTTTTATGTCTCATGATTTTAAGATAATTTTATTAGACCTTAAGTAATTTTTCAAAGTGTTACAATTTTTTTTTATAATTTTAGAATCTGTATTTTCCAGGTAATTAGTGATTTTAATTAATAATTAAATTTTCCATATTTATAAAATAATTTTCATAAAATTGAGTTCATTTTTGAAATCTACATGTCAAAAAATGGTTATGTTTAATTTTTGGGATTCGTATGAAATAAATGAATTTTTTATGAATATTAAAATATGATAATGCTCGATAAATGATAAATACAAGCATATTTTTAGTCATTATGGATGTAAGGCTTATTTAAGCACCATAATATCGAATAATCCTTAATTATAGTAATATAGTTAGAGATAATTGTCAAACTACTAATAATAATCTAATGAATTAAATAATGAGAAAAACCCACTCTGCTCTACTACAAATACCACCCCTCATACCCTCTTATCCTCACACCTATCAAACATTGTGCCTTGCCCAAATTCTTCCAAAAACCATTCCCTATACCATTCCAAACATTAAATATCTCTTGGTCTCATCAAAAGTAAATTTTTAGTTTCCTTACGTTGGATATCAATAGAAGGATTCAAGAGGTAAATTCTCTCTATTTTTATTTTATTTTCCATTCAATTTTTTTTTATTTTCTCCTCACCTCCCATCATATGAATGAAATTATAATTACAATACATAAATATAATATAATAATATCATGTTAATGGAATATACGTTATTAAAATCATCCATCTCAATCATTTATAATAAAAATAAAATTATTGCCCATGATGTGTCAATTTACAGACATCGTGGGTGATGCACATTCATTTTCCTCAAATTCCTTAAAGGATATTAATAATTTCATTAATTGGTTGAAAATATATTATAAATTGTATATTATAACTATATTTATTTTATGTAACTAACTTATAAACATAATACTAAATGATTAAACAAAACGAGTTCATTATGATAAAAAAACAACTAAAATTAACCTAAAACAATCATAATTAACTATTATCTAAAGACTCATCCTAATAAACTATAACCAAAGTCTTTGTAAGAAAATTTAACCATATATATGATCATTCATGAAATATAATAAAAATTTTGGATATTTTTGAACATGTTACAAAAACTTCCATTCAAGTATACAACAAAATCGATAATGAAAACCATAAAAATGAATGCTCTCGAATGATGAAATTGAAATCTATAACTCATTTAAAATACCATAAATGAACTCAATAAAACAAAAATTAATTAAATTAATGTATAAAAGGTTTATTATTTTTTAATTAACCAATCTAGTCAGATTATATAGGATAATAAAGTGAATAAACCATTTGGACTCAATGTAAGGTGAATTCTTGAACCCTACTCTCTTTCTTTGTGTTTTCCATCTTTCACACAATTTTAAGTATATATATTACTTAAATATCATTTATTTTTCATTATATTACCTTTTATAGGATATAAATTTTTTATAATTATGTTTATGAAAAAAACAAATTTTTCCAAAAGGACTCTTCTTTCAAAAAACACACCTTTTACTTGTAGAGATTGTTTCTTCTTCACTCAAGGTTGATGATTCAAGTAAGTTACTCCCTCTTACAATTGGGAACCACATTTTTAGGAATTTATTCTTATAAAATTAAACACATTACTTTCCATGTTTTGTTTTCTGTTCATTATTGATACATGTTCTATGTGGGATGTATGATAACGTAAATGTTATGATGTGATGGGTGTGCCCAGAATTATAAAGGGCAGCGTAAATGTAATGATGTGATGGGTGCCCCTAGAATTAAGTTGAAATACAATGCATTAGTTAATGTAAAGAACCTAATGACAAAAAATTACATATCCTTGAACATTATCTTATATTTTTTCACATCTATTTGGGGTATTTAACCATTAATAATGAAGTTTCATTTTTATGCATTGCCACATTCTATGTGTTTTCTTATTGATTCCTCTCGTGTTTATGGTCTTATTCCTACATTATGATGATTATTATAGTTACCCAATGTTATATATGGTTCTAATTTTACCAATACACTGATCCTTTTGATCATCAATGTGTAATGATTTTATGTTAATTTTAATTATAATGATTTATTAATAATATAGGAAAATACAGGGTCGCCATACAAATGGCTTGATAGGTTTGATTATATTAGGGGAGTGAATGCCCTTTTATAGTTGATGCAGAGTGGTATTCTTGTAAATAATAAATTGTATTCACTACAGGTAGGTCATTATTACTAAAAGTGTCCCCGAGAAATGTAATTAACGGTTTTTAGGGATGATATGATTGATCCACACCTCCACCACATAATGATACAAATTTTTAAGCATATTTTTCATTAACTCTCATGTTTAATTCCTTTTTTGATTTTGGGTTTTCACAATGGAAACTTATTTTCTATAATAAGTAATTTATTTACTAAGATAGACTTAACATGATCCTTATTAGATAATATTTACCAACTAATTATCCATATTAAATCCAATTTATTAAATAAAAAACAAATTTGGGTAGGAAATTAATTTTAATAGAACATATTGTAATGTGAAAAAATAGAAATTTACACTTTACCACAATAACAATGTTTTTTTTTACCTATTACGTGTTATTATATTAATTATCAAAGAAAAGATTCTCCAAAATGACACTTATTTGATATTTACAATCATTTTAAAATCACTTGAAAGAAGATATGATTTTTTTATTTTTTAATCATTTTAAAAAATAAAATTTATTTTAACATAATATTAATGTCAATTTTGATATTAATAATATAATTTGAACATAAAAAATATCATGATAATTATATAATTTAAAATATTTATACTATCTTGAGTGTAAAATGATATATTAATATAATAAATTAATCTCCAATAATAATTCACTCAATTTACTTCACTTTCAATTAATTTGGTATCATTTATATCATTTAATTGCTAACATAATAATTACTACATTGGAATTTCCTATGATTTTTAATTATTTCATCTATAAAATATAAATATAAACTATTAGGATGAAAAAAACTAATTTATCTTATAAAATAATATCTATAACTGATCATATGATGTTTTTTACCTATCCCATAGTATTATTGAAATTAAAATAAGGAAAAGTATATTTTTCTTTGTTCTCATTACTTATCACAATATATGGGTAATATTTAAAGAAAATTGGAAAAAAATCGATAAATTAGATACATTAAATAAAATTTCTAAATATAATCATTCAATAAATTAATGATAATACTTTCTGTTGCTTTCACTCTTATCATTCTAGTATTACCCCCTAGAAACCGATTTTTATCTTTACTATGGTAATTAATTTTTTATGCATTTACTATTAAAATTTTTGAAAACATTGGTTGACCATATTAATGATTTAGAATTATACTAGTTCCCAACATTGAATAAATTTTTGAAAATTTAGTTCAGTTGAGTAGAAATTAATTACTTAACCTTAGCCTGAGACACATTGTGATACATAAGGACTTAAAAAGATACTTTTTTAGGAAAAATGATTCAATATTTATAATATGATTAATAAATATACATGTATGAAACTCAATTAATAATTAAATATATGTAATCTATAAATATAATTTTAAAAAATCTCCATTATATATTATTTTAATTAATTAGAATGGAAAAACTTAATGCATATTAGAACTATTTTTAGAAAAATCTTTTTGAGTAAAAAAAATTATACTAAAAACTTATATAAAATTGATTCAATCTAATTATGAGGGATAAATATAACTAAAAATACTTAGGTTGCATGAAAAATTATTCAAAACATATCAATTCTCTCATATTACTTAATTTATTGAAATAAAAATATTTTTTAATAAATTTTTTATTTTACACTATTATATGAAAAAACAAGATTTTTTGAAAAAAATAATAAAATTTCACCCAAATTAATTTTTTATATTCTGATTCTAAATATAATAATCATTTTATCAAACAATTTTTCTAAAATAATAAAACATTGACTATAATATTTTTTTTCATGAAAAGAAAAAACATTCTTTTTTGAAGAAAACATATTTTATAAAAATAATATCACTTTAATAAAGGATGATTTATTATTTACTAAAAGTATATCAGTTATTTATATTAAGTATGAAATTTATATGTATATATATATATATATATTTATTTTTTTCATAAATTAATTATTACTATTCAAACCCACTAAATTAATGTCTACGTTATATCGATAATAAATATCATGGGTCTTTTAAGTTCATTGTTTCATCTTGAATATGCTATAAAACATAAAATATTTTATTTGCATGTAATATGTGCTAAATTGTGTGATGTGTGTAATGAATGTTAAAAACAGTGTTGTGTGTACTACAAGATAAAAAAAATATTTTGTTTCTTTTATGTTACATAACACAACTTCTTTCTTATTTTTAAATTGTTGGGATGATACATCATCCACCCCTTTTAATAAATTGCATCATCAAAATTGAAGCTTTATCTCATTAATGAAGGAAGGATATCATAAAATCATTTTTTAACGCACATCATAAAAGTGTTAATATAAAATCCTATCCATAAGAGAGAATTGTCACGACCTGTCCCCCAGGTCCCGTGTCGTGACTACCCTAAGCCCGCCTTCCATAGGCCGGGGGCTGGAGAACAGCACCAAAGGTGTAAATCCCTAATACTGGGAAGGCGTTCCATTTATAAAGAGTAACCACACACAACAATGTATAAGCTGGAAGAAAAACACCAAGAAAAATTGTTTAGCAAGGAGTACTGAAAAGAAAAAGGGGTCTGAATACAAGCCCGACTGAAAAAGTACAAGTACAAATAAAAAGGAAAAACAGTTGAAACATGAAAAGAAGCTCCCGGAATGACCACCACAGATCCTACCATAAGGGTGCGTATAGATAGCCTCCTTAGGACACCACGTCCTTCAGTCCTCCGTGTACCGACTCATCGTAAGGTCCACCTCCGGGTATCGTCCTTTCCTAGTGCTCTCAGCCTCCGTCAGCATTGTCCATCATCTGCATCAAACACAACGAGGTGCAGGAATAGCCCATGTAGGGGTGAGTATAACGATACTCAGTAGGGACCCCGAGACCACCAAGGTCTCTTAAAATACACCGAGAATAAACCCCAGAGTATGAAATCAATGGATAACCATTACATAGGTATATGACCATACATATACCTAAGTTATCAAGTAACCCATCTTAATCAGGAGGAAAATACAGAAGTCACTGAATCATCTCACATAGGTATACAAATTTTGTAGAGAGATGGAGATGATTAGATGTAGCCACTAAATCATCTATACTATCAGACCCACACAGGATCCAAGACCAGCGATTAGAACTATCGGACCCACACAGGATCCAGGAACATTAGTCGAAGTTGTCGAACCCACATAAGATCCTGGACCAACGGTTAGTACTGTTGGACCCACACAGGATCCAGGAATAGTCGTCAGTGCACAACCAACCTCAGGGTTTCCACAAATCATGCTTGATTCCGGGAGGGTCTACTCCTCAAGAAAAGAGTCGATACATCAACTTCCAAAAATTCCCACGAATAAGTATCTCGGAGGTCTTCCTCATCAAAGGAGTCTCAACACAACACACAGTGCGTCAATAAGACACCTGGTCTGTGAGTTATTAAGCTTTTAGTCCCAGGGGCCTAGTTGGATTCATGTACGATCCAACCTGACTATTTCTCAACAATACCCCAAGCTCTAGTGGGGTATACTCAAAAGTACCATCACGCTCCAAGTATTCTAGTGCTGCTGAAGATTCGTCAAACGGACATCCGGTGCCAAAAATATGGCAAAAGAAATTAAAAGATCTATATTAGGCCTAGGTCAGGTCCGACCCGGTTGGACCGACTCGGTCCAACCCAGTCTGGGTTAACCCGGTCAGACTCGTTGGTTTTGACCTGACCCATCGGGCGGATCAGCCCGTTAGGTTCAGCTTGGTCCACTAGGCCCCGGCCAAACAGACTACGAGGGCGGTTCGACCTGGAGGTCGCCGCGTAGGCCGCTCAGGCGACTCAGCCCAGAAGACTGAGCTGGTTCATCTAGTGACGCAGCGAGGGACGTTGCGAGCTAGCTTGGGAGGCCGAAGCAGCTTGGCCGGTTCGGCCGGGAGCCGGGGCGCGGCTCGGGTAGGCTGGTGGGGCGGCTGGGCATGGAACCGAGCAGGACGATAGGCGACCGGGCATGCCGAGGTCGCATGGAAGGCCGCGGGAAGGCCGTACGGGGATTTGGCAGTCCAATAAGGTGTTAGGCAGGCTCCAAGATGGGCATGTGGGGTACGAGCAGGCCGGTGGGGCGCGCCGGTAGGCCGGGGTAAGGCTGGCGGGGCGCGCGGGTAGGCCGGCGGGGCGCGGCCAGGTGGCCCGGTAGCCGAGAGGCGGCAGGGTGGGCTGGTTCAGCGCGGATTGGGCCTGTGTGGGCTGGCGGTGCTCGGTCGGGAGCACCGGTGTGCTACGGGGGCAACACGATTCGTGGAGGCCACGGGTAGCGCATCCTTTGTCGTCGCCACCTTCATCGCCACACCATTGTTACATAACCATGCCAAAGAACACCACACGAAGGAAAATCAACGAAGGATGTCGGGCCATGTTTGGTTGGCCCGTATCCTCCGTGTTTATGGTGATAGCAGACAGTTCATAAGAATGAATCTCAACAACCTTCATTATCCAAGAAAAGGAGGGAAGAACAAGGCACTAAAAGTAAACCGCCTTCCTTTAATTGTTGGTCGTCGACGGTGAAGTCACGGGAAGAAGGTGGAGTTGTTGTTCGTCACATCCTCCGTACCCTTCCACTATCGAATTCGCAAAATGGTTGTGGAAGTGGTTCCACATTGGTAGGTGTCTCAGGAAGAAGTCAAAGAAGGATCGTCTCCAGCGTTCTTTGTTCTTCGTTGGATTGAGTTCTTCATTTGAGGATGATGTTCCTCTTTGAAATATTTCCCTTCAATCACCCAAGTGAATTCATTGTGCCAAATAATATATTACTTAATCTATTATTTCATTGGCACAACATCAAAAGGGTGAATTAAATTAAAAGCTTCCTCCTCATTAATTCACATGTGTTGGAATGTATTAATTAGGTAGTTGGATCAAATTCAAAATCTAGTAATTAATTAGGTAGGATCCCCCTTAATTATAGAGGATTTATAAAATTAAATTCTAGGTGAGGTGAAGAGGCTCCCCTAAATTAATGTTAAGATTAAGAGTTCTCTCCACTTTAATGGGGATTTTAAGGGTTTAAGAGCCCAAGTGGTCCCAACCTCATTTATCCTCACATGGGAGGTTGAGTTCGGGTGGGCCCCACCATCATAACCTCTTAGGTGAGGTTTTGCTTTGGTGACCCCACCTTCAACTCCCATGAGAAAATTTTAACCACCAACACTCACATAGAGGCTCAATAAAATAAAGTGTAGATTGGTTTATTTTATTATATTTTTTTAAAGAAAACCCAAAAACTAACTTCTATCCTCGACTCACTACCGTTGAAGTGAAAGTATTCTTAAGAGAATACCAGCACTGTGAGTTCAACGGTGCCCTTGGACTTCAATTCTGATCACCGGTTCAAATGTTATAAAATCACACTCGTAAATTACTGAACGTACCAGAAAAAAACTTCAGAAATTGATTCCGAGCACACTGGGTCTCGGAATCATGTGCTGTAAATTATCACAAACTCGTAAAATTCCCATGTATATAGGAAAAAAATTTCCACAAAAATTTTGGGTCTTTACATTCACCCCACCTTAGGGCTTTACGTCCCCATAAGCTACAACTCAAACTAAGGGAACAAGTATGGGTAATGAGCATGCATATGAACATCCCACTCTCATGTTCTCTCATGGAGGTTCCTGTGCGGCTAGCATATGTGCACCAGAGGTATCGACCGTCCATGTAGGATCCACTCTTGTTTATCCTCAATTTGTATTGGAACCTCCGTAAAAGCAGCCCCATCGCCAGCATCCAAATCTCCATGGTCGATGATACTAGAAGGGTCGTTCACATATCTCCTCAACTGAGAAACATGGAAGACGTCGTGAACCTGGTGCAACTGAGGTGGACGATCCAGGAGGTAAACAACCTCGCCTACTCTGCTCAGGACCTAGAATGGTTTGATAAATCTTAGGGATAACTTGATACCTCATCCAAATCTCTGTATAACTCATCGAGGTGAGACCCGTAGAAAGACTTGGTCGCCATCCTCGAACTCCAGAGGTCTCTGCCTCCTGTCAAAAAATGTATTATGCCTGCTCTGTAAAGTCTTCATCCATTCCAGGATGATCTGCATCTTCTCCATGGTAGCCTATACCATCTCTAATCCCACCAGTGCAGACTCTCCTGGGTCAGTCCAGCACAAGGGTGATCTGCAAGGTCGCTTGTATAACGCCTCAAAAGGTGCCTTCCCTATGGTGGAGTGATAACTGTTGTTGTATGAAAAAACTCCACCAAAGGTAAGTGATCCTCCCAACTGCGACCAAAGTCAAGGACACAAGCATGTAGCATGTCCTTGAGGGTATGAATGGTCTGCTCAATCGGACCATCTGTCTGAGGATGGAAGGGGGTGCGCAAGAGAAGCTCTATCCTTAAAGCCTCCTATAACCCCTTCCATTTCCAAGAAGTAAATTGTGCGTCATGATCATAGACAATCGATGAAGGCACACCATGTAAACGCAAAATATTCTACACATAGAGGCATCCTAGGATCTCTACTGAGCCCAGCTCTTTGATCAGTAAGAAGTGGGATGACTTATTGATTCGTTCAACGATCACCCAAATTGAGTCCTGACTTCTAGATGTACATGGAAAACCTATCACGAAGTCCATGGATATCCTATCCCACTTCCACTGTGGGATGTATAAAGGCTGAACCAATCCTACTGGGACCTGGTGATCTTCCTTCACAAGATGACATGTGAGGCATTGAGATAAAAAATCTGCTATACCATTCTTTATACCTGGCCACCATTGCTGTCGTCGAAGGTCCTTGTACATCTTCACCACTCCTGGATGTACCGCTAGAGGGGAAGTGTGGAACTCCCTCAACACTTACTCTGGATGTGCCACTGGTACCAATTTACATCCTCTGAAGAGCATGATGTGCTCCCCACCTTCAAAAAAGCCATCATGTGCCTTCCCTTTGGATATATGAGCACGTCGTGTCTCGAAGTCAGAATCCCCATGTTGTGTCTCCCTGAATCACTGAAGAAGTGGGGATGTGAATAAAGGGACTGTAAGAAATCTACTCCATCTCTATCCACAAAGGATATCGACAATGCGGCCAGCTTCTTTGTAGCCTCGCTTAGCATTTGTATAACATAACTTCTGCTGAGGGCATCTGCAACAACATTCCCCTTCCCTTGAGTATAGACTATATCAAAGTCATAGTCCTAGAGTAACTCAATACAATGTCACTGTCAGGAGTTCAGGTCCTTCTAAGAGAAGATATACCTGAGTCTCTGGTGTTCAGAGTAGATGGTAAAATGTTCTCCCATCAGATATGGTCTCCACATCTTCAAGGTGAAGACCACTACTGCTAACTCCGGGTCATGGGTAGAATAGTTTTTCTCATGTTGTCTCAGCTGCTGAGAACCATACGTGATCACTGCTCACTCCTGCATTAGGACATGCTCGAGTCTAGTGCCTGATGCATCATAGTAAACTACATACCCTATACCTTCCTCTGGAAGCCTCAAGATGGGGGCACTAGTCAGCCTCTACCTCGGCTCCTGAAAGCTCTGATGGAATCTCTCTAACTATACAAAGGGTTTCCCCTTCTTCATCAAGGCTGATAGTGGTGCTAAAGCTCTGGAGAAGTCTAGAACGGACCTTCGGTAGTACCCGACCATACCCAGGAAACTTTGTACCTCCGTCACACTCCTGGGTGGCTCCCAAGAAAGTACCGCTTCAATCTTAAATGTATCCAATGCAACTCCAGCCTCTGAGATGATGTTTCCCAAGAAGTGAACCTCTCAAATCTAAAACTTTCACTTAGAGAGCCTAACATATATCTAGTTCTCTGAGAGTGTGTCCAGTACTACCCATATGTGGTAGGCATGCCCCTCCTCAGTAGTCGAGTAGATCATTATGTCGTCGATGAAATATATGATAAAGAGATCAAGATAAGGCTAAAAAATCCTATTCATGAGTCCCATGAACACTGATACAGTGTTGGTTATAGCGAAAGGCATAACCACACACTCGTAGTGGTCCTACCAACATCTGAAGGGCGTCTTCTACACATCCTCGTCTTGAACTCTGAGCTAGTGATAGCCTGATCTGAGGTCTATCTTGGAGAACCACCGTGCTCCCATCAGCTCATCAGAGAGGTCGTCAATCCTTGGGAGTTGGTACTTGTTATTAACGGTCACCTGGTTCTAGTGACAATAGTCGACACAAAGCCTCAAGATCTCATCCACCTTCTTAGTGAACAGAATCAGGGCTGCCCAAGGAGAAACACTAGGCCGGATGAATCCCTTCCCCTGCAAGTCCTCAAGCTATTCCCACAACTAGCGAAGCTCTGTGGGAGCCATCCGATATGCTGGTGTAGATATTAGTGTAGTTATAGGGTACATGTCAATGTAAAAGACCACCTCTAAACGAAGTGGTAGACCTGGGACATCATCTGGGAAAACATCCATGCACTGATCCACCACTACAGGATAAGTCAGACACTCCACATCAACCGCTCCGAGGGTAAGGATAGCAAACGTTTGAGTGATCGGTTGCACCCTACTCCTAGAAAGTATCTTCTATGGTGAAAAGTCTCTCTTCTCGCCAGTGATGGTGAACCGGGTCCCATTCGTGCGGACACACCGCACTGTGCGCCTAATACAGTCGATCTGAACATGGACTGTTGATAACCAGTCCATACCCAAGATGAAGTTGTAAGGCCTCGACGCCACTATGAAGAGATCCCAGCTAAAGCTCTCGCCTCCTAGAGTATGCTCAAATAGCCGACACGAGTGCGTAATAATCGAGTCTTCTCCCGTACGAGTCTCTAGCTGTAAGGGTCGAGCCAACGGCTCTGTTGGAATCTCCTAATGAGGGTAGTGGAAATGAAAAAGTGACTGACATCTGTGTCAATAAGAACTGCAACTAAGGTGGAGTAGACACAGATCGTACATAGAATCATCTCCAAACCGCAATGGTCGTAAGCCTCTACTACCTGGAGCTGAGCTCGCGCCTATCCACATGTGTCCTGTGGTCGGGGTGGACCTCCTGGTGGTGGGGGTGGTAACACCTCAAAACGTCACCCAACACCAGATGCTCGAACATATCCTCTTCCATGTACGCATACTCTTTGTGGACTGCCTCGATTGAATCTATGTCTCTGCATGGGTGGTCCTTCGACTATCTGCTGATCGTCAGTATGGCTGGTTGGATAGTCACGATCCATGAGACCCTAACCTCCACAAAAGTATCATTTCCCGCACCTTTCATGAATGGTTCCATCTAATGTGCCCCACATAACTCAACTTGTGTCTTGAGGTCGTCCAAAAGATGGTCTGGTCAGGTTGGACTTCTGCGACATTTGTCTACTGCCAGCTGTAGAAGAAACCGCCGCATGTCGACTAGTGATGGGTTTCACTATTGGTGACTGCTCAGTAAGGAAAACTCTCCCCTAGGAGGGCTTTCTCTAACACCCCACGCCTGCATCGGGATGCTCAGGGAGATCATCGAAGCTCTGATCTCTCACCTGAACCCCTGCTTGAAGGTCCATGACCTGAAGAATGGGTCACACACCATATATGTGGAGTAGCACGAGAGGTCGGTGAACCTCATAGATTATTGGTCCACCATCATGATACCATGATATAGATGCAGTAGCTCTTGTATCTGCACCACACATAGGGTGGTTGGGACAAACTCCGACTGCAATAGGCTCTCTATGTCTGCCTAGAGAAGTGTCACCTCATCATACACCTGGAGCATTAGGTTCCACCATCTCCCTGCTACTTCCTAAAATAGACTCACAGTAAGGGTCACCATATGGTAGGCCAGTGTCCCTACCAGTTTGAATACTCTCACCATAGCCTCCAGCTAATCCTCAGCTACCTGCAGGTCCGTCTCACCACTGAACCTGGGCGACCTCTGGCACTGGAACATGTGCAACCTGCTCATGCAGTGTGCACTCTCTACTGTTGGGGATGGTGGTATTGGTGGCCCAATGGGTCGGGGTACCATTGGTGCCTCTACTGTGATAGGTCCCTACACTGATGCCTCGTCGCTCGGTGGTCAGTCATCTCGTACAACTCTCGAAACCCTAGATGACTGTCTGTGTGAGGCCATCCTAAAAAGATACAGGTGCGCCTTAGTCAATATGTTATAAATTGTGAGAAGACTCAAAGAGATCATAAAGAAACCTTTTGAAACACACACGCAATCAGTGTTTTCATGCACTGAGTCGGAAATCAGAAGTCAGGGTCCTGGTGTATGGATACATCGGCCACGACACCAACACTGGACTCCCCGTACTGAAAACCACACACAGAACACTTAACCCTATTTATTCATAGAATAGAAATATCAGAGCCCGAAGTTCTATGGTAGAAATGACTCCTCTCATACAAATGTTTCATGACCCGTCCCCCAGGGCTCGTGCCGTGACTACCCGAAGCCAGCCTTCCATAGGCCAGGGGCAGGCGACTAGCCCCAAAGGCGTAAATACCTAATAATGGGAAGGCGTTGCCTTTATAAAGAGTAAACACACAACATAGTATAATTCGGAAGAAAAACACTATGTAAAACTATATAATAGGGAGTACTAAAAAGAAAAAGGGGACGGAATACAATTCCGACTAAAAATTACATGTACAACTAAAAAGGAAAAATAGATGAAAGGTGAAAAGCATCTCCTGGAATGACCACCATAGATCCTACCTGAATGGTTGGTACAGATAGCCTCCTCATCACTCCACGTCCATTATTCTTTCGTGTACTGAATCGTCATAAGGCCCACCTCCGGGTACCGTCCAGTCCTGGTGCTCTCAGCCTCCGTCAGCACTATATGTCGTCTGCATCCAACACAATGATGTGCGGGCATAACCCATGTAGGGGTGAGTATAAAAATACTTAGTAGGGACCCCAAGACCACCAAGGTCTCTCAACATCCACCAAGGATAAACCACAGTGTATGAAATCAATGGATAGCCATTACATAGGTATATGCCCATACATATACATAAGTTATCAAGTAACATATCTCAATCATTAGGAAGACACAGAAGTCACTGACTAAGCTCACACGGGTATAAATTATTTTTAGAGAGATAGAGATGATCAGATGTAACACCCCAAGCATCCATGGTATTCTTCTCTTTGAATAATAGAGCAGCATGTGTTGTACGCAACATTGAGTTCTAACACACCGCGACCAATAAAAGTAGCCATTATGAATAGTAATACCCACTTTTTGAAATTATATAAATTTTATATTTCAGAATGGACTTCATTTTTGGATTCAGAATATTGGAATTAGCCTATGTTTAATTTTTGGTATTTTTCTGAGAACTTCCAATTTTTGATGAATAGTGAAAAATACTTAAAAACATCTTTTTTAATAAAAATAATTTGTAGTGATAAATTATACTATTAAGTGGTTTTAAAGTATAATTAGAGTATAATTTTACCATTTTATCCAATGGTGGTCATTATAATTAATTTTACTTTGAAATTTGTCATAAACAATTGTCAATCTTTTGATTGATATTGTTTCTTAAAAACACGCTATTTATTTTGACAACAGAAAATAATTATAAAATTAATTAATGCGACATATATGTTTGGAATTTTTTAAAATAGAAATCATTTTTTAATTCATAATATCAATTATTTCTTAGGGTGTATTTTTGGTATTGTTTTGAGAAACATCAATTTTTTTATGAATAGTGAAACCACTAAGTGGTAGTTAAAAAACTAAATTTTCATTTAAATGAAACTTTACCACTTATGTGAATTGAATTTCAAAAATCCGACATACATGGTTGTCATTATTAAGTAAAATCTGGTTCAATAAGATGAAAATAATCTTTGGTGAATAGTAACGTTTAAGTTTTATTAATCATGATTAAAGTTAATTAGTGTAATTTAAGGTAAATATAATGTTATAATAATATGAAATTACCTTTACACATGTCCTATAATTATTGAATGAGTCATGTCCGACCACGAAAATCCATGGGTCAACTTGGGGACCCCATGGAACCACTTGGGTATGAAAATGACATTAATAACTTTTTATTTAAAGTAAAAATAAAATTGTCACAAACATGTGTTGTTCTACTAAAAAAATTGTTACATGGGGTTATATAAGTTAACATTTCGACTATAAATATTAATTGTAAAGGTAAAAATATTTCCTACATCACGGTAATTTTTTTATAATTTTTAGGCATTAAATAAATAAATTTAATTATGACACTATGATGATGCAGCGATTATCTCATTGATGACCAATTTAAATAAAATGAAAAGATAAGGTAAAATTAAGACTTAAACTTGTCTAAAACATATTGGATGGGTATAGTTCGAACCCTTATCACCTTATCCTCAAAGGATATCATTTTGGGACCTTTAAAATCCAAAAATCATTTCATAATAAAGTAACATTTCATGACATTCCAAGAGTGCCCCTCCTCTCCTCTTATAAAAGGCCCCCACCTCTACCACCTTATTCACACCTTCAAAGCCATTTGGATCGGCCAAAATCTGCCAAAATACTCTATCAACTTACCAATATTACTCCTAGAAGCCTCACTTTGGGTGGAAGACTTTCCAAGGAAGCGTTTGGCTCAAATCAAAAAGAGTTTCCCGATTTTAAGGTAATGTCTTCTCTTATGTTCTTTTGTTTTATTTTGCTTCTCCAACCCCTTAAACTCTTCTTATTCATTTATTTTATATCCAAACCAGTATCTTCAACATACTAGGATGTTTTTATGAGATTTATTTGATTTACACTTACACACAAATTTGTCCAATGGTTAAAGAATATACTGTTTCTCTGGGTGGCGAATTACTGCCTCATGAAATGATGATTGTTCAATCTTCTTTTAACACCTCTCATGGTGGCCATTAAGATGTCACTATAATTATATATGATATATATTTTGTTCATTTTTTCTTTATGCTTCTGTATTTTTCATTCATGGCATACCTTTATGATTTTCATTATGGGTAAACGCGATAATTTCATTTTAGGAAGTGCGGACTACGACCCCCTCAATGTGATTTGAATCGTTATTCCATATGTGGGACGTATAAAGGATGGAGTTTATGATGTTATATATGATATTATAATGCAATTATCATATCACTTTATATAATTATGATTTCATTCCATTAAATATGGAATAGAAATGAAAGTAGCGTTCATGTGTACGTACGACTTACAGTCTCCATGAACGGTGCATTTCATTTCATACCTCTAAATGTTATGTAATATTATAAATGAATTTTTATACTGTATATATAAGATATATATGATATCTATATCATGAATATAATTCTGGATATAATGGATATTTTACCACATGAACAAATTGTAATTATAAGAAGTTTATTTTTGACTCAAGTACCAAAGATCGAGAAAACGACCGTTATTAACTAAAATAAATACATAATGTTCATAACATGGTAATAAGTGATATAAAAAGAATAATGGAATTGAAAAAGGTTCTTAAGAAAGTATAAATTAACTCTAGTTTATTATTTAGGAGGTTAAAGAACGATTGAGTCATGTCGGACACGAGGTAAGGGACTTCGTCTCAATCTCATTTCATTAGGCATATTTTGTTTTATACACAACATTCCTTTATATGGTGTATAAACCCCTTTGACTTTTACTTTTATTCAAAAGGAATATTTTTATACTAAGGGTTTTTCCTAAATGATGAAAGGAATGTTTTGTCTTATGTATGCAGCGGCAACGACTTCTCCGCCGCCGTGACCATTATTTGAGTTTTGACTTCCTCTTCAAGCCAAAATATTTTTTAAAATGAAAAATAAATACCATGTTTTAATTTTCATTTGTTTTGGTTTTGAAAATGTTTTTGAAAATGTTTTTATTATATCAATGTGTTGTATTGATATCTTGTGATTGAAATGTGTAAATGTTATTTTTCCTTTATGCATGTTTTATGTGATACAATTAAGTTATGGTTTATGATATATTTAAACCTTTTCATATGAGGAATGCATTGGACTTAATAAGTGATGGGTGGAGCCTTCCATAGCTCCTAGATTAATCGGTAGGTCTAATGATACAAACTAGAGTCTTTGCATGAGGCCTTGAAAAAATCATATTTGTAGTCTTGGCACAAGGCCTCGACTATGTGGTTTTGATAGTCTGGAATTATGCATTCCATCATTATGAAAGTGGTTATTGATATTTCATGTGATTATTCGACTAGTAGAATATCAATGTGAATATGTGAATGGAATTATTTCATTTTATTTTTCCATATTATGCTGATGTTCAATTTAAAAAGGCTTTTGTTTCAGTTATACATTGCCTTAAATGTTTATGTTTATTTATGAAAGTTTCTTCTATATTGTTATCCTTACTGAGCATCTGATCTCACCCCTTTTAATGTTTTAATTTTTCCAGGATGTGAAGAAGTATTTTATGAATGACCTATAGGGATAGTATGACGGGATATGAAGACAAGATGTTATTGTATTTTTTTTACTTTATGATGTAATTCAAGACTTATGAATGTATCTAGTGTTTCCAATGCTACTAAACTAATCATTCTTTCAAGACTTGATCTTTTGTGATCTTGCTAATGTTACGTAATAATACACCGACTCCGGGTTAAAGGGGTTGGGGCATTACAGTTGATATCAGAGAGAGGTTAGTACTAACCTTGGAAGCTAGATTTAGATAAACACTGATTAGAGCATACAGCCCTAAGATAGAATTTGGGGATTAGTATAGGAGAACATCCTAGAATTTTGGTAAAGTATAGATTTTGTGTATTTTCCGAGCAATACATCCATGTCTGGATACGATCAGGTAGAGGCAGCTCTGGCATAGATGTACCTAGGGGTAAAACTCGAAAACACCGCTTTGAGCTAGACTCGAACGGGAACTGGTACACGACAACGGGCTTTGCTGCACTCTTGGTTATGAAACTCCCTAGGGATATGCTTAGGATAATTCCCATTTTCATTACAAACCGTTATGAAGGGTTTATGAGTATATACATACTCAAAGAAAACATTTTTATGATTATGAATTATATCCAAAAACTGTTCAATTTATGTTAAATGTTTTACAAGTATGTAATTATGTATTTTGATTCACAAACTAATCAATTTTATGCAATTGTTTAGAAATGGCGCCTAGTAGAAGAAATGGAAACCGTATCAATGCATGAACTCCATATAGAGATTTCCCTCCTGCTCAAGATAATTATAGTAGAGCTAGTGATACAACTGGTGCTGATCAGCTTATCACCATACTGGGACAACTCACTCAGGTTATGAATAATAACCTTACTCATATGGAGAACCCTAATCTGCAACGTGGAGGATCAATTTTAGATAGTTTAATGAGTCAATAACCCCCAAAATTCTATGGGAGTACAAATCCCTAAGTATCTGAGAAATGGATAAATTCCTCAAAGAAAATTTTCCATGCCTTGGGGAGTAGTGAAAGGGAAAATGTTATCATGGTCGTTTACCACATCACTGGAGATGCTAATCAATGGTGTTCATTGATTCAAAACACGAAGGAAGATGATGAAGTATGAAATATGGAATAGAGGGAGTTCAAAGAGATTTTCATAGAAATATACTTTCCTCATGACCATCGAGCAGATATGGAAAGGTAATTTCTAAGTCTGAGACAAAAGGAGGATGAGAATGTCGCAAAGTATGAGGATAACTTTACATGGTTAGCGAGGCATGCAGTAGATTATAAACGTAACCCAATAAGTAATATTTCTCATTCTTTGATGGGTTAAAACCATTTCTCTGTTGAGAATTAGTATCAAAATATTTCTCAATTAATGAAGATATAGTCTCCCGTGTTATCAAGACAGAAAAGGAATTCTCTAAATCTTATGACAATAAGGTAAACAAAGAGAAGAATAGAATGGTGGAACAAGAGATAGATAAAGGGAAAAAGGGAAAGAAGGATTTCCTATTCTGCGATAATTGTGGGAAGAATCACCCCGGTACTTTCTTAAAAGGAATGGGAGTTTGTTATAAATGTGGAGAAAAAGGTCACCATGCTCATGATTGCAATGGAAAGAAAGAGGTTATCAATGTTGAATGCGACAATTGTAGGGAAATGAGGCATTACACAAATGAATTTCCTTATCATTAGGAAAAAATACCTCAGAAAATGCCAAGGGATCAAGGCCACTCTTATGTTGTTACTACAGTTGAAGTGGAATAATTAATATATTGGTGCTTTCGGACTCAAGGATTATATTCTGGTTATAAGAATAATGTGATATATATAAGGATTTTACCGTAGTACTTGTTGTTTCCATTAAGGTTTTAATCTGATGAAGGTAATCATACTTTTAGTGTGTGACAATAAGAGAAACTTTTCTTTATTTGAGGAATCTGATGTTACAATTGATTTTGGAATTTAGCGACCTTTTAGAGAAAGTATGGATCGAGGTATTTTGGATAACTATAAATGTTGGAATTGATTAAGTTTAATGTTTTCTTATTATTGTTTATGGTTAAAACATTTCTGGAGATTATTTTTGGAATATTATAATATTATAGTTTTAGGAAAATGACAACCTGCAGTTTGGGGGATAACTCATTGTGTTAGACAAAGCTGTAGGAATCGAACCCACAACTATAGTGCGATAGGCCTTTATTACCTACCACTAGCCTAAAGGAAGTCCCTGGTTATTACAAAATAGTTTTCCTAATCTAAATTGTACGTGTTAAAATTTGGAACCTTGTATGATTAGGATAAATATAATATTTTTGAGTTTTATTATCATTTTGAGGGAAAGATGAGTTTGTGGTAGAAATTAGTTAAAGGTTGAAACTCTACTTGTCATGTATATATATATACCTCTCTCTTATTCTATGAATAAATTAATTCTTAAACATTAGGAATGGTATATTAAAACAAAAATGTGTTATCTTAATACCTTATGTTTTGTTGATGTGATGATATTTTAAATCAACATTGATTGAAGGCTTTGAGGCCCCCAATTTTACACTTGTTTGTGATTGATGACCTCAATCACTCCCTAAAAATATTTACGTTTTCCTCCAATTATGTGTCTCTAATTGACACCAATTTTCTCTTAATCGATATCATAATTTCGTGGTGGCTTTTTCATTTCCCTTTCCCTCTAATTAAGGCTAAATTTTATTAACCTTATTTCCGATGTGGGTTTTCCACAAAGGTATTTTCTATTTTCAACCATTTATTATTGAAGAACAATTTCAAAATTCACGAAAACAATTTATTGAAGGAGGTTAGAATGTAACACCCCAAGCTTCCATGGTACACTTCTCTTTGAATAATAGAGAAGTGTGTGTTGTACGCAACATCGAGTTCAAACACACTGCAACCAATCAAAGTAGCCATTATGAATAGCAATACCCACTTTTTGAAATTATATAAATTTTATATTTCATAATGGACTTAATTTTTGGATTCAGAATATCTGAATTAGTTATGTTGAATTTTGGGTATTTTTCCGAGAACTTCCAATTTTCGATGAATAGATAAAAATACTTAAAACCAACTTTTCTAATAAAAATAATTTATAGTGATAAATTATACTATTGAGTGGTTTTAAAGTATAATTAGAATATAATTTTACCATTTTGTCTAATGGTGGTCATTATAATTAATTTCACTTTGAAATTGGACATAAACAATTGTAAATATTTTGATTGATATTGTTTCATAAAAACACGCTATTTGTTTTGAAAAAGGGAATAAATTATAAAATTAATTAATGCAACTAATATGTTTGTAATTTTGTAAAATAGAAATCATTTTTGTATTTAGAATATCAACTATAGCTTAAGGTGGATTTTTGGTATTGTTCTGAGAAACTTCAATTTTTGATGAATAGTGAAACCACTAAGTGGTAGTTAAAAAACTAATTTTTCGTTTAAATGAAAAATTACCACTTATGTGAATTAAATTTCAAAAATCCGACATACATGGTTTTAATTATTAAGTAAAATTTGGTTCATTGAGATGAAAATAATTTTTGGTTAATAGTATCTTTTAAGTTTTATTAATCGTGATTAAAGGTAATTAGTGTAATTTAAGGTAAATATAATGTTATAATAATATTAAATTACATTAAAAATTGTCCTACCCTTATTTTATGAGTCATGGACGACCTAGAATATCCATGGGTCATCCTGGGGACCCCATGGAACCACTTGGGTAAGAAAATGACATTAATATCTTTTTATTTAAATTAAAAATAAAATTGTCACATACATGTGTTATTTTTCTCAAAAAATTACTACATGGGGTTATATAAGTTAATGTTTTGACAATAAAAATTCATTGGAAAGCTAAAACGATTTCCTAAATCATTGAAATTTTATTATAAATTTTAGGCATTATATAAATAAATTTATTTATGACACCATGATGATGCAGTGATTACCTCATTAATGAACAATTAAAATAAAATGAAAAGGTAAGGAACAAACTAAGACTTAAACTTTTCTAAAACCTATTTTATGGGTATATTTAGAACACTTATCACCTTATCCTAGAAATATATCATTTTCAGACCTTTAAAATCCGAAAATCATTTCATAATAAAGTAACATTTCATGACTTTCTAAGAGTGCCCCTCCTCTCCTCTTATAAAAGGCCCCCACCTCTACCACCTTATTCACACCATCAAAGCCATTTGGATCGGCAAAACTCTTCCCAAATACTCTATAAACATCCTTATCTTACTCCTAGAAGCCTCACTTTGGGATGAAGTCTTCCCAAGGAAGCCTTTGGCTCTAATCAAAAAGAGTTACTCGATTTTAAGGTAATGTCTTCTATTATGTTCTTTTGTTTTATTTTTCTTCTCCAACCCATTAACTCTTTTTTTCCTTTATTTTGTAACAAAACCATTATCTTCAATATAATAGGATTTTTTTATGATAAGGATTTTATTTACACTTACACACACCTTCTTCTAATTGTTAAAGAACATACTGTTTTTGTGGGTGATGAATTACTGCCTCATGAAACGATTGTTGTTCAATCTTCATTTAACACCTCCCATGGTGGCCATTAAGATGTCACTATATTTATATATGATATATATTATGTTTATGTTTTCCTTATTCTTATTTATTTTTCATTTATGGCATACCTTTATGATTTCCATTATGGGTAAACGCGATAATTTCATTTTAGGAAGTGCATACTACCGCCCCCTCAAAGTGATTTGAATCATTAATTCCATATGTGGGACATATAAAGGATGGTTTTTATGATGTTATATATGATATTATACTGGAATTATAATATAAATTTATATAATTATGATTTCATTCCATTAAATATTGAATATAAATGAAAGTAGCGTTCATGCATACGTACGACTTACCATCTCAATGAATGGTGCATTTCATTTCTTAACTCTAAATGTTATGTAATATTATAAATGAATGTATATGATGGATATATATTATATATATGATATCTACATCATGAATATAATTCTGGATATAATTGATATTTTATATCATGAACAAGTTGTAATTATAAGAAGTTTATTTTTGACTCAAGTACCAAAGATCGACAAAATGACGGTTATTAACTTAAATAATTACATAATGTTCATAACATGGTAATAAGTGATATAAAAGGAATAATGAACATGAAAAAGTTCCTTAAGAAAGTATAAATTAACTCTAGTTTATTATTCAAGAGGTTAAAGAACGATCGAGTCAAGTTGGACATAAGGTAAGAGACTTCATCTCAATATCCTTTCATTGAGGCATATTTTTTTATACAAAATTTTTCTTTATATAGTGTATAAACCCTTTTGAGTTTTAATTTTATTCAAAAGGAATATTTTTATATGAACTGTTTTTACTAAAGGACAAAAGGACTGTTTTTTCTTACGTATGCGGCAACAACGACTTCTCTGCCGACGTGACCATTATTTGAGTTCCAGCTTCCTCTACAAGCCAAAACATTTTTTTAAATGAAAAATAAATACCATGTTTTAATTTTATTTTATTTTGGTATTGAAAATGGTTTTGAAAATGTTTTTATTATATCAATGTGTTGTATTGATATCTTGTGATTGAAATGTGGAAATGTTATGTTTCCATTATGCAAGTTTTTTGTGATACAATTATGTTATAGTTTATGATATGTTTAAACCTATTCATATGAGGAATGAATTGGACTTAATAAGTGACGGGTGGAGCCTTCCATAGCTCCTAGATGAATCAGAAGGTCACATGAGACAAAATAGTGTCTTAACACGATGCCTTGAGAAAATCTTATTTGTATTCTTGGCACAAGGCCTCAACTATGTTGTTATGATAGTCTAGAATTATGAATTCCATAATTATGAATGTTGTTATTGATATTGAATGTGATCATTTGACTAGTAGAATATCCATTTGAATAAGAAAATGGAATTATTTCATTTTTTTCCATATTATGATGAAGTTCAAGTTTAAAAGGATTTTGTTTCAGTTATACACTGCCTTAAATGTTTATGTTTATTTATGAATGTTTCCACTATATTGTTATCCTTACTGAGCATCTGAGCTGACCTCTTTCAATGTTTTAATTTTTCCAGGATGTGAAGAAGTATTTTATGAATGAACTGCAAGGATAATATGAGGGGATATGAAGACAATATGTTGTTGTAGTTTTGTTTTAAATTATGATGTAATGTAAGACTTATGAACATATCTAGTGTTTCCAACGCTACTAAACTAATCGGTCTTTCGAGACTTGATCTTTTGTGATCATGCCAATATTACATAATAATGCACCGACTCTGGGTAACTGGGGTCGGGGCGTTACATCAGATATAGCCACTAAATCATCTAAGCCGTCGGACCCACACAATATCTAGGACCAATGGTTAGAACTATCAGACCCACACAAGATCCAAGAACAGTAGTCGGAGCTGTTTGACCCACAAAGGGTCCTGGACCAGTTGTTTGTACTGTCGGACCAACACAGGATCCAGGAACAGTAGTCGGAGCTTTCAGACCCACAAAGGATCTAGGGCTAGTGGTTAGTACTATCAGACCCACACAGAATCTAGGAACACTAGTCGGAGATATCAGACCCACAAAGGATCCCGGACCAGTGGTTAAAACTGTCGAACCCACACAGGATCCTGGAACAATCATCAGTGCACAGCCAGCCTCAGGGTTTCCACAAAGCATGCGTGATTCTGGGATGGTATGCTCCTCAATCCAAGAGTCAATAAGTCAACTACCACACAGTCCCTCGAAGAAGTATCTCATAGGTTCGCATCCTCGTAGGGGTCTCAACACAATAGAAGGCACGTCAATCGGAAGCCCGGTCTGTGAGTTATTAGCCTTTTGGTCCTGGGGGCCTGGTTGGATTTGTGTATGATTCATCCTAACCGTATATCAACTATACCCCTAAATATAGTGGGGAATACTCAAAGGGATCATCACACACCATGTTTTCCAGTGCCGTTAACGGTTCGTCAAACAAACGTCTGGTGCCAAAGTTATGGCCAATGAAAGTAAAGGGACGATAGTGAGCTCGGGTCCGGTCCGACCCGGTTCGACCGACTCTGCCCAACCCGGTCTGGGCCAACCCAGTCTTGGTCGACCCATTCAGATCCGTTGGGTCTCACAAGGCCTGTTGTGTGGGCCCTCCCATTAGGTTCATCACATTCCACTAGGCCCGGGCCCAATAGATTGTGAGGGAGGTTCCGCCCGGAGGTCACGACATAGGCGGATCGGTCCGGAGGTTGGGGCGGGTTCGGCCTGTGCCTTGATGGGCGCATCTCGGGTGACTTGGCTTCGAAGGCCAAGCCGGTTCGGCCAGCGATGCTGCAAGGGACTTCGTGGGCCGACAAGACTTGGCTGGTTCGGTCGGGAGACGGGGTGTGGCCTAGGTATGTCGGCGGGGTGGCTGGGAAGGGCGCCGAGTAGCCCGGCAGGCAGCCGGAAGGGCGTCGGGAAGGCCAGGGGGTTGCGCCGAGTAGGCCACGTGTAGGCTGCGCGGGGCACGGGAAGGATGGATGGGCGTTGGGTAGGCTGGGGGGAAGGCACGCGGGGCGTGGGAAGGCTAGTGGGGCATGAGCATGCTGCAGGCAGGCCGACGGGGCACACGGGGTGTCCGACAGGGTGCACGGGTAGGCGGGGGGCAGGTCGACAGTGTGCGACTGGGAGCACCGGCACGCCGTGGGGGAGACACGATTCGTAGAGGCCGCATGTAGCGTGGCTTTTGACGATGCCTCTTTTCTTGCCTTATCATTGTTACATCACCATGCTGAAGAACAACACAAGAAGGAAAATTGTTGGAGGATGTCGGGAAATGTTAGGTTGGCTCGTATCCTCCACATTTATGGTGAGAGCAGATGGTTCATAAGAACGAAGCTCATCATCCTTCATTATCCCAAAAAGGAGGGAAGAACAAGACACTCAAAGTAAGCCCCTACCTTTAATCTTCGGTCATCGATGGTGGAGTTGCGGTAAGAAGATAGAGTTGTCATTTGTCGCGTCCACCGTACTCTACCTCTCCTGAATTCACACGATGGTTGTGGAAGTGGTTCCACGTTGGTAGGTGTCTGGGGAAGAAGTCGAAGAAGGATCATCGCCGGTGTTCTTCGTTCTTCGTTGGCGAGAGTTCATCGTTGGAGGATGAGGTTCCTCATTGAGATCTTTCCCTTCAACCACCCAAGAGAATTTTTTGTCCCCAATAATATATTACTTAATCTATTATTTTGTTGGCACAAATTCAAAAGGGGGAATTAAATTAAAAGGCTCATCCTCATTAGTTCACGTGTGTTGCCACATATTAATTGGGGAGTTGGCACAATTTCAAAATGGAGTAATTAATTAGGTAGGCTTCCCCTATAAGTGTGGAGGGTTGGAAAAGATAAATTCTAGGGGTGGTGAAGAGGCTCCCCTAAATTAATGTGAAGCTTAAGAGTTTTCTCTACTTTAATGGGGTGTTTAAGTGGTTATGAGACTGGGTGGTCCCCACCTCCTTTATCCTCATATGGGTGGTTGAGTTTGGATGGGCCCCAACACCATAACCTCTCATGGGAGGTGCAGGTGTGGTGGCCACACCTCCAACTCCCCTGAAGTGATTTTAACCACCAACACTCACATGGAAGCTCAATAAAATAAAGTGTTTCTCACTTTATTTTATTATTTTTTTAATGAAAACCCAAAAACTAACTTCTATCCTCGACTCACTGCTGTTGAAGTGAGAGTCTTCATAAGTGATTACCGGCGCTGAGAGTTCAATGATTCCCTCATATTTTAATTCTGAACACCTGTTCAAAAGATATAAAATCACACTCGTACATTTACTGAACGTACCAGAACAAAACTTCAAAAATTGTTTCTGGGAACACCGGCCCTCGGAATCATGCACCGCAAATTTTCATAGACTCGTTAAATTAGCATGTATTTAAGAAAAAAATTTCCACAAAAATTCCCGGTCTTTACAAAAATGTTAAATATGAAGTCCATATGGAATAACACATTACAAGATTTAAAAGTATGAGAACATATGTTCAGAATGATGGAAAAGAAAAAATATTTATAGTGAGTGATTGTGGTCATTTTTTACAAGATATTTAATGATAAATTGAAAAATATGTGCTGAAAAACCGTAAATCATTTATGATAAAAAAATACCCTCATTCTAAAATATTCAATAGTACTTGCATTGTTTTTTTTTCAAATAATTTTTATAGAGTTAAGGAATTCTCTTACTATATAGACTACAAGAATATGTAAATATTCTTTCTTGGCTATTATAATTTCACCCTTTAACCAATTTCCACAAAAATCATCTTTTTTTCCAATGATGAGTATTGAGGATAAAATTTCATTCCTAAAGATCTAAAAATGTTATTTTAATGGATCCTATGACCAAAAAAAGTGTAATATAATATTCCACATTTCTGTTGACAACTACCAAAACCAACATGGTTAGAATAAAATATGATAATTCCCAAAATGACTATAACATCATATGATACATTAATATTAAATATTAAATAGAATGAACATGATTTTAGACTAAATAATTCTTAAATAACCTCTAAATTTTAGGGTGTTTGTTCATAAAATTTTATCTCATACCTTTATGCTTCCAAGCCCAAATAATATCAGAATATATTTTTGTTTGAAATATCATTAATGATTTTGTCACCAAATCACTTTTAAATATTATTGGTATCTATACTTAAAACATGTGTTCCTATAATTACCTCAGTATCTAAAATCATATAAACTAAAAAGGATATCAATAACATAAAAAATATTCCAATTGAATGTAAAGTAATACTTCACATTAAACTGAATCATTACATACACTTCAACATAGTAAGTAATCTACAAATTTTTATTTTATCACATCAAGATGTCATCACATAAAACAAAACAAAATGGGTACCTATGACATTGAACATATGATCGACCATAATCCTATAGACCTAAGATGGCATCCATAACTCTTAATATAACATCGCTTAAAAAATTCCTAATCTCAAATGTTATCAAAACCATTCTATTGATACCAACTATAAAAGACCACAACCTACACTCCTAGATTGAATGATAAAATTATAAGCAATATATTTTTCATCTATAATGCCAATAATTATTACCCAATTCTCCCATCTAAAACATATAACATCAAAATTAAATATTATATCATGTACATAAATTAGAACATTTTTGTTTTAGAGTTTCAGTAAATCAGGACAAACTCCTACATGTGAAATACAATGTACATTAAATAAGAATTTATCCCATTTAACCAAAATATTATTATTTCAAATTAATTTCTCATTTTCATCCATAATAAATTCTTTCAAGACATAATTAGTTCAACAACATTATTTATATTATTGTTAAATAGAAAAATAAAAAGGTTGATCTCAAATACTCGTTATGGGAAAACATAATACATAAAAGAATAATTCCATCAATGAGTATAACAAGATCATAATAGTATCATGACATAATCAAAATATCTATATATAACATCTTAATATTAATACAAATAAATACCTAGACCATTAAACAAAAAACATGGCATTAGTATTTATCAATGTAAGTAATCATAATAATTAATAATCATGAGCCATATGATATCAATTTCGATCAAATGAATAATCAAAACCACCTTTCATGAAAAGATAAAAAATATTTTTATCATGGATCATCATCTCATAGAACCCCTAAAAACCCTTATATAACCCGAAAAAATTAGAATAACATATGGTAAAATTCCAACATAATTATCTAGAGAAAATATTCATTTTATAATTTATTATAGAACTATATTGGTGCACCGATAATATATAAAATAACAGGCTCATGTGGTTTTATTTGGGTGCACCTACTGTATATAGTGTATATTAAATGCGAAATGAATAATGTATATTAATATTTCATAATAAAAATCATATAAATAAAAATTATTTTTTTATATACTTATAATACCATTGAAAATAAATGGGTTTCATATCATTATCTTTATAACATTATTATCTATTGGAAATGGAATTTTTTCAATAACATTCTATTTGAAACATATTTAACATGTTGAAGAGAAATGAGATCCATGTCAATAAATTTAAAAAATAATTATCATGTGGAAAATAAAAAATTTGCAAAATAATTTCATTGAAGCAATATTATTACATATAGTGAAATAATGAGTGTGGAATATATTCGAAATGTCCCCATTGTCAAAAATTTAATAACAACAATATTTAACATTTTTGAATGGTAATTCCATTAAAATATCGTTAAAAATTTTCGAGAAAATAAAAATTTCATTTTGGAAATGTGTTTTTAAAACATTAACCATTAATAAATAATGAGTAATTTTTTTTAAAATAATTAAAACAGTAAAAAAAAAATTATGAAAAAAATTTAGAGAATAGGTTTTGGGAAGAAAAAAAAATTCCAACTCATGATAAAAACAAATTCATATTTTATTATAAAACATTTTATCAACATAACTATGTAATAGAGTTTATAAAAAAAATTAATTTTAAATATTATATCTAAATATAGGATAATAATAATTGTGGGTTTCTTGAAATATGGATTGTAATATCTCATCATTATAAGAATAATCATAATCAATCCCCAAAATAGATGTGATTACTATAACGTCCTGGATCGGGGTGCCACTCAATGGGTGCCCCAAGCATGGTTGGTCACATGACATCAAGCACATTTCCCCAAATGCCAGAGGCTTCCGACTACCAGCGAGGGCCTAGTTCTAATAGTGGAGAAACTATGCACTCATTTTTCATAGTGTATCATAGCGAAAAAGAAAATAACATACAATAATGGAAGTAGTAAACAATATGAACTAAAATGAAATACTACAGTACAAGATAACCAATAGTTATATATAATTATGAAGCATGTCTCTAATTCTATTAAAGTATCCAAAACAGGATACACTACAATAAAATACAATACAACTCAAAGTACAAAATACTTCAAGACAAAACAAGCAGAGTAAACAAAATGCAACAACATCACAATCCAAAGCTCAGTCCCATACTCTCCTACTCCTCTGCTACAATCTTGTACCTATACAGGAACCCTTTATCTTGTCGAAACCTGCAGAAATATAGTTTGTTTGGGCCGAAGACATGACCCAAACAGGGTGTGAGAAATAAATCCCAATAGGCAATTACCAAAGGCCCGTGCCAACTGTCTGTGAAAAAGTGCAACAGCTCTGCGCTAAAGTAAAAAAATGCAGTAAACCAGTAAGTACTCAAAATAAACTATCACTAACAGTTCATTGCTATTTTAATAATTATTTACCAATTCAATATAAGAATTCACTATAGTGAATGTTCTAAGTAAAAAGGAAGTGTCCTCAAACATGCAAACCCTTACCCTCAGGTAAACAGAAACAAAACCCTCAGGTAACTGCCCACATGCATAACAGATATTGCCCGTAGGCATATGAAGTGTTACCCTTAGGCATAGAATCTACTGCCCACAAGATCAGAAGGAGTTTCCCTCAAGCGTAAGAGATAATTCCTCATGCACGGAACCATCTGCCCTCAGGCATATGCAACACTTTCCATAAGGCTAAACAAACGCTTGCCCTTAGGCTAAACAGACACTTTCCCTCAGGCTAAACAAACACTTTCCGTTAGGCTATACAAGTAACTGGTCCGATCCCATCATATAATAAATCAATCATATACAATTCATCTCAAGGTAATTTAAAGCATGCTAAATTTTGCGGTATACCCTCGGGTATCCTGGACAAATGGCTAAACAGAGTAACACACCCCAGGGGTGGTCCTGGATCCAAGAAATGATCCCTAACAACACTTTATAATTACAGTCAGTTACCTATACAATTCTAGGTATCTAAAATGGCCAAGGCCTCAGCCATACGACACCCCAAACATGGGTTCATAGTATAAAATTAACCAATTTCAACTCCACAGTTGAAAATAAACATCAAACCACCTACCTCGATCATCTATGATCGTTATACATGAACTAAGCTTCCATAAACACCCAAGAACGAAGTAGATCTAGGAATAACAACAACACGTTCAAACCTAAATAACATCCCATAGAGAAAGAATTGGTAAGAACCACTCAAGAAGAGGGTAGATCTTACCCGTGCGGTCCTAATGTGATCGACGGAGGCAGAATCAGATTCCAGGCGTGCGATCCGGAGCTCCTAGAAGGTTAGGCCTTCTCTCCCGGCTCCAAAATGTGTCGAAAGCCTCCTTTGCCAAATGGGGTGGATACTGCCTATTTTATGTGAAAAAAACAAACTAAATGATGTGTAGTCTCATATACATGGCATGTAATCTTCTCATTTAACTGTTCTTTTGGAAGATACTTTTTCCACCGCCACACTGTTCTTTTGTTGACATGAGTAAATAGTGTGTATTCCCGATTACACGGCATGTACTGTCGCTCCACTCGCGGATACCTCCACCGCCTTATTGTTCATATGCCGATGGAATACACAGCGTGTAAATAGCCTATAACTGGTGTGTAGTCAGCTTTTACACATTTCATTACCGACAGGCCTACACACACTATGTACTCATCCCACACTTCCAAAGTACATGGTGTGTGGAAAAGTACATGGCATGTAGTCAGAAATTTTGGGATCTTCCCCATTTCCCATATTTTCTCAAAAACACTTCCAGAAGGAGGAAAAGAAGAAACCCGTACCTCAATAATAAGAATTGGGTTCTTACAAACTCCCCCCTTGAATAAATTCGTCAGTGAATTTCCCTTCCAAGGGTGGTGAAGATAAAACTCAATATAACTCTTTCCACTGAGCACGTACATCGGTCTCCCACTCCCAGGTTTCGTCGTGCACTCAGCCATGCTGCTATAGCACCAGTATGAGAGGAACTGATCGGGCTCAGAGAACCTTCGTACTGTTATCAAAAATATGAATCAGATGCTCATCAAATGATGCATCGACATGATGCTCAACCACCTCGAGATGAGAAACAAAAGATGGGTCCGAATGATAACGACACATCTGAGATACATGGAAGACGTCATGCGTGGTCCGATACCTCTGTGGTAACTACAACTGGTAGACAACCGTACTGACTCTCTCTAGAGTCTCAAACGACCCCACATACCTAAGTGAAAGTTTACACTATCTCCTGATCTGCTTGTGTCCCAACCTCGGTGAAACACACAAGAAACCTAATCCCCATCCATGAACTCTAGGGGTCGTCTGCAGCAATCATCATAAGATTTCTGATGAGACTGTGGGGTAGCCATCCACTTCTGAATCAACTGGACCTGCATAAAAGTATCATGCACAAGGTATGGTCCCAGCAAAGCTTCCTCACCTGCCTCTAACCAAGAAAAAGGTGATCAACATGACCTACCATATAAATCCTCATAAGGTGCAATCTCAAAAGATTCCGGAAAACTATTATTATAGGAAAACTCGAATATGGGTATTTTCCTATCCCATGAGCCAAAAAAGTCTAGGATGCATAAACGTGGCATGTCCTCAAGCACCTAAATCATACCCTCTGACTGGCCATCAATTTGAGGGTGGTAAGCTGTGCTCAGAAGCACCTATGTACCCAGTGCCCTCTAATTTGTTTTCTAGAAACGAGATGTAAATTGGGTGTCCCTATAAGAAACGATAGAATGAAGGACCCCATGAAGACGTATGAACTCTTGGACATACAACTTTCCGAGCTCGTCAACACAGAAGGTCTTCTTGATCCGCAAAAAGTGAGCGACCATTGTGAGTCTGTCCACAACAACCCATACAACATCATTTCCTCAAGGTGACCTCGGTAACCCGGTCACGAAATCCATCGCGACATCATCCCGTTTCCACTCCGGGATGGGAAACTGCTGTAATAGTCAGGCTGGCCTCTGATTCTCCACATTCACCTGCTGATGGGTGGAACATCTCGTAATAAAACTAGCTACCTCTCTATTCCTACTTGTCCACCAATACTGACGTCTCATGTCAGGGTACATTTTGGTAACACCAGGGTGTACAACCCAAGATGAAGAATGAAATTCCCGCATCAACTCATCACGTATGTCCCCTGGAACCCACACTCGCCCATGGAAACGCAGTACCTCATCATCTCCTATCATCCAAAAAGGAGGAGGGTCCTCACTTTCCACTAAATCCTGTAGCACTAGGCCTTTTGAATCTGATATCTGTCTCATCCTCCCTCTATCCAGGAGGGTATATGTCACATCTAAGGATGAAATGTAGGTTTTCCACTAACTCTCGGGAACCTCCAAATGAATCTCAGAGAATAAAGCCATAAGATACCACTCACCACTAGCCTCATGAACTGCCTATATCTGAGTCTTCCTGCTTAGTGCATCAGTAACTGTGTTACCGTTACAAGGTGTATAGGAAAGCTCAAAGTCGAAGGATTGTAGGTATTCAACCCACCTTCACTATCTCAGGTTCTTATCACACATGGTAAATATATATTTGAGACTTTTGTGTTAGGTGAAAACCACAAAATGCTCTCCAAAGAGATAATGTCTCCATCATCGCAATGCATGAACAACTGAATCCAACTCAAGATCATGCGTTGTGTAATTCTTCTCATGTGGGCTCAACTGCTGAGACCCGTATGCAACTACTCGATCGCCCTTCATCAACACTAATCCTAGCCCAATACCTGATGAATCACAGTAAATTGTATAGCTCTTCCCTTCATCTGGAAATATCAGGATTGATGTTGATGTCAACCTTCCCATCAGTTCCTGAAAGGATATCTCGCAAGCTTATGACCAAACAAACTATGCACCCTTCTTAGTCAAACATGTCAATGGTGTTGTTAAGTGGGAGAAGTCCTGTATAAAGCACCTATAGTAACCATCCATCCCCATGAAACTCCATATATCAAACATGTTCTTAAGCTTCTCCCAGGAAAATACTGCTCTCACTTTCTCTGGGTACACGGAAACTCCTGCCTCTAAAATGATATGACCTAAG
Organism: Viscum album; assembly: GCA_963277665.1. Lineage (NCBI taxonomy): Eukaryota > Viridiplantae > Streptophyta > Magnoliopsida > Santalales > Viscaceae > Viscum > Viscum album. The sequence continues at coordinate 599,820,712 of OY728151.1, forward strand.
AAGTGTATTTGGTCCATCTAGAAGTGGAACTTTGAGAGCGTATCATATAACTGATTCTCTCTCAGTGTACTCAGTACGATCTCAAGATGGGTGGAATGGTCATGTCGAGTGTGAGAGTTCACCAAGATATAATCCAAAAGACTACCACAAAAGAATCCAGATATGGATGGAACACAAGATTCATCAGAGCCATGAAAACTGTTGGCGCATTCGTGAGTCTGAATGGCATAACCAAGTACTCGTATAGACCATATCTCCTCTGAAAAGTTGTAAGTGGTATGTTCGATGGTCTAACGCATAACTGATGATATCCAGATCTCAAGTCATTCATTGAGAACACTCGTGCTCCTCGAATTTGATAAAAAATATCATCAATCCTTGGAAAAGTATATCGGTTCTTGACCGTCAACTGGTTCAACTTCTAATAATCCACACAGAGTCTGAGGGTACCGTCTGCCTTCTTCGCAAAAAGGACTGGAGAAACCCAAGGATAAGTACTAGGTCAGATGAAACCCTTTGCCTGTAACTTCTCTAACTGTCTCTTGATCTCTTGAAACTCTAGTATAGCCATCCTATAAAGATGATTGGACACTGATGCTGCTCCTAGAACACGCTCAAAAAAGAAATCCACCACTAGATCTGGAGGTAGAACTGAAAAGTTATCTGGGAAGGCATCCCGAAAACGATTAACCACTAGAGGGAAATCCTAATGATAAGACACCTGATCATCTATATATAAACTCACAATCTGGGCTGTCACACCACCTCGCCCACGATGCTCAGGTTCCAGCTTAGCTCTCCTGGACATCCCTTTCTCCCTTGTATAGAGACTCTACACCCTCTGGTGACTTGAAACTCACCCTGCGACGATAGAAATCCACAATGGCTCGAAAGGGTACCAACCAGTCCATTATGAGAATGACATAATATCTCAACATCGCTAAGACATAGAGGTTCCATAGAAAGTGACACCAACCAATCTCAAGGGGGAACTCACTAAACTAACAAACAACAGCTGTTCTCATTCCCAACGGAGTGTCTAGCATCATCACATCAGATGAAGAAGGAATACAGAGTCTGAGGGTCTTCAAAATAGGAACAAATATAAAGCTATGTGTAGCACCCGTATCGAAAATTACAGAAGGGAAAACAGAAGCTACTAGAATAGTACCTTTGATAGTAGAAGGTCTAGGATCCTGCTCCTGTTTGGTATGTTGCACTGCATATGCCTTACCAGTGTCGTGGCCCTGTGACACAGCCTGGATACCCTGAGCTGTCCTGCCCTGCTGCCTCTGAGATCCTATTTTATGGCTACCATGGCCATGACCACCATATCGACCAGCTCTCCCTAATGTATTACAGTTTCCCTATTGGTAAAAAGTTGTTGTTCTTGATCCTACACATAGAGTCTGCACATAACCCCTCTCACTAGACATTGGTAGAAACGCCCTGAAAAACCACTACAGATGACCCATCTTGCCACAAGCTCAGCACTCCACTGGTTCATGTGGGCACTGAGGCCTCTTGTTCCTCTCTTTACCACACTGGTAGAACATGACCTGGCCACATGAACAAATCTTCTTGCTAGTACTGCCACCATGAGAGATTCCCCTCTATCTCTTCCTCTTACTGGTAGAAATAGTACCAGAAACTGGTGTCGAACCACCCTATCCCACACTACTAGCGTCCTGCAGGTACCGCTCGGTAGTCAGTACCTGGTTCACAATAACATACACAGTAGGCAACCTGAAAACATTCACCAGTTCTCGGATGTCATGTTGAAGACCATCGTCAAAGCGTATGGCCCTCAACGTCTTATCACCCACCAGAATGGGTGGAAACCCCTCAAGATCGGTGAACTGGGTAGAATAATCCATCACTGACCTAGAGCCATGCTGCCGATTCATGAACTCTCGAGCTTTATCTTCCCTTAGCGTCTTTGATAATAAGAGGTCACAGAAGGCTGCCTGAAAAACTTCCCATGCCACGTCTCGGTGATTCTTAGATTCGGAGGTAACATCCCACCAACTATTGGTGGAATCACGTAGCATTAATGTAGTGAGCTTGACCCTCCTCACTGGAGGCATCTCCAAATTCTCGAAAATAGTCTGCATAGACCCCAACCAAAACTTCGCAACCTGTGTTCCTCCATCCCCTAAAAATGTCATTGGATGCTGCTACTTGATGATTTGCATCAGCTCTTCCACAGATTTGGCAGCCAGCGGTGCTCCCTAAAATGTTTTCATGAACTACATGAAGCCTTCACGGAACTGTGTATACATGCCTATGTCTGGTATAACGGCTGGCGCCGCATATGGATCTACTGTAGGTTTCATTTGGTAGCTCGTGGCCTACCACCTCATAAGTATAATCGTCTCCCCTCTCCTGGAGATCAACCATTGGACGTATTGATGGCATGACTCTACAAGGTCAAACACACAGAATAGATCGATATTATCAAATAACAACAACAAGGAGTCCAAGAAGGGAATAGGAGAAAGAAGGCATGTCAAGATTTTCAAAACATGATGACACGACATGTTCTCGCAAGCCATTTACATGGGCATGTACTCTAGCTAAAACTGGTCATGTAACAACCGAAACACACGACATGTCTCTTAACTACACGACACATACTTGAATCCCCCTTCCCTATCTGAGTCCTTCTACATGGCTAAGGCACACAACTCTCCTAAAACAAAACTACACGGCGTGTTCCACAGGTAAATGATGTGTACTTGACAAGACTTCATCGGCCCGTGTAGTTCGTGACATGGCCAGTGTGCCCAGGTCACACTACACGACGTGTGTAAAAAAGACACGACAAGTTAAAAGAAGCCCCAGACCGACCTGTGTTGCTTACAACACGGCTGGCTACATAGCTGACACTACACGGTATGTTCCAGGAGGACACAGTGTGTACAAGGAAAGATAACACCGACCCGTGTTGTTCGTGAAACGGCCGGGTACCTGGGGTAGAATACACAACGCGTTCACAGTAGACACAAAATGTATTTATTAAGGTTTCCTCCATCCGTGTTTTTAGTTACACGGAAAAACACCATGTCAACACTACAAAACATGTACAACTGGTACACAACGTGTTTTTTCCCATCCATTTCTACCCAATGTCCCCACCCACACGGTCTATGACACGGGAAGATACTACATGGCGTGTATTGAGGGTACACAATGTGTACTCAAAATGTTATCATTTATTCTCAAACAAAAGAACACACAACGTCTGTCCATAGAACTACACATCGTGTATCCAGGGTTTTCCAGACAGTAAGCCTCAGATACTACTCTGGAACGCAGAAAAACACTGAACAAACATCTAAGTGCCAAATTCCAATCCATGAGGGCCAATACTCCCTGTGAATCAAATCGTGGAATCTTATGCATGTTATAAACAAGGTAAACAAGTCAATGTTCCACAAAATTCTGGTCAATGAGGGCCCATACTCCTCAAGAACCAAATATTGGCATTCATTCTACAACCGTACAAAACAATACCCTATCAAACGACAGGTTTTTTTAAGAAGGTTTCTATCACCATAGCATGATTTTATTAGAACAACATCTATCACAACAACATGAAATTTATAATGCTCCTACATGGCATGGAAAAATTCATGATATTTGATTTATATCATGTGCCTAAAAGATTCATGAGATGGAACACCCTCATCTCCTCTGGTTGCGACTAAATAGAACCCAAGTATAATGTACAAATAGCACACCACAAGTGTGTCAGCCAACAATGAAAATCAAATCAACTGTAAAATTTCAAAATAACTAATAATTGAAATAACCGAAGTAGACTGTCTTTTCCATGTACATGGGTTAGATACTCCCGGGAACAACATATTACTAACTACCATTTCCGTCCTATCCCTGACTAAGGATAAAAATTATAATTCAAATAAAATTACTCCTTTGATACAAGTTTGTAACATCCTGGATCCGGGTGTGACTCAACGGGTGCCCCGAACCCGGTTGGTCACATGAACCCAAGAACATTTCCACAAATTCCATAGGCTGCCGACTAGAAGCAAGGGCCCATGTCTGATAGTGGGGAAACTATTCCCTCATTTTTCAAAGTGTAGCGTAGTGGAAATGAAAATAACATACAACAGCAGAAGCAGTAAATAGCATGAACTAAAATGAACAACAACAGTACAAGATAACCAATAGTTATATATAATGATGTCGCATGTCTCTAATTCTATGAAAGAATCCAAAATAGGATACACGGAAATACAATACAATACAACTCAAAGTAAAAAATACAGCCAGACAGAACAACCAGAGTAAAAAAAATGCAACAGCATCGCAAGCCAAACCTCAGTCTCATGCTCTTCTACTCCTCTAGTACAATCATGTTACTGTATAGGGACCTTTTACCCTGTCGACACCCGGAGAAATATAGTTTGTTTTGTCCGAATACATGACCCAAACAGGGTGTGAGAAATAAATCCTAGTAGGCAACCACCAAAGGCTCGTCCCAACTATCAGTGAAAAAGTGAAACAGTTGTGCGCTAAAGTAAAAATGCAGTAAACTAGTAAGTACTCAAAAGTAACTATCACTAACTATTCATTTCCATTTTAATATTTATATACCAATTAAATTTAAGAATTCACCTCATTGAATGTTCTATGTATATAGTTGGTGTCTCGTGACATGAAAACCCTTACCCACAGGTAAACAGAAACAAAACCCTTAGGTAATTTCCCACATGCATAACAGATAGTACCCTCAGGCATACGTAGTGTCACCCTCAGGCATAGAATATACTGCCCACAGGCTCGGAAGGAGTTTCCCTCAGGTGTACGATATAATTCCCTCAGGCATGGAACCAACTACCCCCAGGCATATGCAACACATGCCCTTAGGCTAAACAGACACTTGCCCTCGAGCTAAACAAACACTTTCCCTAGGGCTAAAAAAACACTTTTCCTCAGGCTATACAAGTAACCAGGCCTATCCCAACATATAATCAAGCAATAATATACAATTCCTCCCAAGGAAATTTAAAGAATTCTAAATTTTTCGGTATACCCTCGGGTATCCTGGCCAAACGGCTAAACAGAGGAATACACCCCAGGGGTGGTCCTGGATCCAGGCAGGGATCCCAACCTGCAGTTTATAATTACATTCAGTTACCTATATTATTCTAGGTATCTAAAATAGCAAAGGACTTAGCCATACGACACCGCAAACATGAGATCATAGAATAATAGTAACCAAATTTAACTCAACAGTTAAAAATAAAATCACACCACCTACCTCGATCATCTCTGATCGGTATACGTGAACGACGCTTCTAGAAACAGCCAAGAACGACGTAGATCTGGGAATAACAACAACACATTAAACATAAATAACTTCCCCTCAGGAATGAATTTGTAAGAATCACTCAAGAATAAGGGAGAGATTACCCATGCGGTTCTAACATGATCGACGGAGGTTGAATCATATTCTCAGCGTGCAATTGGGAGCTCCTCGAAGGTTCGACCTTCTCTCCCAACTCCAAAACGTTTCAAAATCCCCCTCTGCCAAATGAGGAGGATACAACCCATTTTAAGGGTAAAAAACAAACTACACATCATGTAATCTCAAGAACATGATGTGTACTATTCTCATTTAACTGTGCCTCTGGCCGCTATTTTTTCCACCGCCGAAGTGTTCACTTGTCGACATGAGTACACGACGTGTATTCCTGATTACACGGCGTGTACTGTCGCTCTACTGGCAGCTAACTCCACTGCCTTACTGTTCACCTGCCGACTGAATACATGGCATGTAAATACCATATACACAACGTGTAGTCAGTTTTTACACGTTTCAATACCAACAGGCCTACACGCCCTGTGTACTCATCCCAGACGACTAAAGTACACGACATATGGAAATGTGCCCGACCTGTAGTTAGAAATTTAGGGATTTTTCCCCATTTTTATTATTCTCTCAAAAACACATAAGGAAAGAGGAAAAGAAGAAACTTGTTCCTCAAGAATAAGAATCAGGTTCTTACAATTACAACATAAAACACTTACAAATTTTGAATATTGGAATTGTAAGTCACATGAACGAATTACATTGAATGAAACATAAAATTTTGTGAGAATAAATATATTCATGACATTATATGTAAAATTGGACTTATGTAAATGTCATCGAATATGATAAATTTGCAACATGACATAAGTCTCAAAAAGGAAAATTGTGACAAAAATCAATTACAGTTTTTGTAACATTGAAACTGTAAACCCCATAATAGAGATATATCCTAAAATATATTTGTAAATATCCATAAATTTAATTTTAATAATAAAATAATACATTCTTTAAATGTATATTAAATAAAAATCGCTTTTGTATTTGACATATGTCTCACTCAAATAACAGTGATTCAATATAACCCCTACCTTTAGTCATAATTTGTACTTGTTAGTTTATCTTCTTGAATAATATATATATATATATACTAATTATTTACATAATTTAAAATTTTAATTATGTTTATTGTTATTGTTTTTAACAAATAATAATTTTATATATAATAATTTAGTTCATTTAGTTTATGTCATGTGTTTTGATATTATACAACATCTGTGTCAAAATAATTAAGTGGGATGAATACCGTCAAGTAATTCATTATTTAATAATTTCCATAATAGTAATTATAAAATAATAATAATATTTATACATAAATTGTAATTTTTAAACTCATCATGAATTATGTTTATTAAAAATGAACTAATGTTAATATCATAGAGATGGATGGCCATATGTACGCATGAGTAACATTTACATTTTTCAATGATTATTATTGAATGAAAGTGAGAAATATTTTTCCATTCCAGAACAATCATAATATCCTAATTTCAAATTTATTTAATTAATCATACATATATATAAATTTATTGTTAGGTGGTGGTGATAAAATGAATCACATCACTTTGAGGGCGTACTAGTTTGCACGTCTATGAATGGTTTTATCATTTTTCAGTGACTAAAAATAGTAAAAAAGAAAATAATAAATTTTTTTAGAACGACTAATATTTAATTAATATTATTCATATTTCATTTATACCCCACATATTTTTTATCTTTAATCTTATTACCTTCAATTTATTACATTAGTCAAAAAAAATCATATCACATCACGAGACGGTAGTCCACCGTACACACAGGAGATATTATTGTATCTTTTAGTGAATTTCATGTAAAAGGTTAAATATGATATAGTTTACATGGAGGTATAATTATGTTTTAAATGTCTTATTTAATCTTTATATCTATCTACAAACCCAACTATGAGAGGTAGTAATGGAAAAAATAATGATGTCATTTTGTGAGTCGGTAGTCCACTGTACACAGAAATACTAATTATGTAACCCATTTGATGGTGTTTATGACGTTTTATTTCATACCTTATCATAAAAAATATGTCACTATATTTTTGATATTGTGATTATTATATCATAATGGTATATGAATATTTTATCTATGTGGAGAAAGAATTAAAATAACGACGCATGTTGAATAACATTACCTATTATTCAAGTATCATCCGTTGGTTTTCATTAAAGATGTAAATAGTTGGATTTTTATCCAAAATAGTGATTATGTTATGTAGTTCAGAGATTTTAGTAGTCATTTAGTTAGGTATTGGGTGAAAAAATTATTGATATATGTGAATAAGTGTGGGTAGTTAGTTCCCTTTTGTAGTTGAGAATGAGGGGGATATTTTTAAATACTCAAAATTATACACTATTGGGAGGAAAATATATCCTCATGTGGAACAAAATTTGATAATTAATGGGTTGGAGGTATTATATGGTTGTTAAAAATCTCTAATACAAAAAAACACATTTTATATACATTTAGTTTATAAACACCCAAGTTTCCTTATTTTTTATTTTGGGATTTTATTCTAGTAAATAATTTTCTAACCAAAATAATTTATCAATGGAGACTAAATTATTGTGAGATTTAATAGATAATTTTGACCCCTGGTTATATGTATCAAATCCATTTTATAATAAAATCCTATTTCTGTTTAAAATTAATTTTAAAACATGCGCAAGTAACCTGAAAAAACACTACATTAACCTTAGATGCACTATCAATGTTTTTTACTTATTAGGGGTCAAAATATTCAGTATAAAGAAAAATTGTTTCATTAATGGGTAACATTAGATATATAATAACAATTAAGAATTAAATCCAGGGATAATTTTTTTCATAAATTTGAAATCATTTGAAAAAATATAATTTATTATAAATTAACATTAATGTACATTATTGACATTATTAATTTAATTTGAATAAAAATATAAATACAATGATAAAATTAAAATATATTATGATCATAGTGGTATAAAATTATATATTATTATAAATCATTAATGTAACAAAATAATTCACACTATTTACTACACCTTTTATATTTTTAGTTTTCTTTATTTCTTTTAACAACCAAATAAATAATTATTTCAATGGCATTTCTTACGAATTATAAGTAATTATTTCATCTCAAAAAATTATAGATAAATTATTACTATAAAAACTAATTTATCTTTAAAAATAATATCTATAATTGAATATATTTTTTTCCAATATCAATGATTTATAGAAATAAAAAAGAAGAAAAATATATTTTTTCATTTTTTATACATAACTTTTAAAATGAGATAGCTTCAAAGAAATGTGGAATGTAATTTCCATATTTACATAAGTTGTGTGAAACATTATGTATGTAATCATTAAATAAAATTAAGTAATTGTTTTATGTTATTTTCACTATCTTCATTCTTTTATAACCCATAGTGAACCCATTTTAACAATAAATGTGGTAATTAATTTTTTCTATATTCACTATTCATTTAAAAAAATAAGTTCAACATATTATAGATTATAAATTATTTTGATTCAAAATATGGAATCCATTTTTACAACATCAATTCACATATTTTCAAATATGTAGTTTAATATTAATCCTACAAACATAGCGAGAGAGTCAGTTTGAAGAATTATATTTTTTTAGAAAAAAATATTATGTATTAACACTATGGAAAATAATAATCAATGTATGTAACTAAATTTATATTTAATGATGTATATTATATAAATTTCATTTAGCTTATTACCCATTAGGCATGATATCAATTTAATAAATCGGAAAAAAATTCTACATTTTAAAACCCTTTTTAGGAAAACCCATCTTAAACCAAAGAACAAACATATACTCAAAACCAATATAAATTTTATTCAAAGTAATTAAGATGATTAAAAATTAAAAAATAATACATTTCATACTATAAATCATATTCAAAACAAATTGGTACATTTATATTACTGAATTTATTATAATGATATTATTTTATACAAAAACCATTAATTCTCACTTTTCACTAAAAAAATTTATTCATATAAAATTCCCAAAATTTTATGTATGGTAAATTTTGATATGGTGATATAAAAAATGCTATTAATTTGTTTAATATATGTTCTAATAGTTCCAAAAAATGACTGAAAATAATTTTTTATGAAAACAAAAAACATTTTTAAAGAAAACTTATTAAAAAAAATAAATTCACATAAATGAAATTTAATTAATTATTCATTAAAAATTTATCTATAATTTATATAATAATAATAATATTATACATATATATATATATATATATATATATCTTAATATAGTTAATAATATTCATAATCTCCAAATTAATTTCTATATAATGTTGATAATTTATGTCATGGGTCATTTCAATTCGGTGTTATATGTTGAATATTCCCTCAAATATAAAATATCATGGTAAAATATAATTAGGGAAAATCTATGCATTTCATGTATCTTAATATGATCATTTTTTGTGTGTAACTCAATATTAAATCATTGATGTTTGTCTTTAATTGTATCAAAAAAAATTGTTTTTTTCTAAATATTATGATGTTATAATATGGATTTATGAACAACCATCATTTTTTCCAACATGAGATTGTAACGACCTGAAATTTTTAATAATATATTTTTCTTAAATATGTGTTTTATTTTATTTTATACTCCACAAAACTAAATCCATTAATTAATGAAGTGATACCATTGGTTTTCAACTATTATATGACCGTTGGTCAATATGACCGTTGGAAACTAATTTCTTAATGTTGTGATTTTGTTTATACATACAAGTTATAATGGTTAATTAATACAAAAAGAATATTGAATGGAATTATCTAGTATACTTGGGAGGTACGAAGCCCATATGTTGGATCTTGGGAAGGAGGTAACATCACTGGGCTTTTCTCTGGACCATGCCCAAGTAGAACATCAACATGTGAAGCTTAAATAGAATCACCTAAGGGAGAAGTTCAAGTTGATAGAAATCACCACTTAGACAATGCTGTCCGAGAACTCCAATATTCTATCACCATATTAGACCTTACACTTAGGTCATATGCAGGTGTTGTAAGGGGTTATGCAATGTAGCCTTAGTTAATTTTTTATAATCCCTTTGTATAAATAAAATGGTCATTTCTTATTTTGGAAATGTTGGGGAAGTTCAAATATCTAGATTAATGTAGGATGAATTTATAGTTCCATATTATTGAAGAATTTTGGAAAAAAGGGGTATTTTAAAATATTTATGTATTCTTTAAATAATTAATAATGTGAATTTATTTTCAGAAAATGGCCTTCTACAGTTGTGTTTAGTAAGAAATTTAGAGACTAATAAGATTAAATTACTTTTTAGTGAATAGTAATGCATGAATAGTAACATACATGTATGAATAGTATGAACAGTAATGAATAGTAAATCATCCAAAATAATAGAAACTTCACACATGAATGTATAAATTCAATGTAGAAACTTAAAAGTAAATGAACGATCATAGTATAATTTTTTGGTATTTTTGTATTTTATAAATATTTTATTTACAATTTTATAATTAATTTAATAATTTAAAATGGAAATTAATTTTCATAATATGTAATAATATATTGTTACTTTTTTGTCTTATGGTTATACAAGAATTTTATGGGACCTTGATTACTTTCTTAAGGTGTTACAAAATGAGTTATAGTTTTAATGTTGTATTTTTTGAATAAATAATGATTTTATTTAAAAATTAAATTTAAAATATATAAACAATTATCTCCATAAAATGGATTTAATTTTTGAATTTAGATCATCGATATTAGTTTAGGGTTAATTTTTGTGATTTTTCTGAAATAGCTTCTTTTTTAGTGAATAATAAAATTGCTGTTTTTAGTTTTGAGTGTTTAATGACATCATTAAAGATATAATAATTATGTAATATTTATGGTCGATGTATGAATATTAATATATTCTATGATGTGTCCCATTTGGACAATACCATGGGAAAATACCATGGGCAAGCCCATGGTTTGGGAAATACCACTGATGAGGTGTCCCTTGGAAATTAATAATTTATTCCCTCAATTTTCCTATAAATAACAAGAAATTCCATAATTCATTTCATTCAAAAATACTAGTCAATGGAGATCTAGTCTTTTAACCTCCCATGGAGTCCTCCCACGGTGCCCTCAAGACTCCCAAGAATCTGACCATCCAGCTTTCGAAGTCACTCTCTATGGTAAGGGAACCTTTCACTCTCCTCTTTTATGTCATGACTCCCTTTATGTAATGTCTTCTAGTTTCTATTTCATTCTTATGGGGAGTGTTCTTATATATCCATATTTCTTCCCATATTATGCTGAAATTATGAGATACCCTTTCATCTCTCATCAATTGGTTTTCTAAATTTTAAATGACGTCATTAGGATGCCTATTTTTCATGAAAGAAATCACATTTGTCTCTTTTATTTCATGTTTCCTTTTCATGTGGTATGTATTTCCATGATCAATACAATGATCTTATTTATTCTTTAATCTATATCCATACTATGTTATGATTCATTTATGAGTGGGTGACCCTTGTCCCCTCTCATTTTAATGTTTTCTATTAACATGTTATGTAGCCGTTACGCTACAGAATTTTCGTCTCAAAATCACTCTATTTTCTTCAAGAAATTATATTGTTTTATTTATGTGAATACCTAAATATAATTTCATTTCCATGGGTATTAACTGAGGCATAAAATTTATCTATTTGATTCAGGATTTGACATATATATAACCTTCACTCCCTTTCCATGGGTTATAAATGACATAATGAACTTATTTTTAAGAACTTTTAAAATGTCATGATTTTGAAATGGAACCCATATCTTTTATTCTCTATTGGTTATTTATGAAATACCTGAATATGATATATGTGGATAACATTAAAATAAATACATATTAAGGGTGTGCCTAGATAATGCACCAATTCATTGGGTAAAAAATTAATCTCTAGAGATTACAAGTTTCACAACACCCCGGTGGATAACCTTGGTAATTTTTATGACACCATTGCGATGAACCTTGGTAATATGTTCATGAGTTTCTAAATAAATTTTTTATCCACCAATTCTTGTTATGGTTTAATTTTATTTCATTATGATATGCCTATACATCCATTTCTCAAGTCTGTATGTCTTATTTTTATGAAGTTCTTATTGATATCACAAGTATTCTGATTCCCTTGATTTCCTTACTGGTCCTTCTACTCACCCTTTTATTTGAATATATATCTCTAGGTTATGAGATGTATTAATTTTACATAGTATTAACTTTTCATGAATCTTTTCAAGGGGTTTTAATTTTTTTTTTTATGTTTCCTCATTTTACAGTTCCTAATTTCCAAGACACTAGACTTTAAATATACCATGTTTGTAAAATGTAATGAAAAGTTATGTAATAAAAAGGAAGGATTCCATAGTTGGTATCAAAGTGTGGTTTAGTTATTTATGGAAATTAAGACATGAAAACTTTAGTTATAACCCTATTGAAACGTTTAAATATATTAAAACTACATGGTTTTTTGTTCAGTATTTAGAAAGTGGTTTATCAAGAAAATACATCCATGTCTGGATACGAGTAGGTAGAGGCGGCTCTGGCACGGATGTACACAGGGGTAAAACCTGAAAACACATCTTTGATCTAGACTCTAATGGGAACTGCTACACGACAACGAGCCTTGCTGCACTCTTGGTTATGACACTCCCGGGGGATATGTTTGGTTAATCGGAAGATTCTTATGAATCATTATGAAAGAATTATTGAGAAATCTAATTTTTTAAGAATTAGGTTTTAAGACATAAAATCCATTATAGATAAATGATTCTTAAATGAGATAATTTTATCACTAATGATTTATTATTTTAGAAAATGGAGGGTAATAGGAGGAACTATGCAAATGGTTATAGCAATGGACCATGCACTGACGACCCTCTGATGGAAGCCAGAATGGAAACATTCATGCAAATGACAAAACTATTGAGTCATGTTATGGGAAATAACCTGAATCAAGGTAAAATACCTATCTCACTACGAAGGGAACAACATTATGTTGAGTCCTTTATGCATCAACGACCACCAACCTTCAGTAGATCGACTGACCCATTGATTGTTGAGCTGTGGATCAGATCTATTGAGAAGATCTTTTCTGTGCTCTACTATTCAGAGAAAGAGAAAGACACCATAAATATTTATCGCATAGATGGAGAAGCTGATCAGTGGTGGGAATTGATTAAATACCTGAGGAAAAGATTGGAGGTCGAATCTATGGAGTGGGATGAGTTTAGAGGGATCTTCTTCAGAATGTATTTCCCTCATTCCCTAAGAACATTAATGGAGAAGGAGTTTCTAAAGCTAAAGAATAAGGAGAATTAATATGTGGGAAGCTACGAGATGAAAATCACAAAGATTTCATGTTACACCTCTATCTTTTTCATTGATCCATGTGGTAAGTTTGATAGATTATTTATTGGAATGAGACCTCATATGTGGATGAATCTAGGCAATAAATACAATGATAGCTACGAGGAGATCATGTGTAGTGCTATTAATGTCGAGCTGGAGTTTCGTGAGATGATGTGGTCTCATAAATCAGAAGATAAGAAGAGATCGATGGAGCCCAGCTTAGGGAAGACCATTGATCAGGGAAGAGGAGGCATGTAAGTGAAACATCCCACATGTAATAAATGTGTGAATAAGCATTCGTGGAACTAAATGCATGGGAGCAGGAAATGATACAAGTGTGGAAGAGATGGAAATATTGTGAGGAATTTTCGTAGTGAGGTGAAACCTCAACTTCAAAACACTAACGACAAGGGGAACATGGTGAAAGCCCTAACTGATGTCCAATTCTATATGTGTGGAAAACTTGGGACCTTTTCCAATCATTGTCCAAATCAGAGGGCAGTAGAGGGGAACCACCATTATCCTCAACAAAGGCCAATGGAGAATAGTCATGCTTTTTCTATCACGATAGCTGAAGTTGAAGCTTTAAATGAGGTGGTATAAGGTACTCTTGTTGTTATCTCAAAGATAGAAAGTACTTTGTTTGATTTCGGTTCTATTCATTCCTTTATTTCCTCCAAGATTGCAAAGAATTTAGAATCAAACCAAGACATTCTAAAAGTAGAGTTATCAGTCATGACCCCTGGTGGGATTATCCAAGTATCGTCAGTTTTTAGAAACTATGGTATTTACATTGATGAGAAAAATCTTATCGCAAATCTAGTAATCATTCCCATGATGTAATTCGACATTATATTAGGGATGGACTCCCTCTAAATGTATAATGCTATGACCAAATACAAATGTAATGAAGTCTTTGTAGTCTTGAATGGAAAACCTATAGTTATCTTCCATGTAGAGATATCTAAACCTGATCTTTATCTAGAAGAACCCCCAATATCCTTCTTTATGGAGTTGATCGGTGAAGAATAAGGAGATTATAGTATATGGATAGAAAATGTCCCCATCGTTCCATAATATGTTGACGTATTTCTTGAGGAGTTTCCCAGACCTCCCTCAGAAAGAGAGGTAGAGTTCTCCATTGAACTCAAACCTGGATCTCGTCTGATTTCAAATAACCCATATAGGGTGGAAAATGTGTACCTGGAGGAATTAAAGAAAAAACTCCAAGATCTTTTGGAGAAGGGGTTTATTTGACCGAGTGTGTCTCCTTGGGGAGCACCAATTCTCTTTGTGAAGAAGAAGGATGGATCAATGTGGCTACTCCTTGATTATAGAGAACTTAACAGGATCTTAGTAAAGAAAAAAAACCCTCTTCTAAGAATTGATGACTTATTTGTCCAACATTGTGGGGCTCAATTCTTTTCTAAGATTGATCTTCAATTTGGTTATCATTAATTGAGGGTGAAGAAAGAAGATATTCCAAAAACTACCTTATTATCATGATATGGGAATTATGAGTTTGTTGATATCCACTTTGGATGGACTAATGCATTTTTTATTTTTTTGGATTTGATTAATAGAGTCTTTAAGGACTACCTTGAATACTTGGTGGTAGATTTTATAGAGGTTATTCTAGTATGTTCCAAAAGTCGTGAGGAGCATGAGGATCTTCTATGGGTTATTTTGAAAACTCTATAGACAGAGATTATTTTTGGAAAGTTCATCAAATGTGAATTCTTATTACAATAGGTTTCTTTCGTGGGGTAAATTGTTACCAATGAACGAATAATAGATTACCCTGCAAAGAGAAATGTTATAGAGGAGTGGCCTCGACCTACAATAATAACTAAGATTCATAGTTTCAATGGTTTAGTGGAATATTATAGGAGGTTTGGGAAAAAAAAAATTCATGAAATTATAATCCATTAACAAAGTTAACTCGAAAAGGGGTCAAGTTCATCTAGACAAAGGAGTGTGAGGAGAGTTTCCAAAAGATGAAGAAGTGATTGGTTACTGCAGCTGTGTTAAATCATCCCTCAAGTGTATAAGGATTCATTATTTTTATAGATTCATCACTAAAATGGATAGGGTGCGTCCTCAATAAAAATGACAATGTCATTGCTTATGCATCTCGACAGTTGAAGAATAATGAGCGTAACTATCCAACGCATGATCTGGAGTTGGCTGCAGTCGTTTTTTCTTTGAAGATATGGATGCACAATCTTCATGTGAATAAATGTAATATATATACAGACCATCAATGTTTGAAGTATATTTTCACCCGAAAGGAATTGAACATGAGACAAAGGATATGGTTGGAACTTTTTAAAGACTGTGATTGTTCAATTCATTATCATCCCGAAAGAGAAAACAAAGTCGGTCATGCATTAAGCAAGAAAAAACCAGTTGTTATTTCCATGATGAGGATTCAAAGAGATCCTTTAATCAATGACCTAGTAAAGCTGGACATGGAAATTTTAAGAGAAGGGACATCATCAACCCTAAACCAAATTATTTCTCAACCATCATTACTAGAGAAGATCAAGATAACTTAGAAAGAATATACTTTGTAACAAAAGAAGATTGAGGCTATAAAGGATGGGATTTTTCCTATGTTTAATATTGATCAAGATGGTGTACTGAATGTTCATACAAGACTATGTGTTCCATTGTTTCTGGAAAAAAAGAATGAGCTAATGGATGAAGCTCATAGCTCTACATTCTCTATACATCTGGGAAGCATGAAAATGTATAGGGACCTTTGACATAATTATTGGTGGGATAATATGAAAAGGGAGATTTATGAGTACACTTTAAGGTGCCTGATATGTCTGCAAGTGAAATCATAGTGACAACTTATTAAATGGGTATTGGAAAAACTACCCATACCAGCATGGAAGTGGGACAATATCACTATGGACTTCTTCATTCGTCTCCCGAGAAGATACATAGGAAATAATGAGATATGGGTTATTGTGGACCGTCTCACCAAGACCGCCCATTTTATCTCCATTTGGGAGGATTTATCTCTTGATCAACTTGTAAGTATTTATATGAAGGAAGTGGTAAGGCTTCATAGAGTTCCACTTTCTATCGTATCTGATCGTGATATGAGGATCAAATCAAAATTCTAGAGAATTATTCAACACTCTCTGAGAACTGAATTGAATTTCAGTACATCCTATCACCCCAAACTTATGACCAATCTAAAAGGACTATTAAAACACTCAAGGAAATGATGAGAACATGATCAATGGAATTTAACGGTGGATGGGATCAACATATCCCTTTATTTTAGTTCCCTTAAAACAATAGCTTCCACTCGATCATTCAAATGGAAAACTATGA
The DNA here is from genome assembly GCA_963277665.1 of Viscum album. Classification (NCBI taxonomy): domain Eukaryota; kingdom Viridiplantae; phylum Streptophyta; class Magnoliopsida; order Santalales; family Viscaceae; genus Viscum; species Viscum album. The sequence continues at coordinate 599,837,905 of OY728151.1, forward strand.
AGCTCTATTTGTAAAGTGATTTAGAAATCCTAATTGTTTGGATGAAGCTGGTGAGAGAAATATTTTTGGGCTTGAACATGAGCAAGAGATGACAGAAAAATCCACACCATGAAGCAACACATTAAAGCTTCTCATAGTCGACAAAAGAGTTATGCCGACAACAGTCGAAGGGGAATAGAGTTTGATGTTTTTGACAAAGTCTTTCTTTGAATTTTACCTTGGAAGAGAATCATGAGGTTTGGGAAGAAATGAAAGCTCATTCATATTTTCATTGTCCCCTATGAAATCCTTGATCATGTGTGAGCAGTGGCCTATTATATTTCACTTCCTCCAAATCTATCACAAGTTCAGGATGTCTTCCACGTATCCCTCTTGAGGAAGTGCATACATGGCCCTTCACATGTATTATAATAGAGGTTGTACAACTGGAACATGACCTCTATTATAAGGAGAAGCCGATGGAGATCTTGGATCATAGAGACAAGGTTCTATGAAATAAGACTACCCACCTTGTTACGGTGCTGTGGAGGAACCACAAATGTGAAGAAGCCACGTGGGAACCGAAATATTCTATGAGTTAGAAGTACCCACACATCTTCTCTTCTAAGGATCTGAGATAAATTTTCAGGGATGCAATTTCTTATGGTGGGGGGAGAATGTAATGACCGGATCATTGGAATAATATTTGTTTCCTAAATTTTTTTTATTTCATTTTATACTCCACAAAACTATATCCTCTAATTAATGAAGTGATACCATTGGGTTTTGACTGTTATATGATCGTTGGTCAATATGACCATTGGAAAATATGCTATCAATGTTGCAATTATTGTTTCTAAATAAAATTAATCTTGGTTAATTAATATAGAAAAAACATTGAATGGCCTCAGCTGGTAGACTTAGGTCATACGAAGCCCATATGTTGGAGCTTGGGAAGGAGGTAGCATCATTGGGCATTTCTTTGGACCAAGACCAAGCTGAACTTCAACATGTGAAGCTTGAATAGAATCGCCTAAGGGAGAAGTACAAGATGATATAAATCACGACTAGGGAAATGTTGTCCAAGCCACCCCAAGATTCTATCACCATTGCACACCTTATACTATGGTCTTATGCAGGTGTTATATGGGGCTTTGTAACGAAGCCTTAGTTACATTTTTTAATCCCTTGGTATAAATAAAATGATCATTTCTTATTTGGGAAATGTTAGTGAAGTTAAAATATCAAGATAAATGTAGGATGAATGTATAGTTCTATATTATTGATGAGTTTAGGAATAATGGGTATTTTAAAATATTTTTGTATTCATTAAATAATTAATAATGAGAATTGATTTTAGAAAACATTTTTGTTATAGTTGTGTTCAGTAAGAAATTTAGAATCTAATAAGATCAACTTATTTTTCAGTGAATAGTAAAGTATGAATAGTAACATACCCATATGAATAGTAATTAATAGTAATGAATAGTAAATCTGCCATAAAAATTGAAACTTCACCCATGAATGTAGAAATACAATGTAGGAATCTTAAAAGTGAAAAAACGATCATAATATAACTTTTAGTATTTTTGTATTTCATAAATATTTTTTTTTACAATTTTATAATTTATTTAATAACATAAAATGGAAATTTATTTTCATAAAATGTAATCATATATTGTTACTTTATTTTATTATGGTTATATGATATTTTTATGGGACCGTGATTACTTTATTAAGGTGTTACTAAATGATTTATAGTTTTAAAGTTGTATTTTTTAGAATAAATATGGATTTAATTTAAAAATTAAATTAAAAATATATATGAAAATTATTTTCATAAAATGGAGTTAAATTTTGTATTCACAGCATCTATATTAGGGTAGGGTGAACTTTTGGGATTTTTCAAAAATAGCTGATTTTTCGGTGAATAGTAAAAATACCGTTTGCTGTTTTGGGTTTTTAATGACAACATTAATGATGTAATAATTTGGTTTGACTTATGAATAGTATGATATTGTATTATGAATCCCAATTGGCCAATACCATAGGCAAATACCATGGGCAAGCCCATGGTTTTGGAAATATTACAGATGAAGTGTCCCTTGGAAATTAATAATGTATTCCCTTACTTTTCCTATAAATACCAAGCCATTCCATCATTCATTTCATTAAAAAATCATGATCAACTTTGTTCTAGTATTTTTAACTCCTAAATAGTCCTCCCATGGTTCCCTCAAGCCTCCCAAGGTCCTGACCTTCAAGCATTCAAAGTTACTCTTCAAGGTAAGAAAACCTTTCACCCTCCTCTTTTAAGACATGACTTTTATTATGTTATGTCATCTATTTCCAATTTCATTTTTTTGGGTGTGTTATTATATATCAATATTTCTGCCCATTTTATTTTCAAATGATGAGAGACAATTTCCTCTCTCATCAACTGGTTTTCTGAAATTTGATGTGACGTCGTTAGGCTGCCAAATTTTTGTGAAATAAATCACATTTGTCACTTTTCTTTCAGGTTTGTTTTTTCATGTTGTATGTCATTGAAATATCCATAGTATGATCTTATTTATTCTTTAATCTATACCCATAACATGTTATGATTCATTTATGATTGGGTGACCTGGTTCCCCAATCTGTTTAATGTTTTCTAAAAACATGTTATGTAGCCGTTATGCTGTAGAATTTTCATCTCAAAATCTCTCTATTTTTCGTAAGAAATTCTATTGATTTATTTATGTGAATATGAAAATCTATATTCATTTCCTGGGGTATTTATTGAGGCATAAAATTGATCTATTTTAATATGGAATTTACAGACATAAAACCCCAACTCTCTTTTTATGGGTTATAAATGACATAATGAACTTATTTTTAAGCACTTTTAAAATGTCATGATTTTGAAATGAAACCAAAATCATTTATTCTCTATTTGTTATTTATGAAATGTTGGAATATTATCTATTTGGCTCATAATAAAATAAGAATATATTAATGGTGCACCCTGATAGTGCTCTAATTCATTGGGTAAAGAAGTAATCTCTAGAGATGTCATGTTCCATGATACATTGGTGAATAACCTTGGTAATTTTTATGGAACCTTGTGGATGAACCTTGGTGATATGTTCATGAATGTCTAAATGAAATGTTGTATCCACATATTCAAGTTATGGTTCATGTTATTTTCATCATGGTATTCCTATACATCCATTTCTCATGTCTTTATGTTTTCTTTTTATCATGTTCTTATTAATATCATAAGTAAACTGATTCCCATGCTTTGCTTACTAGGCCTTCTTCTCACCCTTTTCTTTGAATGTATGTCTCTAGGTTATGAGATGCAATAATTGAACATAGGATAAACTTTTCAATTTTCTTTTCAAGTGTTTTTAAAAGAGTGTTTTAATTTTCCATGTTTTATTGTTCCTAATTTCAAAGACACTTGAATTTAAAGGTCATATGTTTGTAAAATGCAATGAAATGTTATGTAATAAAAAGGTGGGATTCCGTAGAGATATTGCATGAATCGTATAATACCTGGGGGAATTAAATTCATCCAAAAAAGGATAATAAATATAATTAATCGGGAATCATATGATATGGAACACAAGTGGCGGTTAATAATAATGAAGGATAACTACTGATCAATATCAAAGCACAACATCCAAATTATTTATCCAGGAATGGGGAAAATATATTAGGGTCCACTACTGATCATGTTTGAAGCACGGGAACTTTCTCAGAATGTCTTCCAAATTCATTCATGGTGTGGGACTAGGATGGTAGGTGAGAATGTTTAACAGAACCCACTTTTTAGGGGAACCAATTTGGGGATGATATAAAATTAGGATCCAAATAAGGGGGCACGCGAAGCATGGAGTTGATGTGATGGAATGTTTGAATGAATTTCAACCCTCATGTTATTATTTCATTATGGATTTTTAGAACATTGAGTTGGTGTATCATTTTGAACAAATGTCAAAGTTGACTTCTATGGAGAGTGTTGTTTTAGGTGCTGAGTGACCATCAACGAGTAGTAACAATGCGGTATGTGACCAGCACTGGAGGATGACTTCTCAAGAATAAGAATAAGTTGCCTCATAGTTTTATGTACGATTAAGACATCGCGTTTATGTGAATATGCATAGAGATTCCTATATTTTCTCCCCCATTCAATTTTAAGAAGGCATGCCATCTTTTTTTCATGGAGTAGGTGTAATGTTTAACATTAGTGAAAGGATGTGTGTGAACTCACAAGAATTAAATAAGACCATATAATGTGACATGAGACATATGAGAGTGAATATATTAAATGGATATGATTATCATAGTGGGTAGTGAATCGATGTAAATAAGGGCCCTATTAGACCCCTATGTAACAAAATACATCCCTAGAGTGAATGATAACATAATTTAGAATCATGAATTTTGGATATGTGCTTATAGTATAAGATCATATAGTTTAGACCATGTGAAGCATTAAATTGTTTTCCTAGAACTAAGGAGTAGTAACCCTATGTGGAAATGGGGCCTAGAGAAGCCCCATGCCAAGAAAAAAGGGGCAAGAGGAAAATAATTTAAGGTAATTATGTTTGGATATAATATTCTAGTTTTTGTGTGCAAAGTTTGGACCATAGAAAATAAATTAATTTCATAATGATCAGACTATAAAGGGGGGTGTCATGATGAAATATACGGGATATCGAAGGAAATTATCTCGATGTGAATGAGGTATCCTAATCGGCCTACTTATTATTTAAAAAATATCTCAAAGAAAACATGACAATAGTTTAATATCCCAATTCTCAGACCAAAGGTATTGAATACCCCAAAAGAACTTGTTTAACACAGAAGAGTGACAATATTGTATTAATGGAGGGACAAAAATCCCATTCCATACAACATATCCATGGTGGAAACCCACAAATAGTAAATATTCATGATTCTTGTACTTGTAACTATAGTTTAAGGTCATAGAGTTTGGACCATGTGGTGCACACATATATCAACCCTGCTAAAAAATACTTCTCACTTCTAGGACTACAAGAGAAATCCCTAGTGTAAGAAACAAGGAGTTGTACAGTGGTCCGATTACTTTTAGGGAAGAACACAGTGAGTTGAAAAAGTGGATGACAGATCCTCTATGGTATATTGTGACTTTCTAAACATATATAGAGAGAAAGGGGACTTGACAATAGACAAAGAACAACTGTTGACCAATATTGAAATAAAGGTTCAATTCATAAATCTATTAGAGATGTGGTGAATAAATATATAATGGACTACTAGCTATGTTTTAAAAATAGAATCTACTATCTGATGAGGAAGATCCTTAATGATGTGAGCCTAGAATGGTAGTTGATTCAATAGTGAATGATGCCATTCTATTTGAGATCCTATTCCGATTAGGAGGTTAAGGATTATTCATTTCGGAGAAAGTGTGAAGCATTGAAATAGATGTGCGGAGTGTCCTTGAAGAATGTTAATGGATGGAATGTTCTAGAGATAGAATATTTGGTCATCACTAAATATCCAATATGAAATTGAATAAACATAAATTTATTTATTAGAGATGGTTTTTTTGGGGAACAAATTCTGGAAGGGGAGTCCTCTCTAGCGAGGCTATGGAATCATACCATATTATAACATGTGGTAACCGGATTTCATAAAAGTTATTCCCTAACATCATATAATCATCACACGAGTCTTATCAATATTTCATGTGGTAAAAAGAGTTTCTATCACCCCAAAATTACCCTATGGGGAATAATATGTTTTTTTGGATAGGGTAAGGCTGAAATTTCATGTCATTCACTGAAGACATTGGTATGGGTAGTTTAGTTTTCTACAAACCAGACTATGGATATTATTATTTTAAAGACATAGATATCAAACTATAGGGAATTGTTTTTGTTTTTAGTCACATATCATTGACCTATGGGGGAATAAGTGTAAAGATATATGGTAGAGTGGAATGAATGATTAATATACTGATGAGGACGGAGGGGGAATGAAAATCCATTATCATACAAAACTGAATAAACCAGACCCTTGGCCGAAATCATGACATTAGGGATGTTAAGTCTTTAAAATTTGTCATTAAAGTGGGATGGTCCCAAGATAAGATATTGAGGCATCTCTACATATTCCATTTTCATTGGAATTAATACACTTATAGTTATTGAACATTGTTTGGTAGAATACTGATGTCATAATAGGTGATACACTATCGAACAAAGATATTTAATATTACTATATTAGGATATGAATTTTTTTTATTTATATGGGGTATTACTACGGTTTAACATGATTTTATATGGATTTTAGTGTTCAATTATTCCATATTATCCATATGGGGAATCCCAATCTGATAAAGGATATAATAATCCCACATTAAAAGGCATCCCAATTATATATTGGAAATATCATAGTTCAGGATCATGTGTTGAGAACATTGGTAGATCTTATGCATTTTTATACTTGTTCTTTTTTATCCACACATCAGTATATGAGAGAATTTCATATTATTGCTCTGTCATGGTAAATGAATTTTAAAAAAGGATACCAATGGGGTATTTTCATCAGAATTGCTTCAAAAGTAATGGAGGGATTCATAGGGAATCTATGGATGATCTTCAATACATAATATATACAAGTCATTACATATTCTATAAGAATTGTAATATTTCCACATGTAGTTCTGTAAATATTGTGGAGGCATAAGATTCAATAAGGATGAATCAAACTGTGAAAATAAAGGGTGAATTCAAATAGTTTAGGGTCACATTACTCTTACCATGGCTTTCAGTTTGAGGTCATATATCCTATAAAAATTGATAATAGTTTAATTTTATAATGCTTTCACTTTAGGGAATTGGGTAGTCAAAAATGATAACATTGTACTAAAGAGTTATTACCCAATGTAAATATAACCAAGGAGTCCCAACAAAACATGATGAAATCATGAAACTAGTTTCACTGAGTTTAATATTGTACTACATGGAATATGGAAAATAGTTTAATGTTATGATGATCAGAATATGGTAAACATTTTAAAGACGTGATTTGTGGACTAGGGAAGCCTTTGACTCAAGGGTACTTCTATGGCAGAAAATACGTAAAACCCTATATGAATGTAGGGTCAAGAGAGGCACGACATAATAAAAAACACCAGAAGACAAACAAATCAACTTATTGGTTTGTAATTACTATTAGAGAGATGGCATGGAATAAAGTTTAAAATAATGATTCATGGATTGATATATTTTTGTATCTCTATATTTTTTTGGCAGAAAAGAGATACTTGACTGGAAATGATCCAATGAGGTTCACGTACCACATGCACATATTTAATAAAACTATACAAAATTTATTTTAATGATGTAGGGATCATAATTGTTTATGTGGTTCGAAGGGTTGATAAATAAATGGTTGGTCCCTGAGAGTTCTACACCTCTCCTATGTTTAGGGTTATCCCCATCAATGGAGCATCTTCTTTTGGAATTTTCTCTCTTCTCTTGTTCTATCGATACTGTTTTCTTCATTATTTCATTTACATGTTTCTCGCTACGTCCCCGTTTCTTCTCCTCAGCTAGGTTTCTTTCATGCAGTGACCTATTTTTTCCATAGGGATAATATCTTCATGCATCACGGCACATTCTTGACCATCGATGCCTTCCACTGCTCTTTTTCCATCCATCATGGTTAGGTTTTCTTTCTCTCCACAATCGTGGCTCACTACAAAGCCCTTGTTCATCTCAATCACTGATATTGTTCCCATATCTACTACACTAGACTCCATCTTGGTATGATGTAGTGAATCTCGTGGGGGTTTTGGATGTGTGGGTTGATAGATCATAGTTTAATGGATGTCAGGATTCTCGTTGGATCTCTTCTTCCATAGGGTTTCAGTTTTCTTCACTAGGTGCAGTTCGGGCCGTTCTGTTCTCTAGTGGTATTTTGTTCCTCATGGACTTTCTTACTGATCATGTTCCTGCTCGCCATCGTCCACTCCTACTCTACCCTTGCTCCAAATTTCAACACTCTTCTCCCATTTGGTTTTTCCAGTTTGTGTTAAAGGTGTCTTTGGAGGTGAGTTCAAGTGCCAATCAATGTTTCAAGAGGTCTCATTGCTCAGTGATATTGTTTTTTCTTATTATTGGTTATGTTCATGGTGGAATTTTTTTTTGATCTTCTACAGTTATAGGATATGATGAAGAAGGTTATTTTTTGGATTTTTTGTTTGAAATGATCTTGTGATGGTTCTGAATAATCTTCGTCTATGGTGTTGTTGTTGTTCGGGGTTCTTTTTGGAGTTTATTTTGTGTTGATGTTCGATTCTGATCGGTGGATTTCGCCGCTACTCGTGTTTTTTTGTGATGTACGATTGTGGTCAGGGTGTGAGGCATGAGGCGACTCATCCACTAAGATAGAGATGATAATTTATGTTTTAAATTTTAAATTTTTTACTTTGAATCTATTAATTTGTTCTCAATCGGCGGTGTGGCGATGTGGATGTGATGATATTTTGAGTGGATGACTAGTATGTGGCATTGACCGGGATAGTAGTCTATGGCCTCAGTGATTTACATATCATCATTGAATTATTTTATTATTTTGTGTGTAATTTTATTTTTTTATATACTCAACAAAACTGTTTCATTGGATAACATGAATATAATTAAAATGAGACTGTTGGGTTTTGACTGTTATATGACCACTGGTCAATATGACCGCTGGAAACTAATTTTTTTAATATTTGTCTCTAAATACTAGTGATCTTGGTTAATTAATATAGAAAGAATATTTTATGGCCTCACCCATTAGTCTTGGACCGATCGAAGCCCATCTAACAGAACATGATATGGAGGTAGCACCAATGGGCTTTGCTCTGGACCAAACCCAAGCTGAACTTCATCGTATGAAGCTAGAACGGAATCTCCTTCATGAGAAGTTTAAACTGATATAAATTACAACTTGTGCGATGTTGGTCGAGCCTCCCTCGGATTCTTTGACCTTAGCACACCTTACACTTAGGTCCTATGCTGTTGTGATAAGGGGCTATGTAAGGAGACTGTAACTGCCTTGTGCAATCCTTTATTTTAAATAAAAATTTTCATTTCTTCTTATGATGATGTTTATGAATTTTTAAATGCTCGGATAAATATAGTATGCATATTTTTGGTGGATTTTAGATAAATGATATTTAAAAAAATATATTTATGTAATCCTTAAATAATTTAAGATGTGTAATGATTTTCAAAAAATGGTCTTCTACAATTATGTTTAGTAGGAAATTTAGAGTCTAATAAGATCAACTTAATTTTTGATGAATATTAAATTATGAATAGTGATTTTATGCTTAGGATTAGTAATGCGACCAAATGGATTAGTAATCTCACTTAAATAAAGCATTAATATAATCTAGGCACCTTGATTAAGAAATGTGATTCAATAAAACGGTTAAATAACGGTTTCATAAATTATTAATCAAATATTAGTTTTTTCAGGTGAATAGTGTTTTTTAATTACAAATTAAAGTAAAAATATTTAGAAAATTATTTTTATAAAATGGATTTCATTTTTGATCTCAGAGCATCGATATTATGCTAAGGTAATTTTTTGGGTATTTTTCTGAAACAAATGAATTTTCGGTGAATAGTGGATTTATTTAAAAAATAAATTAAAAAGATTTAGAAAATTATTTTTATAAAATTGATTTCATTTTTTAAATCAGAGCATCAATATTGGGTTAAGGTGAAATTTTGGGATTTTTCTGAGAAAGTTGAATTTTTGATGAATAGTGAAAATACAGTTTTTAAGTTACGGGTGTTTATTGACATCATTAAAGGATGTATTAAGTATTTAATCAATATGGTAGACTTATTAATAGTAAGATAAGGTATGAGGTGTCCCATGTGGCCAATACCATGGGAGAATACCATGGGCAAGCCCATGGTTTTTCCAAAACCACCAATGAGGTGTCCCTTGGCCATTAATTCCTTGTCCCCTCACTTTCCCTATAAATACCAATCCATACTCTCATACATTAGACTCAAAAATCATCCTCAACGATGTTATCGTCTCTTTACCTCCTAAGGAGTCCTCCCAAGGTTCCCCCAGGCCCTCAAGGTCCCAACCTTTGAGTTTTTAAGAGTTACATTTAAGGTAAGGGATCCGACCCCTCTCTTTCTTTTCAAGTAATCTCTTTTATGTCATTTCTTTTATGCTTCATGATCTTATGTTGGATTATGTTCTTTTATATTCCTATTATTTAACTTTTCATGTTCATATGATGAGAGACCCCCTCTTCTCCCATCATTTCATATTATGAATGTTAATGTGGCGCCATTAGTCTACCGAATTTTTAAGGGATTCGTTCACCCTTCTCAAGTTCTACTTTCATGTCAAGTATTTCAAGTTCCTTTTTATTTTGATGGGGTATGATCTCTATATCTATCATACTGATATTTTATTTTCATATGATGAGAGATCCTATTTTATCTCTTCAATTCAGTATTTTGAAGTTTTAAGTGGTGCCGTTAAGCTGCCGAATTTCTAAGGGATTCTTTCACCCTTCTCAAGTTCTACTTTCATGTCAAGAATTTCATGTTCCTTTTTATTTTTTTGGGGTATGATTTCTAAATATATTATACTGATATTTTATGTTCATATTATTAGATAACCTATTTTAACTCTTCTATTCAGTGTTTTGAAGTTTTAAGTGGCGCCATTAGGCTGCCGAGTTTTTTCGGGATTCGTTCACCTTTCTCATTTTTCAAAGTTCTACTTTCATGTCAAGTCTTTCAAGATCCTTTTTATTATTTAGGGGTATGATATCTATATCTATAATACAGATCTTTTATTTTCATATGATGAGAGACCATATTTATCTCGTCAATTCGTTTTTTGGATGTTTATGTGACGCCATTAGGCATCCAAATTTTCATAAGAGAAATATTATTTTGGTCTTCCTTTCATGTTCTTCATTTCCTATGGTATATATTTAAAATTTCATTACCATGTTATTATATCCTTCATATTCCGTCTCTATACTATTTTATGGGTCATTTATGAATGTTTTACCCATGTCGCATCTTTTTCAATGTTTTCTAAAACCCCGAAACATAGTCGTTATGATGAAGAATTTCCGTCTCAAAATGTCTCTCAATCTTGTTCTAATGTTCTTTTATTTTATTAAGTGAATACTCAAAGATCTCTCTTCTATATGGGTATTCACATATATACCAAAATGTTGTATTTTAAATTCTGGTATTTACATACATGAGACCCACCTTCCTTTTCTGTGGGTTTTAAAGTGACAGAAAGATCATGTCTTTAAAGCAGTTTTTAAAACGTTATGATTATGAAATGAAACCCATTTCTTTTATGCTATATGGGTTGTTTATGAAATGATTTATGATGATATATGTGGCTCAAATGACAATAAAGACATGTCAAGGGTGTGCCCAGATATCACTCTAATGCATTGGGTAAAGACTTAATCGCTAGAGATGACCTTTTAGACTGATACCTTGGTGAATAACCATTGTAATTTTTAATGACACCTTGGGGATGGACCTTGGTGAAACGAAATGATTTTCAATATTAAATGTTTTAGCCACATCTTAAAGTTATGAAATAATTTATTTTTATTATGATATGCCTCATGATTTCATTCTCATGCCTTAAAGTTCTTTTCATGACGTTATTGATGTATCTCAAGTTCAAATGTTAAATGTTTCCCTTGTTTCCCTTACTGGGCCTTCTGCTCACCATTTCTTTTGATGTATGTACCCAGGTTATGAGATGCAATAATGAACATAGGATGAACATATGTAGAAGCCTTTCAAGTGTTTAAGATGAATGTTTTTTTTGTTTCATGTATTAAGTTCTTGGTTTCCAAGACACTAAACCTTAAAGATCCTCAGTTTTGTATAATGTAATGAAAGTTTATGTGACAAAAATGCGGGATGCTATAGACAGAGTCAGTACTTTTGAAAGAATTAGTACGATTGACAGATTCAGTACAATTGATAGAGTTAGTATGATTGACATAGTTAGTACGATTGACAGAGTCAGTACGATAAGCATAGTCAGTGCGATCAGCATCATCAGTACGATAAGAATAGTTAGTATGATAAGCATAGTCTGTACGATAATCATGGTCAGTATGATAAGTATATATGAATACATTTTTGATTTCCAAAACAATACATAATAGTCAAAATAGAACTTTTGACTCAACAGAGGTAGTCAGGTAAAAAGGTGTTCCCCTTTCCATTATATGTGATCGTGATCCCAGGTTTACTTCTAACTTTTGGAAAGGCCATCAGAAGTTATTGGGTACTGAATTAAATTTTAGTACAACTTTTCATCCTCAATTATATGGGAAGTCAAAATGAAAAATTCTGACCATGGAGGATATGCTACGTGCTTACTCAATGGATTACCAGGTAAGTTGGGACCATCCTCTATCTTTAGTTGATTTTTCATATAATAACAATTTTCATTCCAGTATACAGATGGTTCCATTAGAGGCATTATATGGAAAGCATGGTCAAAATCCATCTTTTTGGGATGAAGTAGGTGAAAGGAAGATGAGGGGACTAGAATTGGTAGAAGAGATTGAAGAAAAGGATCATATGATTCGGAATAACATTAGAACAACTCATAGTAGGCAGAAAAGTTATGCAGATAATTGGAGGAAGGATGTTTCTTTCATGTTTCGTGATCATGTCTTTCTCAAATATTCTCCATGGAAAAGTGTGATGTGTTTTGGTAAGAAGATAATGTTGAGTACTTGGTTCATTTTACCTTATTAAATCATAGAGAATTTTGGATCATTTTCATATAGAGTATCTTTGCCTCCATGTTTGTCCCAGGTACACAATGTTTTTCATGTTTTAATGTTGAGAAAGTATATACCAAATCCATCTCATGTTTTAGGTGTAACAACCCCATATTTTTTTTATGGAAATTCCATTCTTATAAATATGTCATAATCACATGAAATCACCACATAATTAACTACTTAGTTCTATGTGACCCTTAAAACATAAGTTTGACACAACTGTGATGTGAATTTCAAAATTCCGACATACACAGTTGTGATCAATATGTTACTTGGAGTCCAATAAGGAAAACACAATTTTTGGTGAATAGTAACATACCCTAATGAATAGTAACATACACTTATGAATAGTTAAATATCTTAATAAATAGTAACCTTACCTATGGTAGTATATAAATAATATTCATGTGTATGTATGATATACCTATGCATTAAAATAAGTAAACAAATGTTTTAAACTATTGTTTTTAGATTAAATTATGATTTTAATAAAATTTTAAATAACTAATATTTAGAAAATTATTTTTGAAAAATGAACATCATTTACAGATTCTACACGCCAAAAAATGGTGGGGGTAAATTTTATATATTTTTCTGAAATAGTTGAATTTTTGATGAACAGTGACATACCATAATTTGAAAAATTAAGATAAATACACTAATTAAAGAGTCATATGTGATTTTATTTTAATTTAATCCCACCTGGTTCGGGATCACATGATAAATTTACTATTATTGGTCATGGAAGACTAACTATTACTTGTGTCGAGGAGATATAATAAATTAATGAATTTTATATTAAGAAATCCCATCTCTCCTCTAATATAAAACCCCCTCTCACTCCCCCTTCCATTCACTCCTCTCAAGCCTTGTGCCTTTACCAAATTATGTCCAAATACATTCCCAACCTCCTCCCCCATGTACAGTAAGCCTTTGTCACATAAAAATAACAAAACCTCTCCTTGAGGAGGTTCTCAAGGAAGTTTGGTTCAAGAAAAAAATTCCTCTTTTCAATTCTTTGTCTTTCCTTTCAAGTTCATTTGTTTTCTCTTTCTATTACATCTGATTATCCAAATTTTGTGATGAATCAAGTACCTTAAATTTACTACAATTTTTTCATGATAGTTGTATAATTTATCATCATCTCCCCCTTTTTACCATCATTTATACTAGTAGCAAGAACACCATCCGAGATGTTTTAATTTTCCACATTCAAGGACGATGGACTTTCAATTTCTATTATCATTATCAATTATGGTCATGAAACCAATTTTATTACAGCTAAAACAGATTATTTTATATAGTATATCCTATTTATGATTCTGTATGCCCTTTTTAAATATGGTATTATGTTATAAATAAAAATGAGTTCGTTGTAATCAAAACCCAAAAATTAACCGAAACAATTATCATTAAAGTTCTATAAAATAATTCATCCCCATTCCATGTAACCATGTTATATAAATGACCAATAACTTCTATTTATGTTCATAAATAATATATAATTTCAATTCTGGAATTTTACATCCATTACACATACTAAAAAACAAGTGAACCAAAGATGAAAATAAAGAAAATGAACACTCCAGAGCGATGAAATTCAATAAAATTACATATCAATAGGAATGTAAATGAACTAACCATTTAGAACCCCCGGTTTGAGGTATGTAGCCTTTATTTATGCCTTTTTATGTGTTTAAAGTTCATAGGATGAGTTGGGAAGATGCTAGGAGAGTTTGGAATGGTTTTGGATGAGTTTGGAGGCTTCTTTATGGGTGCATAGTTTGAGCACGGATAAGGGAAACCGTGCAGATGCTCCAGGAAACCGTGAAAGGGGAAGACAGTAGGCTTCGCATGGTCTACGCATGGTTTTTTAAACCGTTTGAGGAAACCATGTGGACCCTTGCTCCTGAGGTTGTAGCGTGCACATGGTAAGTGCACGATTTTCCAAACAGCGCGGGCTAACAATGCAACCACTTAAAAATAGGGTTATAAGTTTCGAGATCCTTCAGGCATAACCTATTTAACTTCAAACATCCTCCCACTAAAGGATCACTTGGTTTCATTGGTTCTTAGGGGGTGGAAGAGCTTTCCCACTATCTTTGGAGGCTTTTTGAATAGGGTTCTTGGTGTTTTGAAAGTGATTGCTCCAGGGTTAGTCTTATCTCATGATTTCATTGTGTTTTCCTCTAGATCTGCACTTCCCACTTCCTTGGTTTTATAGATCTACACTTTTTGTGTGTAGATCAATGGTTTTGGATTCCGTTAATGATGTTTTGAAGGATTTTGAATGTTAGGTAAAGGGATCTAGAGAGGTTTTGGGGGTGCGTTCACCGGATATGAGGTGTGATTGCTTGTGGGTTGATTTCTCGGGAACCCTAAAGGTAGGTGGATTCTCTATCGAATCCACTTGGTTAGAACTAGTGGTTCGTTGTTTCAATTAATTTTTTTTATGAAAAAATAATTGTTATTTATTGTGCGAAATTGGTTGGAAATCCCTTGGGTGATGTTTTGGGGATTTTTTGAAAAAATGGGGGTTTATGGTGAAATTCTATTCTTGTGGATTTTAAAATGAGGAATTTATAGTGGAATGATATGATTGATTTGTGAAATGTTGGATGGAAATAATTTTCAATAAAGAGGATTTTTTATTGAAATGTGGTTTGGCAGGGAAATGGTTTTCAATAAATGGGTGATTTATTGAAGTGGAATGGTATGCGATGGAATTGGTTGATTGCATGTTGTTGTTACCTTTGTGAGTTTATTCCTGGTTTGGATTGATTAAAATGTTATGAAGAAGTGGTCAGGAAGTATCACTATAAAAGATGAATGAGTTGGGAGGGAAGTCCCACTATTATGAGTTGGGTGGGAAATCCCACTGTTACCGTATTGGGTTGTCAGGCAGTGGGCTGGAAGTCCTACAAGCTGAATATGGAGTGGAAGAGTTGGGCGAGAATTCCCACTATTATGGTTGCATTGTTATGTGGTTCTTTTCATAGATGGATTTTTTTTGTGGAAATGTGGAATGGTTGAATTGGCTTCCTTGCATGGCATAGTTTATTTGGCTTCCTTGTGTGGCATGTTTGGCTTACAGTAGATTTTTTGGATTTCCATAGGATTACATGGATAGGGAATGATGGCTGGGTAAGGGTGTGTTGACTTATGGTAATGGATGAACATGTGATTATTTTATATAAACTGTTTTATATAAATGTGATAACGGTTTTATCATTGTGGCATGTGTAGGGAAGTCATTTGGGGAAAACCTACTGAGTAGTTGTACTCACCCCCTACTTTGGCACTATGGTGTCTTTGCAGATGTCCTATACCGGGGAATATGTAAAGGTAAGGCATCTCATTACTAGTGGTTCGTGGTGATGCTTGTGATGTGTTGGTGGAGTTTGGAGCATGGATCATGGCGTGGAGCTGTGGTGGTGTCATGGCGCGTGGTGTTTTGTTGTTTAGTCTTTCACTTTGTACTATGATTTTGTGTTGGATTATTTTGGTTTTAGTTTTTATAGTAGAAAAACATGGTTATCCTTTGGGAATACATGAATGAATGTTTTTTAACATGCAGAATATAGTTGTTGTAGTGATTGTTTGGTTGGTTTTATCATAAGGGAAATTCATTCCACAATTTGTCCCCGAAGCCCTCGATATTTTTTACTAGCTTTTGGTGCCTTGGGAAAGTCTCTTAAGTCCAAGAAATCCCTCACCGCCTCCACAAGACAATGAGGTAGGGGTAGGGTGTTACAAGTGGTATTAGCTTGTTCGATCCTTTGGAGTTGATTCTGGGATTTGGAGTTGACATTCGTTGTGGAATATTCCTAGAGTCGGGACGGTAGTAATGCATAGGAATGTTGGAACTTGAAATGTATAGCATAAATGGACATAGATAACCCTTTTATGCCGAACTTCAAGTAACCATGGATCTAGGTACATAAGTTTTTTGGAGACACTTATAGGCATTGGATATCTCATTGTAGTGGGTGTAGCCAATGAGATGGGCGTGGTATGCATAGTAGAAATGATATCCCTTTAAAATGCATATTTCATTGGGCATAATGATTTATGCGCTGAATTGAGAAATGGTTTTTCAAATGTGTGAAATTGTAATGTAAATAAATTTGGCATTTTGAAAATGGTTTAGTTTTCAAAAATGGTGAAACATGGAAAACGTGGAAAAGTGGAAAGCCACATTGTGATAGTGTTGGGTAATGCGATTTGAAATGGTAATTCTTAATGTCTATGGAAGTGAGACTCATGGTTGTTTGTTTTTGTTTATAGAAATAGAACTGGGTAGACATCATCAAGAACAATTGGAGGAAGCTACCAAAAATGTGGTTGCACCTAAGCCCTAGGTGAACCAACATTGGGACCAAAGCATTGTACATGATTTTCAAACAGTTCAATCAGGATTGCAACTAGATACACATATTACGATATCTATCACGGTTGGAAATCAAAGTAATGGAAGCACGATTGTCCACACGAGAGGAGGTGTGAACCTAAACACTGAGATAAAGAACAATACACAATCCTTTTCTCAATGACTTAAAGTACATCAAAATCAGACCACTAGATTGTTAAAACATCCTTCAAGACCTATGTGTAAGACGTGATGCTTTTAGTGTGGTTCTGTAGGCCACCTAAAATGGTATTGTTTGTTACAACCTCAAGAATGTCATAACTGCAATCGGATGGGGAATCTTCTGTGGTATTGCCGTAATGCTCCAAGGTCGGGTGTTCGTGACACTCCTCCACAAGGGATGTTTCAGCTAGATAATAAAGAGCAAAGCATGGGAAGCACACATATGTTTTGATCTGAGCAAGTTGTAGTGGATTATCAAATAGGACCATCCACGGTGCGAGGTACGGTTCTTTTAAATTAAATATTGATGCAAGCTTTGTTTGATACAGCTGCTTACCATTATTTTCGTGGTTATCATGTTGTTATGTTACTGGGTTTAATTCTAGATATGATGCCTTCATTTTTGAATCTTCAAACTCTTTTGGGTCAAAGGAAGTGTCAAGCCCTCTTCTGTAGAGCATATTGTATTATCATGGGAAAGGTTGAGCTAATGTGGAATTTCATAGTTCTTAATATGGATGGGTACGATGTAATCCTAGGAATGGATTGGATGGTGGAGTTTAAGGCCCACATCGACTCTAATGCACAGACACTAGATTTTATGACACAACTTGGCGTTATACATCTCTTTAGAGGAGAGAGGCATGAAAGGCAGGGTGCAACGGGTTTGTTGGCACCAACAGTGGTTACATTATCATATTGGCTGGCGGTGTTATCATTTTAATTGGTAGAGGGAGTTGAGCAGAGTGTTCTTCCATCATTTTTAGATCAGTTCATGGATGTTTTTCATGAATAATTCTCTGGGTTGCCTCCCATAAGATAAGGGGATTTTACGATTGATCTCCTTTCAAGGACAAGTCCTATCTCACATCCTTTTTATCGGATGACACCTACTGAATTGCGGGAATTGGATGTCCAGTAGGAAGAGTAGAGAACAAAGGCTTTATCTGTCCTATAACGTCTCTGTGGGTAGCGCCAGTGTTGTTTGTGAAAAAGGAGGATGGATCATTGAGGCTCTGTGTTGATTATCATAGACTGAACCAAGTTAAGATAAATAACAGATATCCACTTCCATGAATTGATGATTTCTTCAACCATTTGAGGGGAGCACAGTGGTTCTCGAAGATCGACCTAAGGTCAGGATATTATCAATTTCTAGTGGGGAAGGATGATATTTCTAAAACAGCTTTCAGAAGTAGATATGGCCATTATAAATATATGGTTATGCTCTTTGGTCTAACGAATGCGCCAATGGTGTTCATGGCATTGATGAATTGTGTATTTTAGAGATATATGGCTTCATTTGTGGTGGTGGTTATAGATGATATTCTGGTGTATTCAATGACAAGGGTGGAGCATGAGCAGCACTTGTAGGCAATGCTAGGGATCTTGAGGGATCATTTTCTGTATGCCAAATAGTCAAAGTGTTACTTTTGGATATATGAAGTTCATTTTCTTGGACATGTTATTAATGAAATAGGTGTTTCAGTGGATCTGGAAAAGATATCAGCTGTTATCTCATGGAAACCACCAAAGAATGTGTTTGAGATACAAATTTTTCTTGGTCTAGTTGGCTATTATCGGAATTTTGTTTGTGACTTTTCACATTTGGCTTAACCAATGATAGCTTTGACAAGAAATAATGTTCCATTCCAGTGGAATGAACAATGTCAGCAGTGTTTCGAATATCTAAAGGGTCTCCTTACATCAACACCAATTTTGGTTTTTACAGAACCAGGAAATGGGTATGTGGTGTATTACAAATCATCGGGATCAGGGTTGTGGTGCATTTTCATGTAAGGGAATCATGTGGTTGAGTTTGGATCATGGCAGTTAAGGGTGGAAGAGAAGAACTACCCATCTCATGATTTGTAGTTGGAAGCAGTGGTCCATTCATTGAATGTATGGCATCATTGTCTCTTCGGTGAGAGATTCACGGTATATAAAGATCATAAGATTTTGAAGCACATTTTCTCACAATGTGATTTGAACATGATGGAAAGAAGATATATGGAATATCACCAGATATTTGATTTTGACTTGATGTACACACTGGGTAAGGGAAATTTGGTGGTGGATGAATTAAGTAGAAAATCATATTTTCAGGAGGTGAAACACGAATCAGACCAGTGGAAGTTGATGTCAGTTATAACTGACATGCAGTTGGAATATGAGGACCAGGGTGATTGAGCGGTCTTCTTTCCGGTTTTGTTGATTCCTGACTTGGTTGTCCTGGTTTAAGAGGCACATATACCTGATTCTGAGTGTGTGACCATGGGGTCGAGACTCAATGGTGGGGAGACCATTGAGGGTTGGATACTGAATGGAGACTCAGTTGTGTGTTTTCGAAATCAGATGGTTGTACCCGTTGCTTTTCAGGATGATCTTATCAGGTCGTATCATCATTCCAGGGGGGGTTTTCAACCTGGAATTCCGAAAATGTATAAAGCGATGAAAGCATAGTTTTGGTGGGATGGTATGAAAAGGAGAGTGGATGAGTTTGTTTCGAGATTCTTGACTTGTCAACAGGTCAAAGAAGAGCATCATAGGCCAGCGGGATTGTTGTAGTCTGTACCAATCCCTGTTTGGAAGCGGGAACACATGTCAATGGATTTTGTCACAGGTCTAGCAAGAATATTCCAAAAGAAAAATTCCATTTGGGTGTTAGTGGATCGGCTAATGAAGTCGCCCAACTTCATTACAATTAGTGAATCTCATACGATGGATTATCTGTCCAAAATCTATATTTAGGAGGTGTTAAAGAGGCATGGTGTTCCAGTTTTGATTGTATCCGATAGATATCTGAGGATTACATCTCCTTTCTGGAAACCCTTGCAGCAAGCCCTTGGGACACAATTGCTGATGAGGATGGAAAATCACCCTCAGACGGATGGTCAATCCGAGAAGATGATACAAACTCTGGAGGATATGTTGCGGGCTTGTGTCACAGATTTTGGAGGCTCGTGGGATGAGAACTTGTTGTAGTTTGAGTCTTCGTACAACAACAGTTATCAGGAATCCATACATATGGCTCCGTTTGAAGCATTGTATGGGCGACCGTGTTGTTATCCACTATATTGGGTGGAAACTAGTGAGTCGTCGATGGTTGGATAGATCCTTTTCTAGGAGACTACAAAGAAGATCAAGCTGATCAGAAATAGAATGGAGACGGCTATGAGTCTTCCAAAATCGTATACAGATCATCGTTGATGACCATTTTAGTTCGAGGTGAGTGATCATTTCTTCTTGAGGATGTCACATATGTTGGGACATCGTCAGTTTGTGAAGCAGGGAAAGTTATTTACATGGTATTTTGGGCCTTTTGAGATTCTCGAGCGGGATGGTGAGGTGGATAATTGTCTGTCTTTTCCACCTAGGTTCAGTGCGGTGCACAATGTGTTTCATGTGTTGCAGTTGGAAAAGTATCAGCCAGATCATGACCATGTGATTCGTTGTGATCATGTTGAGCTAGAACCAGATGCTTCATTGGTACATGTTCCAGTGCGGGTTGTGGATAGGAGAGAGAAATTCATGTGTGGTAAAATCATCAGTTTAGTTCGTGTTTTTTGGCAACATGGTGAGATTCAAGAGAAGACTTGGGAGCAGGAGAATGAAATGGTCGAGCAGTGGCCCGAGCTCTATTGGAAAAGGGCGGGTTCACTACTTTAAAAGGACATAAAGTCCATTGGTGGGGAGAATTTAGCACTCTTGGTTTGAGGTATGAAACCTTTTTATGCCTTTTAATGTGTTTAAAGTGCATGAGATGATTTAGGAATAGGTTGGGAGAGTTTGGAATGATTTTGGATGAGTTTGGAAGCTTCTTTATGGGTGCACGGTTTGAGAACGGCTAAGGGAAACCATGATGATGATACTGGAAACCATATAGGGGGAGACAATAGGCTTCACATGACCTACGCACGGTTTTCCAAACTATGAGAGGAAACCGTGCAGACCCTTGATCCCGAGGTAGTAACGTGTGCACAGTTAGCACACTGTTTTACAAACCATGCGGGCCACCTGTGCGCCACATAAAAATAGGTTTATAAGTTCTGATCTCCCTTGGGATTAACCTATTTCACTCCAAACTTCCTCCCACTCATGGCTCAGTTAGGTTCTTCGGTTTTCAGGGGGTGGATTATCTTTCCCACTCACTTTGGAGGATTTTTGAAGAGGGTTCTTGGTGTTTTGAAGGTGATTTCTCCCGGGTAAGTCTTCTCTCATGATTTATTTGTGTTTTCCTCTAGATCTTCTCTTCACTCTTTCTTGGTTTTCTAGATATACACTTGTTCTATAGAGATATAGGGTTGTGGTTTCGTTTAATGATGTTTTGAAGGCTTGTGAATGTTAGGGAAGGGGATCTAGAGAGGTTTTAGTGGTGCGTTCGGCGGATTTGAGGCGTGATTTCTTGTGGGTTGATTTCATGGGAACCCTAAAGGTTGGTGTCTTCTCACTAGACTCCGCATGGTTAGAACAAGTGGTTCATTGTTACAATTAATTTGTTTTGATGAAAAATTAATTGTGATTTGTTGTGCGAAATTGGTTGGAAATCCCTTGGGTGATGTTTTGGGTATTTTCGGGAAGAAGGGGGTTTTATGGTGAAATGCTATTCTTGTGGATTTTAAAATGGGGATTTTAAAATGGAATTCTATGATTGACTTGTGAAATGTTTGATGGAAATTATTTTCAATAAAGAGGCTTTTTATTGAAATGTTGTTTGGAATAGAAATGATTTTCAATAAATTGGTGATTTATTGATGTGGAATGGTATGCGATGGAATTGGTTTATTGCATGTTGATGTGACCTTGGTGAGTTTATGCTTGGTTTGTCTTGATTGAAATATTGTGTGGAAGTGGGTGGGAAGTCTCACTATGAAAGGTGAACAAGTTGGGCGGGAATTTCCACTTTTATGAGTTGGGTAGGAAGTCCCACCGTTACCTTTTTGGGTTGTCAGGCAGTGGGCGGGATGTCCAGCTAGCTGAAGATGGAGTGGACAAGTTGGGCGGGAAGTCCCACTATTATGGGTGCTTTGTAATTTGTTGCTTTTCATAGATGGAATTTTTTGTCGAAATGTGAAATGGTTGAATTGTCTTCCTTGCGTGGAATGGTTGATTTGGCTTCCTTGTGTGGCATGTTTGTCCTATGACATGATTTCATTAGAAATCCCTGGGTTTACTTGGTTTGGGTAAGATGGATGGGTAAGGTTGTGTTGAATTATGGTAATGGATGCACTTGGGATTATTTAATATAAAATGTTTTATATTAATGTTCTAACGGTTTTATCCTAGTGGCTTATGTAGGGATGTCATTTGGGGAAAACCTACTCAGTAGTTGTACTCATCCCCTGCTTTGGCATTGTGGTGTCTTTGCAGATGTCGTATACCGGGGTACAGGTAACAGTAAGGTATCTCATTGCTAGTGGTATGTGGTGATTCTTGTGATGTGTTGGTAGAGTTTGGAGTTTGGATCTTGGCGTGGAGTTGTGGTGGTGTCATGGCACATGGTGTTTTGTTGTTTAGTCTTCCGCATAGTACTCTGATTTTTTGTTGGATTATTTTGGTTTTGGTTTGTATTATACAACAAAATGGTTGTCCATTGGGAATACATACTTTAATTTTTTATTAACATGAATCATACAGTGGTTATAGTGATGGTTTGGTTGGTTTCTTCTTAAGGTAAAATCATTCCCCAATTTGTCCTCGAAGCCCTCGACATTTATTTCCAGACATTGGCCCCTTAGGAACGTCTCTTAAGGCCAAGTAATCCCTCACCTCCTCCTCAAGACAATGAGGTAGGGGCGTGGTGTTACAAACCAGAGTTATGATAGAATAAATACATGTCTAATAGGCCCATAAATATTCTACTAATGAGTATTATTTTATTTTCTAGGAGATTAATTTTGAGAAAGGAACATGTTCGGAGGTTAGGTAAGGGTTTTCCACCCGAACATCGATTTTCATCCAGGATTCTTTTATTGTTTAATTTCTTCAATGAAATTATTATGTATTGTTATGTACACTTCATAAATTCTACGTGAGTATTCTATATATGTACATCAACCATAATACTTCCTCATTTTTTGGATAGTTACATTTTTTAAAAGAAGCGCTCAAAACTGTTCCCAAAAATACGAGTGCGATTCAAGGTAATTTCTCAAATTCTTACATATTTTCTAGGGAACTCTATAATATGTTTTGGAAACCATTATCCTTATAAAATCACTCATTTTATTATTAAAATACTAATTTTCATGACTTCTGGTTTTATGAAATGAATTTTCCAAAAGAACTCTTCTTTTAAAAATAAAAGAGTATTTATCTCGAGATCAGATAATGATTTTATAAGAGTATTCTCGTTTGATTAAATAATCTTGTCGATTTTTATGTATTTTTGGGGTTAATCATTTATGATTTCAAATTCCATATTTTATTGAATGGTTTATGAAAAACTTTATTGTGGATGATCTATCCTAAAACCATTCACCATATTATTCTGAATGGTTAGTGTTTATGTTCAATGATTCGGGAAAGTTAGTTACATATCATATGATAGTTTCAATATGAATGTATATGTTTTCATGTTTATCCCCGATCACATGAGGAATGCATTGGAGTTATTATGTGATGGGTGGGTCCCTCTATAGCCCCTCGATGCATCAGTAGGTCTCATGAGACAAACTATGGTCTTGGTACGAGGCCTTGACAAAATGATTATTTATGGTCCTAGCACACGGCTTGGAAGGTATGTTTATGATGTCCGACATATGCACTTCCCTCATTATGATTATAGTATTTTATGTTCCTATAGTTATACGACTATTATAATACCCATGATTTGTTTTTGTTATGGCATTGTTTACTCAGCTCATATTTCTCCCATAATTCGTTCAAATTCCTTATTAAAGGCATGTGTTTTCAATTATACATCATGTATTATGTTTACGTAATATTCCACTATATTTCTTACTCTTAATGAGTGTTTGAGCTCACCCCTTTCTTAGGTTTCATTTTTCTCAGGACATTATGAAGTAAATTATGAATGACATGCAAGAATAATCTAGGAGACATGATGTTTATAGTAGAATAATATAGTGTTGTTTTTTCCTTTCCATATTTAAGGTGGAACTATTTTATGTATCTTGTTTCAAATAATACTAAAATACTTGGTCCTTCAGGATTCGTATTCTTTGTATGTATGTCAACGTAATAAAATAAGGCACCACCTCTGGGCAACTGGGTCCAGGTCCTTACAGTTGGTATTAGAGGATGTTTATTATGAAACATGGAAACTAGATTTAGGAAATTTAGATTAGGGAAGAATACATATGTGAGTCTTTGAGTATAAACATAAAAAAATTCTTGTATTTTGGTAAGGAATAGATTATGTGGGTCATTTAAGTAATACATCTATGTATGGATACGAATAGGTAGAGGTGGAATTAGAACAGATATACCTAGGAATGAAAGCTTTGAAAAGAAGTTTCGGGCTTGGCTCGGGGTATCCTGGTATACGACAACGGGCCTTGCTTCACACTTTTTTTATGAAAATCATGTGGTATATGCTTAGGATAATTCAGGTTCTCTTTACAATCCATTATTTAGGAATTAAATGTAAAATTTTTCTTGAAGATATCATGTTTATGATTAAGAGGTTAGCTAGGCATAAAATTTCAATTTATGCTTAGTATTTTTCTACATTGAAATTATAAATTATGATTCATACCCTAATCTAGTTTATGCCATTATTTAGGAATGGTGACTAGTGGAAGGAATGGAAACCGCATGAATGCACATGTCCCCTATAGGGATTTTCCTCCGACGCACGATAAGGATGTTGACTCTGGTGCTGTGACTGGTTCTTAGAAACTCATAACCATACTGGAACAACATACATAGGTTATGAATAATAACATTACCGATACGGAACATCTGGATCCACCACGAGGAGGGG
Source organism: Viscum album (assembly GCA_963277665.1). Lineage (NCBI taxonomy): Eukaryota > Viridiplantae > Streptophyta > Magnoliopsida > Santalales > Viscaceae > Viscum > Viscum album. Next base: position 599,863,279 of record OY728151.1, read on the forward strand.
ATATGCTAGATTTCTTTAGGCGAAAATAACCTTCATCATTCAATGGGACTAAAAACCCATTTGTTGCAGAGTAGTGGATATGTTCCCTTGAAAAGATATTTCTCTATTTGGGATGTAATGGAAGAAGAGAAGGTCGTCATGGATGTATATCATTTATCAGGATATGCGGACCAGTGGTGGTCATTAATCCAAAACAAAAAGGATGAGGAAGAGATATAAGAGATGGAATGGAGGAATTTTAAGGAAATCTTCTTAGAAAAATATTTCCCTCATGAGCAGTGAGCAGATATGGAGAGATAATTATTGAATCTGAGGCAGAAGGAGAATGAAAATGTTGCCAAGTATGAAGCCAACTTCACAGGGTTAACAAGACATTATTTGGACTATATATGAAAACCAAGGATCAAAATTGATCGATTCTTTGATGGCCTAAATCAATTCCTCCGTAAGGCACTGCAACCCCAAAGTTTTTCATCATATGAGGATATAGTTTCATGTTCTATCAAAACTCAAATGGAATTCTCCAAGTCTTATGAAATTATGGGAAATCAAGAGAGGAAGTGGGCTACTAAAAACTCTAGGAAAGGAAATAAGGAAATAGGGAAGAAGGGAAGAGTTGAATTTCCACCCAGTGATAATTGGGGAAAGAAACACCTTGGTGCCTGCTTAAAGGTAAAAAGAGTATGATTTAAATGTGGAAAGAAAGGCCATCTTGTTGGTGACAGTAAGGGAAAGAAGGAGTCTAATGATGTTCAATGCTATAACTGTCGGGATATGGGAAATTATGCTAATGATTTTCCAAATCGTTAAAGAAACATTCCATAGAAAAGGTCAACAGAGGAGGGACCAGATTATTTTATCACAACTGGTGATATTGAAGTTCATAATGATGTGGTGGAATGTACTTTAATAATTTCTTCAAATTTAGACAATAATTTATTTGATTCTGGATCGTCGTACTGATTTATATCATCCCAGTTTTCTAAGAAAATTAGATATGTCCAATTTGATTTTATAGAGGAGTTATCAGTCAAAAATCCCATTGGATGTATCAATGCAACAAAGGCACGTCGATTAGCCCCCCTCGTGACACATAAATGTTCTTTAGTTTCTAAAATTATCATCATAACAATGGTTGAGGATGATATAATTCTTGGTATGAATTGGATATCAATTTATGATGCGAAGATCTATTGCTAGAGGAAGGAACTTACAATCCATGAGAATGGTGTAGAATCCCCTATCTTTAAAACAGAAACCTCTCCAATTGATTCTCATCTAGATCCACCGCTAGTAGTTCAACTAAATCCTATTATTGTGGAGGTATAGAATGAAATAACATTGGGTGCGGAAAATAATGTTCAAATATAAGATGTACCTATTGTACATGAATATATTGATGACTTTCCAGATGATTTACCTGGAAATCATCCAGAGTGGAAAATTCAGTTTTCCATTGACTTAATTCCTAGTTGAAGGCCCATATCAAAGACCCGTTAGAGAATGGCCACTGTGAAGTTAGTGGAACTAAAGAGGTAACTAGATGAATTTAGTGATAAAGGATTTATTCGACCTAGTGTTTCTCCATGGGAGCCCCTGTCCTCTTTGTCAAGAAGATAGATGGATCCATGAGTCTGTGCATTGATTACAAGAAAATCAATGCTATTACAATAAATAATAAGTATCCTCTACCATGAATTGATGATTTATTTGATCCACTTTATGGAGACCAATATTATTCGAAGATTGATCTATGATCTGGATAACATCAGTTGCTTGAGAGGAAATAAGATATTCCAAAAACAACATTTCGAACCAGGTACAAGCATTATGAGTTTACAATAATGCCTTTTGGACTAACTAATGCACCATATGTTTTCATGTATCTCATGAAAAGAGTCTTCAAGGAATATATTGATTAATTTTTTGTGGTGTTTATTGATAATATACAAGCATACTCTAAAAGCCATGAAGATCATGAAAATCACTTGCGCACTATTTTGAATTCCCTTAGAAGAAATAAATTATATGGGAATTATCAAGGAAGATAGCACATCACTAATTTTTCAAATGGTTTCCCAACCTTATTTAATGGAGAGGATAAAATTTTCTAAGGCTGATGATGAGGAGTTCCAAAAGAAAATTAAATCTATAAATGATGGGAAGTTGACTGACTTTGCTTATGAAGGTGGTATTTTGAAATTCGAGAAGAGGATTTGTGTTCCCACTATTCCAGAGCTAAATAGAGAACTGTTGGATGATGCTCATGGATCTAATTTCTCTATACATCCTGGTAGCACAAAGATGTATCGAGATGGATGAGAAAACTTTTGGTGGGAAAATATGAAAAGGGAGATTGCTAAATATACATCAAAGTGCCTGGTATGTCAACATGTAAATTCTGAGAGGAAAAAGTCTAAGGGGATGATGCAACCACTACCCAAACCATCATGGAAGTGGTAGAACATTACCATGGACATTGTCAATAGACATCCAAGGACATATATAGGAAACAATTCTATATGGGTCATTGTGGATCGTCTTATAAATACAACTCACTTTATCGTGATTCGAGAGGAATTCTAATTGGATCAACATGCACTCCTCCTCCAATGGCCCGAAGGCCATCATTTTTTATTGATTTTTGATAATCCACCTTTCAAGGGGTGAGGTGGAACCCTTACAAGGATCGTAGGCATATGTTTTACATGACCCGTAGGCCTTAGAGGAATTCATGTTCCCGTAGGCTTAAAACATTACACACAACCCAGAATAACTACGTGGAACTGCTCCTCCCCATCATCTTCATCATGAAATCAGCTCTCTACCTTCGCATGGCTATTCGGCTAGGTATTCTTGTGCATGAATAGGATTGTCCCGATGGAAGGTTCCATACCCTCTCATTCTTGCAATCCGTTTAGCTTCTGCTGTGGTGAATGCTCCTTGCTCATCCTCTTTGTAGATCTTGTTCCATGTAGGTTTTTTGGTTTACATCATTACTATGCTGGCCCGAAGGACTTAAATTGGACCGAAGGACTTACTGACTTGAAGGCCTAGGTGGCGTGAAGGCGTTAAAGGACTCGGGGACCAAATAGGTGCCCCGATGGCCCAAACAGGGGCATATTCTCGGCTGCTACAGTGCCAAACAGTACCTGCTACAGTTCCCACTACATTACGTACTACAGTACTGCACAGTTCCCGCTACAGTTCCCACTACAGTTCCTACTACAGTACTGCTACAGTACTACTATAGTACCCCCAGAAATAATGTCTCCTCTTGGATTTGATCCCATGTCTCCCGGATGGACTTGCAGAGTCTTTACCAACTGGGCTAAGGCTCATGTACAAACATTTTTAATGGTTAACGCGTGTATAGGTGCGTCCTTACACCACCCGCGCGCCACACCTCCCCAGCTAGGCCAAAGGTGGCCAACCCTTGGGATTGGGCCAGTTCCCGTGGAGTCAAGGCGATGAGAAGATCGCTGGCAAATGGTGCACGTTGCCTTTGAGAGGAATCGAACCCAGAACCTCGATGATGGGACACCACCGCCTTGAACCAACTCACCTAGCCCCTGTAGACTAAAAGTGTTTAACGGTTAAAGCATGTATATGTGCGGCCTTACACCACCCACACACCACACCTCCCCAGCTATTCCCCAGGTGGCCAACCCTTGGGCTTGATCCAGTTCCCGCAGAGTCGAGGGGACGAGAGGATCACTGGAAAATGATTCACGTTGCCTTTGCGAGGACACGAACCCGGAACCTTGACGACGGGACGCCACCACCTTGAACGAACTCACACATCCCCTGTAGGTAAATGTGTTTATCGGTTAACACGGGTATAGGTGCGGCCTTACACCACTCGTGCGCCAAACCTCCTCAGCTAGGCCTAAGGTGGCCAACCCTTGGCCTTGGCCCAGTTCCCATGGAGTCAAGGGGATGAGAGGATCGCTGGAAAATGGTGCACATTACCTTTGCGAGGACTCGAACCCGGAACCTTGACGGCGAGACTCCACTTCCTTGAACATACTCACCCAGCCCCACGAGTTAAAAGTGTTTAATGGTTAACACATGTATAGGTGCGGCCTTACACCACCCTTACACCACACCTTCCCAACTGGGCCCAAGGTTGCCAACCATTGGGCTTTGGCCAGTTCCCGCGGAGTCGAGGGATTAAGAGGATCGTTGAAAAATGGTGCATGTTGCCTTTGCAAGGACTCGAACCCAGAACCTCGACGACGGGATGCCACCGCCTTGAAAAAACTCACCCATCCCCCACGGGAAAGAAGTGTTTAACTGTTAATGCGTGTGTAGGTGCGTCCTTACACCACTCGTGCGCCACTCAGTATTGTATCTGACCGTGATCCTAGATTCACCAAGAAGTTATGGAAAATTCTCCAACATGCTTTAAGCACTGAACTGAACTTCAGTATGACCTATCATCTTCAAACTGATGGCAATTTGAGCAGACTTTTCGGACATTGCAAGACATGTTGAGATGGTGTTCTTTGGAATTCAAAGGAGGATGGGACAAACATCTTCCACTGGTTGAGTTCTCCTAAAAAACAAATTCTCCACTTGATCATTATTTTGGAACCATATAAATCCCTTTATGGGAAAAGGTGTATAACACCGACATGTTTTGGATGAATTCAGTGAGAAAAAGCTTCCAGGACTTGAATTGGTTGATGCAATGGCAGAGAAGGTGAAAACCATTCAGTAGCATATCAAGGAAACCCAAATTCAACAGAAGAGTTATGTGAATAACCATCAATGAGTCCTTGAGTTCAAAGTTGGAGACCTGGCTTTTCTACGCATTTCTTCATGAAATATGGTCATGCGGTATGGGAAGAATGGAAAGCTAAGTCCCTGGTATATCGGCCCCTTCGACATCCTTGACCGATTCAGAGCTGTGGCCTATCGATTCACACTTCCACCTATATTGTCAAAAGTACATGATGTCTTTCATGCATCTCTCTTAAGGAAGTACATACCAGACCCTTCACATGTACTCTCTTCAGATGTGGTACAGTTGGAGGATGATCTTTCCTATGTGGAGAATCCAGTGCAAATCTCGGATCGTAGAGACATCGTTCTATGCAACAAGACTACTCATTTGGTCAAGGTACTATGGAGAAACCATAAGAATGAAGAGGCAACTTGTGAACTGGAGGAATCAATGATGGAAACGTACCCCCACCTGTTCTTGGCCATGATAGTAAAATGAAATTTCGATGATGAAATTTTTGTAAGGAGGGGAGAATATAACGGCCCAATATTTTTTAATGGAAATGAGTTTCTTATAAATATGTCATAATCACATGAAATCACAACATAGTTAACTACTAGGTTCTATGTGACACTTAGAACTTATGTTTGACACAACTTTTATGTGAATTTCAGAAATCTGACATACACAGTTGCGATTAGTAACTTATTTGGAGTTGAATAAAAGAAACATAATTTTGGTGAATAGTAACATACCGTTATGAATAGTAAAATACCATAATGAATAGTGATATACCCAAATTAATAGTAACCTTACCTATGGAAGTATATAAATAATATTCAAGTGTATGTATGATATACCTATGCTTTAAAATAAGTTAACAAATGTTTTAAAATATTGTTGAATAAATTACGATTTTAATTAAATATTAAGTTAATAATATTTATAAAATAATATTTGAAAAATGGACTTCATTTTTGGATTCTACACATCGAAAAATGGTTGGGGAATTTTTTTTAGATTTTTCTGAAATACTAGAATTTTTGATGAATAATGATATACCAAAATTTGCAAAATTAAGATAAATACACTAATTATAGAGCCATGTGTGATGTTTTCCTGATGTAAGTCCACATGGTTCGGAATCACATGATAAAATTACTATTATTGGTCATGGAAGACTCACTATTCCTTGTCTTGAGGAGATATAATAAATTAATGAATTTTATATTTAGAAATCCCCTCCCTCCTCCACTATAAAAACCCACTCCAACTCCCCATTCCATTCACTCCTCTCAAGCCTTGTGCCTTCTCCAAATTCTGTCCGAATACCATCCCAACCTCCTCCCCCACGTCCATCAAGAGATGGTCTCATAAAAAGACCAAAACCACTCCTTAAGGAGGTTGTCAAGGATGTTTGGTTCAAGAGGTAAATTCCTCTTTTCAATTCTTTGTCTTTCCTTTCATTTTTATTTGTTTTCATTTTTCTTTTAACTCTCCTTATCCAAATTTTGTGATGAATCCATTACCATAGATATACTATAATTTTTCATTATAGTGGAATATGTTATCATCATCTTCACATTTTTACCTTCTTTTATACTATTAGCAAGAACACCATATGAGATGTGTAACTTTTCCACATTCAAGGATGATGGACTTGTGATTTTTATTATCATTCTCAATTGTGGTCATAAAACCATTCTAGTAATGCTTGAACCAGATTATTATATTTAATATAACCTATTCAGGATTTTGTATCCCCTTTTTACACATGGTGTTATGTTATAAAGAAAAATGATTTCGTTGTAATCAAAATCCACAAATTAACCGAAACAATTATCCTTAATGTTATATATAACAATTCATCCTCTTTGCATGTAACCAAGTTATATAAACGACCAATAAAAACTATTTGTGTTCATAAATAATATATAATTCCAATTCTGGAGTTTTACATCCATTCCACAAACTTAAAATTTTTTTAACCGAATAAGATACTATTGAAAATGAACACTATGGAGCGACGAAATTCAATACAATAACGTATCAATAGAAACATAAATGATCTAAAAATAATTATGATAAACTAAATAAATGTCTAATAGGTTATTAAATAAGATATTAATGTGTATAATTTCATATTCCATGAGATTATGTTTGAGAAAGGAACACATTCGGAGTTAAGGTAAGGGTTTTCCAACCAAACATCCATTTTCATTCGGGTTACTTTTATTGTCTAATTTCCTCAATAAAATTCTTATGTATTGTTATTTACTCCTTGAAAACTATTTTTTAGTATTCTATATATTTACACCAACTAAAATCCTTCTATATTTTCTGTATAGTTAAATGTTTTTAAAGAAGATCTCAAAATTGATTCCAAAAATATGAGCCCGATTCCAGGAAATTTCTCAAATTCATACCTATTTTCAACATCACTCTATAAATTATTTTGGAAACCATTATCATTATAAAATAACTCATTATGTTATAAAAATAGTAACTTTCTTAACATATGGTTTTATTCAATGATTTTTCCAAAAAGGACTCTTCTTTTTAAAATAAAAGAGTATTTATCTCAAGATCGCTTAATGATTTTATAAGAGTATTCTCATTTGATTCGATAATCTCATTGATTCTTATGTATTGTTGGAGATAATAATTTATGATGTCATATAACATATTTTATTGAATGGTTTATGAATATATTTATTGTGGATGATCTATACTAAAATCATTCACCATATTATTACGAATGGTTAGTGTTTATGTTCAATGACTGGGGAATGTTAGTTATATTTCATATTATAGATTCAATATGAATGTATATGTTGTTATGTTTATCCATACTCATACGAGGAATGAATTGGACTTATTTTGTGATGGGTGGGGCCCTCTATAGCCCCTCTATGCATCGGTCGGTCTCATGAGCCAAACTATGGTCTTGGCACAAGGCCTTGACAAAATGATTATTTATGGTCCCAACATGAGGCTTGGACGGTATGGTTATGATGTCCGACATATGAACTTCCCTCATTATGATGATATTATTTGATGTTCATGTGGTTATTAGACTAGTAGAATACCCATGATTATGTTTTATTATGACACTCTTTACTCGGCTAATATTTCTACCATAATGTGTTCAAATTCCTTATTAAAGGCTTGTGTTTTCAATTATACACCATGTATTATGTTTGTGCTTTCTTCTATTGTATTGCTTACTCTTACTGAGTGTTTGAGATGCCCCCTTTCATATGTTTCATTTTTATCAGGACATGAAGATGTAAATTATGAATGACATTGTAGAATAATCAAAGAGACTTGATATTGCTAGTGGAATAATTTAGTGTTTTTTCCTTTCCATATGTAAGTTGTAACTTATGTATGTATCTTGTTTCTAATAATACTAAACTATTTAGTTTTTCTGGATTCGTATTCCTTTTTATGTATGCCAACTTAATCAAATAAGGCACCGGATCTAGGAAACTAGGGTCGGGTCCTTACATTAAGTCCGTAGGGAGTTCAGATGGAAGAGAATCTACCTTATTACGAACAACCAGAACAGATTCATGATCATAGAGGGAAAGTTTTGTGGAACAAGTTAATTCATCAGGTGATGGATTTTTGGAAAAACCATATGGTTGAAGAGGCAACGTGGGAATCTGAAAAATGCTTTGAGCGATAAATACTCCCACTTATTTGATAAGTGAATAAAAATTTTGAGGATATAATTTCTAAAAGGGGGAAGGATGTAACATACTAGGTAAATAAAGAATCAGACATTTTTTTCATAATTATTACTATTTTTGAATTAAATATTAATTTTACTTTAAAAGGTATTCTATGTTCGATGGATTACCTGATACGCAACAACGAGTTTCTTTTAAATTTTACGTTGCACACTAATAATATATTATTATTATTTTAAATGGTTGTTAACGCCTAGCCATTGTATTGGTGGGAATGAATAGAACTAATTATAATATGATAATACATGGTTTTTTAATATTTTTACATTTATCCAATAATAGTTAGAGGCATAAAATGTGAATGAATCTGATTTTAATATTGTTTAAAAAGTCAATTTACCGCCTTTTGATGGTGAACCCTCATTAAATATAGTTTTGGTAACTTTTATTTGTTATATTTGAAAAAATAAAATTCTTCTTTAGAATCGGGACATCAAAATTTTCTTTGGGTAAATTTTTGGTATTTTTCTCTGAAAATAAAATTTTTATGAATAATGAAAATATTGTATTTTAATTCAAAAATTCATTTTAATATAATTTACTTATATGGTTATATTATAATTTTAATTGGATTTAAATTTTAATTAAATTATATTTTTACCATTTAATCCAATGTTTGTCATTGGAAACAATTTCACTTTGAAATGGAACATAATCAACAGTGAATCTCATGATAGTTATTATTTCTTAAATACATGCGTTTTGTTTTGACGACTGGAATTAATTTTAAATTAATTAATGAAACATCTATGAATTTAATTTGGTAAAATAGACATCATTTTTGAATTCCTAAAATCAAATATTTCTTAGGCTTAATTTTTGGTATTTTTCTGAAAACATCAATTTTTGATGAATAGTCAAAGCACTGAGTAGTACTCAAAAATATAACATTTTAATTTAAATGAAATTTTACCACTTATTTGAATTTAATTTAGAAAATACAACATATATGGTTATTATTAGTAAGTAAAATTCGGTTCAATAAGATGGAAATATTTTTTCGGGTGAATAGTATCCTTTGACTTTTATTTACCACGGTTAAAGGTAAATAGGGTAATTCAAGGTAAAATAATATTAAATTAATATAAAATTACATTAACACTTGTCCTAACGTTATTTTAAGAGTAATTACCAATCAAGACAATCCTTGGGTGAGACTTTTGGCCTTTTAAAGCCACTTGGGTAAGATATTGATGTTAATAACTTTTTTTACATTAAAAATAAAAATAGCATAAACATGTCTTGTTTTGCTAAAACAATTATAATGTGGGGTTATATAATTGATATATATGATTATAAATATTCATTATAAAATAAAAATATTTCCTACATCATCGTATTTTTTTTATAATATTTAGACATCAAATAAATGAAATTGTTAATGACACAATAATGAAGCATTGTTTACCTCATTAGTAAATGATTTAAATAAATATGATTATAAAGACTAAAATAATATCCAAATCCTTTAAAATTAATATTTGACGATTAAATTTAGACCATGAGTTATCTAATATTCTACATTTATTAGTTTTGGTCATTTAGAAACTAAAATACATTATATAATAAAATACTATTTTCACACTTTCTTAAAGAGCCCCTCCTCTCCCTTATAAAAATCCTTCACTTATAACCAATTCCACACACATCTCAAGCCCCTTGCCTCATCCAAACCCTACCTAAATAATCTCCCAATATCCCTATACTCTTCTTAGAAGCCTTACCTTATGATTGAAGGCACATTAAGAAACCCATTTGGTTCATATCAAAGCGAGTTACCCGAAATAAAGGTAACGATTTCTCTTAAATTCGTTTCTTTTATTTTACTTCACAAACCCCTAAAGCCTTTTTTTCCTTTCTTTTGTAAAAAAAAGTATCATAAATATACTAGGATGTTTAGTATGTTATGTATTCTAACAACACTTACAAACACCTCTATCTAATGGGTAAAGAACATACTGTTTCTGTGGATAGAAAACTAACACCTCACGAAACGATGATTGTTCAATTATCTCCTACCACCTATCATGGTATCCATTATGATGACACTATAATTATATATGATATATATTATTTATATGTTTTCGTTATTATTCTGTATTTTTCATTTATATCATACCTTTATGGTTTCTATTATGGGTAAACACGATAATTTCATTTGAGGAATTGCAGACTACCACCCCTCAAATTGATATTACTCGTTCATAACATACATGTTATGTATAACGGATGAAGTTAATGATATTATATATGATACTATACTGGAATTATAATATACCTATCTATCAGTATGTTTTAATTCCATTAGATACGAAATATAAATTAAATTAGCATTCATGCGTACGTATTGCATACCGTCTCCATGAATGGTGTATTTCATTTCTTATCTGCAAATTTTATGTACTATTTTAAATCCATATATATATTGAATATAAATGATATAAATGATTTCTAAATCATGAATATCATTCTGGATATAATGAAATTTTGACCACATGAACAATATGTAATTATATGAAGTCTATTTTCGTCTCAAGTACCAAATATTGACAAAATGACCGTTATGAACTTAAATGATTACATACTATTTATAACATGGTAATAAGTTATATAGATGGAATAATAAACTTGTAAAAGATCTCAATATAGTATAAATTTACTTTATTTTATTATTCAGAAGATTAAAGAATGAATGTGTCAAGTTAGACACGAGGTTGGGGACTTCATCTCAATCTCCATTCATTGAGGCATACTTTCATTTATACACTACTTTATTTTTTATAGTGTATAAACCCCTTGGAATTTTAATTTCATTAAAAGGGAATAATTTCTCTACGATGCATATTACTAAATGAAAAAAAAGAATAGTTTAACGTAATCGGTGACAATGAACTTTTCTACGGCTGCGAGTATTATTTGATCTTTGGCTTCCTTAACAAGACGTAATATTTTTAGAAGGAAATTTAAATACCATATACTCTTTTAAATATTTTGGTATAGAAAATGGTTTTTATAATGGATTTTTAATGTCAATATATTTAAGTGATATATTGTGATTGAAATGTTGAAATGTTATCATTCCTCTATATTGTTTTATGTGTTATGATTTTATAGTGGTACTTAGACATTTGAAGGGTGGGTACGTGATAGAAAAAATGACGGGTGGTGTCGTGATAAACCAGGATGGGTGGTTGCATTATAAAATCAAATGCATTGGGTATGGAAGTCGGCGATATGGCTATTCTATTTAGTGATATGTGTGGAAGTTGACCGTATGGTTATTTCATTTACGTATGATTATGTCCCAAGTTACCTTTATATGTTATGTGTTCTTTATATGGGTTTTAAAGTAATTTTTTTATAAAAGGGTATGTAATGATCTTTTATTAAGTGAAGAGTATTTAAAACATCATAATTGTGAAAAGTTTTTCTTATGATAAAGTATTCATGGTTTACATGTTGTTTTGAAAAGGTAACAGTTTTATTTCATTGTGTATCCCTTACTGAGCTTATTATGCTCATCCCATTTTTTTGAAAAGTTTTTCACAGGACATAAAGTGGAATAGGGTCTAGGATGGGATCAACGAAAATTAATTCTGTCTAAAACATGGAACTAAACATGACCCTTTTTTTCAAAAGATTTTATTTTTTGAAAAAATGGGAAATGAGTAGATGTGTCTACATGTAATGTTCAAGTTTTTATGTATATGTTATGACCTAATTATCTAATTCTATAAACATAAAATATCCTCAATTTGAATTATTAACTTAATTCAAGAATATGCAATGTTTAAGACCGAGTCCTTATACTTGAAGTCGATAGAGGATGCTCGATATGAGCTTTGGGTGTATTTAGTGGTAGTTCTTCATGTAATGTCCTGACCTGGGATATTCATAAAATCATCAATGAGATAATGGGTCACATGTCATAAAGAACGCCTACCCATATTCCAAAGGCTTCCAAATAGTAGTGAGGGTGTAATGTTGGTAATGTTGGGAGTCTATACCCTCGATTCAGAATAGAACATCAGATAAAACCAATACTAATCAACAACAGAGTCATAATATATACATATATAATAAACAGATATGTAGCAGAGTAATAATTGATAACTGAACATTAGATAGTAGATTCAAAATTCTCTAAGGAAGTGCCTACTACAAGGATACATGGAAAGCTATAATAAAAAAGGGAAAATACATATACATGAATGTTATAAAATATTAGAAAATAAAAAAGGGGAAAATATTCGCCATAAGAATCCCTAGTTAAATCCCAGACCTCTGCTCCTAATCTCCATATATAAGAAAAAGTGTTTCAAAAACAATAGAAGGTTGTTTTCCCTTATCCATTCCTAGAGATAGATAACATTCTTGGGTATCAAAGGTTGTTCTAGGTGGGTGTGAGATATAAATCATCGTAGTCCATCGCCAATGGTGTCTACATGTAATCCAATCATTGATCATAAGTAATTAGTGTGTATGTATACACATAATAATAAAGTAAATATTGAATAAATAACTATCCAACTCGTGTTCCTAAAGGACTCTTGGCACCTCTACATGCTTCAGATCATGGTCGGGAACCAAATTCAGAATAGTCACTATATATATATTAATAATATAAAATTTTTAATTATATATATTTCATCCACCAATATGAACTAAGTACATGAAAATGAATGTGTACATATACTTGGAATAATAGTTTCAGGCAAGACCGCATCATAACTCAGAAATTCATGAACACTCTAATGTTTATCTAAGCTGATGAAGTAGGGTAGATTCCTTACATCATAATACAGTGAGAGATGTCATGCAACAACACTTAACATAGTGAGTGATCCATCATATAAACACTCTTATTATGTAATGTGGTGCCTCATCCCAATGATCATATTGTATCTCTCGTGTGATATTTGATACTCAACACCCAGTGTAAAGGAGTGTGATTTTTGACCATTACCAACAACCCTTACATTCATTCAAAAGATTTCTGAAGGAAAATTAATTTATAGAATAATGAGTGGGGAAAATCCACTCATGAAGCTTATTTATCAATCATATGCATATAAATAAAGAATATTAATGTTCATAACATAAAACATAAGGCATTACCTCTCATATGTTACTTTTATCATGTTAAACTCATTTCTAGGAGTTACAATAAATGATAATCACTTATGATTACATAATTAAGTGATTGGACTTAACATAATTCATAACACATTTCATTTAGTGAAACACGTTCATTCAAGGATGGGAAATTATCATGAAACCCCATTCCAAATAAATCCATTTAGAAAAACTAAGGAATAAAATACATCATGCCAATGTGAATTCATATAATTCCATAAATTATGAAATTTCCATCTAAAAGTATCATGGTGTCAACTGTAAGGTGTCATGGTCATGTAGGAAAAATATCATAGGGGAAATTCCCTTGTCAAGCAAGTCTAAACACTTAAGGGGTTCTTGGTAGTTGTAATAATATATATATATATATGAGGGAAACCCATTTAATGTATAATACAAAACCTGAATACAAATTTCAAGAATTTGAGAAACAAACCATTTATGGGGAAATTGACTTTTACCCCTAAGGGGTGTCCCTAAATTGATTATAAATCATATAAAATCCTAAAAAACATCATTAGGGGTATAACATGGTGTGTGGTTCAATTATATAAGAAGATCTCAATAATGTTTGGATGCTCAAAAAAAGATGGCATGTGGCATAATGTCATTAATTTTGAAATAATGAATCTCTAATAGAAAATGAAATGACCATATACCTCAAGGTCATAGAAGACACGTTTCTTGATATTGGGATCATATTTGTAGCATGTTAGAAGATATCTTAGAATGGAGGAAAAACAATGAAAATATAGAAAATTAGCCTACACATAAATAGTGAAATGAATGGAAAGATAAACTAAGATTTGAATTAATATTCGTGGGGATATTATCGAGAAGGGTAAAATGTCTTAAATGGATTGAATATCATAAACCAAACTAAAAAACTAGATCAATCCCTTTATTTGGCGATTTTCAACATTAAGGGAGAGGAGAACCAAGGCTGTCCACTTGGGGGAGAAGTTGAAAAATGAAAAGAGCTAAAAACATAATTCAGGGGAAAATTGAATTTCAACCCAAAATAAGGGAGATCATGGTTTAAGAACATGGTGTCAAAACTATGTGAAAACTATGCAATATCACACTATCCAAAACACTACAATAATTGCACAACCTTGTGGCTCAGCCATCATGGTTGGGGACTAGCCGTGTGGCTTATAAGTTCCCACTATCAATAACACCAGGGTTAAAACTAAACGTGTGTATTGAGATTAATGGTTTAAATAAACCACGTGACACAGTTCATTAGACAATTTTATTGAACTCCAGGTAATGAAGAAGACCTTAATTATCATAGGACCTTCTATATGTCGTATCACACCTTTACCATGATCATGAAAAGGGATCAAATTGAAAAAAATTGATCTGTTCCTTAGTGGAGAGACAGGTCGTTAGAGACTCCCATCCTTAAAAAAAATGACAATGAGTGGGTCTTATGTTGGTATAGATGTATCATTATAGAATATCTCTAGGCAACGAGATGTCATATTAGCTTCACACTCCAACATCTCATCCTATGCTCGGAGGTGTTCCAAAGAACCCATACCATAGTAACTAACCTATCTCAGAGTATCTTTATGTTATATTCAACAATACGAACAAGATACTACTCAAATGAATCATCCATTTCCTTATCAACCTCATCTAGTTGAAATAAAATTGGTAGATATAGATAGTATCAGTCAAACATAGATACATGAAATATAGATTTCATAGACCGTCATCTCTAAGGATGTTCCAACAAGTAAGACACCAGTCTGATACATTTAACAACCTAAAAGTGTCCTATTGACCCTAATGATATATTACCTTGATTTTGAATACATCTATTCCCTAACCTAGGCTCTAATGGATAGAAACCCCTATCAACAACATTGAACTCAAGAGTTTTTTGAATCTATTGGAATACATCTATGGTTTGGACTGAGTTTTCAAAATATGCTTTCTTAATCAACTGGATCAAATATATAGTATCATTTAAGAGAGGTGTTCCATGTTTAGCTACCTCCCCCTCCTATAACCATCAAATAGGGTAGCAAAAAGGTCATCCAAATAAGGATTAATAGTGGTCCATCTCGATGGTATCCTAAAAGCTGTTATTATAAGAAAACTCAATGAAGGGAATGTGTTTCTCCCAAGAACCCCAAAAGTCAAGGAAACATGCATGAACCATGTCTTCTAGCACCTGAATTGTTCACTTCATCTATCCATCAGTATGTGGGTGATAGGCCTTGATCATAAGAACCTATTTAGCCAAGGATTTCTAGAACCCCTTCAAAAAACGTGAAGTAAAACAACCATCTCTATCAGAAATGATAGATAGAGGATCTCCATAAATACATACAACCAATCATACATACAGACTTCTTAAATTATCTACTTAGAAGGTCACTCGCATCAGCAATAAGTGTGAATCCTTCATTAAATGATCAATCATAACCCACATTGTCTCATTTCCACAAGGTGACATGGTGTTAACAATTTAGGAATCCATAGATACATTGTACCATTTCCACTCGGTAATGTAAAACAAATGAAAATCCTAGATGATCACAAATGTTCCCCATTCACCTCCTAAGAGGTGGAACCCCAAGTGATGAAGCTAGAAATATGATCATCAAAGAATTTATACATCAGTCTTCTATGATGTTGGTTGGAACCCATACACTCTATTGGAGCAATAATATATCATCCCCATCCATGGTCCATGATGATGATATATCATCCACTATTAATACATTCCCTTTACAAAAAGACCTTCAAGAGAAGATAACTATCTCATTTTTAATTATTCTGGAAGAGTATATGTCACTACAAGGACTAAAAAGATAGTATGACCATTTTCCCATAAACCTCAACATGAATCTCCAAGAATATTTTCATAATATTCCATTCACGACTTGATTCCAAAATTTTTTGTGTATGAGATTTTTGTCTTAGAGAATCAGCTAATAAATTTCCTTTACCCGGAATGTAGGGAAGGTCAAAATCTAAATACTATAGGTAATCAACCCCCTGCATTGTTTTAGATTAATATCACACTTTTTAAGGATATAAACAATTCATTTTTGATATAGGAATAACAAAAAATTCTCTTAATGTAGATAGGGCCTCAAAATAACACAAGACTTGCACAAATAGAGTGAGATCGAGAGTGTGTTTCTAGTAATTCCACTCATGAGGCCTCAACAACTGAGAACCATATCGTACCACCCACTCATCCTGTATTATAAAATCTAAAATATTGATACATTATGAAACATATTAGATATTATATCACTTTCATGGATCTGGAAGAATCAGTGTTGATGTGAAAATCCAACTATCCTTCAACTCCTGAAAGGAAACTTCATAAGCTACTGACCATACTAATTTCGAACCCATCATTATCAAGCCTATTATTGGAGTTCAAGATGTGAAAAATCATAGATGAAGTGTTTTTAATAACTTGATATCTCCATGAAACTTCTAATGTCAAACATGTTCTTGTGCTGCTACCAGGAAACTACAACTCTATCTTTCTATGGGGTTACTATGAATCTAGACTCACGATGATGTCACCCAGGAAGTGTAATTTTTAGATCCAAAAGTGGGATTTACAGATCATATAATAGATTTGGTTCTCTCTTAGTGTATTCAGCACAATCTCAATATGGTTTTCATTTTTTTTATGGAGTTTGAATACACCAAGATATCATAAATGAAGATGACAATAATATTATCTAGATATGGATGGAAAACAAATTCATAAGATCCTTGAAAAAATAAGGTGAGTTCATGAGTATTAATGGAATAAATAAGACCTTTTATAGACCATACCTACTCCTGAATGTTGTGTGAGTAATTTCTGACAACCAAACAAGAACATGATGATAGCCCGACCATAGATATATCTTTGAAAACACTTTCTCTCCTCATAGCATATCAAAGAGTTCATCAATTCTAGGTAGTGGGTTTAAATTATTTATTGCGAGCTAATTCAAATGATGGAAATCCACACAGGTCATGAGGGTACAATCCATCTTCTTCACAAATAGTACTGATGACCCCCAAAGAATGGGTTGGGGAATATTAATCCTTTAGCTTCTAGATCCTCCAATTTCATCTTGAGGTCTATAATCTCTTTATATTCTATCCTATAATGTCGAATGGTCATTAGTTCTTCTCATGGAAGTATCTCAATAGTGAATAATACATCACTAGATAGAGGTAGACTCAAGAAGACATCATGAAATGAAAATATGAAACTCTCCACAATAGGAAAAAATAGCGAGTTATACCCCTAGTCATTGAGGAAAATAATAGAAATCTAAGCTATCACACTACCTAGAATCTACTAATTGGTTCCTTATCACGTGGAATTGACATCCCACTCTCCCTTACACATGTTCTTACAACACTTTGGGTTTTTAAGAACCACCCTTCGATGATAGAAGTCAATGTGGGCTCGAAAAAGAAGTAACCAATTCATAACAATGATTATTCCAAAGCCCATCATGTTGAGAACATAAAGATTATACAAAAATGTAACTACCTATATCAATGGGATAATCCATACAATGAATAATTACCTATGAAAATATACCTAAAAATGTATCTATAATTACAACACCATAATAATGCTCGACATTGAGGCCCATACTCTCAATTATTGCCTTGAAAATAAAAGAGTGAGATGCTCCTATATAAAATAAAGAATAAACTGAACTGGAGGATACTATAATAGTGCCTCATATAGTATCAGGTCTATTTCCCTACTCCTCAGGCATAGTCTGGACTACATGTAATTGTCCTATACATCGGCCCTAATTCACTACCTCACAACCCCAAGGATTTCTATCCTACTGGCTTTGTGAATCATAAATCTGACTTCCTCTACCACGATTGCCTCCACGGTATTATTGATTAATGATAGTCTAGGTTCATTCATGTCTTATCCTCCTATCCCCACTCCTAACCAAGGTGTAGGTTCATATATTCTCTTGCTATGGACTATCAGAATAGTACTCTTGAAACACTAGATATAGCCCAGTCTTCCAAAACATATTCTTCCCACATGGTCCCGAAAGAACAAATGCTTCATGTGTCCTGTCTTCCCACACTAATACATATCAAGAAGCTATAAATGCGAGAATCCTGGTGTATGATACTCATATGAGCATCCGTGAAGTGATGCTTATTCCTAGTAAATGAACCACTAATATCATTAGGTGTCGAAAAACCCTGACTCCGACAATCTTCATCGCTCATATTATTTTTTTAATAAGGTTTTGGTTCACAATTTTGGATATAGAAGTTAACCATAACACATTTTCCTATGATCATATGACATAAGCCAAACCAACCCCGAATAACCTAGTGGGTATAATATCATCAGAATTAAGAGTAGTATTGAATCGTTGCAGATCTATGAAATGAGTAGACCATTCCAGAACTATCATTATCCTCTAATGTTGGTTAATATATTCTCTAATTTCTATCATCACTTAGAGTCTAGGGAATGATGTAACCATTGAAAATATTCTAGAAGTCCACGCAGAACATATATCTGTGTTTATACACCACTATAATTAAATCCCACCATAGCTTGTCCAAATCATGTCACAAATAGATAGCTGACATTTCCCTTTACTCCAAATGAGTCTCAGGATGCTCAAATATATATAGGATTTCTTCGATCCAAGACTCGAAAGAATGAGATCCGCTACCACCTAAAAATATAGTAGGATGCTTCTATAGATATAAATTAGTCAACTATTTCATGCACCTAGATGGGGGAACAATACCTTCCATCAAATGAAGAATATAAGAAAGCCCTTTTGAAACTAGGAATTTTTTCCTATATATAGTACTAGAAGAGGATCCACAGGTGGAACTATAAGAGAAATCACTAGAGACTCACATCCCACCACCTCGGGTATATGGATTTAATTTCCTTAAGGGTGTGCGATCAGAGTACATTGCGGAAACATGACACTACCATAAAAAACATTCCTTATAAAAAATTTATGCATTCGAGAAGATTGAATTCATGAAACAAGAAATAGAGGAAATCCTTATTATTTACATAGCTACAACTCTATTCTTACTTCAAAGGCCAGGTCGTGACATTACAAGAGGTTGTAACAGGCCATATGAACATAAGAGACACCCCACAATATACTAATAAGGATGGGTCTGGGTTTATGTATTTTTTTCACATTTATTGGGGAAACAATTTCACTTTAGATGCCCCAATCATTTTGAATATGTTCTTTTTCAATGGTGTAAATTAAATAAAATAGTTTAATTAGGTAGTATTCAAATTTAAATCCACAAGGACCGATATTTTTCTTGAACCAAAATATGATATCCATTCATGTCACCTTATAACATGTTCCATCCCACGTGACAAATATTCCATGTATCAATATGCCATAATTGGCTATTTAATGCATCTTCTGGAACCTATTTAGTAAAACACTATTATGATAAGGAAGACACATGAAGTATCAATTATATTTTCAAATACTTTAAATAAATGTCATCAAAATTTGATACATATTAAAGGCACTATCAATATACAACCAAAAAATGCCTACTGAAAATAGATGTGACATGGAAAATACGGGGAATATTTTTTCTAGTGTACCAAATAATGATACATGTAATGATGCTCCATGCTTTCATATCATCATGCAAAAGATTGAATAAATACTCAATCAAAAAATATAATATTTTCCATAATATAAAATGTGTTTCACCTATTGGTGAAATGATATCAATATTAAAATGTAAAGTAGAATAATAATTATAATTCTAGAAATTTGTCTTTTACCCTAAACATGGGTTTCTGATGCCAAAATATGTCTTCTGACAATGTTACAATAATTCCCAATATTTAATATATTTTCTCCAAATAGTAAATCCTAAAATGACCCACTATGATACCACTTTTTGTAGTCCTTACTTGAGATCCACTTAACATTTGACCTAAGCTCGTGGGTCACAAGGCTTGAATCAAGCCTCCCAATACCGCAGAGGATGCCGACCATCATCAATGGTGTAATGGTATTACAATGGGAATTCCATAACCTCATGTCAGTGTAGCACAATAGATACAAAAAATAATAAATAATAGTGGAAGAATAATATAAATAGAGAGAATAAAAAAAATATTCAGTGGAAGAATAAGTGAAAACAGAATAACTTATATTAATATTAAAAGCCTCAAAGGCAGTCTTTGATACATGGATGCATAAAATTTT
This sequence comes from Viscum album, assembly GCA_963277665.1. NCBI lineage: Eukaryota > Viridiplantae > Streptophyta > Magnoliopsida > Santalales > Viscaceae > Viscum > Viscum album. The sequence continues at coordinate 599,884,146 of OY728151.1, forward strand.
GTAATATAAAAAAAATAATATGATGATACACACATTCTATAAGATAGTATAAAAGGATAAAAGAAAAAATAGAATCCATAATCATCCCAAGATAATGCCTGATCCTCTTCTCTTAAGCATCATCTATACACAAAAGTATACCAAAAACCTATAGATTGGTGTTTTCATTTATCTATACCCACATAATGATAATATTCTCAGGTACCAATGTTTTCCCGAGTATGGTGTGAGGTAAAAATCTCAATAGGCCACCACCAATGATGTTTATGTGTAATCCAAGAAGCTCTCATGATTAAAAAATATGTAGGTATAAGAAGAAAAATAAAGAAAATATGAAATAAATAATATGGCCCCACAGGTTTATAAAGGACACCCGACGACTCCACCTCGTTCATATCATGGCTATGAATCTTTGTATAAATATTAACTATATATATAATTGTAATATATATATATATTTTATATATATTTCATCCTCATATATATACCTTGTATGTGAGGACGTAAGTGTTCATATACCTACAATACTAGTTACTAGTTATATCAAGATATAACCCAGACATCCAAGACCAGTGGAACAATCCTATAATCTCATGAATTTTTATATATTCCCTACATCATAGTAGAGTGAGGGATGGCATGAAAAAAAAACATGGGATGGTGAGTGAGCCATCATGGAAACACTATAATCAAGAAACATGTCACCTCATCACAATTCCCATATAGTATCACCGATGTGAGATTCCTTACTCAACACCCAATGAAAGGTAGTGTTATTATCCATCTTGATCAATACCCATTTCTATCGTACATAGCCTTTGTAAAGGTATATTAATTTATAGTATAATGAATGAGGAAAAACCAACCATGAAGCCTATTTATCAAACCATATATATAAATAAGGGATATTTATGTTCATAATATAATAGATGAGAAGTATCCTCCCATATGATACATTTGTAATGTTCAATTTAGGGAATCATAATACATGATCTGTATTTAAGAATACATAATTATGTTCATGGCATTACCATATGTCATATCCCATTTAATTTAATTAAACCAGTTCATTTAGGAATGGGTGACCATCATGCATGTTCGTTCCATTTAATCAATCTATTTAGCATAACTAAGGAATAACATACATCATGCTAACATGATTCAATTTAATTCCATAAACTATGGTTGTTCCATTTATAAGGTTTGTAGTGTAAGTTGAAATATTTCATGGTCAAGTGGGGAAAATACTACATGGAAAATTCCCTTAGGAAGCTTTTCCAAACACATAAGGGGTTCTTATGATAATTAACTATTTATATTCATGATGGAAATACCATGTAATGTCTATTACTGATGTGAAATAGGTAGTCCAGGAATTTGAAAAACTGAAAATTTAAGGGAAAAATGACTTTGAACACCCACTATATGTCGATTAATGTATAATCCATCCTCTAAACTCCAAAATATGATATCTAGGGGAATAAACATATAGAAGGCTCAATTTTTAATAAATAACTCAATAAAATTGGGAAGCATGGTAAAGGATTTTGTGTAACGCAACGACATAAATTTAAAAATTACTAAAAAAAAGAAAAAATAACATTCCAACCTACCACAATGATATTGATGATGGTTTTGTTGATATCGACCTCATATTCGAAGCAGTTAGAAAGAGATATAAGAAATGGTCGAAATCCCTAAAAATAGGTAAAATGATCCTACACCAAAATAGATCAATATAAAGAATTATATAAATAGATAGAAATTAATAGATTGTGGTATATTATCAAGATATATAAAATTACTCATATGTATTATTGATTGGACACCAGACAGAAGGCCTTGTTCAATGCCTAAATTGACTGATTTTTATGCTCAATGGAGAGGAGAACAAGGGTTGTCCTTTTGAGGGATAATAAGAAAAATTAAAAGACAAAACAAACATAATTGATTGGAAAATTATATATCAACCCAAAATAAGGGTAACATAGTTTAGGATAATTATTTTCAAATACAGTGGAAAATTATTGGAATCCCACTATCCAAAAATATGGGTTTGTCGCATGGCCATGAAACTCATTCCACATGGTTAGAGACTAGCCATGCAACCTATAAGTTCCCACTATCTAAAATTATATACTTAATACTAACCATGATGAATATGAAAAATTCGATAAAAAACCATGTGGTCCAGTTATTTAGTCAATTTTCCAGACCTCTAGGCTCTAAAATAAGACCTATACGCTCTAGGGAGCATCCAGAGGCCGTAAAACACCATTACCATGATTAATAAAACTGCTTAAATTTAAAAACCAACAATCCATTACTTCATGAATAGATGGGACATAATATTCCTTGTTTAGTAGTGGTGATGGGGGTGGAAGCATGCAACAATGATGGAGACTTGGTGGAGGATAACAGCAGGGGGAAAGCTGTCATGGTGGCTGGAAATAGCGACCAGTGAAGCCGCTCCTACGATGTGTTTCGAGAGATGGTTTTCTCAGCTGACAATGGTCCAGTGTGGTATAAAGGGAGGTGACCTGATGATCATCAAGTTAATTCATGGTGGTTCTCATGTTATCGAGTTGAAAGTGGGCAAGGTGGTAACAGAACCCATAGAGGTGTATAGTGGTGTTGTCATAGAGCATAGAGGCATTCATGTCCCACATCAAAACATGAAACCAGATGCACCGTGAATAATACCACATATGTGGATTTTGTTAACACGAATCCTGCACTATGGTAGGATCCCTGAATCAACATAGACACACACACCTTTGGGACATGACACATGCATCCCATGCAGGCATTCACTTGAATATTTTTCCTATGAGTTTCACCGCTCATGGACCACCTTCATGGGGATTGAGAACCCGTGCACTAACCTGTCTAGAGATCCATCCTTACGGGCTATGTGCCTATCTCATATCAGTTTATCTGGGAAATCTGGAATGTGACATGCTACATAGACGTCTTTCATTGGGCTCAACAAATTTTTAAACAAAAATCATTAAAATAGTTATAATTTTTAGCACATTAGAATGATTTAAACATATAAATTACAAGAATGAAATTATACATAAAAACAATTTTTTACACTTATGATCCATTTTACATCCCCATTCCATACATAAAAAACACTAACACATTGAAAAATATAGATTTTAGGAATTAAGAAAATCAAAAAATCAATGAAATTTAAATAAAAATATCCCTCAATTTTTTTGACATTGTTAAATGAAAATACTTTGAGGAGAAGAAATTAAGAGAATAAAATATTTGAAAGGGACACACCCATCAACAATGTGACTTCATGAAGTACCCCCAAAATCAGTTTTGGAACATGGGGTACCTGCACATCTAGTGGTGTTGTATAGTCCCAGACATCCTAGTTACCCAGTTGCACCACATACATTACCTATGCATCAGCATGCACAAAAAATGCATCAGAGGTAATACATTCTCATAGGGTCCCATATTTTCCTATAAATAACTTCCTTGGGTTCCTAATTTTGAATGTGGAAATCCATATAAAATCTTTATTATCTGGTCTCTCTATTCATTCACCCAGGGCTTTAGAAATCATTCGTGAAACTCTCTAAAACATAATAGAAGACTAAAATGAAGGGAATAATGTAATTAGTGTCTTTTATGGTCTAATATCCAATATAGAACTTGTCTTACCTAATTAGATGGGTCCTATGGGTTACTTCTGATATTCATTCACATGGTCATAAGTACCCCAATTTAAGGGGTTATTTCAGTGACTTATCATTCTTGTAAATGATGATTATGACCTTACCCATTCATCATTATCTTTTTAACTATTGTCCTAAGGTTCCAGTGGGGATGGTGAGGATCAAACTTTTCTTTATCTATGAGGTGTAGTGTCTTATCCTTATTTCAACCTTAGAAAATAATTTTTTTGTATCCATTCTAGAGAAATACCCCATCATTTCAATCGGTTCCTTTACTTATTCTTTCCTTACTTCTTCATGCCCATCGACTATATCTATATGGGAATTCTAATATGACTATCCCAGATACAATTATTGGAGGGAACATGAATGCTAAATTCCTCCCTCTATCTCTACCTTATGGGTTTTGAATCGTGAACCAATGGAAGAAGGATTTTTTTATTCTAGGTCTTCCTCTTCCTCATGTTTCTTTCTTTCAAGCGTGACACAGGGGGGCATATAGGATAGTTATCATCATGACAAGTTCATGGATAGATGCATGTTTTTGAAGAGAATATTTTCTAGAATCTTCCTCTCACATTTCCACTAGGGGATTCCATAGGAATAGTACCTAATGGCCATGTAACAAACCTAAGGGAATTCATTCTATATAATTTCACATAATATTTCATTTAGGAGGTGAAAATATTTCTTCTCTTCGTCTACCTTGGTCTTAGACAAGGGCCAGTTTGACTATCTGGGTTATGAAAATAAAATAGGACATGGGCATATTAAAAATAATTTATCTTTCCCTTTGGGGTCCATCATCTTTCCACTTGTGGAAAATGTAGATCATGTGATATTAAGAACTACTTCTTCCTCATATTTCTCACACCGAGCGTGAGTCACTTGATCATCGAGGTTGGTGGAACTCATGATAACCTCCCAATCCAAAAAACAACCAAATAGTCCTTTTATTCGATGTATTACACAACAATCATGAAAATGCGAAGCCTCAACAGTGTAATCCCCAATATAATCATCTCAAAGGGCTATATTCCATGGAAAAAGAATCTTCGTAGGGTATCTATAAGAATGGTTCCTCATAGTCAAACTTCATGGGATTTGATTCCCATAAAAATTTGATATGTAAGAATCCCCCTTGAGGTATAAACATAGTATCCCAAATCAACCAAAATTACTTATGACCCACACTCCCAGTATATACATATTCAAACATGGAATACATGTCACTTATAGGGTCCTTTGGTCACTTTGGGGTATGATCCACACCAAACAATTACATGGAATACTTCTCCTAGATGTTCATGCTGCATGAAATTAAACAGAATGATTTTCTCTTTAAAAAAATACCTTAGCAGGTATCATTTTATCCATTTAAATTAACCTAACCTTGTGTGTTTATTATCTATAAATATTAATTAAATATAAAATCATTCATGGAACCGATCCTAGAATCAAACCTACTCACATATCTCCAGTTGATGATACATTCCATAGCACCCCACGACATGTACCAAACCCATCATATTAATAATAAATGAATAATTAATTTCTAATCAGTACATAAGGGGTTTCTATTGATGGATAACCTTAGAATCAAAAATATATCTCTATCTATGAACTATGTCAGATACATATAGATGATTCTGAATCTCATACATGGGTGATCCATGTCATACATTGGAATAAAAATTGAATTTGAGAACATATCCTAAATCTCGATAAGAGTACAAGTTCATGAAATAATTCTACCCAAAAGAATTTATTATCTCGACCTCCCATCCTCTTAGCCAATTTGTTTTCTTAAGTATCATTGGCCTAGTTTCCTAATGAGAAACTACATTTTTCAAGAAGTTCATTGAGTTAGCATGGATATTGAACCATATGCTGTTTCTTGATCTATGAATAATCCCCATTCATAACCTACCAAAAGGGACATTGGTGTTTGTTTATGATGTGATGATTGTTCCACCAATACTTGAAAATTCCATTCCAGTGAACATGGAATTTGGAAAATAAACAATAAAACAATAAACCATAAGATAAAGAATTTGTATTGATTAGTCCAAAACATTACAATCATAATCTAAGGCCCATGGAATGATCTTTTTCCAACATAATCAAATCATAATTTCAACTATCTAGAAGTAACACTGGTTTAGCTTACATAAAACTCAAAATAATAACGTGATGCCTCTAAAAGAAACATTTGAAATAGTAAATAACCTTGAATAATTCCCAATTCTAGGGAAGCTCCCATATAGGTAATCACCTACATGTGGTTTCCCATAATATAACCATAAAATATTCACATAACATCAATCAACCATAAACAATGACATCCCAAAAAAAGAGAAAAAATGTAATAATTCAATAAATCAAAAACCTCATTTGATATTTATCTTTTAAACAATTAATTTTTATTAATTCCATTTCATGAAAAAAAATATTATCCTCAAACTTATTAAAAAAATACATTTCAAAGACTCATAAAAAAATATTCAAAAATCAAATCCAACCACAATGATTAGATTGAAAAGTTTACCTATGAATGTTATATAAGTATGGAGTTACATATATATGTGTGTTTATGTGTGTGTATAAACATATATTAATTCATATATTCAAATATTTTAACGTGAATATGTGAACATGTCTATATATACCCTCATACATATGCGTATAATCCCAAAAATCACAAGGAACATCCATTATATCAATCAAAAGGGAATAAAAAAATGATGGAACATGGATATTTAATAAAAAAACTTGAATAACATCCAATAGTTTTTCAACACCCAAAAATACAATGAAAATGATCCAACATGTTTATCTAGGTAAAAAGATAATTTATTACTTGATGGAATATAACAGGCATTTCTGAATACATAGGAACCTAGTTGGACATCGATTTCTACCACATAAATACATTGGGAATCATGTGTCATTAATTATAATGTCCCCCATTTATAATTAATAATTTATAATGAAAAAAATAAACTATTCATGTATATGTAGTAAAATATGAAAAATTAAAATCATGGAGACACATACATGGATTGTGAATAGACGATCGAAAACCATTATTAATTGGGAGTATATGTTTCTGAGAGATGACCATATACCACCAGAAAAAAATTACATGATGTTTTAAACATAACACCACTATGATTTTTCTGAGCCAAAAAATAATGAATGGATTGAATAATAAATGATATAAATAAGTAAAATAACAAGATGAAAGGAATTAAATACTTTTTGGAGATTATCATAATCGAAATCATAAGAAGTTTTTTCCAAAATTAGAAGGAATAGGGATAAAGGTCATGTGCATGAGGGGATTCTACCATAGGAATATTTTAGGATAAAAGAAGTATGGGAGAGTGTGAGGATTTATGTTTGTAATTAATAACATTATAGAATTTTTTCTTAATTTAGAAAACATTAAAAAATGGGTTCCTCTAATGGTCTATGAATACTTTACCCAAACCCAAAATTTACTGGGCATAGTAATGAACCTACATGGTTACATATACATTATTTAGACACCATGTGTCGACCATGAGGAATGGATCTAGGACATGAAATAGCCTATTTCATGGTCCTGTTATGGTTTTTTCTAACCATGTGCTATATTTTTCAAGGAAATACCATAAAATTTCAAAAATAAAATGATCTGATCTTCAAAACCCCATGAAAAAAATAATATTTCATAATTTTTTAAACAAAAAATAAATTAAAATATATCTATAAAAATTTGTGTATTCTAACTAGATTAAGCCTATTTAAATGAAAATAATAGGCTAATAGAATAAAATACAAGGACACCAATATATTACATAAACTATGCATTGTATAATATATCTCACTTGTGACTTTCTTCACTAAAAAATTATAATTCATTGGAAAAAGTATAAAACATGAATTAACTGACTGTATGAAAATAGTCCTAAAATTTTCATCTTAGAATGAAATATCACAAAAAACATTTTAGGGAGTTTTCAATAATAATTCATTCCATTTTCATATATATTATATTCATATGATATTAATAATTATTGGAAGATATGTAAACATTATCCAATATAGTTTTACTCAATTGTATATTCATTCTCTAGATGATTTATCTTACAAATCCAAATTTAATCCACAAAATTAATTTGTTCACGCTTCATTAATTATTAAAATTAAAAATCCCAATGGGTTGTTACCCAAAAATAGTATCCATATATAATCATACATATATAAATATATTACATGAATTATGTTCTTGAGAAAAATTCATTTATTTATTTGAAATTTAAAATATCAACATGATTAAGCCCTAATAAAGAGATATCTCACCCCAACTTTTATACAAGAGAGTATAAGACTCCAAGCTAATCAGAAGTTAGATCTAAAGATCCAGTATACGAATAGCTGTATAACCATATTATTTAATGTACATTGTCCCCAACTAGGGTCACACCACACATAATTGAAATGATCATATATATTTTATGGGAATTTTATGTCATAGTGATCCATTATATAATGACCAAAATCCAAACAAAAAATTGTAATAATTATTAAATAAGATATTCAATTTCACTATAACCAACCCTAAATCCAGAATCAGTAACCCATGATAGATATTCATAATTTCTAACTAATAGTTTTTGAAAAATAATCATGTGATCTATTTTTTAAAAAAATATAGAAAATTGGAGATCGATATTTAAAGAATGAACTTTGAGTAATAATTGTTGAAAAATACTGTTATAATTCAACATGGGTAGTCTCCATCATCATTATTCTTGAAAAATAATTGTTGATTACCATGAAGGATCAATTGAATAATTCCTACTACATAAAAAGGTCAAATTACCTATTATCCCCTTTTCATTATTTGAGGATTCCCATAATCCAATAAGTAATATTTGTGCATTAAACATAATTAAATTAATAAGGATTTGTATAATAGTGTCTTATTAGTGGAACATTGCATGATGATGATGAAAAAATCAACAATATTCACTCATTTTACCAATTAGGGAACAAATTTCTTTTATGGGCCTCATAAAAATATTTGACTGGTGAATAACTTATTGAACACATTAGGTATCCTCATAGTGCTATCCTAGATTAATTTTTCAATGATTATATTGTCTATCACATATAATTATCAAATGAGAATAATTTTAGTGCCTTTAAAATGAATTAGTAGAAAATAGAAATCCAAATGGGATAATTATATGAATGCATACATTTCATGTAGTTAGTATAATAAGTGAATCATATATTATTATATATGATATGCAAGAAATAAAGATTATTTTATGATTTAAAAATATTATAATGTTTTAAATGAATCACAATAATATCACCACTTAACATTTTTAAAGCTGTAACATATGATTCACACATACTTACATTCATATCTAATAGTCAATGTTGCAACCATATGTTTTTGATGGATTTTCAGTTAATATGTATTATATAATTTTTATATGTTCATTGAATTTATAGTATATTGAGGTATATAATTTTCATAAGTTATATCATGGAGTTATTTATATTCATCATAGAAGAGATATATTAGTGAATATCCATTGGATTTCATGCTTAGAAGAAGTATTTTTAGCTTCACTATTGAAGTGTTGAACATTTATGTACATGTGTACTTAGTGAAGAACATCAAGATATTTGAGTGAAGTATACAATCTATTCTAATTGGATTGATATCATTTATGATATTTTGATACAAAATATTATTAAATACTTTGGTCAGGAATATAATTATATTCATTGACATGTTTTAGAAGATGATAATGTTCTTAATGTAATATTTTCTAGTGGTTTTTCTTCTTTTTAGGTGAAAAATTAGAACATGATATATGATGATAGATAAATATCATTATAAATATTTGTAAGGGATTTAATATCAATTTTGGAGGTAGAAAACAAATTAAATATTACAGCATAAGATGATGTTATAACATTGTACTAACAAGGATAATTATAGTTTCCCATGAAATTATTTAATTCTCACACCATATTTTTTGAATACATAATATCATGAATGTATAAATTTATATATAATATATAATTTTATTATACTATAAACGGACAATATTTTACAGATCAAATAAAATATTAGAGTTTGTTTTTTTATGACTCTATAAGAAGAATTACTATGGAGGACCCCTACAATGTAATTAATTGGAGGGAATAATTTATGTTCGAAATTTTAGGATGATAAATTATAAATGAATATCTTTTGATATATGATTGATATATATAATCAAGATTCCTTATTCCATAATGCATGTTCTACATATCAACTCTTCATTTAGTATTAGAATATTTAATGGAATCCCATTAGTCATTCTATATAAAAAGGTGTCACCAAAAAAATCTTGAAATCATGTAAGTTCAAATAATATATAAGACATGACTTTATTGAGAGAAAAATATTGATATTATAATGTTATAAAATGGCCATTTTGTTTTAAAATGGTTAATACATAATTTTGGATGATCAAGAGGATTATTGTCCCATCCTTTTATTATTTCAATGTGTAAGATAGTTTGTGATAATAAAATCATACAGTAGATTATAAAAGAACCTCCAAGCCATCTAGTGGGGTTCCATTTGGTCTGAAAGATACACAAGACATGACTAGGATAACTTTGGTAGAGGTAGAATTCACAAAATTATATTTGTCCGACTATCCAAAAAGTATCCTGACACTTCCTAGTAGGTGAGGACCATAGGATTTCAGGTGCACCATGTATTAGAGGGAATTAAATACACGATACAATTTCTATTTATACATGGCATGACCTCCTTTTCATACTCTAAATCATACACCATTTAAGAATTATAAAATGTGACTCATTACCTCTCACATATTTAACACTCCAATTCACCTTCCCTTTATCCTAAATCATTTAAAATATCACGAGGCACTAAATGGTGAATTTTTCTCCCGATCTATGAAAAATACATGTTACTATTTGTGTGAACATCATGGATCTATGTTTTATCTATGGTTTCCTTGACGATTTAACTTGAAATTTTTCTGTTATTAATTGATCATTGGTATCTATCACATGATGATATCGTTTATTGATTAGAATGGTATCTAACTTTCACAATGACTGTTATTTGGGTAAGTGTTATCAAATCATCATATTATTACTCTTATTGATATAATAATGATGATATAACCTTAATGAATTACTAAATTGATGGTTTAATTATGGTGACTTTGATTTTGAAATGATAACCTCTCATTACAGGATTTTATTTACTCGATAATGTTGATGTTTATGGGTATTTTTTTAGAAGGATCCACATGAAACATATTTAATCTTAATTAAAAATTTCAAACTCTTTTTAGTTTATAGAATAATGGAATATCAGTGATGGTATACTACAAATGAGTCCCTCTTATTGAATCGACAATGAATACAAAATCTTTTATTTGAAAGAATAAAGGTTCATTCATTTATTATTCATTCCCTTGACACATTTCATATTTAATCCCATTTAAAAACTATTTAATGTATATTATTACATAATAAAATTATTGGAATTCCCTTGATCCATATACTAAAAAATTGTTCTATTGAACAGAAAATGTGTAAGGCATCCTCGATGTGTCATATTATTCTTTAGGATTTGAGATGTTGTTCATTCTTCATCTCCAAAACAAAATTTGGAGTTCTTCATCAAAAATAATGAGGTTTGATGTCCCATACCATTTATGGACCAAATATACACTTATTTCCCTAATGTTAATTCATTTTTGGAATGACTTTAGGACCCTGATTGATTTTCATTGCATGTGGGTGTGTGTATGGAGATTTGAGACATATTGTGATGCTTAATGCCTCGAGTTTCTCCTTTATCATGTTTAACATGTTTTATGTTGTTCACATGTGTATATATTGCTACATTTTTCTAAAATAATATGAACCCCTTATATATGCTTCAAATTAATAGACAATACATTACCTTTGGATACATAATTCATGGTGCATAGAATATGTGGACCATCGTGATATTTTTTTCCCTTAGATGGGATATCTACATGAAATAATTTTTTATAGATAATGGACATAATAACATGGTTGATATTTTATGATATTGTGTAATTTCAGGTTGAGGATTCATTTTGTGCCTCACGATATTCCATTTACCATGTTACATGATGTATTAGGGAATTTTTATTATCTCTCTCAATGTCGTGTCTTATACAGTGTTTCACTACATTATTGATTCCTGTGGAATGTCAATATCCAATGAATCAATGAGAAAGTAAGAATGGGAGTGTGTGAATTAGTTGTTTCCATTTTAAAAATTTCTACTTCAAGAAAGTTATCCCATTCAAATTGTTAGAGTTTCTTCTTAACTAATCTTTATTAAATTTTAATTCAAAAATAAATAGATAATTAATCATGGGAAACACAATTTATATGGATCAACTTCAGTGTGAGATCCTACAACCATACCATATACAAAATTGTTTTTCTATGATAAATAGCTATTTTGAATAAGTGAATATAACAAGTGTCACTTCATTTGAACACCATCTAACCCCTAATTAGAATGATTATAATGAATTCCATCACTTTTAAATAATATTCTCACAAAAATTGAGCATGAAAAAAATAAAAACTCTAAAATATTCTCTATCGGATCAAAATATGATATAGATGATCAAATAAAATAGGGGGTGAATTGATTGTTTAAAAACATTCATTTATAACCTTAAGGAAAACTATGTTTTACAAAGTTAAATAAGGTAAATTCAAAATACCTCTTAGTTTTACAAACATTCTTGGATCTAGAAATATGGTTCAGAAAATGAAACGTAGAAAAGTTTACAAGGAAATGATTCTACCTTAAAGCATATAGAATCTTACATATCAGAGTATACAGAAGTACAATAAAGTATAAGATAATTAAACATTACTTATTAATCAAAATATAGCGGAAATAGACTTGAAACAAAACAAGTAATAAGTATGAAATATTTTATCCCAAAGAGTAGGGTATCCAATATCCTTGGATAAAGGACCTTTGATTTATACATTCAAGAATGTTTGTCTTACCCACACTAGGGTAAGACCTCGGTAGGAATATCTGAATCTATCTTGATATCCACGCAAGCCCTCGAACTTCAAGGTAGTCGGCACCTCTGTCTTCTTATGCAAGGAATTACTCAAACATTAAGGTAGTCAAAACCTCTATCTTCATATCTTCAAACGCCCTCGATTTTACTCAGCAATAATCCGAGTTTCACAAAGCAGGCTGAACAAGATGTTCAGTACACACAATGCATAAGTATATCTCTCTCTATAAATCACTTCAGCAACATGTAATCTCTAGAGTGATCAACATATTTCTCATTTGTTGTGAGATTATTAAAATGAACTTCTATTTATAGAAATTTATTCAATAGTCGGCTCCCTCCTGCAGTGGTCATATTTTTCATTGAATCTTGGAGGGACCTGTACACGTGTCACTCAAACAACAGTTAGTTAGAAAAATATTGTACGACATCATTTCATAACTATAACAAGGTTAGAAAAATATGGTTTCTTAATCAAATCTAATTATTTTGTAGTCTAAGGAAAAAATAATGATTGAACACTAAGAATATAAACACTTGAAGTCTATAAATTATGGATATTAGGATTCTGTTTTCCAAAGAATTCAGAACCTAAATTCTATAGATTTCAGAATTTGAATTCTAATGAATTTGGAGTCTGAATTATGAGGATATCTGAATTCTAATGAATTCAGAGTCTAAATTCTGAGAATTTCGGAGTCTGAATTATGAGGAATCTGGGGTCTGAATTTCATAGAATTCTGAGTCTGAATTTCAGAGAATTAGGAGTCTCAATTTCAGAGAATTTGGAGTCTTAATCATAGAGAATTCAGAGTCTGAATTTTAGAGAATTTAGATTATAAATTTCATAGAATTCAGAGTCTGAATTTTGAGAATTCGAAGTCTAAATTTCATAGAATCTGGAGTCTGAATTTCATTGAATTCAGAGTCTTAATTTCATAGAATTCAGAGAATGTATTTCACATAATTTGGAGTATAAATTTCAGAGAATTCAGATTCTGAATTTCAGAGAATAACAAATCTGAATTTCAAAGAATTCAGGGTCTAAAATTGGATTTTGAAAACATAAAACTCTATATCAAAGTATTTATAGGTTTCTAATGTTTTAGATATGAAACCAAATTTTACACATATAAATTAAATGAGTTAGATTTAGTGAAACTAAAACATGAACAATTGAAACAAGGGTAAGGATAAAATTCAGTTGGGGAAGGAAAATTTTCCTTATTAAGGTAAATCTTAGGGGAAATTAAATTTTCCTTGAGATAGAGTGTTTTTGATTTTCAAAACATAAAAGAATGGGAAATTCATAAGGAAACCTTATTGACTCAACAATCTTTCCCTTTTTGGAAGGCACATACATCCTTAAGAAAAAGAATATAAGGACATATAATTGTTATTGACTCGAAAATAAAATGTTATATCCCTTTACTTATTGATTAAAGTGAATATTACTAACTCCCCCTTATGATTTGAACTCCCAAAGGATTGTATTCTTTATTTCTTGATGAGATTTTACAATTTCGTGCTTATGAAAATCATCATTGATAAGAACATACCTTTAAATGAACTCCCCCTTACATAGGGAAATCTCTTCTTAAAAAGTATTATTTTTATCATTCCTTTATCCCCATTTGTGATTTTAAATAAGGAATAAATATAATGGAAAAAATTTCTACCTGAAAGTATTACTACTAAATATCCAAACATATAAAGACTGAGGAAAATTTCATTATGATTGAAAAAAAATTTACACAGAAGAAATACAAAAAATGTTCATAATTGTGAAAAATTATCCTTTATCCTTCAACATCAGATTATTGAAAATGGTATTTAGATTATTTATCTCCTTATGAAATTCTTCCATACGCTTAAACAGGTGACCCTGATCTTCATTTTCCGACTATAAGGCTTTAATTTTTTCTTCCTGAACCTTAAGGCATTCTACATGATCTTTTAGAAATTCCTCTTTCTTAGAAAGATTTTATTAATTCTCAATTCTAAGATCCATTTCTCTATTCCAATTCATAGCCACTAAATTGAGATTTCCATTCAAGACTTTGACTTCTTGCTTCTATGTAGTCTGTTCAAGACTTCTATTTTCCACAAAAAATTTAGTGAGATCCTTGATCTTCCCATCTTTGGTGTAAAAATCATCATTTACATTGTCATGAAATTCATCAAAGACTCTCAGATCTTTGATTGTCTTCCTTGACCAACTTGTAATATTTTTACATGATCTTTTATGAGATTCATAACCACTGAGAAAATATTTGAAATCTACCTCATGTCTGGAAAATTTATCCACATGTTTCGAAACAGAATCCAATTTTTGATTGAACGAAGGATGAAGAAACTAACACCTTGAATATATACTTAGAAATAAAGAAATATTACCATCCAACATATTCAATGAATTAACTAGAAAATAATTTTCAAGAAAGGAAGACTCTGAATCCAAGTGTTTTGGGGGTGAAGATTTTTTTTCTATTTCTTCAGCTATCCTCTTAGATGAAGCACCAACATCTTTCTTCTTCACCTCATATTTATTAGGTGTTTCTTCTACACCTACTTTCCCTTATCAGCTCCTTAAATGATGTCTTGTTCATTGAGTGATTCATGTTAAATATTCGATTGCTGAACAATCTTATCTTCATCAATATTTTCTTTCTCATAACCAACCACCTGATCTTCCAGATGAATGAAATCATGATTGCTACTTTCTTCTTCAGATAGTTTGTTTACTTTTTCATGACCCTTCTTATCTTTTTTGTGTGTATAATGTTTTGAAGACTTGACATATGAAGTTCAGATTGATAGTTTATTATAAGGACTCTCCTACACAAGATAACCCTCCATTTTCCTTATCATGTCTCCTATATAACCACTTCCTTCTTCTTCTTCTTCCACTTCTCCCTCTTCAACTATTTCTTATTCAAGATGTGATTTCAAAACCAATAACTTCTTTCCCAGAGTTACTAAAAGAGATTCTTACAAAAACAGTTAGGGTACTTGATTTTGTTCAGAATCTTCCTCCATAACCTTGAGAAGAGATTGAATGATTTTAGCTTTCGAAAATTTCTCCATCTATCTCTTTTCTTTCTCTTGATTCTCATGATCCTCAACAACTTTTATCTTTAACACGTTTTCCTCAGCAAGGACCAGGACAAACAAAGGGTCCCCTTTCTTCTTATTTATCTTATCTTCCCTCTACTTATCAATGACTTCATCAGGTTAATAATTTTGGTTATTTGGCTTTGGAGGTGAAGATTTGGTTTCCGTAGCCACATGAGTTTCTCCTTTTTCTTCTGGTTCCTTTTCCTTCATTTTCCTTCCACCCTTGTAAGAATTTCCCCCCACTTCCGGTATCTTTAACAAAGCATCTACTTCTGCTTCAAGAAAATCATATAATTCTCTTGATTCACTAGGAAAACAAATTTTCATTCTCCATAGAGTTTCATCAATCAACAACATCACCATGTAATTTGTCGGCCTGGAACATCATGGAATTTTGAAATACTCTAAACAAAGAACAATAATCTTTGAGAGAATAGCCGGATACATGATGATTTGAGATTTCAAATTTACATTCTTGATATTCTCAATTGGAACCAAGATATTTTTAACCAAGTTTATCTTCCAAAGGTTCACCAAGAAATCCAAAATATAGATATCACTCTTTTTCAGAGTATCCTTATCTCCTTTCCTTAGAATAACAAAACCCTGAACCCACAATTCACGAATCCCAAAATTTGTAGATAGATGAACAATATTTAGAGTCTATACCTCTGGAAGACCAAGACATTCTAGTTATTTCTCCTTATAAAAATATCTTGATACATCTGGTAATTTTTGAGTATAGAATTATGATTTACCCTCATAAGGAATTATAATTAAACTTACTTACTTACTATAAGAATGTCAATAAGTCTTTCCGTAGCTCTTAAATGAAAACTTGTCCCTTCCTCCTTAGTTAAGAAAACTCACTGGTTCATAAAATTCAATCAACAAATCCAGATAAAAAAATAATGTTCCTTTGGTTTCGATACACATACACTCTCCGATCCATTCTTCTTGATATTCTTTGATATGATAGATTCATACTTAGAATAGAATTTAGGATCGCCCAACTATTCTCTATAAATCATCCACATTGAAATTTCTTTTACTGAAGACATATCTATCTGAGGAGAGGCTTCTACAGACATTCAGAATTGAGGAAAACCCGAAGACTCAGAATGACCATAAGTAGAGCTATAGGGATTAAACATGCTAGAGCTTAAATATTGATGTGGGATGCACATCGGGGGTTAATTATATAGGAAATTGAGATAATGGTTCAACATACATGATCTAATGGTTGAAATAATTCTGATCAGATTTGATGGTTGATATGATATCTGAAGAATGAATTTGGTAGGTTCTGATCTTTTGAGGTTCTTAAGACAAACATTCGGATTTAAGAAAAACTGAATCCAAAAAATTTAAAACAAAATGTAAATACCAATAAGTAAAATAGATGATTATGAAAACTTTGGTAAGGAAAAATACCATTAGGATGTCTAGGAATATTATTCCTAATGAGTAAAATTCTTCTTTAAGAACATTAGATTTCGATAAATTGATTACAAAAATTTAGACTATGAAAATTTTTACTACGAAAATTTTGACTGCGAAAATTTTGTCTACGAAAATTTTGACTGAAAATTTTGACTACAAAAATTTTGACTACGACAATTTTGACTACCAATAAAATGTACTCCCCTTATGAAAATATGTTTCTTATGGTAAGGAGATAGGTTTCAAAAGGAAGCTAACAAGGAGGATTACCTTATGGTTAGAATTCCTAACTTTTGTTTAATGTATTCAAATCTATCAAAGGGTAAAGATTTTCTAAAAATATCAGCAAGTTGATATTGCGTTCTGATAAATTTAAGAATGATATATCCTTTAAGTGTGTGAACCCTAAGAAAGTGATGCCTAATATCTATTTGTTTTGAACGTGAGTGATGTGTAGGGATTCTACTTAAGGAAATGTTGATAATATTATCACATAATATCTATGTTTTGGTAAGAACTATTACCATAGTATGTGAGTGTGTGTTGCATCCACAATAATTGAGCACAACAACATCTATCCCCTACATATTCATTCTCATTAGTGGAAAGTGCTACTGAGTGTTTCTTTTTTCATGATGAAGAAACTAATAAATCTCATAAGAAATGTCAAGTTCCGGATGTAATTGTCCTCTCCATTCTACATCCACCAAAGTTAGTATCGGAAACATGTTTTAAAACAAAATAATTTCCAGAAGTATAAAATAGTCCTAAATCCATGGTTCCCATTAAGTAGATAAAAATTCTGTTCACCACCTTTAAATGAGATTCCGTAGGATTGGATTGATACCTTGAAGATAAGCATAAAGAAAACATTAAGTCTGGACGACTTGCTGTCATGTATAGTAAACTTTCTATCATACCTCTGAATGATATTTGATCAACTGGTTTCCTAGCTTCATCAAGATCAAGTGAATTTGAGGTACCAATGCGAGTACTTATATTCTTAGTGTTGTCAAATACATACTTTTTTAGAAGATCTGTAATATACTTATGTTGAGATATATAAGTTCTTTCTTGTTTTTGATAAATTTTAAAACCTACGAAAAATTTTAACTCACCCATAAGAATTATATTCTATTTCACTTAGACAATGTTGGTATTAGATCCTAAGGTCTTCTATATTTAGTGTGTATACATTCCCTTACATTTGAGAAGAAAGAATAAACTCTTCCTTGAAATTTTGTATAGTGCAATTTTCATTCCTAAAACTCAGAAGGTAACCTTCATCACATAATTGACTTATTATAATGTGGTTATACTTAAGACCTTTAATAAATAAATCATTTGAAATGAAGGATTTTTCAAGAAGAACAATGTTACCAATACCAATTATTTCTCCCTGAGCATTATCTCTGAAAGTTACTTTTCCTCCTTTCATCTTGATAATATTTTCAATGAAGTTTTGTTACCATTCATATACCAGGAACATCCACTATCCATGTACCATGTATTTTTCTTGGTAATTTCTTTATTTTCCTGAAAATACATGTGTTAGACATTCAGAATCCAGATTTTCGTGGATCCTGAAACTTCATAAAGAAAATTTTTAGGTATCCATATTTTCGTAGAAAAATATGCTTTATGAAAACCTAAATGAATATTTTTTTAAAGAATTTTTTTCCCAATGTCCACCACACTGACATTTAGTGCAGAATGGAGCACTTTGAGGAACAAAATATTTATTTCTGAAAACTGGTTTAGAATGAGTATAACAAAAATCCAGAACCATTCATTACGGGTCAAATTTGGGAATTCATCTTCTCAGAGTTTTCCTTACCAGGGGTAAAGTTGGGAAAAAAACTTCCTCAAGAGAAATATTTATGAATTTAATTTAATTAACATGTTTTTATCCTCAAAAACATTAGTTTTAGAACTATAGTGTCTTTTAAAATATTTTTCATAGAAATTACATTATAAATATCTTTAGAAATTTTTTCCTTCTCAGAATTAACATCCTCAAGGTTTTTTAAAATACATTCAAAATCAAAAAATTTCTTGTCAATATCTTTATAAAGATTTTAAATTTCTTAAGTAAGAATAAAGATTCTATAATTTTCCTTATCATGATTTTTCATGAGTTTAAAATTTTAATTTTCAAGAAGTTAATCAAACATAAAAACTTCTTCAAAAGTATGTATAATATTATCTTTATCAAAAAGAGTTTTTTCATCCAAAGACTCATAATATTTATCATCTGTAGGATTTTCATTCAAGGAAACATTTGTAATAGATTCATCACTGTGTACCTTGGACATTAGACAATGATTTTCAATAGGATACTTGGATAGTAGACCAATATTCTTCTGACCAGAAGATTCATACTATGATGATTTATCAGAAGAGTCTCCACCACTAGCACTCCAGGTGTCATTGGCTTCCAAAAATTTCTTATCTTCAGACTTTTAATACTTATTTCTTTTTCTATTAGAATGCTTTTCTATTCTATCATTTTTCATAAGCATTGGAAAATCTGGCCTTATATGCCCTACTCTTTTTCATTCCTAGCAAGTGAATTCTGAATATTTTTTTTGTCTTTTCTCTCTTTCTTCTTAGGTAAAACTATGTTTAAAAAAGATAAACAAGGTAAATTCACAATAACTCATAGTTATACAAACATTATAGGTACCAGAAATATGGTTCCAGAAATAAAACATAAAAAAAGTTTACAAGGAAAAGATTCTACCTTTAAGCATATGGAATCTTACTTATCAGAGTATATAGAAGTTTAAGAATCTATAAGATAATTATAATTTTCTTTTTAATAAAAATTCATCAGAAATAGAATTGAAACATAACAAGTAACACGTATGAGAACTTTTAACCCAAATAGTAGGGTATCCAAAAACCATTGATAAAGGTCCCTTGATTTATAGTTTCAAGAAAGTTTGTCTTACCCACACTAGGATAAGCCCTGAGTTGGAATATCAGATTCAATCTTGATATCCCCACAATCCCTCGAGCTTCAAGGTATTTGGCACCTCTGTCTTCCTATCCATGGAAGTCCTTGAACTTTAAGGTAGTCTGACCTTTTGTATTCCTATCATCGGAATCCCTTGATTGTACTCGGCAATAATCGGAGTCTCACAAAGCAAGCTGAAAAAAGATGTTCAGTACGCACAAAGAATAAGTGTCCCTCTCTTTAGAAATCACTTCACCAGTATTAAATCTCTAGAGTGAACAACAGATTTCTTAGTTGATGTGAGATCATTAAAATGAGATCCTATTTATAGGAATTTCTCAAACATTCGGCTCCATCCTCCAACGATCATATTTTCCCTTGAATCTCTGAGGGACCTGTACACGTGTCACTCAAACAACTCTTAGTTAGAAACTGATTGTACAACAAGGTTTTATAACTATAAAAAGGTAATAAAAATTTGGTTTCTAAACAAAATGAAATTTATGGGAGTCTTAGGAAAAAATAACATTCAGAGTCTAAGAAAATAAAAACTTGGATACTATAAATCATGGATATTCTGATTATATTTTATAATAAATTATGAACATGAATTCTATATATTTTAGAATCTGATTTCTAATGAAATTGGAGTCTGAATTCTGAGGAATTCGATGTCTACATTCTGAAGAATTTCGAGTAAGAATTTAAGAGAATTCAGAGTCTGAATTTCCAAGAATTCATTGAATGAATTTCAGAGAATTTGGAATCTGAATTTCAGAGAATTCGGAGTCTGAATTTTGGGGATTCAGACTCTGAATTTCAGAAAATTCAGTGTCTGAATTTTAGAGTATTCAGAGTTTGAATTTCATAGAATTCAGAGTTTTTAATTTCAAAAAATTCAGGGTCTTAATTTTAGAGAATTAGGATTCTGAATTACAGAGAATTCTAATTCATAATTTTAGAGAATTCAGAGCCTGAATTTGGATCCTAAAAATAGAATACTCTATATCCAAGTATTTATAGGATTCCAAAATTTTAGATATGAAACTTAATTTTACAGTCAAAAATAAATTGAGTTGGATTTAGAGAAACTAAAACAAGAATAATAAAAAAAGGGATAGGAGAAATTCCCTTGGCGAAGGAAAATTTTCCTAATTAAGATAAATCTTAGTAGAAATAAAATTATTCTCAAGACGTAGTTTTTCTGATTTTCAAAACCTAAAGGAAGGGAAATGACAAAAAGAAACATTATTGACTCAATATTCTCATCCATAATGTTCCCTTATTAAATATCTGCATGATTATCTTATGTCATATCTTCTTGTGTTTGATGGCCTCAGTCCAATAACATGATTCCATTGGCCCTTTTAGAATATGCACTGGAAAAAAACATGTTGATATACATGGTTAAACAAACTGATCCTCTCCAAAAAACTAATAAAAACATATATTGATACACTCAATATATTTATATCTACCCAGTAATCTAAACATTCATTACTAAAATCATATGATAATAAATCTAAATCAAAATAATATTCTTCAATATAGAAAATCATTATAAAATAAAATTAATTCTGAAATAAACTTCCCATAGTAAATGATTTTATTCATGGGTGTATATTTTTATATAATTTTTAAATTTCCTATTATATTAGTTGGTTTTTTAAAAATTGTAATGATGTCAAATTGAAATATTTTCCCTCTCACATAGATTCTATATCTATGAATTTCAAAATCATTTGAGAATAATTTCAACAATTAAAATCATATAAATAGTTCTAGTGCCTTCTTGAATATTCTTGAATCTTCACAACTGTTTTCAATTTTATTATATTTAGGAAATATAGAAAACCATTTCAATGAAAAAAATACATTCCCTAAATGATAGACCAAAACATCTCAGTGTCTAACTCTAATCAACATTTTAATTCTCTGAACATAATTTAAATAAAATATCACACTCTGATGGTCAATTAATGATTATAAAAAAATTATTTATTTTTCTGATGATTATGTTAGATGTAAATGATTAACTACCATTTCTTTAATTCTAATGTAATTATAATCCTTCAATAATTGTTTAAAAATAACATTAGACATGAATTTTTTTTCATTTTCTAGATACATTTAATGATTCATCATATTTCTACACAAGTATTATACAATTCTATTCATCCGACCAAATTATGTTTAATAGATATATTCTACTTATCATTATATGGTGTTAAAATACATTTGATTGATCTATGTCATCATCTCATCCATTGAATCAATTTCCACCTAAAATATGATAAATCCAATTCAATTATTACTTCTTAACAATCGATTTATAATGACTTGGATTGAAAATTATTATTTTTATGTATATAGAAACCATATTCAGTATGATCCGAATAGTCTGTTTTCATTATCAAACTCTTCTAACAACATATGTATCCGATCAACTTCTCTAGTTAAGAAACACCTAATTGAACATTATTGATTCAGGGAGAATATATTTTCTTTTGGTCTTTTCTTAGATATTGAAACATATTTTCTTGAGTCATCCCATTTGTTTAACTGATCATCTTCAATTTTCGTTAAAATTATCTATATGATGAATTAATATCATCATCATTCAATGTATTATATTATATGCATCTCTTCAGATCAAAAACGATGAAAACTCATAGAATTTTAGAAAACACAAATTTCTAATATTCTAAAAACCTCTTCACCCTTCACTTCTCGACTAAATAAACTATATACAAAATCCATTGAGAGGACAAAACTGTGACCTATGAACTACAACATCATTCCTTCTTCAAAAGAATTTATCATTAGATTTTTCATGATATTAAGCGCATTAATTTCAAAAAATATTTATCTTATAAATTTTTATTGTTCCATAACATTCCATAAACAACATTCAGACGAACATATATTTTTTTTAAAATATTGCATTTCAAGAAAAACTCAACCTGATGAATTGTGTTTAGTGGAGAATCTGATCGAGCATCAGATAACTAACCATTCAGATGGCCATTTTTATGGATTAATAGAAAATTATTAAAAAAAATATTTCAACAACAATTAATATAGTTTATTTAAAAAATATTATTTTTAAAAAAAGAGTGTTTTCAACAAAAACAAAACCATTGTATAAACAAATACATAATAAAGCACCATTAATATCCCCCTTGTATTTTTTTGGAAAAATCCCATTAAAATCATTTTCAACACATAATTTTACATAATTAAAACCTTTTCATATTTCATTTAATGAATATTTACCAAAACATAACCTTTCTCAAAATAGATTGTCCTAATACTAATGTGTTAGATAAATTAATGTTTTAAAAACAATTACATCCCTCGATGACACTAAAATTTGTGTCCATGTTAATATAACTTCTCAATTTATTTCTCACTTTTTATCTCACTTTTCATTCTCTCCAAAAACTATAACTACTAATAAATTGGATTAATTTAAGTAAGTAATGTATATATTTCCCTATTATGGGATAACGATTTATAGATTCTCACCCACTTTCAACATAACCAAAATCATGGTGGGTGAAATTGGTTGAGATCTTCAATATATTTGTGGTTGAGCCAAAGAATGAACATGTAAAATAAATACGTCAAATATCTACCTTAGAATATAATTTGTGAAAGCATCAGAAATACTATATTTGGTTTATTTTTCTTACAGAAAGGACGTCGACCATCCACTTTATCTTTTTAGAAATAAATATAAATTTAAAAATATATTGATATTGAATTATGGATAGGATTTTTATAAATTAAAATATCAATATTATTATCACAATGTATCTTCAAAGGTTTTTAATCATAAACATTCAAATATTCTGGCTGATTATTCATCCCCTACATTTGAGTACATGCATGGCCATATATAATATATTCTGATTCCCATGTTGTCAAAGTAATTGAACTAAATTTCATACTATTCCAACTCACACAACATTATCCCCGAAAAAATTAATCTAGAATTCTAATTTTTATAAATAAAATCTCCATCCCAATTAGCATCAGAATAACTCTAACACCATGAAATTATAAAGTAAAAATATTGTATTCAATAGAATGCATGAAATGAAACACTAACCGCATAAGGGAGAATAATATCTGGAGATGTTACTATATATTTACTATTTTAAATAAAATCAATCTATGATATAGATTTAATTACATGAAAATCTATGATTTCGTGCCTCAGAAGCAACACCGCTTTTCTTCGAGGGCTTGGGTTACACACAAGACCAAGTTTTACCAAAACACAATATGATATTAAAATATTATTATAGGATATAACATAACCATTTAATTTTAAATTATTAATATTATTAATGAACATATGAATATATATGGTTTATAGAAATATGAAATGATTTCACTGGTTACAAATTATTTATAAATGAATACAATAATAAACACAATATTAAAGGAATATTTTTATAGAAAATCTTTTTATTCCCATTAAGATATTTTATAGTAATAAATAAAATTAACATAAATTATCGAACAATATTAATCTAACTGATAAACTATATATTAAATAAATATATTTTATTTTCAGCCAGTATATTTGATAGTCATAATATAAGACAAAACCCAATATTTCACATTAAAATCAATATTTTTTTAAGGAGGTTTTATCACATTGAAATGGGAAACTTATTCAAAATATAATTTTATTCAATTTTATAAATTTTATATTTTATTATATATTTGATAAACATAGGGTTAATATTTTTAATTTTTTTGATAATTATTATTTTCTTGTGAAAACTCAGAATTACTGAATTTAAATTCAAAACTACCTTTTCACCAAATATATTAGTAAGGATGAATTAATTTTTTAATATATTTTAAATTCATATTATATCAATTATATATTAATTAATCCAATTTGATTCATTGATATAAATTTAAATTTTATATTGAATTTAAATAAATATAAATTTTTAAAAGTTTTTACTTCAAAAACACACATTATTGTATCATCTACGAGATTAAATTTAAATAAATTTCTACCAATTATGTGATTGGAATATATAAAAATGGATTCCATATTTGGAATCCAAAAAATTTTATATTTATAATACGTTAGTCATATTTTTTTACCAATAATATTTGTGAATGTGAGTAAAATTAATTACAGTGATTTAAATACAAATTGCTTAATAAGGGACTAAACCTTAATCTTATATAAAATATGACATAGTAAATTTTCAAAAATACATTATATGGACATATATAGACTATATAATCACATGTATTTAATTATTACTACTATGGGAGCCACATTTCTCAGTGAAAATGAGGGCAGAATTCTCTTTCTAAAAATATACAAGAATGTCACTCATCTCCGCTATAAAAAGGCACTCACACATTCCATTACCTCACTCCTCTCAAGAAAAATTTTCTTGAACAACATCAATCCAAATATATCATGGTAATTCCCCTAAAATTTTTAATAACCCACTCATTAGGTTGAAATCTATCCATGGAATCCCTTTGTTGCAAACCAAAACAAGTTACCCGAATATGTGGTCACATCCTTATATCCGTTTGATTTATTTTCCTTCTCAACTACATAAAATAATGTTATTAAATGATTATAAACTAAAATATTTATCATAAATATAATTATATTTTATAATTTATGGATTCGAAAAAATTTTACACACACATCTATCTAATGGGTAACGAACATATCGTATCAGTGTACTGTGATCTACCGCCTCACAAAACGATGTCATTTGTTTTTCTGTTATCACCTCCCATGGTTGGGAATGATTACAGAAACACTATTTATATTATATATATATATTATTTATAATTTTTATATGATTCTCAATTTTTATATAACTTGTAACTTTATTATTTCCGTCTTGTGGGAATAAGATAACATCATTTGTGGAAGTGTTGACTACCACATCCTCAAAGATATTTGATTCATTTATTCTGTACATTGAATGTATAAAGGATGGTTATAGTAATAATATTTGAAATATATTACATAGATATGATGATGTAATAATCATTTAAATATATATCATTTACACTTAATTATTTTAGTACAGAAAATAAATTAAAGTGGCGTTTATCCGTACGTACAACCTATAGTCTCCATGAAGGATGCCTTTCATTTTTTATCTCAAACTATTATGGACTATTAAAAATACAAATATAATGATATATATGATACTAATTTTTTTTACATCTTGGAGGTGCCAAAATCAGGATCTACATAAGAATAAAAAACTGTAACAAGTTAAAAATTACTCGTCAAACAATGTAATTAATTCCTAAAATAGTAAAAACAATGAAAGAATAGTATTAAATGAGTAATATGATATTATATGAAGAAAATATATGTCATTATAAATATTATTACAGACCGTTTATATGATATTTACTTTTTTAAAACCCTTATAAATTAGCTTAACATATATTCACCAAAAAATAAATGCAAGGTAAAGAATTCTTGTCTAGCTTTTCTTTTTTTGAGGCATACACCATTTTCACCACTTATTTATTTTGTGTGGTGTATATAATTACACTATTTTATTTTATATCATGGATAATATTATCTTCATGTTATTTTGAGTTTCATTTTATATTATTTATTTTAGGTGGTTTATTATTCAAAAGTTAGAATGTAGTAAGGGAATTTGTCTCAATTTCCATTTTGAGACATATTTTATTGTTGTGCACCTAATTTATTATATATGGTGTATAAATTTTACATATAATATCAGTATCCATTGATTCTTAATGAAATATTGGGTTTCATTAAATGGGATTTGAATTAATAATTATTAAGTGTAGAAAAATTTCATAACCCAATTTATTTTTTTGAGGTTTTATTTCATCCTCAATGTCATTAATATTCAAAGATTATATGTGTAACCACTTTTTATGATATATTACGTTATTAAAGATTATTCATAATGATTTAAATTTTATAATCATAATTTATTCATTTATTGAGCCTCGCATTAACATTATAGTATTTTAAAGGGTTTACTTAACAATCTATTTTTTTTCGAGATTGCTTACACATGAACATCCATTATAGGAAATTATTGGATCATTTTCCAATAAGACCTATTGTTTTATTCTCATATAGTTATTAATGAATGATTCCAAATTAAAGTACAAATTTATAACTAATTTTTACATAGAATATTTTAAAAAATATATTAGGGAAAACACAACTTCATTTATCACTTTAATTAGAAAGACTATTTCATTTAAAAAACAATATTTTCAAAAATGTTTTTAACTTTTCCAAAATTATTTATTAAATAAAATTTTACCCTTTTCTTTTAAAAACTTTTTCAAAGGAATATTCTTATCCACTTACCATAGAAAATTAATATTATTTTTAACTTGTATGGAAAATAAAATTTTCTTTGTAATCATTCCAATGAATCATACTTTTTTAAAGGGTTAATTTTTAAAAAAACGTTTTCCATAAGTGATTTTAAAATAAAAGGTTTATCAAAATCTTTTTCATAATAATAGGTTACTTTTCCTAAAGAATGTTTTTAAAATATATTTTTATATTATTTATATTCATCCAAAAAAACAACCCATATTTTTACTCCACTTGGGTTATGTTTTATTAATATCATACTTATTTATCATTTGGGAGGTTTTTGATTTAAATCTCCATGGATAGTGTTGGAATTTACTTCATTTAAAACTTTCTATGCCCCCTTTAAATATTAAATTCCTCATGACCATTGAATATTGAATTTCCCCTAATTATACATAACATTTATCCTGCATATACTTATTTCTTAAACTGTATACAATTTATATAATTGGCTTGTAATTTTTTAGTTATTTCATAAACTACGAAAATATTTAAAAATCATTGGTCTTTATTCAATATATATATTTGATAGGGAATATAGTTTATTAATTAAATCGATTACTTGATATGGGGAATTGTTTTGACATGCAGTGATGGGTGGAGCCCATACATTATAAAGACCCTCGATGCATAAATAGGTACTAGTGATATTGTTTTTTGAAGATTAAATAGGTTTCTACATTTAATTTTAATAATTATTGTCAAAGGACTTGACTGTATATGTTTTCATGTTCCTCTTACACGACCTCTAATAATTAAGTATTGCCTTCATTTTGATTCGGTATTTATTTTCCATGATATTTTCACTATAGAAAACATATTTTGATGCATTTAATTATTATTTAATTGATTAAAAGACATTTATTTAAATTTTTTACCTTATAATATTGATTATTCCTTATCTATTTATTTAAATGGAATGAGTTTTTAGGAATTCAACTTTCTAAATTTTTTACACAATTCTTTATCAGTTTATTGATTTCATGGAATATGTCTTGGGTTATTACCATTAAATATTTTCTATTATCATTGATTCATTATTTCTTCCACTATAATTTACTCTCACAGAACATTTTATCTCACCATTATTATTTTTTCTTTCCCTATAATTCCATGAATTGTACTAAGAATGATACACATGGATACACTTGATAGAATTATGATATTTTCCTTGAATTGAAATCAATTAAATTTCTAAATTATTTTATTCATTTTTAAATAAAGAATAATTTATAGACATAGTTTACGAAGAATACTAAACTCTTCGATCATTTGAGACACATTTTACTTGCATATTATGCCAATTTAATGGTAAAACGACACTTGATACGATCTTGCTGGGCTTGGGTTTCTAAAATTTGCATGAGAGAAAGAATAATAGTAACCCTGGGAACAATATTTTTGGCAATGATAGATTAAATAATGTAACCCTAGGTTAAAATTTGTGTATAAGTATATATGAACATCATAATATTTTGTTATCCTAGAAATTATGTGGGTCTTCCTACCAGTGTGTCACTATTTAGATTCTATAAGTGGACATGGGTTTTGAATAGATGTACATAGGGGGTATGAACATTGATAAGGTGTGTTCAGCCTGACTCAAGTGTAACCTTGTACAAAAAATGGGTCTTACTGTGCACCTAGTTTTACATTGTTGGGGAATGTTCATAGGATAATTCACACCCTCATTAAAAACCATTATGATGGGTTTGAATTGATAATGAAAATTAATTACCTTTGGTAAACCTTAGGGGCATAGATTGAAAAAATATTTCTATATTTATACATCCTAACTATGATTAAATGACTTTTCAAATATGATAATTGATATTGACACTATAGTTTTTGGTTTTAGTACATTTCCCTTTTTAAAGGAAAAAATATTTATCAAGGAATGAAATATGTGGAAGTAAATTAATAAAACATTTTTTTAATTGGGGTTGTATTGAAAAAACAAAGTTAAAAGGAAATTTGATGATTAAATTTCATGTATCTACATATAATTTATTCTGGAAATTTTAAAAAAATATTTTTGAAAAAATGAAACCATTTTTCTAGATGATGACCCATCAAATCTGATAAATAGGTGGGACTTAGAACCATAACCAAATTATGAAAAGGGTTTCATGCCAGTTAGTGTCTTACACAATGTTCAGGTAAACATGCCATTGTTTTTAGTTAAAATATATGAGGAATAAATATTAATGATGAACCATTAATTTTTCTTTTTTTTATATATTAACTATATTGGTTTCGGAGAATGGTTAGATACAAATCATAAGACATATCTCTCTTTTATAGGCCATATGATTATTTAAAAGTTTATTTTATCTAATTAGGCATCATTGTTAATATTTGGATATCTCTTTCTTTAATTAATGGATAAATTATATGTTTATAAAATA
Organism: Viscum album; assembly: GCA_963277665.1. Classification (NCBI taxonomy): domain Eukaryota; kingdom Viridiplantae; phylum Streptophyta; class Magnoliopsida; order Santalales; family Viscaceae; genus Viscum; species Viscum album. The sequence goes on from OY728151.1 coordinate 599,914,292, forward strand.
ATAAAAAGGATGACATTTTTAAAATATGTTGAATATTTATATTTCATTATTTTTGTTAGTAAAATAATTCCTCAACACTTGGAAAATGATGAATATTTTTTATCGTAATACATTAATTTTAGGTTTTATGATGGTATTCTAAATCATTAAAGATTTATGACTTTCATACCCTTGAATTTACATCGATCATTCACATGTTTTTTATTGATGACCACAACCCCTGCTGATTAATTTTTACTCTTTTCCTCCAACTCCATATTTTCACATTCCAATAATGTTCTCTGACTATAAAATCTAGTTATATTTTAGTCCATGTAACCCTTTTAATTCCAATTATATCTTTTCTAGAGAATTTTTTATGAATGATTATCATGATTTTATATTCCAAAATATGAAATAAAGATTTATTACCAATATTGAGTTATAATTTTAGGGACACAATTATTTTAATATGGGGAGAATGTAATGTCCTAAAATTATAAATTAAGAAAATTATATTCAATGTAATCTATAACATCCAACACTAATTACATAAGCGAGAATAATATCCCAATCCTTTATAATGTATTTACTATTTTAATTAAAAATTAATATATTAAATATATTACAAATCATTTGAAATTCAGTTACCATTCGTTGCACACAACAACAAGTTTCTATAATGACTTGCATTACATGAAAGACTGATTTTTACCAAAGAACAATAAGTTATTAAAAAGTTATTTAAAGGTATAACATAGAAATTAAATTAGAGATTAAAAAAATTAGTAACTAACATATTAAAATATATGGTTTACAAGAATATAAAATTAACTCATTGGATAAAAATTTATTAGAAATTAATTAAAGAACCATTTTAATATAAAGGGAATGATTTTATAAAAAACAATATTTAACCAAATATTTTTTCCCTAATAAATTTTATTAATTATAATTAGTGAGTTATATTAATATTAAATATATATATATTATTAAATAAATTATTTTTGAATTTCATCCAATAGATTCGATATTTATATTTTTAGAACAAACAAAATATTTTGTATAAAAATTAATATTTTCCTAAAGGCACATTTACCACCTTTTAATAGAGAATGTATTTTAAATATAATTTTTTTTCACATATATAACTTAATATGTCAAAATAAAATTCAATTTTGAAATAGAAAAATAATAATTATCTTAGGGTAAAATTTTTTTATTTTTATGAGAAGTTTTATTTTTTATTAAAAGTGAAAATACTAAATTTAAATTCAAAACATCTTTTTTTGTCTAAATTATTAATAAGGACAATTTATATTCTAAATAGTCTTTAATGTAAAATTATAAGTATAATATAAAAATAAATCCAATTAAGTTCATTTAAATCAATATCTATTTGAAATTTAATATAAAATCCTAGCAAAAATTTGTACATTTTTTCTTTAGAGACCGACATTGTTGTCCAATATTATGGATTAAATTTAAATAAATTTATATCAAATTTGTGATTTTAATTTGTACAAATGGATGAATTTTTTGGAATAATTTTAATTTATAACTTAATAAAATTAGAACATGTTTTTTTACAAAAACAAATATTGAATGTGATTAAAATTACTTACATCGATTAGGGGAAAATTATCTTAAACAGTTGTGGAACCTCACACTTACGTGACAGAATTATCTAGATACTTGTAGAAAAAGATTAGATGGACAAATTTCTATCATATCCTACAAATTATTAAATTTCGTAAATTATTTTATCCATGTTTTATAAGAAAAATGTAGGTAGAATTCCATTTTCAAAAATATATAAAAATTCCACTCCTCTTTCACTATAAAAGGAACTCACCCCTCTTAATCCCTCACACCTATCAAGACACTTTGGATCAACCATGATATTAGAAAATATATCCCTAAAATATATCCAGTCTTCCTAGAATCCTCTTGTATGGAATAGATACATCCATGGAATCCCTTTTTTTCAAAAAAAATAAGAGTTAAGCTAATAAGAGGTAACATCCTTCCTCGAGCTCTTTTGTGTAATTTTCATTAAACACCCCATCAAAAAATATTATTAAAAACATATATGATAAAACATTTATCCTCAATATAATTATATTTTTTTTACATTAATTGGGGTTTAAATGTATACACACACTTTAATCTAATGGTTAACAAACATACCATTTATGTGTACAGTGATCTACTTCCTCACAAAACATTATCATTATTTTTTTATTTACTACCACTCATGGTTGAGAATAATGATGGAAATTATATTTAAATATGATATATATTATATTTATAATTTATTTACTATTATTTAATTTTTATATAACACATTACTTTAGGATTTCAATTTTGTTTGAATACTATAACATCATTTCTGGAAGTGTGGACTACCCCCTCCTCAATGAAACGTGATTCATTCATTCTATAAATGAAATATATAACTGATTATTCTAATAAGAATATCTGAAATATTTTACATAAATATGATACTATACTTATAATTTAGATATATATCACTTAATTTTCATTCTTTTAATGTAGAAGTTAAATTAAACTAGTGTTCCAGCTTGCGTACGACCGACCAAATATATGAATAATGCATTTCATTTCTTATCTCTAAAAATTATGGAATATAACTAATACCTATATAAATAATATATTATATAATAATATCATTGTTTACATCTTTAATATTATGAAATCATGATCTACATAATAAGAACAAAATTAACAAGTTAAACCATACTCAGTAAATAAAGAAATTAACACCTGAAATAGTGAGAAAAATGAATGAATATTAATGAATGAGTAATCATATGTTATAAGAAGATAGTATATTATATTATAAATATTATTGTGGAGGTTTTATAAGTTAGTGACATGTTTAAATCTCATAAATTTTATTTTATTGTATATTCACCCTAACAGAAATGCAAGGTAAGGGAATCATGTGTAACTTTTATTTCCATGATTCATATACTGTTATCACCACTTATTTATTTTTCTGTGGCGTGTATACTAAAAAATATGATTTATATCATGAATAATTTTATCTTCATATTATTTATAGTTTATTTTCAAATTTTCTCTTTCAGGGGTCTTATGATTCAATAGATACTAATTAGTAATGGACTTTGTCCGAATTTCTATTCTTTCAGACATGTTTTAATACTATGAAACTAATTTCTTATATATAGTGTACATATGACCACATTGACATATAATATCATGATTAGTTGACTATTCAAGAGTTTTTGGGTTTCAAATTGCACTCTTAAATAAATTGGTATTTTAATTATGAATTTCCATGTGGAAAATATTCTCTTAAAACAATTTCTTTTTGAGGTTATAATACTTCCTCAATGTCGTTAATATTCTATGATTATATTTTTAATAAATTTTTACAATAAATTTTTACATTTACACTTTTTTGTGTGTATTTACATTTGACACAAATAATATATTCATTTATTTATTCTCACTTGAATTTCATGGTCATTTCAAAGGTTTACTTCAGAATCCCATTTTGATCGACATTGATTACACTTGAATTCATATTATAAGAAATTAATGGATCATTTTTCAAAAGACCCTATCATGTTATTTCATACAGTTATTCAAGACCATTCCAAAATAATAATACCATATTCAACTCTTTTGTAACTAATATGTTTCATAAATTATTTTTGAGACAACCCAACTGCATTTCCACCTTTAGTTATAGAACCCGTTTTTTTCCGAAGATCCATTTTTCTACAAAATTTACCAAAATTATTTCTATCCTATAATTTTTTTATTATAGTTATTTTTTATCCTTTTATTCTATTACAATTTTTTTCATTGGAATATTTCTATCTATTTCTGTACAAGGGACTTTTCTATACTTTTTACCATAAAAAGAAATTTCCTTTTAACATTGTGTGCCATGTATGAATTTACTGGTTGTCTATTCATTGAAGGTTCATTTACATGTTCAATTGTGGAAATTTTTTTATATTTGGATTCATTATTAAATTAGGAAATTTGATAAGCAATATTTTTTATTAATTATATAGATTAATAAAAATGAGATATTTTTTCACATGAAGTGATGTGTGGGGCCCAAATATTATATATCCCATTGATGTAAAACCATATTTTCATGAGCCAAACTTTTGTAAAAAATTAATCTGGTTTATACCTGTAGTTTTAAAATGTATCATTGATTTTTCTGACTATATAAGTTTTCATATTCCTAGGACATGAAATCCATCAATTAAGCATTCCCTTCATTTTTATTAAGTATTTATTAAACATGAGATTTTGAACATGAAAAATTCTATGGATGAATTTCATTCCAATTTCATTGACTAACTAGAATGTGTTTCGGTTTCTTACCATTACATATTGATTATGTATTATCTAATTATTTAAATGTAATGTTTTCTTAGTTATTTACCTTGAAATATTGTTTACATGATTCCTTTTCTGTTTATTGATTTCATGGAATATGTATTTAGTTATTGCCTTTCAATATTGAATATTCTCATTAATTAATTATTGACTCCATTGCACTTTACCCTTATAGATAATTTGAGCTCACCCTTATTATTCCCCCCAAGGATTCTTGATTGTGTATTAGAAAAGATATACAAGGACACTAAATAGAATAATGATATTATCCTCGAATAAAATATAAGTTAAGTTGTAATTAGTGTATTCATTTATAAAATATTTTTCCTGAATATATCAAGTTTAATAAGACTATTAAACTCTTAGATCATTTGGGATTCAATTTACTTTTATCATTAGAAAATGTAATGGTAGCATGACATTGTCTATAGGATTTATAGGGTCAGGTTTCTAAAATAACCTTGAAATTTCATATCAATAGATATTTTGTATATCGAACCATATGATTTTTTTTAATTTAATAGATATCTAAACTGTATTTTCTACCAACATATGTAACACCTCAAGATTCCACAGTACTTTTCCCTTTGATTAATGTAATAGCTTGCATTGTACGCAACTTCGAGATTCTAACACACCGTGACTAATCAAACTAGTCGTTAGGAATAATAATACCCACTTTTGAAATTTTATAAATTTTATTATTCAAATTGGACATAATTTTTGGATTCAGAATGTAAAAATTATCTTAGGGTGAATTATTGGTATTTTTCTGAAAACATTCATTTTTTGATGAATAGTAAAAAATAATAAATTTTAATTAAAAACAACTTTTTTAATCAAAATAATTTATAGTGATAAATTATACTATTTAGTGGTTTTAAAGTATAATAGATTATATTTTTACCCTTTAATCATATGATGATCTTTGGACATAATTTCACATTTAAACTGGACACAAACAAGTGTCAATATTTTGATAGTTATTAATTTTTAAAAACACACTTTTTGTTTTGAAAACGGGAATTAATTTTAAATTAATTTCTACCACTTATTTGTTTTAAATATAGAATAATAGATTCCATATTTAGAATTTGGAGGTCCAAATTTTTTAAATAGGTAACTTTTATTTTTATACATTTTGAATAATTACATCGGTAAATATTTTGTTTACCATGGTAAAAGGGTAAATCTGATAAATAAGGGTAAACAAAATAATATTATAATAATATTAAATTACCCTAAAATGTGTCCTAAACCTATTTTAAGATATATTTCCAACCATGGTAATCCTTGGTTCGATTTTGGGACCCCATGGAGCCACTTTTAATTGATAATGACACTTTATATTAATTAAGTTATCATAAATAAAAAAATGACATAAGCATATATCTTTTGGTAAAACAATTTTAAATAGGGTTATATATGTTATCTATTCGACATAAAATATTAATTATAAATATGAAAATCATTATTACATAATGGTATTTTATTTATAATTTTTAGACACTGAATAGTTAAATTTATTTACAACTCAATAATGATGCGGTATTTTCCTTATTATTGAAAGAATCAAATAAATGGTATTATCGATGTTAAAATAAAAATAATTTAAAAGTTTGGATGCCATACAAGAATTTTTTAGTTTAATATGAAATGTTAGGATTGATTAAAGGAATTTAGTTCGAATTAATATAATTATTAGGACTTTAAAATAAATCAATTATTAAATAGTGTCAAAATTGACATAAAAGAGTTTTTAAAACAAATATTATATTATTAATTGATATGATATTCATAAAAATATATGGTTAAGAAAAAGGACTTATATAATGATATTTATATCATTAATGAACCACTTGGGGTTCTCTTGGATGTTTATTGTATGTTTATTAACCATATAATATAAAAATTAAAAGAGACATGGTAAATGTCAAATTATTTAACTAAGAGTTAACTCTAAATTATAATGATAATATGGTGAAACAATCCTATATAAAACCTATTGGATGAGAGTATTTCTACCCATACCTACCTTATCCATGACAAAAATCACTTTTTATCCATTACAAAACGAAAATTATTTTATTATAAAACAATATTTTTTTTTCCTAAGGTGCCCCTCACCCCTCTAATAAAGTGGAAATTCCCCTTCTATAAAATTCACACCTTCAAAGCCTTTTGGCTCGGCCAAACCCTACCCAGATATCCTCCAAACTATCCTTCGTTCATCATATAATACTTCTTTTAGTCATAAAGCCTACCAATTGAGCCCTTTTGATCAAATCAAAAGGAAGAACCCAAAGAAGAGGTAAATATTTTATCACATCTTTCATGTTCTTTTCTTATTTCACTTATTTTTTCGTTGTCTTTTCAATTATAAAATAATAAATACAGTATATTATATATACTATTATGTTATTATAAAAATTTTCAACAATATTTGTTTTTCTATCCATCCAATAAATGACAAAGTCACCATACGTGCGTACGTACAGATTACCGTCTCCACGCCATGGTGTAGTTTGTTATTCAAACACTTTATCATTTGGATGGGTATTATAATGAGTATAACTAATATAAATAACAAATATAACATGATAATTATTATTTATATATGATATAACTTCCAATTATATATGATTTTAATATCAAAAGAATGATATTGTCGCTCGTGCGTACGTACAGATTACCGTCTCCACAAACACAATGAGATTCATTCCCCATCATAACCATTCAAGAATAATTTTCATTTGATTATTAAAAATAATGATTAATAATTTAATAATATTATTTCTATTAAGAAAATAAAAGATATTCATAACAAACACGACTTATTTAACAAAACATATAAAGAGAAATGAATCAGTTAACACCCGAAACGATGATAATTATAAAATATTATTAACAAAGCAGTTTTAGAAGATCATATATGATATCATAATTTTTTATATGTTTCTTTTGTAATTTTTACCAATTATTTAACTATTATACAGGAGGTTAATGTACCCTCGATCATGGAAAAGTACAATATAAAGGATAAATTTCACAATTTTTTTCATTATCTGAGGATGTTTATACCTAATTATCTATTGGGACCTCTTTATCATCAACATACATTTTTCATAGAAATGTATTTAAATACATTTTTACTATTTACTAGACAATGGGTTAAAGTGATTTATACCCTTATTTGACCTTATATGTTTTGAAAGGAATCTCTCCACTATTTTCTAAACAAGGTACTTTATGTCATTTTCGAAAAAATTAATGTAAGAATGTTTTTTTAATATATACGGTGGGTGCGATTATTTTCTGCCATTATTACATTGTCGGAGCTCCCCTTATAGGCTTATGATAAAATTTTCAATTTTTTTTTCCTTTTATAATTACCAGACATTTAAATGATTTCAAAATAGAAAGAGTTATTTCCATAACAAGGTTTTGATTTCATCTATGTCAACATCCTTTGATGGATTTTGCGATTATTTGAAGTTGATTTATTATGATACCAAACTTCGATATTATATTGAATGTTTTGTGATATGTTTGACTGTGGATGTGTTATTTTTATACAAATCATGTTTTATGGAAAAGGTATTGACATTTCATATGCTAGTTTTAATATGAATGTTTATGTTATGTTTAAACCTTTTTGTATGAGGAATGCATTGGACAAAGTAAGTGATGGGAGGAGCCCACTATAACTCCTCAATGAATCGGTAGGTCTCATGGGACATACTAGTGTCTTGGAACAAGGAATTGAAAAAATATTATTTGTAGTCTTGGCACAAGGACTTGACTATGTGGTTATGACGTTTGTAATTTATACATTTCATCATTATGAAAGTGGCTATGGATATTGCATGTGATTATTCGACTAGTAGAATATCCATGAGAATAATTAAATGGAATTTTTGATTTTATATTTACCATATTATGATGAATTTAAAGTTTAAAAGGATTTTTCTTTAGTCTTATATATTTCCTTTGATTATTATGCTTATTTATGAAAGATTCCGCTATGTTGTTATCCTTACTGAGCATTTGAGCTCACCCCTTTCTATGTTTTATTTTCCAAGGATGTGGAGCAGTATTTTATGACTAACCTGCAGGGTTAGTCTGAGGGGATATGAGTGTGGTCTATGGAGATAATGTTGTTGTAGTTTTTCATTTTATAATGTAATGTAATACTTATGAATGTATATAGTATTTCCAAGGCTACTACACTGATCAGTCTTTCGAGACCTGATTCCTTATATCATTCCAATGTTATGTAATAATGCACTGACTCTGGGTAACTAGGGTTGTGGCATTACAGTTGGTATCAGAAGAAGATTTTTACAATCCTTGGAAACTATATTTAAATAAACTCTGATTAAAACACATTACCCTAAGATAGACATTGAGGACTAGTATAGAAAAAATTCCTAGAACATTGGTAATTTAGAGATTTTGTGAGTTTTCCAAGAAATAAATCTCAGTATATACACGAGAAGGTCGAGGCGGCACTAGCACAAATGTATGTAGGGGTAAAACCTGAAAACAACTCTTTGAGCTAGACTCTAAGAGGGACTACTGCATGACAACGAGCCTTACTGAACTCTTGGTTATGAAACTCTCAGGGGATATGCTTAGGATAATTCTAATTTTCATTACAAACCATTATAAAGTGTTTATGTGAATTTACATCCTCAATGAAAACATTTTTATGATTTTAGATTATATCCATAAACTATTCAATTTATGTTATGTGTTTTACAAGTTTGGAATTATGTATTTCGATTCATAAACTAATATAGTGTATGCCATTATTTAGAAAGGGAACCTTGTTGAAGGAATGGAAACTGTATCAACACTTGTAATACATGTAAGGATTTCTATCCTAATAAAGATAATTATAGTGAAGATGTTGATGCAATTGGTGCTGATCACCTTGTCACCATACTGGGACAACTCACACAGGTTATCTATAATAACCTTAGCCGTATAGAGCACCCTGATCCACAATATGGAGGATAAATTTTAGACCGATTCATGAAGAAACAACCACCAAAATTCAATGGGAGTAAAAATCCATTAGTAGTTGATCAATGGATAAATTCCTTAGAGAAAATATTTCATGCTTTGCGGAGTAATGAAATCGAAAAAATTGTCATGGTAGTTTATCACCACGCTGGAGAAGCTGATCAATGGTGGTCATTATTTCAAAACACAAAGGAAGATGCTGAAGTATCAATCATGGAATGGATGGAGTTTAAAGGTACTTTCTTAGACAAATACTTTCCTCAGGACCATCGAGCAGATATGAAGATACAATTTCTGAGTCTAAGGAAAAAGAAGGATTAGAATGTCACAAAGGATGAGGCTGCCTTTACAAGGTTATCAAGGAATGTAACAGATTATATACAAAACCCAATAAGTAAGATATATCATTTCTTTTCTTGGTTAAAACCATTTCTTCACTGATCATTAGTCTCGTAATCCTTCTCGTCGTACGAAGATATTATCTCATGTGATATCAAAACAGAAAATTAATTCTCTAAGTCGTACAACTTTAAAGAAAAGAAAGAGAAGAAGAGATCTACTAAACACTCTAGAAATTGAAATAAGGGGAATACAAGAAAGTTTGGATATCCATCCTACAGTAAATGTGGGAAGAAACACCTTGGTACTTTACTAAAGTTAATGGGAGTCTGTTACAAGTGTGGGGAAAAATTCCACCAATCTCGTGATTGTAAGGGGAAGAAAGTGGTTGCCAATGTTGAATGCTACAATTGTAGAGTAAGGGGAATTATGACAACGAATATACTAATCCCCAAGGATACTTACCTAAGAAAAGGCCAAGGGATCAAGGACATGAATATGTGATCACTACTGCTGACATTGAAGCTATAAAAGATGTGGTGGAAGGTATTTTAATGGTTTCATAAAGTTTAGCGAATGATTTATTTGATTCTGGATCATCGAATTCTTTCATATCTTCCCAGATTTCTCAAAAAATTAGATATTTACATTGTGATTTAACAAGTGAGTTTATAGTAAAAATTCTTATGGGAAGTAACATTGAAAAACTATTTTTTAAATCAATCCCCATTAAGGAATATAAAAGTTATTTATTTTCTGATCTCATCATCATACCCATGATTGAATTTTATATAATCCTCAGTATGGATTAGCATTCAGGCCATGATGCAGAAATTTATTTAATGAAGAAGGAGGTTATAATTTTTTTAAGATGATAAGGAGTATCTTATATTTAAAGCAGAAACATCACCATATGATTCTTATCTAGATCCACCCCCAATAGCTCAACTAAATTCAATTATTGGGGAGGAAGAGAATGAAATAACCATGGGTGATGAAATGAATGTTAAAATAGAGGATGTACCTATTGTGCCAGAATATGTTGATGTCTTTCTAGATGATTTAACTCGATATCCTCAAAAATGAGAAATGGAGTTTTCCGTTGAATTAATTGCTGGTTCAAGGCCCATATCTAATACCCCATATAGAATGGACAATGTGGAATTAGTGGAACTAAAGAAACAACTAGAGGAATTATGTAATAAGAGATTTATTCACCATAGTGTTTCTCCAAGGGGATCCCCTGCTCTTTTTGTTAAGAAAAAGGATGGAACTATGAGGTTGTGCATTGACTATAGGGATATCAAGGATATAATAATAAAGAACAAGTATCCCCTACCTCTCATTGATGATTTATTTGACCAACTTCATGGAGCTCAATATTTTTCAAAGAATGACCTTTGATCTGGATATCAAAAGTTGTTTTTTGAAGTAGGAAGACATTCCAAAAATAGCATTTCGAACTAGGTATGGGCATTACCAGTTTACAGTAACACCTTTTGGGATGACTAATGCACCCACTGTTTTCATGGATCTAATTAACATAGATTTCGTGGAATATCTTGAGGAATTTGTAGTGGTATTTATTGATGAAATATTAGTATCCTCAAAAAGCTATGAAGATCATGAAAATCACTTGTGCACCATTCTGAAAACCCTTAAAAGAAATGAATTATATGTGAATTTTAGAAAGTATGGATTATTCCTTTATGAGATTTCTTTTTGTGACCATATTGTCTCTGAGGATGGAATATACAATGATCCATCTAATACAAGAGCAATCCATGAATGGACATCACCGATGAGTATAACTGAGGTACGTAGTTTTATTGGTTTAGTATGTAATTATCAGTGTTTCTTCAATAATTTTCTCGATTGTCTAACCCATTAACCAAGCTCACACATAATGGGGTTAAATTTGTTTGTAAAAAATAATGTGAAGAATTTTTTGAAGAATTGAATATAATATTATTAAATGTTACTATCGTGACTCTGCCATTGGGGAATGATGGGTTTGTTATTTATAGTGATAAATAAAATAAAGGACTTGGTTGTTTCCTTATATAGAATGATAGAGTTATTGACTATGCATCATGATAGCTAAAAATTAATGAAAAGAATTATCCCACTCATGATCTCGAGTTACTAGCTATAATATTTTCATTGAAGATTTGGAGACACTATATCTATGGGGAAAATTTTGAGATATATACCGATCACAAGAGTTTGAAGTATTTTTTCTCACAGAAAGAACACAACATGAGGAAACGATGATGGATTGAACTACTCAATGATTATAATTTAACTATACACTACCACCCAAGGAAGGCAAAGAAGGTTGAACAAGCTTTGAGCATAAAGGATCCTGGAGTTTTGAACAAGATGAGCATTGAAAGGGATACTATTTTGATGGATCTAGTGAAAATAGATATGGGAATAATCATGAAAGGTGAAACATTGATACTTTTTCAAATGGTTTCTTGGAAATATTTACTAGAAAGGATAAAAAGTTTCCAGGTTGATGATGAGGAATTTCAAAATAAAATTAAATCCGTGAATGGAGGGAGATTGATCAAATTCGTATATGAAGATGGGATTTGAAAATTTGGGAAGAGAATTTGTGTTCCAAACATACCTGATCAAAAAGGGAATCGTTTGATGATGTTCATTGCTCAAATTTCTCCTTACACCCTGGTAGAAATAATAGGTATAGATATTTGAACACAAATTTTTGGTGGGACAACATGAAGAGGGATATTGAAGATTTTGTGTCAATATGTGTGGTTTGTCAACATGTGAATGATGGAAGACAACACCCTAGAAAAGTCATGGAAACTCTTCCCATACCTGAGTGGAAATGGGATCATATTACGATGGACTTTGTCATAGGGCAACCAAAGAATCCTAGAATAAATGATGCAACATGTGTCATTATTGATCGTCTTATCAAGTCATCACATTCTCTTTCTATAAGATATGATTTACCAATTGAATTTTTAGCAATACTATATATTAATGAAGTTTTAAGACTTCATTGAGTACCACTATTGATTGTTTCTGATCACAATCCTTGTTTTACATCAATATTCTGGAAAATCCTTCAGAAAGACATCGATACTGAACTTTATTTGAGCACTTCATACCCCCCTCAAACTGATGGACAATTAGAACAAACTATTAAAACCTTAGAAGATATGTTGAGATATTATTCCCATGAATTTCAAGGTATGTGGAATCAATATTTAACTCTGGTAGAATTTTCCTATAACAATAACTTTCATTCATATATTCATATGCCACCATATGAAGCGTTATATGGAAAGAGATGTCGCACACCAACCTGTTGGGATAATTTTGGTGAAACAAAAACCTTAGAGTCCCAGAACATGATGAGGAAACGATGGAGAATGTGATGGTTATCCAAACCCATATCAAATCATCTCAAAGTAGGAAAAAAAGCTATGCCGATAACCGAAGGATGTATTTGTAATTTCCGGTAGGAGATCATGTTTTCATGAAGGTATCTCCAAGGAAGGGAGTTATACGATTCAGAAAGAATGGTAAATTATGTACTAGGTATATCGGAACATCAAAAATTATAGAAAGACTTGGGGTTGTAACTTACTGTTTGGAAATGCCGCCAAGTCTCTCCAAAGTTCATGATGTGTTCCACATATCACTATTGAGAAAATACATGCCTGACCCAATTTATGTACTCTCTTATAAAGAATTAGAATGGTAACCTAATCTGTATTACTGCGAAGTGCCTGTCAATATTCTTGATACAAGAGAACAAGTGTTGAGAACCCAGATGACTCGTCTGATAAATGTTCTATGGAGAAATCATAAGACGGAAGAGGCAACATGGGAACCCAAGGAACTTATGATGAAGAACCACCCGAATCTTTTTATGCAGTAATTCTCTGGAAATTTTGAGGACGAAATTATTTTACGTAGGGGAGAATGTAACACCCTAGGCTTAAACAGTACGTTTCCCTTTGATTAATGCAATAGCTTTCCTTGTATGCAACATCAAGATTCTAACACACCGTGACTAATAAAAGTATCTGTTATGAATAGTAATACAAAAGTTTTGAAATTTTTGAAATTTTATTATTCAAATTGGACTTCATTTTGTGATTCGAAATATCAAAATTAGTTTATGATAAATTGTTTGTATTTTTCTGAAAACATTCAGTTTTTGATGAATAGTGAAAAATACTAAACTTTACTTTAAAACAACTTTTTTAATCAAAATAATTTATAGTGATAAATAATACTATTGAGTAGTTTTAATGTATAATTATAATATATTTTTAACATTTAATCCATTGTTGGTCATTGAACAAAATTTCACAATTAAACTGTACATAAAAAAGTGTCAATCATTTGATAGTTAGTATTTCATAAAAACACACTTTTTGTTTTGACAACGGGAATTAATTTTAAATTAATTTTTGCCACTTCTATGTTTTGAATTTAGAAAAATGGATTAGATATTTAGAATTAGGAGTTCCAAATTGTGTAAATAGGTAACATTTATTTTTAGCCATTTTGAATAAATATTTTGGTAAATATTTTATTTACCATCGTTAAATGGTAAATCCATTAAATAAGGGTAAACAAAATAATATTATAATAATATTAAATTACCCTAACACTTTTCATAGCCCTATTATATGATACATGTTAGACCATGGGAAACCTTGGGACAATTTTGAGACCCCATGCAGCCGCAGGGAAGTGATAATGACACTTTATATAAATTTTGTTAAAGTAAATACAAAAATGAAATAGGCATATATGTTTTAGTAAAAGAATTTTTACATTGGGTTATATATGTTACCTCCTCAAATATAAATATGAATTAGAAATCTAAAAATATTTCCTACATAATGGTATTTTATTTATAATTTTTATTCATTTAATAATAAAATTTATTTATAACACAATGATGATACAGTATTTTCATTATTAATGAAATAATCATATAATTGTCATTATAGATGTTAAAATAAATAAAATTTAAAAGTTTTGATGCCATCCATGGATTTTATAGGTTAATATGACATGTTAGGATTGATTAAATGAATTCAGTTCGAATTAACATAGTTTTAGGACTTTAAAAATATCAATTATTAAATTATGTCAAAATTGACATAAAATGGTTTTTAAACCAAATATTATATTATTAATTGATATAATATTCTTAAATACCTAAGGTTTGGCCAATGGACTTTTATAATTTTAGGTATATCATTACTAAACCACTTGGGGATCTTTTGGCAGTTTATACAATGTTTATTAACCATATAATATAAAAATACAAAGGGATAGGGTAAATGTCAAACTATTTAACTACGAGTTAAATGTAAATGATAAGGTTAATATGGTGACCTAAACATGTATAAAACCTATTTGATGAGTGGATTTCAAGCCATCCCTTCCGTATATTCTAAATAAATTACTTTGAATCCATTAAAAACCTAAAATTATTTTATAATAAATAATATTTTAGGTTTATCTTAAGGTGCCCCTCACCCCTATAATAAAACGACACTTCCCCTTCTCTCAAATTAACATCTTAAAATCTTTTTGGCTCGGAAAACCCTCCCCAAATATCCTCCCAACTATCCTACCTTTATTTTAGAGTCCTTACTTTAGTCAAAAAGCCATCCTAAGGAGCCCTTTTGTCAAATCAAAAGAGGAACACGAAGAAGAGGAAAATATTTCATCACCTCTTTCAAGTTCATTTATTCTTCCAATTCGTATTTCATTGTTGTTTCCATTATAAAATAATAACTCAAGTATCATATATATATTGTGATGTTATTATAAAAATTTTACAACAATATTTGTTTTTCTATCCATCCAATAAATGACAAAGTCACGATACGCTTGTACGTGTGGATTACCATCTCCATGTCATGGTGTAGTTTGTTATTCAAACACATCATCATTTGTATGGGTATAATTATAACGCCCCGACCCCAGTTACCCAGAGTCGGTGCATTACTTCGTAACATTGGCATGATCACAATAAAGATCAAATCTCGAAAGACCGATTGGTTTAGTAGCCTTGGAAACACTAGATATATTCATAAGTTTTACATTACATCATAAAATGAAAAACTACTACAACAACATAATGTTTCCACAGTCCACACTATAATCCCCTCATAATATCCCTGCAGGTCATTCATAACTTACATCTTCACTTCCTGGGAAAAATAAAACATAGAAAAGGGGTGAGCTCAAATGCCCAGTAAGGATAACAATATAGCGGAAACTTTCATAAATAAGAATAAACATTTAAGGCAATGTATAACTAAAACATAAGCCTTTTAAACATGAACTTTCAACATGGTATGGCATAAATAAAATGAAATAATTCTATTTACTTATTGACATGGATATTCTACTAATCGAATAATCACATGCAAAAATCAATAACCACTTTCATAATGTTGGAATGCATAATGCTAAACGTTAATTTCTTTGTCTAGGCCTCATCCCAAGACCTAGGGGTTACTTCTAACCGGAACCCAACCCGGAGTGCCACTAATAACTGGACACCAACCCGGAGTGCCTCTAATAACCGGACACCAACCCGGAGTGCCTCTAATAACCGGACACCAACCCGGAGGGCATACTTTTACCAGTCCCTAACCTGGAGGGCTTACTTTAACCAGTCCCCAACCTGGAGGGCTTACTTTTACCAGTCCCCAACCTGGAGGGCTTACTTTTACCGGTCCCCAACCCGGAACATACTTGTTTAGCACATTCATCTGAAGAAAAGTTTGAAATATAACATAAACATTCGGATTAAAACTAGCATACGAAATGTCAATAGTTTCACCATAAACTATGAACGGTATAAAATAGCACATCCACAGTCAAACATATCACAAAACCTTCAATACAATATATAAGTTTTGTATTATAATAAATCAACTTCAA
Organism: Viscum album; assembly: GCA_963277665.1. Taxonomy (NCBI): domain Eukaryota; kingdom Viridiplantae; phylum Streptophyta; class Magnoliopsida; order Santalales; family Viscaceae; genus Viscum; species Viscum album. The sequence goes on from OY728151.1 coordinate 599,931,008, forward strand.
ATAAGCGTAAAATCAATTAAAGGATGTTGACATAGATGAAATCAAAACACTTTTTAGAGAAATATCTCTTTCTATTTTTGAAATCATTTAAGAGCCATATAAAATAAAACATTTTCTTGAAAATATTCTTTTAAGCTTGTAAGGAAAGCTTTGACGATTTTATAATGGCGGAAAATAACCGTACCCGCCGTATAAGTAAAAAAAACATTCTTATCTTAATTCTGTCGAAAAGGTTAAAAAGGACCTTATTTTGAAAACGACGGAAAGATTCCGTTATAAACCACTTACAAAAAGTAAAACAAGGGTATAAATGAATTTAACCCATATTCTTGTAAATAATAAATATGTTTTGAAATACATTCCGAAGAAACATGGATGTGGATGATAAAGAAATCCCAGTAGATTATTACGTATAAACAACCTTGGATAATGAAGAGATTGTGAAATAACCCTTACCTTGTACTTTTTCCTTTGTTGGGGTAGGTTAAACTCCTGTATAATGGTGAAATAATTGTTATTAAATTATACAAGAATCATATATATTAATATGATATCATATATGATCTTTTAACATTGATTTATTAATAATATCTTAGAATTATCATCGTTTCGGGTGTTAACTTACTCATTTTCTTTTATATGTTTTGTTACATAAGTCATGTTTGTTGTATCTTATTCATATCCAGAATGATATCAAGTCCTTAAACATCATTTTTAAATCATTAAATGATAATTATACTTGAATGGATACGATGGAGAATGAATCTCATCACGTTCGTGGAGACGGTAGTCCGTACGTACGCACGAACGCTACTTCCATTTAATTTTTATTTTAAAAGAATCGAATCCAAATGATACATAGGTATATTACTATTCCAGTATAATATAATATTTTATATATGTTACTTATGTTCATTAACACCATCCTTTATACGTTCCATGTGTGGTATGAACGAGTCATATCATTTTAAGGGGGCGATAGTCCGCACTTCCTCAAATGAAATTTTCGTATGTATATACAACATGAAACGAATAATGGTATGAAATAAAATGGAATTACAGAAGCTTATATATAAAATATATATTATTAATATCATATTTAATTACAGTGCCATCATAATGGCCACCATGAGAGGCGGTAAGATGTTTTTGAACAATCATCGTTTCGTGAGGCGTTAGTTTGCCATCCACAGAAACATTATGTTCATCATCCATTAGATGGAGTTGTGTGTATTTGTAGTTTGAATCCTTCTTATAACAACATCCTAGTATATTGAGGATACTGGTGTTGTTACAAAAGAAAGGAAATAAAAATATTTTGGGGGTTGAAGAAGCAAAATAATTGAAAATAATTTAAGAGAAATCGTTACCTTTAATTTAGGTAACTCACTTTGGTTGGAACCAAATGACTTCTTGAAATGCTTTCTGCCTAAGGGGAAGCTTCAAGGAGGAGGAGAGGGATGTGGGGAGCTTATTTGGGCAGAGTTTGGACGAGCCAAGTGGCTTGAGAGGTGTGAGGAAATGAGAAGGAGGAGTGCCCTTTTATAAGAGGGGTGAGGGGCACTTTTGGAAAAGCTAGAAATATTAATTTATAATAAATTCATATTCGGTTTCCAATGGCTCCAAAGTTGACTATTCAAAGTATGAGGTGGGGATAGGTCTAAAACAACTCATCCAATAGAATTTAGACAGGTTTGGGTACTTATATTAACCTTATCTTTAAGTATCAACTCTAAGTTAATTAGTTTCACTTTTACAATGTCTCTTTGTATTTTTATATAATATGGTTAATAAACTTACTATATAGATCCAAGCGACCCCCAAGTGGTCCATTAATTATTAAACTATCATAATATAAGTCTCTTGGCCGAACCTTAGATTTTTAGGAATTTAATATCAATTAATAATATAATATTTGTTTTAAGAACTCTTTTATGTCAATTTTGAAACTATTCATTAGTTGATTTTTGTGAAACTCATAACAGATTGATTACTTCGAACAAAGTCAATTAAATCAATCCTAATATATCATATTATCCTAGAAAATTAGTTTAATTCATTAAAAGTTTCATATTATATTTATTTGGGTATTTATAATATCAATTATTTTATTTTTTTCACTATTATAGTAATTACTGCATCATCGTTGTATCATAAATAAAATAAATTATTTAATGTCTAAAAATTATAAATAAAATATCATTATGTAGGAAATCTTTTTATCTTTCTAATGAATATTTATAATCGAAAATCCAACATGTATAACCCTATGTAAAAATTTTTCTTCTAAAAGATGTAAGCTTATGCCATTTTTATTTTTATTTTAACTTTATTAATATAAAGTGTCATTATCACTTACAAGTGGATCCATGGGGTCCCAAAATAGACCCAAAGATGCCCATGGTCGACTATGTATCAACCAATAGGGTTAAGACACGTTTTAGGGTAATTTAGTATTATTATAATATTATTTTTTAACCCTTATTTACCGTATTTACCCTTAACCATGGTAAATAAAATATTTATCGCAGTAATTATTCAAAATGTCTAAAAATAAAAGTTACCTATTTACACAATTTGAACATCCTGATTCCAAATATGGAATCCATTTTTCTAAATTCAAAACACAGAAGTGGCAGAAATTAATTTAAAATTAATTCCCGCTGTCAAAACAAAAAGCGTGTTTTTAAGAGGTAATAACTATCAAAAGATTGACACTTGTTTATGTTCAGTTTAATTGTAAAATTATGTCCAATGACCAACATTATATTAAATTGTAAAAATATATTCTAAATATACTTTAAAACCACTCAAATTCATAATTTATCACTATTAATTATTTTGATTAAAAAAAGTTGTTTTTAATTAAAATTTAGAAATTTTTACTATTCATCAAAATATGAAAGTTATCCGAAATGTACCAAAATTTCACCCTAGGATAATTTCGATATTCCAAATCCAAAAATGAAGTCCATTTTGAAATATAAAATATATATAATTTCAAAAATTAGGTATTACTATTCATAACGGCTAGTTTGATCGATTGTGGTGTGTGTTAAAACTCGAAGCTTGCGTACAACACACGCTACTGTATTATTCAAAGGAAAGCGTACCGTGGAAGCTTGGGATGTTTAATTTTAAATTTTTTTGATGTCCCCATTTAGTCAAAAAGTTTAAAATATTGTATTTAAAAAGGGGTCACTATTAAAAGTTGATAAAAGTGCAATACTGAAAATGAATTTGTTCTTGCATTATATCTAAGAAACTCATAATATGGATTCTAAAATTATAAGGATTATATAAAGTTTAAAATTTAGATAATACTATTCATAACCTCTTTTGAATGGCTTTTTTTTTGTAAGTCATGGTGTGATTGAACTCGGTGTTGCGTGTAGTGCAAGTTATTGAATTATTTTGAAAAAATAACACACTATGAAATCTTGGGGTGTTACATTCTCCCCTCCTTCAATAAATTGCGTCCTCGCAATTTTAAATTGTTCTTGGAAAATAAAAGGTTGAAAATAGAAAATATATTTGTGGGAAAACCCACATCGGAAATTGGGTTACTAAAATTTAGTCTTAATATGAGGAAAAGAGAAATTAAAGGGTCACCACCAAATTATGATCTCGATTAGGAGAACATTGGTGGCATTTAGAGACATATAATTGGAGGAAAAACGTAAATATTTATAGGTAGTGATTGAGGTCATCAATCACAAACAAGTATAAAATTGAGGTCCTTAAATTCATCAATCTATGATGATTTGAAATACCATCGGTTCAACAAAACATAGGGTATTAGGATAACACATTTTTGACTCTTCAAAATATCCTAGTTGAAATCCCACATCGAAAAATGAATTAATGAGGCCTCTATTTAAAATAAAGAGTCGAAAGTATGAAGATTACCGAAAATAACACATACTAGGGTTCCATGTAGGAAAATATGGATATGGAAGAAAAATCTAACCATCAATTATCTGATGGAGAGTGGTAGAGAACATGGCTATGAAAAGGCCAACAATCCCAAAGCCATAAATTAGTGATGATTTAAGGTACCATCTAGGACAACATTTTTGTTCTAAGTTGCTTTTCTTAATATTGAGGAATTTATTTATGATATTGGCTAAGATCATAAGGAGATATACTTACTTTATAATTAGATTTTTGTCCATTAATAAATTTCTACCATAAACTCATCTTTCACTCGTAAAAAAAATTATATTTATACTATTCGTACAGGGTTCCAAAATAAATGAATTTATAATTCATCTACCAGATCTTTTAAAAAAAACTACATTATTTAATCCAGGAAATCTCTTGGGCCAGTGGTAGGTGATACACCCTTGTCGCCCTTCGGTTGCGGGTTCAAGTCTCGCAGCCTTGCCGGACGCGACGGGTTGTCGTCCGACCTCCGGGTTGTCCTTTTATGGAAATCCAAAATAATCCAAACTAGAACTATCCAAAATACTTCTATCCAAACTCACAGTCCAACATTCATAAGGAAGGTAAACATAATATAGATCCTTTTTACCCCGTAATAGCATATGAATACCTTCATCATGTATTACCATATTCCTTATTGATTACATTCATGCTCCCTTATTCCATATAGAATGCTGGATATACTTCATTAATCCAAAAATGTTTTAAACCCCAACAATGATGGAATATACAAATCATTAATCAGTTCCAAGGTAGTCAAGAATATCCAATATAATTTATCCAAAACAATCACATATTATTCCAAAATCACTACCTCAGTATCAGAACTATATTATGATTTATCTTTCTCTCAACCATATATTTTCCAAAAATTTATCCTTCTATTGAGTCACTTTTCTTTGTTCCACACAATCTCAAATCCTTAATGAAATAGTACTGCAGTACAATCCTTATATACTCCATAATTATTATAACAAGTACATTGTTGATACAACACTCAATTGGCATAATCAACATAAGAACTCTAATCATTCCTCTTCATCTGTGGTAGTATCATAACTTGATTATTATCCAATAGCATCATTTTCGGCATAGTCTGATGACTGGGGCATAGGTTCGCGTAGTGTCCAAACTCCTTGCAAATGAAGCATTGTACATTTAAAACCATTTTCTTACCCTTGCAGTCACGTACTTTGTGCCCTTTTCCTCCACACTTATAACAAACTCTCATTCCTTTCAGGCAAGTTCCAGGGTGTTTCTTTCCACAGTTACCACATATGGGAAAATTCTTCTTTTCACTCTTCCCTTTATCCATCTTTCTCTCTTCCATCTTTTTCTTCTCTTGCTTCCCTTCAAAGCCATAGGACTCAGTAAAATCTTTACTTATCTTATCAACACATGATATTATTTCTTCATATGATGATAATACATGGGAGACTATTTCTCTTATAAATTCTAGCTTAAGACCATGAGAGATATGATCCTTCCTTCTCTTTGAATCATGTGCATTTCTGGAGTTATCATTCCTTCTACTGGGCTCCATTTCTAAACAATGGCATAAACTAGATCAGTTTATGAATCAAAATACATAATCCCATACTTATAAAACACTTAACAGAAATTGAACTATTTATGGATATAATCCATAATCATAAAAATGTTTGCTTTGAGGAAGTATATACTCATAAACCCTTCATAATGATTTGTAAAGAAAGTGAGAGTTATCCTAAGGATATCCCCTGGGAGTGTCGTAACCAAGAGTGCAGCAAGGCCCGTTGTCGTGCACCAGTTCCCGTTCGAGTCTAGCTCAAAGCGGTGTTTTCGGGTTTTACCCCTAGGTACATCTGTGCCAGAGCCGCCTCTACCTGCTCGTATCCAGACAGGGATGTATTGCTCCGAAAACTCACAAAGTCTCTACAATACCAAAATTCTAGGAAGTTATTCTATACTAATCCTCAAAGTTCATCTTAGGTCTATGTGCTCTAATCAGAGTTTATCTAAATCTAGCTTCCAAGGTTTGTACTAAACTTCCTCTGATACCAACTATAACGCCCCGACCCCAGTTACCCAGAGTCGGTGCATTACTTCGTAACATTGGCATGATCACAAGAAAGATCAAATCTCGAAAGACCGATTGGTTTAGTAGCCTTGGAAACACTAGATATATTCATAAGTTTTACATTACATCATAAAATGAAAAACTACTACAACAACATAATGTTTCCACAGTCCACACTATAATCCCCTCATAATATCCCTGCAGGTCATTCATAACTTACATCTTCACTTCCTGGGAAAAATAAAACATAGAAAAGGGGTGAGCTCAAATGCCCAGTAAGGATAACAATATAGCGGAAACTTTCATAAATAAGAATAAACATTTAAGGCAATGTATAACTAAAACATAAGCCTTTTAAACATGAACTTTCAACATGGTATGGCATAAATAAAATGAAATAATTCTATTTACTTATTCACATGGATATTCTACTAATCGAATAATCACATGCAAAAATCAATAACCACTTTCATAATGTTGGAATGCATAATGCTAAACGTTAATTTCTTTGTCTAGGCCTCATCCCAAGACCTAGGGGTTACTTCTAACCGGAACCCAACCCGGAGTGCCTCTAATAACCGGACACCAACCCAGAGTGCCTCTAATAACCGGACACCAACCCGGAGTGCCTCTAATAACCGGACACCAACCCGGAGGGCATACTTTTACCAGTCCCTAACCTGGAGGGCTTACTTTAACCAGTCCCCAACCTGGAGGGCTTACTTTTACCAGTCCCCAACCTGGAGGGCTTACTTTTACCGGTCCCCAACCCGGAACATACTTGTTTAGCACATTCATCTGAAGAAAAGTTTGAAATATAACATAAACATTCGGATTAAAACTAGCATACGAAATGTCAATAGTTTCACCATAAACTATGAACGGTATAAAATAGCACATCCACAGTCAAACATATCACAAAACCTTCAATACAATATAGAAGTTTTGTATTATAATAAATCAACTTCAAATAAGCGTAAAATCCATTAAAGGATGTTGACATAGATGAAATCAAAACACTTTTTAGAGAAATATCTCTTTCTATTTTTGAAATCATTTAAGAGCCATATAAAATAAAACATTTTCTTGAAAATATTCTTTTAAGCTTGTAAGGAAAGCTTTGACGATTTTATAACGGCGGAAAATAACCGTACCCGCCGTATAAGTAAAAAAAACATTCTTATCTTAATTCTGTCGAAAAGGTTAAAAAGGACCTTATTTTGAAAACGACGGAAAGATTCCGTTATAAACCACTTACAAAAAGTAAAACAAGGGTATAAATGAATTTAACCCATATTCTTGTAAATAATAAATATGTTTTGAAATACATTCCGAAGAAACATGGATGTGGATGATAAAGAAATCCCAGTAGATTATTACGTATAAACAACCTTGGATAATGAAGAGATTGTGAAATAACCCTTACCTTGTACTTTTTCCTTTGTTGGGGTAGGTTAAACTCCTGTATAATGGTGAAATAATTGTTATTAAATTATACAAGAATCATATATATTAATATGATATCATATATGATCTTTTAACATTGATTTATTAATAATATCTTAGAATTATCATCGTTTCGGGTGTTAACTTACTCATTTTCTTTTATATGTTTTGTTACATAAGTCATGTTTGTTGTATCTTATTCATATCCAGAATGATATCAAGTCCTTAAACATCATTTTTAAATCATTAAATGATAATTATACTTGAATGGATACGATGGAGAATGAATCTCATCGCGTTCGTGGAGACGGTAGTCCGTACGTACGCACGAACGCTACTTCCATTTAATTTTTATTTTAAAAGAATCGAATCCAAATGATACATAGGTATATTACTATTCCAGTATAATATAATATTTTATATATGTTACTTATGTTCATTAACACCATCCTTTATACGTTCCATGTGTGGTATGAACGAGTCATATCATTTTAAGGGGGCGGTAGTCCGCACTTCCTCAAATGAAATTTTCGTATGTATATACAACATGAAACGAATAATGGTATGAAATAAAATGGAATTACAGAAGCTTATATATAAAATATATATTATTAATATCATATTTAATTACAGTGCCATCATAATGGCCACCATGAGAGGCGGTAAGATGTTTTTGAACAATCATCGTTTCGTGAGGCGTTAGTTTGCCATCCACAGAAACATTATGTTCATCATCCATTAGATGGAGTTGTGTGTATGTGTAGTTTGAATCCTTCTTATAACAACATCCTAGTATATTGAGGATACTGGTGTTGTTACAAAAGAAAGGAAATAAAAATATTTTGGGGGTTGAAGAAGCAAAATAAATGAAAATAATTTAAGAGAAATCGTTACCTTTAATTTAGGTAACTCACTTTGGTTGGAACCAAAGGACTTCTTGAAATGCTTTCTGCCAAAGGGGAAGCTTCAAGGAGGAGGAGAGGGATGTGGGGAGCTTAGTTGGGCAGAGTTTGGACGAGCCAAGTGGCTTGAGAGGTGTGAGGAAATGAGAAGGAGGAGTGCCCTTTTATAAGAGGGGTGAGGGGCACTTTTGGAAAAGCTAGAAATATTAATTTATAATAAATTCATATTCGGTTTCCAATGGCTCCAAAGTTGACTATTCAAAGTATGAGGTGGGGATAGGTCTAAAACAACTCATACAATAGAATTTAGACAGGTTTGGGTACTTATATTAACCTTATCTTTAAGTATCAACTCTAAGTTAATTAGTTTCACTTTTACAATGTCTCTTTGTATTTTTATATAATATGGTTAATAAACTTACTATATAGATCCAAGCGACCCCCAAGTGGTCCATTAATTATTAACCTATCATAATATAAGTCTCTTGGCCGAACCTTAGATTTTTAGGAATTTAATATCAATTAATAATATAATATTTGTTTTAAGAACTCTTTTATGTCAATTTTGAAACTATTCATTAGTTGATTTTTGTGAAACTCATAACAGATTGATTACTTCGAACAAAGTCCATTAAATCAATCCTAATATATCATATTATCCTAGAAAATTAGTTTAATTCATTAAAAGTTTCATATTATATTTATTTGGGTATTTATAATATCAATTATTTTATTTTTTTCACTATTATAGTAATTACTGCATCATCGTTGTGTCATAAATAAAATAAATTATTTAATGTCTAAAAATTATAAATAAAATATCATTATGTAGGAAATCGTTTTATCTTTCTAATGAATATTTATAATCGAAAATCCAACATGTATAACCCTATGTAAAAATTGTTCTTCTAAAAGATGTAAGCTTATGCCATTTTTATTTTTATTTTAACTTTATTAATATAAAGTGTCATTATCACTTACAAGTGGATCCATGGGGTCCCAAAATAGACCCAAAGATGCCCATGGTCGACTATGTATCAACCAATAGGGTTAAGACACGTTTTAGGGTAATTTAGTATTATTATAATATTATTTTTTAACCCTTATTTACCGTATTTACCCTTAACCATGGTAAATAAAATATTTACCGCAGTAATTATTCAAAATGTCTAAAAATAAAAGTTACCTATTTACACAATTTGAACATCCTGATTCCAAATATGGAATCCATTTTTCTAAATTCAAAACACATAAGTGGCAGAAATTAATTTAAAATTAATTCCCGCTGTCAAAACAAAAAGTGTGTTTTTAAGAGGTAATAACTATCAAAAGATTGACACTTGTTTATGTTCAGTTTAATTGTAAAATTATGTCCAATGACCAACATTATATTAAATTGTAAAAATATATTCTAAATATACTTTAAAACCACTCAAATTCATAATTTATCACTATTAATTATTTTTATTAAAAAAGTTGTTTTTAATTAAAATTTAGAAATTTTCACTATTCATCAAAATATGAAAGTTATCCGAAATGTACCAAAATTTCACCCTAGGATAATTTCGATATTCCGAATCCAAAAATGAAGTCCATTTTGAAATATAAAATATATATAATTTCAAAAATTAGGTATTACTATTCATAACGGCTAGTTTGATCGATTGTGGTGTGTGTTAAAACTCGAAGCTTGCGTACAACACACGCTACTGTATTATTCAAAGGAAAGCGTACCGTGGAAGCTTGGGATGTTTAATTTTAAATTTTTTTGATGTCCCCATTTAGTCAAAAAGTTTAAAATATTGTATTTAAAAAGGGGTCACTATTAAAAGTTGATAAAAGTGCAATACTGAAAATGAATTTGTTCTTGCATTATATCTAAGAAACTCATAATATGGATTCTAAAATTATAAGGATTATATAAAGTTTAAAATTTAGATAATACTATTCATAACCTCTTTTGAATGGCTTTTTTTTTGTAAGTCATGGTGTGATTGAACTCGGTGTTGCGTGTAGTGCAAGTTATTGAATTATTTTGAAAAAATAACACACTATGAAATCTTGGGGTGTTACAATAATAATGAGTATAACTGATTTAAATAATAAATATAACATGATAATTATTCTATATATATGATATAATATCCAATTATTTATTATTTTATTATTAAAAAAATGATATTGTCGATCGTGCGTACATAAGGATTACCCTCTCCACGAATTTGATGAGATTAATTCCCCATCATAACCATTCAAGAATAATTTTTATTTGATTATTAAAAAAAATGATTAAGAATTTAATATTACTTTGGATATTAATCAAAAAAATACTATCCATAACAAACATGACTAATGTAATAAAATCAGTAATTGGAAACAAATCAGTTAACACCCGAAACGATGATAATACTATAATATTATTAACAAAGCATTCTTAGAAGATAATATATGATATCATAATTATGTATATGGTTCATGTATAATTAAATAACAATTATTTAACTATTATATTGGATGTTGAAGTACCATCTACCAAGGAAATGTTAAATTTAAGGGTTATATTTCACAATTTATTCTTTATCCACGGATGTTTATATGTAATTATCTACTGGGACCTCTTTATCATCCACATCCATGTTTCATAGAAATGTATTTCAAAAAATATTTTCTATTTACTAGAAAATAGGTTAAAGTCATTTATGACCTTATTTTATCTTATATGATTTTAGAGGAATCTTTTTGTTATTTTCCAAAAAATGTACTTTATGACCTTTTCAACAAAATTACTGTAAAATGTTTTTTTAACTTATATGGCGTGTGCGGATATTTTCCGCCATTATAACATCATCAATGCTTCCCTTACAAGATCATGATAATATTTTCACAAAAAAAAATCATTTATAATTACATGACTTTTAAAATATTTCAATATAGAAAGATATATTTCTCTAAAAAGATTTTGATTTCATCTATGTCAACATCCTTTGATGAATTTTAAGCTTATTTGGAGTTGATTTATTATTATACAAAAAATTATATTTTATTGAATATTTTGTTATTTTTTTGACTATGGATGTGTTATTTTTATACCATTCATGGTTTATGGATAAAGTATTGAAATTTCTTATTCTATTTTTAATACGAATGTTTATGTTATGTTTAAACCTTTTTGTATGAGGATTGCATTGGACTTAGTAAGTGACAGATTGAGCCCTCTATAGCTCTTTGTTGCATTGGTATATATAATGAGACAAACTAGTGTCTTGGCACAAGGACTTGACAAAAATTTATTTGTATTCTTGGCACAAGGCCTTGACTGTGTGGTTATGAAGCCTGGCATTTATGCATTCCATCATTATGAAAGTGGCTATAGATATTGCATGTGATTATTCAACTAGTAGAATGTCCATGTGAATATGTAAATTAAATTATTGGATTTTCTCTTTTCCATATTATGAATAAGTTCATTTTTAAAATTCTTTTTTAGTCCTACAGATTGACTTAAATTTTTATGCTTATTTAAGAAAGTTTCCGCTATATTGTTATCCTTAATGAGCATCTGAGATCACCTCTTTCAATGTTTTATTTTTCCCAGGATGTGAAGATGTATTTTATGACTAACTTGAAGGGTTAGTCTGAGGGGATATGAGTATGGTATATGGATAAAATGTTGTTTTAGAATTTCATTTTATAATATAATGTAAAACATATGAATTTATCTAGTATTTACAGGGCTACTAAACTGATCGGTCTTTCGAGACACGATTCCTTGTATCATGCCAATGTTTTGTAATAATGCACCAACTCTAGGTAACTGGGGTCGGGGCGTTAAAACATATCATAATATATCATATCACTTTGATATCTACCACACAAACTTGAAACATAAGCAGTATCAGTTTGTGATGTTGTGAGGTTACGAAAACTACGTATCAGTATCTCAAAATATTTTTGGATTACAGTTTTTTCCGTATTCATATTTACATTAATTTATCCCAACTAAAATATTAATAGTTTATTCTTTTTTATTATTTCATAGAATAATTTTGTAATAATTAAATGGAATACTTTTCTATAGATTGGTAAATGTATTTTTCTTTTGGTTGAACTTGTAAGGCAGGGAATAATAATAATTCCTCCAATATTGAGATCTCAAATTTCTTTTTTATTACCTCGGTGAATTATTAAGAAAAAATTTCTTCATATCAGGAAAATAATAATATCATCTACATTAACAATACTATATGGGTGTTTCAATTGAATTATTTTAACTAAAATTTACTCTCATAAATTCCAGTAGAAAAACTCTATATTCTCAAAAAAAATTCATGTTTTTAATATCAAGAACGTGGGGGATTATTTCAATGACTTCAAGGATTTCATAAATTCTCAATCTTTTCTTCCATCATTATTAATTACAATCTGACATTGTTTCTCAATGTGAAATTCTTCTTTTATATCACTAATATGAAAAGATGAATTCATATCCATATTATAAACTATGAAATTATTATTTTCATCCCCTTCTTGAAACATTATAATTTTTCCTTATCTTGAAACTAGTGATAATTATTCTCGAAAATACACACCATCCACTTATTCATAACATTTTAAAATATATTTATGTTTATTTATTGAAAAACCTCCATGTTCATTCATCATATTTCTATACACCCAATTCTTTAGTTACATTTTTATATGCTACATATAGAAAGTTCCCATGTTTTATATTTCTAAATCGTATCCCATACTTCATTCAATTCATCCACCTATTATTTCTTATCAATTATTTTTGAAATATATTATTCTTTAACTTGTGAAATGAGTCATGTATAATTTTAAAATATGAACCTTATTATTCTTTAATGTAAAACCGTTTAATTCAAAGGAATATTTCTAGCCAAAACATGTTTCTTGATAGTAGTAAATTTAACTTTTTTTGTAGAATTATCCATTTTCTTATTAGACGATTCTTCCGAATCATGATACATATACTATTTATGATTTTTTTGATTCATTTGTAATCACCAGTTTGTATTACTCAACATTATCAAAAAAAATTGTCAAGGAAATTGAATATTTAAACACTTTCACATTATATGAATCAACAATTTTTTTTTGAATTTTTGTTCCAACTCTTGTAACTTTATTCATTATTCGAGTATCCTAAGACAATTACCTCTTCACTTTATCATCCAATTTTGTAGAATGAAGATTTATATTTTTTTATATCAATAAATTATAAAACCATTGAAATACACCAGTGACTGCTTTTTTATAAAACATTTCATGGGATGTGATTTTATATTTTGATATCAAAAATAATTTTTTTTATATTCACATTATTAGAAAAAAATTCTATATAGTATGACTTTTAATGTTTTTATTATGAAAAAGTCGATCTTCCCATTTCTCGAATATTGTTTTCTTATCTTCAACTCTATTTTGTGGTGGGGTTTATATACCATTCTACTTACATTAATTTTAATGTCTCTTAGATTTTAAATCGAATGAATTAGATATATAATCATTTTAATTATCAATTCTATGCATTAATATATAAAAACCCAGTTCTCTCATGAATTCCCTTCTGAAACCTCTATACAATTCTACATCATTGAATTTTTCATCGTTTGAATTATATTTCTCATCAAAGTGAAATAAAAAATAAAATTGAAATGGTGTGATTATCCATATGTTGATTGATTTATCATGATACCATATAAATATGAATGAATAATTTTAATAAATTTTCAAGAGTAAATATCAATATTCTTATATTTTTTATTATTTTTTCCAATTATGATTATTCACTTATTTTAAATTCTATAATATTTTAAAAAAACAATCTTTAGAATTTTTTTACTTTTTTAATGTGCTTAATGTGAAAATAAGTGGTTTCACAACATTTTTTCAACTTCAGTAATCATGTTATATGAATTGTACATTTCTGGAATTTGGAATCTCTTTCCACTTGTAATCTATTCTATCATAACAACTTTTCCATCTTTAAAACTTTCGATGATAAAAGAATCTATTATTAAGATAACATATATTCCATCCTCACAATTTGAATGACTATAGGTATGTTGTGTTTTAACCCGTCCAAAAACTGAACTTATTTATAATTAACCTTTTCTGTATATAACTCAGTCATTAAAATTACTTTTGTTTTTATAGAACCATCAATATAAAATGTAAAATATCATCCATCATTATTTTGACATCATTTTAGATTTTCAAATCACATGTCAATCATGTTTAACAACCACTATCAGAAATGATTGGTTTGTTCATTTTTCAATAATTTAAAGATGCATCAACAAGAAATGTTCTTTATTTAACATTAATTTTTCCATATTCATTTACATTTATATTTTATGAATATTTTTCTAGAAGTACTATAATATATATTTTAAAAAATTAACCTAGATGTTCACATATTACATATATTTCTTCAACGAAATCAAAAAAAATTATATCATAATGTTTCTAACATGATTAGACTTTCTTTTTCATACTTGATGTATGCTAGGAATGTTACACATTCTTCTTCCAAAATTTCTTATATTATATTAAAATAATATTAATGGAAGAGACATGTCTTGAGAAATTATTTTTAATATGTTCCCATAAATTCCACAACTAATACTGGACTGATTCAATCATTATTTTCCATAAAATAATGATCATTCCCTATAATATGATTGGAAAGGTTAGTAACATAATTTTATTTCAGTTACATTAGAGAATTTAAAAACAATCTTCTAGGTGTAATTTTCAACATTTTTTTTATTTGATAGTGTTTTTAAATAACAACTAAAATAAAAGAGTTTAAAACACTTCTATTCACACCTAATATGATAGAAAAATTAGAACCACGATTTAGTTTAGTTGGAAATCATTTAAATTGATTCTTAGAGTGAGGTTTTTCTAAGGCTTTAAATAATTCATCTTCTACTTATAAATCCTTTAATAATTTTTTTTTCAACATTATTCATGTAATTTTCACCTCAATAGATTTTGATTGGGACATGTTAACATCCAATTCATTATCTACAAACATCTTTTTGAGATCATCAAGAATATTTCCCTTTTAAGAAATTATTTCTTTGTATCTTATAATATATTCAATATATTACACTTATTTGTTTTAAAAAATAATCTCATCCATCAACAAAATTTACATAATCATTACTGATCATTATGATTTCATTCTTGAGAGATATATTTTTCTCAAGACATGCAACATGTTCTGATTTGAGATGATACACTTTATTGGAAACTTCACCTCAGTCATATTAATAGTTTGAAGAATCTTATTTTTTCTTAATATTTTACATAATTGTTATTAATAATTATAACATTAATTTTATAATTATTTATTTTCATTTGAGGATGATTCATCTTTCTTACTCAATATTCTTCTTTTTTTTGTAGCAAAATTCTTCCTTCCACCAGTGTACATAATTTTATTTTTGTATCTTTTATCAAGCATATACCACACAGGATTTTCATTAGAATTATCTTTTCATTTGGTGTCTGTATATTTGGGTAAATTCATTGAAAAAGGCCATATTCCAACACACACAAAACATTTTAGAGGAATGTTTCCTCCGTACATTACAGTTCATCTACATTTTTTCCTTGAGAAATGATATATGATTTTTTCATTCATAATTTCATTTTATTTATCTTTGGAAACTAATGGATAAAAATAATTAATATCACCAATTTTAAAAATTCTCATAGCATAAAAACAAATTTCATATTTCTATTTATTTTTGAATAATTGAGATTAAATCATTTCATAAGAAAAAATACCTAATTGTTTATCATTGAGGGATTAATAATCAATTTCATCTAAAGAATTAATTCTTTGAAACAACATTTTTAAAATTTTTCCCATGTGTTCCCAAACAGGTTTAGAATCTTCCAAGACTTCTCTATAATCAATAATGTTGAGAACAACATTATTTTCTCTAGTTAAGTACTAATAAAAATTTTCCTCATCCCTTATTTTTTTATTCAATATTACTTCTCAATATTTCTTGATTTTCTTCCTTCACATTAGTATACCCGTCAAAAATATATTTGAGATTTTCCCGTAATAATTACTTTTTTGGGATGCAGAACCTTCATATATATATATTTTTTAATAGAGACATGAAAATTTTATTTTTAAAATTTATATTAGATTAAATATTTATATTTTCAAAAAATTCATAGGGAAATATTTCTCAATGTGTGGAAATAGTAATTGTAGGAACAACAAAAACATTTAGGCCATATGATTGAATATATGGAATAAGTCAATTTTTTAAAAAATAATGACTATTTCCATAAATATTATTAATTCAACTATTATTCACAGAATTGATATTATCCATGATAAGGATTGAACAAGCCGTCCTCTATATCTTTCCAACTTAATAACAAAAATATCGATGAAAAAACAAGAAAGGGATACAGAATCAGATGTTACCTTTTCAACATTAAGAAACATAAACCCTGAAACATGTCAGAGTTTCTTCATTATCATGATATAGTAAACTCAAATACATTCATAAAAAGATTTGTAAACAAAGAAATCATGGTTTTTAAGGATCAACCCCAGTGTCATAACATATATCCTTGAAAAATACAATCCCTTGGGTCAATATAAATTCACCATTATGAATAGTAAAATTCATCTTCTATCAGCTACAATGGGAAACCCTCTATATATTAATTTAATGATTATAATATCTCTTATAAGGTTAAAAAATACTCAAAAAAACATGCCACGAAAAAATGAAAAACATTGAATGTTTTTTTTCTAAAATGGTCCATCCAAAAATCTATGTCCTATTAACATCCTTCTGATATGATTTCATTTGTTGGCTTCATTCCGATAACCTCTATAACATCCCAAGATTAAATTAAATAAATTCTTTATAATTAAGTTAATCCATTTATATATTTTGTTACAAGAAATACATATTCTATCTTGTATCATAGAAAAATCCAATTTTATATTTCATTTCAAACAAAATAAATTCCCTTTGATGAATTATGTTACATGTAAGCCCGAGTCTTACTAGACAATAGTGTACTATTAATATTAATTATTTTACATAATTGTTACCATATATGCATTGGAATAGAGGGAATTAATTTGGTTAATTAAATTATAAAATCATAGTTTACACATGTTTAAAATATTAATTATTTTGTCAAAAATAATTTGAAATGAAATTTATATCCAATTGAATATAAAGGATCAGTTTTTATAAAAACTTTTGTTATGACTAGAATGATGTTTTATCTTAATAAATTTAATTAAACACTATATATGAAATATATTGTTTAAATACATATGTTATAAATCTAATCAAATGTTCTAAAATTAGTCTAATATGTTTTATAGGGTCAAGATAGTAATAAATACAATTTCAAGCATAAAAAGTTGTATATTTTTTAAAGTTAGTTTTACCAACTTTTAATAGAGCAAGTATTTTAAATCCAAATTTGAAACTTTTATAAATATTATTTAAAAAATAATTTTTTTGGAATGATGACTTTCATAATTTACTTTGGGTGAATTTCTAGTAATTATGATGGGAACTTTCATATTTTGATAAATAGTGAATGCCACTGAGTTTTAAAAGAATATTACTCTTTCATAAAAATAATTTACAATGTTAAACATTACTTCTTAATTTTCTTAATGTACAAATAGATCCATTTTATATAATTTAATTTAATTTATGTAATTGGAACCATTTTCATAATTATTTTAGATATAAATACATAGAAAACATTAGAACATTTTCACATTAAAAACCTATTTCATCGTCATGCATGTAGGATTAAGTTTAAATTAATTTATATCACATAAGTTATTTGAATATAGAAAAATGGATTCGATATTTTTAGTCAACATAATTTATAATGTCTAATAAGAAAAAATTTGTAACAACCCACACTATTATAAACAAAATTCCGTTGTTAATTTATTTAAATGTCTTATTATATAATATTGTTACAGAAAACACACACAATAATTTGGATCTATTATATCATATTGATTTTAATTGGACATTAATAATGAATAAATTTGAAAATATGGTCAGTGGACAGTGATTACATGATTACTATAAATATAGGGTTTTAAGAAATCCATTTGACACAGAAAAAGGATGTGATGGCCTCAACCAGTAAGATCATACCCTATAAAGCCCAATTATCATAGCATCCAAGGGATTAAACATATATGGAATTTCCCTTCACAAATACCATGATTATATTCAAAAAAATAATCATGATAAAAACCATTTACGGGAGAATTTTAACTCATCAAGATCAGGACACAAACCATGTTCATCGAACCGCCCCATGAAAGTCCCACCATCGTGTACCATACACATAGAGCATATTTTTGTGTATTAAATGGATATGTATAAAGACCATATAAATATGAGTTTTTACATCATTTTTTATTGAATAATGAATATATTTTCATCATATTATTATTACATTATAATTGATTATTTTTATTTGATAAAAAATAGCATTTTTTGTCAATATTCAAATTCAATTAAGGAAATTTTTTGACTAATTAATGGATTTTAAAATATATAATATTTCAATAAAACATTATTATTAAATATATTTTACTAAATATAAATTATAATATAATATATATGATGTTGAATGTAATTTCTATATGGGTTAGAAAACTGTTATTATCATAAAACCCATCATTTCTTAATAAATTTCAATTTTATATTATATGTAAAAAATTAAAATATTGAAAAAATTATATAGATAAAATTAAAATTATTTTTTGAATCATAACATTAAAATTATCCAATGGTGAGTTTTTCAATATTTTTAAGAATCTAAATTTTGGTTAATAAAATTGAATACTCTATAAATAAACACTGCATATTATGACATCATAATGACCCAAAAGTGATGTAACAAGTTCAATAACATTTATAAATAAAACAATATGTGTTTTATATTCAAAATAATAATATTTTAATGTATATTTTTTAATTTTAAAAAATCATTATAAATCCTCCAAAAATGTTAATATATTTTAAGTTATATATATATTTTATTTATTAGAATAAATCACATCCAAATAAGAAAGTGAATTATTTTACAAATGTAAAATCATAGATATTTTTTGTTATCAAATAAATACCTTATATTTTAAATATAATTTTTTTAATTTTTTTTAAAAACTCTGCAATTTGATTTAATAAAAATGAAATTTATTACATTAATTTGTATTAATTGTCATGTTTAATTTAAATATTTTTAACAATGTCACTATCTAAATACATGGTGACATATAAAAATAATATAAATTAATTATACATTTATGAAATATAGTTTTTATGAAATAAAATTTTCTAATATATAGTTTTTAACAAAAAGTACTTAATGGGTAATATTAAAAACAATTTTTTATTATGTGAAAAAAATATTGTTTCAAATAAAAAAGATATTTATAAATATTTGGAAGAAAAATAATTTTAAAAAAAATATTATATTTCTTTAGTTATGATATTAAATAATGATAATAATTATCAAGGTTCATAAAAGGACTTAATTCCTTGAATATGAGTATTATTTTGATTTATGAAGTTTATATATGTAAATTTCATTATGATTTGATATGAAAATAATGTTTTTAATAAATAAGAAACTAAATTAAATAAATTTTTAGAATTAATGAAATTTTATAAAATCTAAAATTAATGATCAATTTAATATAAGAATTATTATTAATTGTTTTATATTATTCAAATTTCTAAGAAAATTATTTTTATTATTAAAAATGGAAATTATTAAAAATAATTTTATAAAATTTGAATTATGATAGAAAAATAAAACTTATTATGTATGGATATATATATTTATATAACAATGATATAATGATAAAACAAAATTATATAAAGATTAACATGATTTAAATAAAAAATGAAAAACGGATTGTATATATATATATATAACGATGAGAGGTAATGAAAATAATAAATAAATTGAAAAGTTGAAATATGAGAATGGAATAGGGTTTCATGGGATCGAGTCATGATGTAGGATATTAAGATTCGAAGACTACTTCTTCAGCTGAGAAATCCATAGAGGTCATGTGACAGTTTCGGTCGAGGGAGATCCATAGTTTTCGAGTTCATCTTCTTCATATTCTTCTTCTTCATCTCCATCTTCGGGAGTTATAGCCAACACAAAACCAATATCCGGTTTCTTCAAGACCATTTGTGGAGTCGCAGACTACGAGTTCATGTTCAGATTGAGATTCGACGACCATCAATCACCGACTAGGTATAAATTGGTGATATGTATTTCATTTTTCTGTTTTGAGGTTTGTATTTTAAAGATCTGATCTGATCTACTAGTAGATTTGTTTTTTATCTTTTTCTGGAGAGAAAATATTTAAGAAATCAGCCAAATAATGACCTAGTTTGTCGATTTTTATCTTTTTTCTCCTATATGTCAACATTTGATATCCCTGTCGGTGATTTAATTTCTTTATTTGGATGCCATTATTTGTCACAATCTAGATTTTTCATCAGTTGGTTGATATGAATTTAACATTTTTGATAACTATTCATGTGGTTGAGGTTGAATGCTTCGAGAAAAAGATTAGTTATTATAATAAAATATAAACATCCATCTTAATGCATGTTTTCTTTTTTGGAAACCTATTTCCAGTTTGCAATAATTTTCATTCTTTGAATCCACTGTTTAATCACACGATACACTACACACTAATATAATAACATATCCACACATTGCATCATTTTAGTATATATAAGGGTTTGTGTGGAGAGGTTGAGGGGGAAAGATAGAAGTAATAAAGCCTTATTTTTTCTTATGAATTGTGTTGTGTTTTTCAATCCTAAGAGAATGAGCGATGAGTATAATATTGAAGGATTAATGTTATTTCATCCTTCATCCAAAATCAGTAAGGGATAAATATTAATTTCAAACATTTATTTATTTAAGATCTTATTTTTGTAATGGATTTTTATTTTTATTTTGCCAATTTATTTTTTCATTCAATGTTTATTTATGGGTTTCATCAAGACAAAATCAACATGTTTTATCTGAAAATTGATAATTTTTAGTAAGGGAATTAATACTAAACTTATTTCGGTGTACGTTTGGTATGGTGTAATTTATTCTTGTTGAATGTTTTTTAATTTTATATATGAGGGATTATTTCTATTTTAAAAAATAAAGTATATTATTTTTATTTTAATATTTATATTTTTTGTAAGAATGTTGGTACATACTACTATTGTTTTTAAATATCATGTTCTTATCTATAACATTCAAGCTAATACACATACATGAGATTTAATTTATTCCAAATAAGTTTTATGATTTACATGATAATATTATATTGAATAAATAATTTATATACATATATGTAAGTAGAATATTTTTACTATAAATTTTAAAATCATGTGAGTATATTATGGGATTGTCAATATATATAACTCTCATAAGTTTTATTATTCGAAAAAGTAAACATATATGATTTTTTCATTGTTAAATATCTTTATTTTATAATTCATTCTATTACATGTTTAAAATTATACATATACATATATATATATATATATCTATGTGTGTGTGTATCTATGTATGCATCGACATATTTAACCTTCGTTTCATGAATTGAATTTGTAATCAACTCAAGAATAAATATTATGTTAAATTATAATTTTTCTTGTTCAAGTATATATTTATAAATTACTCATGAATGAAAATGTTGATATCAAAATGTATCCTTTATAATCTTCTCTGAATTATAATGATTATTTATTTTACAAACAATTTACTTAATTTATATAAAGGGTTTATGTAATTAAATCATGAAAATAATACATCGATATTTTAATTGATATGTAACTAGTCAATAATATTACTTTTTTTGTAAAATGATTTTCATGAATGGAAGTTTGGGTATAAGGGTGTTTATGTACATGCCAAGTGACGTGAGTTTTGGTTAATCAATACTCGCAAGTGTTTTTCAATGAAAATTCACATTTGTATATATATATATAACTATATGTATATATAAGTTTAAATGGGTATCTTAATTCCATAACATGTTTCGAAAATATAAAACTCCAGTGAAAATTATATGTATGCAAGGAAAGATAAAAAAATCTTTTATAAAGAAACATGTACTTGAACATTATAAATACGATAGGGAATTGGAGAGTGAATCCATCCCACAAGTGGGTATTCCCAAGATAGCCTTCAAAGTATCAAGTGGCCTCAGTTGTTTTGTTTTTAATAGATTGCTTAATATTTTCTATTGAATCATTGGATTAGTTTAAAGTAATTTTCGATGTATAATTATTTTTCAATGGATTATAGTATTTTGTAAAATTTATTTTACAAATGTATTTTTAATTTATTTTTTATATGTATTATCAAATGGATATTTTAACTTGGATTTATCAAAGGTTGTCAACACACCATACTAGGAAATTTATTGCTCACCCTTCATTTTAAAATGATTTTACAAAGGTATATTAGATTTCTAATTACAAATATCATTGCTTTTGGAGTTAGCCCACAAGGAAGAATATTGGAATTTTTTTTTTTATTATTTCAACTATGATAAGTGTAAGGTGTTGGATAATCCTTCAGATCCAAGACTGGTAAAAGGTTCTCAGTTGTTTAATGTGTTTTGTAATTATTTATAATATTTTATAAGAAAAAAATTAATCATAATTTTTATGCACTAAGTATGAATATAGGGTTCGGGGTATTATAATTGGTATTTGAGGAATGATCTAGACAACATTAGATATTAGGTGTTTTTGAGTCTGGGATGTTATCAGTCCTCCTGTTTCTGATTCCGAAAGACTGAAATTCAAAATTGTTTTTAGTCTCAGAACACAAATTGTGAGGACTGAATCATTTTGAAGGGGGGATAATGTTACATTCTATATATTTTAAGTTATTAAACAGATGCCTTATATTTTAAATAAATAATTTTATGAAATATATATTAATTAGACTTTTATGAAATATATTTTTCATGAAATAAAATTTTCTAATATATTGTTTTAATAAATAAAAATAGTTAAAATGTAATATTAAAAATAATATTTTATTATGACAAAAATTATAGTTTTGAATAAATATTTTATTAATAAATATTTGAGAAGAAAAATTATTTTAAATGAAATATACTATTACTTTAAATATGATATTAAATAACAAAGAAAATTATTAAGTTTCTTAAATGGATTTAAATCCTTGAATATGATTATTATTTTGATTTATAATATTTATATAGGTCCATTTATTTTGTTTTGATATGAAAATAATTTTTTTAATAATACATAATGTAAATTAAATAAATGATATGAATTATTAAAATTTTATAAAATCTAAAATGAAAGATCAAATTTATATAAGAATTATTTTTAGTTTTGTTATATTATTAAAATTTCTAAACTTCATTAATGTTATTATTATAAATGCAAATTATTAAAAATAATTTTAGAAAACTAGTGTTATGAGTTATGATAAAAAACTAAATATATATATATAATGATGATAGAATGACAAAACTAAATTATATAATGATTAAAATGATTTAAATAAAAAATGAAAAATAGATTGTATATATATATATAATAATGAGAGATATTGAATAAAAATAAATAAAATGAAAAGTTAAAATAAGGGAACAGAATAGTGTTTCATTCCATCGATTCAACCTATAGGAGATCGAGTCAAGCGCCACTTCTTTGGATGAGAAATCCATGGAGTTCGGGTGATGGTTCGGGTCGAGGGAGATCTATAGGGTTTGGGTTCGTCTTTATCTACATCTATGTCTTTATCTCTATCATTGGGAGTTATGGCCGAGGAAAAACCAAGATCTGGTTTCTTCGAGACCATTTGTGGAGTTCCATACTATGAGTTCAATTTTGGATTCAGATTCTTCGACCATCAAACACAATCTAGGTATAAATCACTGATATGTGTTTCATTTTTCTATTTTTTGGTTCAAATTTTGGAAGATTAGAACTGATATGTAATTATATTTGTTTTCTTATCTATTTTCGGTGATCAAATCTCGATGAAATCGGCCAAAAAATGACCTACTTTATTGATCATCATATTTTTTCTCAAATCCGTCAACATTTTATGTCTGTGATGGTGTTTTGATTTCTTCATTTTGAAACCATTCTTTTTTGTGATATTGATTTTTCTTAAATTGATTGATATGCATTTACCTTTTTTTCAACTTTTAATGTGGTTGGGGTTAAATGCCTTGATATGAATCTTAGTTATTATAATAAAATATGAATATCCAATTTAATGCGTGTTTCCTTTTCTGGAAAAATATTTCCAGATTGCGATAAGTTTCATTCTTTAATTCAACTTTTCTATCCCATGATACATTTCACACCTATATATTATCATATCCAAAAAGTGCATCATTTTAGTATATATATGGCTTTGTGCGGAGAGGTAGAGGGGAAATTTAGAAGTAATGAATCCCAATTTTTTCCTATGCATTGTGTTGCGTTTCTCAGTCCAAAGAGTATGAGAGATGAGTAATGAATTGGAGTAAAGTGATTTCAACCTTCTAAAAAAATTGATTAAGGATAAATATTTATTTTGAACATTTATTTATTTAAGATCATGATTTTGTTAGGGATTTTTTCCCATTTATTTGTTTCATCCATGTTTATTTATGGGCTTCATCAAAACAAAATCAACATGTTTCTTTTAAAAAATTGATAAATTTTAGTAATGGAATTAATACAAAAAAAATGTAAATTTTCTTTTGGTATGGTGCTTATTTATTATTTATGGAAATTTTTTAATTTTGTTTTTTTGAGGGACTATTTCTATTTTAACAATTATTTAATATTATTTAAAAAAAATTAATTTTTTTTGTATGAATATAGTTACATAATACTATTGTTTTTAAAGATGAGGTTTTTATCTCTAACATTCAAGATAATACACATAAACAAGATTTATTTTATTTGAAACATGTTTTTTGAATTACTTGATAATTTTTTATTGAAAATATAATTTATATGCATGTATGTAAGTAATATATTTTATAGTTTATATTTTTCAATCATGAAATTATATTATTGGATTTTCATTATATATAAATTACATAATTTTCTTTATTCAAATAAGTAAAATAATATTATTTAGTCATTGTTCATGATCATTATTTTCTATTTCTTTCAATTACATGTTTAAATTTATACCTATATATTTATTTGTGTGTGTGTATATATATATATATATATCAACATATTTACCCTATATTGCAAGAATTGAATTCGTAATCAACTCATGTATGAGGATTGGGTTAAGTTTAATGTTTCCTTTTATATGATTATATTTATAATTTACTCATTAATGAAATGTTGATTTTAAAATGTATCCTTTATAATCTTATGTGCATGCTCATGATTATTTATTTACTCAATAATGATTTTGATTTATATGAATGGTTTAAGTCATTAACTCATGCAAATAATCCATCGATATTTTTATTGAGCTTTAACTAATAAATGATATTACTTTTTTTGTAACATTCATTTCATGAATAGAAGTTTGGGTATATAATGGTTTTCTTATAGGCCAAGTGACATGAGTTTTGGGTAATCAACACTCACAAGTATTTTTTGATGAAAATTTACATATATATATATATATATACTTTTATGTAGATATAATTGGAAATTTTTATTTTAATTCAATAATGTGTTCCCAAAATTTAAAAATCCAGTGGAAATTATCTATAAGTAATGCAAGCAAAGAAAAAAATGATTTATAATGAAACTAGTACTTGAAATTTTTAAATATGATATGGAATTGGAGAGTGAATCCATTCCTCATGTGGGTAGGCCCAAGATATCCTTCAATGTTTCTGGTGGCCTCAGTTGTTTTGTTTTTATGTTTTTTCATAATATTTTCTTTTTAATCACTAGATTAGTTTAAAATCATTTTTAAAATATAATTAACTTTCAAATCCTTATAGTATTTTGTAAATATTTTTAAAAAAAATTAATTACTGATTTAATTTTTTCAAATTTATTATCAAATGTATATTTTTAACATGATTTATCAATGGGTTTCAGTCCTCCTTAGTGTGCAATTTAATGCTCACCCTTTGTTTTAAAATGATTTTTCATGGGTATCTTAGAAGTTTAATTACAGATGTAATCGCTTTTGGAGTTAGAATGCATGGAAGCATAGTGGAAAACTATCTTTTATTGTTTCATCTATGATAAATGGAAGGTGTTTTCTAATCATTTAGAACCTAGAGTGGTAAAAGGTCCACATTTGTTTAAAGCGTTGTGTAATTGTTCAGTTTATTTTATAAGAAAAACGTTACACAGCATTTTTAAACACTAAGTATAGAAGAATGGGATCAGGGAATTATAATTGGTATCAGAGGAATAGTGTAGACATATTTGGTGATTATATGTTGTCGAGTCAAAGAGTTTATCAGTCCTAGTGTTTCTGATTCCGAAGACGAAAATTCATAATTTTTTTGTCTGACAAAACGAATGGCGAGGATGCAATTCTTTTAAGGGGGGATAATGTGACTTCCCAGATATTTTAAGTTTTCAAATAAATTACTTATCTTTTAAATAAACAATTTTATGAATTTTTTTATAAAAGTATGAAATTTTAATTAATTAAAATGAAATTTATTTCTTTAATTTGTATTAATTTTCATGTTTAATTTATTTATTTTTCAACATGTCACTATTTAAATACATGATTACATATAGAAATAATATAAATTAATTATACTTTTATTAAATATAGTTTCATGAAATAAAATTTTCTAATATATTATATTAATAAATAAAAATACTTAAAAGATAATATTAAAAACAACATTTTTTTATGTGAAAAGAATAATGTTTTTAATAAATTAGTTATTTATAAATAATTGAGAAGAAATTAATTTTAAATAAAATATTATATTACATTCATTATGATATTAAAGAATGATAATAATTATTAAGGTTCTTAAAAGGATTTAATTCATTGAATATGAGTATTATTTTGACTAAAAAAATTTATATATGTTAATTTATTTGTGATTTGATATGAAAATAAGTGTTTTTAATAATAAAGAAACTAAATTAAATAAATAAAAAGTATTATTAAATTTTTATAAAATAAAAAATTAATGATCAAATTAATATAAGAATTATTATTAATTGTTTTATATTATACAAATTTTTAAATAAATAAATATTATTATTACGAATAGAAATTATTAAAAATAATTTTATAAAATTAGAATAATAAATTATGATAGAAAAATAAACATAATTATGTATATATATATAAATATGATATAATGATAAAAAATTATATAATGATTAAAATTATTTTAAAAAATGAAGATGGATTGTATAGATCTATAAATAATGGTGAGGGATATTGAATAAAAATAAAAAAAAAAAAAGGTAAAAAAGGGAACATAATAGGGTTTCATGGATTCGAGTCGCACTTTAAGTGATCGAGAGTCATGTGACACTTCTTCAGATGAGAAATCCATGGAGTTTGAGTGATGGTTCAAGTAGAGGGAGATCCATAGGGTTTGGGTTTAACTTCATGTTTGTCTCCATCTTCATATCCATCTTCAGGAGTTGTGGCTGATGCAAAACCAAGATAGGGTTTCTTCGAGACTGTTCGTAGAGTCGCAGACTTTTGTTCAATTTTGTACTGAGATTCTTCGATCCTTGAACACCATATAGGTATAAATTGTATATCATTATTTCATTTTTTTGTTTTAAGGTTTAGATTTGAATGATCTAGTATGATCTACAAGTGGATTTGTTTTTTTATCTGTTTATTGTTACCAAATCATTATGAAATCCACGAACAATGACCTGGTTTGTATATATTAATCCTTTTTCTCCAATCCTTCAACATTTTATATCCCTATTGGTGTTTTAATTTCTTTATTTTAATGCTATTATTTGTCGATAAATTGATTTTTCTTCAATCCATTGATATGCATTTACCATTTTTCTGAACTTTTCAAGTGGTCGAGGTTGAATTCTTCGAGAAAAAGGCATGTTATTATAATAAAATATGAACATCCATTTTAATATGAGATTTATTTTCTATAAAACTATTTATAGTTTGTGTTATGTTGTATTCATTGAATCCATTGTTCAATCACACATTACTCTACACACTCACAGAATAACATATCCACACAATGCATCGTTTTAGTATATATATGGGTTTGTGTAGAGAGGCAGATGGAAAATGATAGAAGTACTAAATCCCCATGTTCCCTATGTTTTGTACTATGTTTTTTGGTACTATGAGTATGATAGATGAGTATAAAATTGAAGGAGTAAAGTGATTTTAGCCTTCTTACAAAATCGGTAAGGGATAAATATTTATTTTGAACATTTATTTATTTAAGATCTTATTTTTTTAAGGGATTTTTATTTATTTATTAAATTTATTAGTTTCTTCTATGTTTATTTATGGGTTTCATCAAATCAAAATCAAAATGTTTTTTTTTCAGATCGTTGGTAAGTTTCTTGTAAGGGAATTAATTGTACAATTATTTTTGTGTATGTTTGGTTTGGGGTTTATTTATTCTTGATGAAAATTGTTTAATTTTGTTTTTTTGAGGGATTACTTCTATTTTAAAAATTAATGTATTTTATTTTTAATTTTTTTATATTCTTCTATGCATTTAGGCACAGACTACTATTTTTATTAAATCTCATCTTTTTTATCTCTAATTTTCTAGCTAATACACATAAAGAAGATTTATTTTATTTCATACAAGTTTAACTATTTACATAATAATATTTTATGCAATACATAATTTATATATATGTATTTAAGTAGTATATTTTATAATTTATATTTTTAACTCATGTGTGTTTCTTATGGTATTGTCATTATATAGCAATATCACATGTTTTGTTATTAAAATAAGTAAATGTATATGATTTTCTCATTGGTCAAGATTATTAATTTATATTTATTTTGATTATATGTTTAAAATAATATATATGTGGGGGTGCATGTATATATATTTGTATCTACATATTTAACCTCTGTTGCAAGTATGAATGCGTAATCAACTCAAGTTTGAAGAGTGGGTTAAATTTAATATTATCTTATAACAGTTTATATTTATAATTTACTCATAAATGAAATGTTTATTTTCAAATGTATCTTTTATAATCTTCTGTCCATGATCATGATTATTTATTTACTAAACTATGATTATGATTTATATGAATTGTTTAAGTCATCAAATAATGCAAATAATATTTCAATATTTTTTATTTACAATTTGTTTTTTATATTATAATAAAACTAGAAGGGGAGTGTTGGACCTCCTAAAGGAGGGAAGAAATGGTAAACCCCAGAGCATCTTTCTCCATTATATCCCTACAAGAATAGGTAAGGGACCTTAAACTATCATAGATGATCATTTCTTATGCCTCATTTTTTAACCGGGAAAGTGAGTCCACTACAAAGTTGGCTTCTCTCCAAGTGTGTTGGACCAACCTCCCATCACATGTTGTAGCACATAACCTACGAACCATGTAAATCATGTCCCAAAAAACCTCATGGAAACCCTTAAATGCTCTCACCAAGATGTCAAAATCTGAATCCACCTCTTCTGTATAGAACCTACGATCCCTACACAGTGTAATAGGAGATAAAAGAGCTCTTTCCTCGGCACCCAGTGAGGAACCGGGCCCGTAGTAAGAACTGAAGTCCAAAAGAACCGAACCACACATGTCACACATCTCCCCTCCACCTCTCATAACACCTCCGCTAAGAGAGCCATTCACATTGAGCTTCAATCCACAACTTAGAGGAGCCCATTTGACACAGTGTCACACCATCTGTTTTTCCATGCATGGTATATTGAATAGGTTGCATGAGTTCCCAAATACTTTTTTAGAAGAAAATCTAACATGAAATTCAGATATTTCAACCACAATTGAAGGAAAATGTGTGATCTCTTGGAACCCAGACAAGCCTGGTTACATGCCTCCCAGATTTTCCAGCAGACTCGAGCAAATATAATGGCCCATGTATTGCATTTAGCACTCCAACCTTCACTCCCTTTGAGTCAGGGTTCCAGAGCATCTTGTATCGAGAATTGAGCATCTTAAGGTGAGGCTGATGTGAAAATAGGGACCATAGGAGGAACACCCTGGTGCTATGGAAAAAAAGAGGAATGGTGGACTCAGTCTAGGTGTTGGCACAACAATGGCACCAAGACACCAATTTGACTCCTTTCCTTTATATATTTTCCTCTATTGGGAGAAATTTATTCTAGATATTCCAAGTGAGGAAATTCATATTTTTCTATATCTCATTATAACAGGTTATGGGAGGCGCAACGCCATAGTTTGAATCCTGATGCACGAGATCCATGTATCCATTGATTTTAAATCTTCCTGAGACTAAACTTGTAAATCCTCACTTTTCTACCTCATCCTTCATATTGATATATTCTAAGAACTTCATCTGATTGTGGTAAAGGATAAATTGAATGAAACAAGGTCCGATGTTGGCCTACTTGAATGAAATCTTCAGGTGGGGGCATACAGCGTAATCCAACATCTCACTGGTCCAGTTGGTTTTCCAGAAACTGACCGCTCCTTTGCAGATGAACCATCTAGTGGAACCAAAAAGAACTTATAAATGGGAAGTAATGGATCTATCTATGTGGGAGGTCTAGGATTATTTCCCACTAATTGTATCCTATTACATTTTGTATCTCTTACTGAAAAACTATCCCACAGAGAATCACCCATGATGATTTCCCATGCAAAGTGCCCATGTATTCCATTCATGGCTTCACTGATATCAAGGAGTACAACACCACCCTCTGCCACTGGGCAATTGAATTATCACCCTTTTTTCCAAATGTTTTTTCACAAGTATCTTAGAAGTTTAATTACATATGCCGACAGTTTTAGAGTTAGTGCGCATAGAAGCATATTGGGAAATTGTTGCTTTATTTTTTCAACTATAATAAATCTAATTTTTTGTCTAACTCTTCACAACCTAGAATTTTAAAATGTCATAATTTGTTTAAAGTGTTGTGTAATTGTTCAGTTTATTTTATAATAACAAATTTACACCGAATTTTTAAGCAGTAAGTCTGGAAGAGCGGGCTCGTGGTGTTATAATTAATATAGGACCATTTATAATAAAATAATGAGATTCTATCCCATTTGGTATATCCATGTGAAAAACATTAGGATGAATTGAGGTTTGGTTATTTTATTATATTGAGTCCAAAACCAAAATAATAAATAAATCCTCTTTTTTACAATATAATCCCACCCAAAATATCATTTCACATCAATAAAAATACTTATAATGTCGATAAAATTCCTTCCACTATCTAGAGTCTTCCCTAGGCTCTATAATCTCTCATGAGTCCGCTCCTAATCATTTAGATTCACACACTCGTGTACAAATTTTCTCTCTTCTCATTTCAATTCAAGAACATATTTTCTATTATGTCTCTCAATATCAATTTTTTTTTATGTTGGGATATGTTATTCACTATCTGCTTTAGATAACTTTTATTGATCTATTATTTTAGTCTCCTTTCACTCTCCTTAATCCATCCAGTGAAATTTTAGTCACACCCATTACCATGCAAAAAATTAGTAATGGGTTTTTTCCTTTATTTTATTTATTCAAGTATCTTCATTAACTTATGTCATTTATCAACACTTACTTGTGATGTTATAAGTTATTACACATCCTAAAAACATTAAAATTGGTTTCCAAATTATGTGATACCAATTTCTTCCTCATCAACCCATTTTATGATTTTTTATGTGATGTCTTTATTCAGTGGAAATTTCACCATGATATTCCCTACTAAATTAATTGTGTATTAAATATGATTCCCATTTACAATAAAGGGTATTCAACTGTATAAACTTATAATGATTTTAATTGGGAATTACATGTATTTATTCTAAACTCTGTTATTATTAAATTAAATATGATAATTAATGAATCCATGTTGTATAATATATGTGGAACATATATGAATGACAATGAGATAAAAGTGATAGGTCCACTAAAAATTATACAATGCCCCCAATGAATTCAGTAATGTTTAGTGTCATGAGACAATATTTTGGGGTACATTGTGAAAATGATACCTTTATGGGTCTTTTCTACCACTGTATCTTAGAGGTTTATCCTTCACATAGGTTAATGATTCATTTTTTATAGTTGTTTCCACATTTTCCGTGTTGTGATTATCATGGAATATAATGACTTATTGTTCCGGTTTATGAGTCATACTCTTTTTATTCCCCATTTATTTGCCTATTTCCTAACATATATCACATTATTCCATGTTTATTCCCTTACGTGAAATTATATATCACCTATTTCATATGTTCATCCCTAACTTACCCTGTGCAGTTTGAAAATATAAAATATTTTAGTTGTATGGTAAGGATGTTTTTAATATTTTTTGTATATCCCATGATCAAGATGTTAATCTATGCACCCAATTCCAAAATAAACTATACTTCTCTATCATATGGTGTGTATTCAGTGTATATTTATGTATTTTACCATTTATTAATGTGTAATAAAAAACATGGTTATAATAGTTGGTATCAAAGGTAAAGTTAATTAATTTTTGCGATTGTGATTACAAAACTCTACAAAAATCCTTATGGATAAGATTTAGTATAAGAAAACATCCCACAATTTTTGTATGTGAAAATTAAGTAGTTTATCAAGAAAATAATTTCCTTTCTAGATAATAAAAGTAGGAATGGTTTTAGAAAAGACGTAACTAGGGGTACAAACTATGAAAATGTATGTTGGTCCAAACTTCATATATCCTAATACAAGACAATAGAACATACATTGTACTTGGTTTTAAACTCTTTAGAGATATGCTTTGATAATTTCATAATCTCATTAAAAATCAATGTTAAGGGAATAAAAAAATCTCTTATGAATATATGTTAGGAAATAACATTAATTAAGGCCTAGAAATTAATATATTGCAAAAATATTTTTAATTTATATGTTGAACCTTTAATTTAATTGTATTACCATTTATTTGTTTTATATTTAAAAAATATTCATCCCTAATTCTCCCATTATTCAAGATAATTCTTGAAAATATGAGGAATCATGTAATCAGTCAATGTGATGGGAAATGTGATGATTCCCCCAATGAGATTCCCATCATGATGGGAGAAGGAATCCCAAACATCGTGATTATACTCTCTCATCTAGCTCAGGTTATGAATAGAATATTGGACTACGAGGAGACCCCAAATAACCCTAAAAGATAACATGATATGACTGTGAGCTTTATTCAATGAAGTCCTCTTACGTTCAATGGATCATCTAACCCTTTAATGGACAATGAAGGGATCAACTTCATTGAGAAGATCATCTCCATCCTTCTGTGATCAGAAAAAGAGAAGGTTCTGCTGGATGACTATCATTCTAAGGGAGAAGCTAGTCAACAGTGTACATTGATGAATAATACAAATCGTGAGAAATATATCAAAGTGATGGGGAGGGAGGAATTCCAACAAAAAATCGATAAATATTTTTCTCATACTATCCATATTAAAATGGAATGGGATTTTCTTTCCCACAAGATAGTAGATGATGAATATGTCTATGCATATGAGGAAAACCTATAAAATTATGCATGATACACCTCATGGTTTATCATTTACCCCAAAAGATAGGTTGACTGTAAATTTTGTAGTTTAAAACCAATTTTATAAATATACCTATAAATTTGTGACTTTGATTGCTTTGAGGATATTATTTGATGTGAAATCAAAATCATAATGAAGATTTTAGAATCTCAAGTGTATCATAGAGATAAGAAATGGAATATGGATTTTAATACCATTGGTTTGATGGAGAAATCTAACGGTGCTAAGAAATTTCAGCATCCCACATTTAAATGGTGTGGAAAGAAGCACCTGAGATATTTCCTAAGGGGGTGAGTAAATTATTTATGTGTGTGAAGGAAGGAAACCTAGCTGACGACTCCTGACAAGAGAACCCTCCAATTTAACGAAATAAATGAATGTTATAGTCATCCCCATTGCATTGTTTATTAATTAAAATTCAATGAAATATGGAATTGTAAAACCAATTCACTAATCTAAGGGTTTTTAGAGTCAACCAACAACCTACAATACAACAAGGGTGACCTTTTTCCATCACAACTACTAAGGTGGATCCAGAAAATGAAGTGCTGACACATAAGCTAGTTATTCATTCTTAGAAATCAAATGTAATTTGTGATTCTAGTTCTATTAATTCATTCATATAATGAGTTTTTTTGTAGAACTATTCAAACAACACCACAAAACATGGAAGTATAGTGGTTAGTGAAAACACCAAATGGGGAAATTACTGCATCATAAGTATATAACTCCTCCCCTATCATAATGTTTGGGATTAACTTCATTGTGAACCATGTCATACAACCTTTTATGGGATTTTAAGTAATTCATTGTATGAGATGAATATACCTATATATAAACAACCTTACTTTTTTTATAGAAGGAAATCACACTCTTTTTTGTGAATCATATCGTGATTCCTTACAAGTGTAAGTTGGAGGATGAATCTTATTTATCACAAAAATCTCAAGCATTGAAATTATTTCCCAATTAGAAATCATATACAACATAAATTTTTATGTCTAAAGAAATAAAAATACTCTAAGAAATTAATATTTTGAGGAAATACACTGAAGCGGTCCCAAGGAATTTATTGGTCTTCCTCCTAATATATATATTGAAGTTTGAAATGATCTAATACATGGGGAATTAAAACTATCAATGACTCTAATTACATGAGATATTAGTAAAATTGAGTAGATGAATAAACCACTATTGGAGAATCTAGATACAGATTTTATATGCCTATGTGATTCACCATGAGGTGTCCCGGTCTTGTTCATCCAGAATAATGAAGGTTCAATGCTCCTTTGCATTGATTATTGCGAGGTAAAAATGACATGGACAAATAAAAAATTATCCACATCCTTGGATTGATGTTTTTTTTTCAATCTGATAAATGGATAAAAATACTAATCCAAGGTTGATATGTGGAAAGGATATGACCATGTTAGGGTTTAGAATGAGGATATCCCCAAGAATTATTTTTGTACGAGGTAGAGGAACTATGATTTTATAGTAATGCCTTTTTGACTCAGTAATACTCAATAAATATTCATTGACATGATGAATAGAGTCATTAGATAGTACCTTGAATTTTTTTTGGTAGTCTATATATACGATATTTAAATATTCTATAAGACCAAGGATTTTCATGAGGAGTATTTGATCACTATTC
Organism: Viscum album; assembly: GCA_963277665.1. Lineage (NCBI taxonomy): Eukaryota > Viridiplantae > Streptophyta > Magnoliopsida > Santalales > Viscaceae > Viscum > Viscum album. The sequence goes on from OY728151.1 coordinate 599,966,795, forward strand.
TAAAGTCACTGATAAATTATAAACCTTATTCCAAGTATAAAAAATATGTTTTCTTGTTTAAGGAATCATAATTCAAGGGTACTATGATGACAAGAAATGGGATATCTACAGAAAATTCACTGATAAATGAAATTAATAATGGAAAATTATTACATATAAGGATTACACCATAGTTTCCATGGATTATCTGGGTATTATTAATTATTTCTGTGAAAATTATCATGATTTTAAAACCTCCTAACCATAATAACTATTAAGGGAGTCATGTTTTCATTCAATGGTGACTGTTAACAGAGGTTAATGTAGATGAAAAATAGGCTTATCACTACTCTTGTGCTCACACTACCCACGTGTGGATAGAATTTCATGGTATTCAGTGATTCATCAAAGAAGTGATCAGGTTGTGTGTTAATGGAATATGAAAAGCCGATAGACTATGTTTCAATGCAGTTGGATGTTCACGAACAAAACAACCAAACACATGATATGGAGTTTGATATTGTAATATTCTCATTGAAAATATGGTGATAAAATCCCTTTGGAGAGAAGTGTTAAATATAAAAGAATCACTGAAGAATCATGTATATATTCACACAGAAAGAGATGAACATGATCCAATGAAGATGGTTGAAGTTGATTACTGACTATGACTGCTCAATCCACTTATATCCCAGTAAAGAGAATAAATATTTAGATTCATGAAGTGGAAAACATCTAAAAAATTATCAATCATGAGAATTTATAAGGATACGATCTTTTGATACTTGAATAATATGGACTTTGGAATCATAATGGAATGAAAATCATCGATCCTTTCACAAATTATTGCTTAATTGTCCCTTATGGAAAAGATATATGATTTTCAACGTTATTATGTTGGAATTTATAATAATTTTGAAGATATAAGGAAAGGGAAACTATTGTAGTTCAATGTTAATGTAGAAGAAGTTATGATATTTGAGTCAAGAATATGTGTACCATCAAATCCTGAGATAAAGAAAGAGTTTTTGGATGACACAAATAGATCAACCTTCTCTATCCATCCTAGAAGAACAAATATCTATCAAGGCCCCTGATAACACTGTTAGTGGTAAAATATCGTGATTTATATCATGTAATATTCATCAAGATGTATTGTATGTCGACAAGTTAAAGAAGAAAGGAAAAAATACAAGGGGATAATTCAACCATTACCAATACATACATGAAAATTAGAAAATATCTCCATGAACATTTTCATCATAGTTTTGAAGAAATCCATAAAAAAAAATTCTACATATGTTATGGTGGATCATCTAAAAATAACACACACTTCTTTGTGATTCAATAGGATTTATCACTTGATCAACTTGAAAGGATATATATCAGAGAATTGTTGAGGTTCAATGGAATACCACTATAAATTGTATCAAATCATGATCTGAGATATACCTATATTTAATTGAAATTTCTCAAACATGCTCGAAAAATTTATTTGACCATTATCATGGCTTATCACCCCATAATTGAGGTCCAAACTTTATGGACTATTCGATAATGGAGGAGATTTTGAGGGGATATTAAAGTTACTTCAATGGGGTATATGACCAACATCTTTTATTGGTGGAGTTTTCTTATAACACTATTTTCTAATCAACCATAAAAAATGGATCCTTATGGATCCATTTATGGAATGCAGTGTAGAATTATGATATGTTGGAATTATTTTGGGGAACAAAAACTAATAGGTTATGAAATTTTGGAAATGTTCAAGACTATTCACCAGTACACCAAGGATGCTCATAGTTGGAAAAATAGATATGCTGAAAATCATTAACAATACATAAAGTTTGATGTTTAAGACATGGTATTCCTCCACATATAACCATGGAAGAATATGATGAAATTTTTGAAGAATGGAAATCTTAGGCGAAGATACATCAATCCCTTTGAGATCCTTGATCACATCAGAGTAGTGGCCTATCGACTAGCACTCACACAGAACCTATCTCATGTACATAATGTATTATATATATCCCTATTGTGAAGCTACACACCATACCCATTACATGTACTAAATCCATAGGTTTAACATTTTAGAATGATCTATCATACAAAGATTTGTTAGTGAAGAACTTATATCAAAGAGACAATGTTCTAAGAAATACGAAAATACACCTAGTCAATGTGTTGTGCATGAAAAATACGTTTGAAGGTGCAACATGGTAACTGTGGGAGGTTATGAAACTTATGTACCCATATATGTTTTAGTGTGAAAAATAAAATATAGAGTGAGAAATTTCTTAAGGGGGTATATTATAAGGACCCAAACTGTTATATATAAAATTCTCCTTTTGATGTACTTAAATATCTTATCATGTAATATTGATGTAGAAAAAACATTAAAATATTTGGTTTTATTATCTCAATTTGAATTTAATTTACCATTATTAATCATTAATATTGACAATATAGAAGTTGATTCGTGATCATATGATTAGTATACATATAGGGATATAGTAAATCCAATGGACACAGGTGAAGGATGTGATGGCCTCAACCAGCATGATTGTACCCTATGAATATGATTTATGAAAGCTTCCAAGAGAGATAACATCTCTGGAATTTTCCTTTAGACAATCCCAAACTAAGACCAACAACATAATCATGGATGAAATCATTTATAAGATATTTTCAAGCTAATCAAGATCATGACCCAAACCATGTTCTCCAAACCTCTCCATAATAGTACCACCATCATGGACCATAACTTTAGGGGTTTTATGGTGTATTAAAGTGATATATATGAATACCCTATAAATTTGAGTATGTGAATTATTTTTTATACAATAATGAATATATTTTCATCCTATTATTTTAACTTTATAAAAAAATTTTCTGATTATATAAAAAAATATTATTTTTGTTTAATATTCTAATTCAATTAAACAATTTATTTTGATGAATTAATTTATTTTTTAAATTAATCATAATTTCTTAAAATATTATTATTATATAATTTTTATTAAATATAATTGATCATATAAATAATATGAAATCAAATTTAATTTTTGTAATGGTTTGAAAACTGTTATTGTCAAAACACCAACCATTTCATAATAAATGTCTATTAAATTTTAAAAGTGAAAATTGAGATATTCTAAAAAATATTTAAATAAAATGAATATTATTTTTTAATCAAATCATTGAAATAATACAATGCTCAATTTCTCAAAATTTTCTAAGATAGTCTAATTTTTTATTAAACAAATTAAATACCATATAAATATACTTTATGTATTATGAAATAAAAATGCATAAAATGCGATGTAATAGATACTATAAAAGGTATACATAACCAAATACTTATTTTATATTTAATTTAATAATATTTTATTCTTTTTTATTAATTTTATAAATTGATTTTGAATGCTCCAAATCCATTAATATATTTTAAGGTTTTAGTATCATTTTTTTAATAGTGTGATTCGCCTACACAAAAGAAATGGAAATATTTTATTATTTTATGCTCATTGACTTATTAACTAGTGAGAACAACTACCATTTGGAAGAATCCATGGGAAAACCCACGGTTCATTTTTTTTGTTATTTTATTATGAATGGTCCAACAACTAAATATTAAATAAATCCCCTACTTTTCCTATATAAACTCACCAAGATCACATTTCCCTTCACTAAAACTCCACCTAACACATCCATACTCATCCTTAAACTCTATAGTGTCCTCAAAATTCACACACATTCACATAATAAGGCGTTATCAATCATTTGTAGTCATACACTCAACTAAATGATTTCTCTCTTCTCATTTCAAATCTAGAACATCATTTATGTTATGTCTCTCAATTTCAATTTGTTCATATTGGGATATGTTCTTCCACCCCACATTATGGTAAATTTTATTTCTATATGATGATATACCCCTTTATCTCCCATTAATAACTCCCATGAACCATTTTGCACACTTGTTACAATGCTATAATTTTTAATGGATCCTTTTCTTTCTCCTCTTTATTCATGTTTCTTAATTACCATATATCTTTTATCATCATTTCCATATATCAGGATATGTTATTACATATAAAAATTACAATCCAATTGATTTAAAATTTATGAGAGACCCCTTTCACCCTCATCCATCCAATTTTAGAATTTTAATGTTATGTTGTTGTGCTGCTGAAATGTCACCATGATTTTCCATGCCAAAACAATTGTATAGTAAATACAATACCCATTTACTATTATGGTTACTCACCTTTATAAGCATATAAATCATTGATTTGGAAAATAATTATTTTCATTCCACACTCCTTTATTGTGGAATAAAATTTTATGATGAATTAATCCATGTTGTATGATAAATGTGGTAGAATTAATCTTGAGAATGAAATGAATGTGATGGGTGCACTTGGAATAATATATCACTCCAACGAAATGGTTAATTTTTAATCTCATGAGATGTCATTTTTCGGATTGGGAGTGAACCTGATTACATTATGGGACTTTTTCTATAATGATTTCCTGGTAGTTTATCCTTGACCTATTTTTATAATATAGTTTTTAATTTTTTCCACATTTTCCTTTTTATAATTATCATGTTCTATCATGACTCATTGTTCATGTTTATTATTCATACTCTTTTTATTCCCCATTCATACCCATATTGAATAACATGTATAACATTATTTCATTTTTATTCCCTTAATGGGATTTTAAGTTCACCACTTTCATATGTTTTCCCCATGTTTTCCCATATAGTTTTAAAATTCTCGGAATTTTAGAAGCATGTTATGGATGTTTTTTATAATGTTTTTGTATCATTAGTTCATGATTTTATGCTATATACGTAATTCTTAATGAAACTAGACTTATCAATCATCTTGGTTGTAAGTGTAATTTTATGTAATAAACCATTTATTAATGTGTAATAAGGAAAAAGGATTCTATAAACTTATTTTTTGAACATAATTATTACTGAAAATAATTAAAATTAGTTACATTGATTATTTTAAAAATGTGTTTACTTAGAGATAAAACATTAATTTTAAGGAGTAAACTAACCTATATAATTGTACAAAACTAGGTTTATGGACATGATTCAACCCTATGACCTCATATCTCATATTGGGATTCTTATTTGAGTCACATGATGTAAGTGAGTCCTCTCAATATTGTTTAAATTTTTATATTTTGAATATTTCCACTCCCCTCCACTCTAAAAAGAACTCATCTTCCCCAATGTCATCACATTTATCATGAAAAATGAATTTTCCAAACCCTAAAAATATATTTTTTGAACCTCCATCCCCTATACCTAGATTCCTAACTTCCGGTATAAATCCATCCAATGAATCCCTTCGGTGCAAATCAAAATATGTTACCTAAAAAATAGATAACATTATTAAACGTGAATTTATATTTTATTTATTTCTCCACCAATTAATTTTATCTTATTACATGGTTATATGAAAGCATCAGTATCCTAAATATATTGATATATTTTTATTTTATGATTTTGACAGATAATTACATACAACTCTATCAAATTGGTTATGAAATTACCATCTGTGTGTATGGCTAACTACCACCTTACAAAATGATGTCATTTATTTTTCAATTACCACCTATCCATTTTGAGAAATTTTTATAGACACACTATTTTATATGATATTTATGATATTTAAGTTTTCTTTTATACATTTGGAATTTTTATATAACACATACTTCATTCTTTCCATTATTTGTAAATATGATAGCAACATTTGTTGATGTGTGGACAACCGTATCCTCAAATTGATATGATCCCCTCAAACATTTGATGGATTGTATTAATGATGGGATTAATTTAATATGATATTTAAATGACAAATATATGATATTATATAATATATTCACCTTTATAGATGTAAAAAATGTCAATTTATTTATTACACTTTTCAGACAATAAAAAAAGTTATAACGTCATATGTGGATGTGCAGACTTCCACCTCCTCGACATGATGTGATTCCATTTACATCATACAAATATAATATATTAATATATATGATTAAATAAAATGTAATTTATAATATAATTATTTTTTTTAAAGATAAATTTTATTTAGTTTCATTTCATGATGATCATTGAAAAATGAGAACATTACTCATGTGTATGTAAAATCTATCGTCTCCATGATTGTAACATTGCTTCATTTTTCGTTTCAATATTTCATGATTGGTTTAGAGTAAAATATATGTATAAATATAAAAAAAATTCACGATAATTATTTTGTATATGTTTTAATAAGGACTGATTTTTACCATAGTTGACTTACCAAATTTTTCTTACACATAAACAGAATATGGTCAAAACAGATGACTTTAACATTATTTATTAAGTAATTTTATATAACATCTTTATAATTGAAATAAAAGTAATAATAAACATCTAAAATATTCTTAATAATTAATATAATTAAAAAAATATTTAGTAAGATATATGACAAGCTTGAAAAATCACGCTTAAGGTAATGGGTATCGTCTCAATATGGATTCCATTGAGACTTATATGTTATTTTAAACCTTGTAACATTTATATGAAGTATCTAAAGACCAATTAATTTTTATATCATTGTTTTAATTTAAATAATTATATTAAATATTTTTATTGATTTTATTCTTTCATTTATGTCAAAATTAAAAATTTACTCATGTATTAATGGACTTCTTAACTCTATCTCTATTAATTGTGTTAATATTTTGTTTCATTGTGTATGTTATGAAAACAATATATATTAAATGTACTATAATTGTATTATTCTATATTTAAATTTTTTTTTCTGGATTGAAATTTTTCACACATAATTATATATTTGTTTTATCCTCACTCTAATGATACAATATTTATAGGGTTTTTTCTCATCTCATTATAGATTCAATGAGAAATATTCTATATTCCCCACTTATTTTTATATTTTGGTGTATATAATTCCGACGAATGAATTTGATTTTTTTATCAAATAAATTTATTGGGTTTTACATATAATTATAACTATTTTCCTTTCTTGGGGTTTACAGTACCAATGTTACCAATGTAGGAATAGATTTTTTCCTTAATTTACATTCTTTTAGAAGTTTGTTATGTTATACACAAATATTATTTTATAATGTTTATATATAATTCTCCATTTACATGTTATATCATGAATATTTTTATTGTCATGATATTACATATCACCTTTAATTTTTTTACCTATGTGGGGCTTAGGAATAAAATGATACAAGGTCGTATGGGACATTGTGAAATGTTGAGGATTATTTTCCTCTTGAACGATTCTAATGATAAATTAAGGTAATTTACATTCATAAAATTTTAAAACCATCATTTTAATATATTCTACACTAGTGATATTTTCTATTGATACCATCCTCATTCAATTTTTGGATGGATATTGATTGTTTCAATTATATTGGTATAAAAGACATCTATTTTCCATGGGTATATTATATCCTAGAGAGATTGTGGTGAAACCATTTATTTTATAAAGGATTGGTTTTTTCCTAAACAGATTTTAATAAAACCCATTCTATTTCCATGGGTTACCGATGTATCAAATATATTAATATTTATGACATTTATTTTCCTCATGTTAAGCATGTTCCAATGAAATTTTTATGGAACCCATTTAATTTCTATGGGTTAATAATGATTCATAGTGGTTATTAGGAAACCCATTTATTTTATATGGGTTAACAATTTTTAAAATATATTTTATGGATCGTCATTCCATTCCAATGATTAGTCATGTTTCAATGAGATTGTTATGGAACCCATTTTTTCCCTAGGTTAACGAGGTTTCAAAGATATTGTTATGGAACATGTTTCCATTCCATTGTTAAACCATGATTCAAAGATATTTTCATGTAACATGTTTTTATTACGTATGTTAATGATTTTTGGAGAAGAAACTAATTTTCTTTAAATGAGTTTATATGGAATCTATATGTATTTCGTTCATGGAAATTTAAAATTATGGATTCACCCAAATAGTATATAGTGATTCCTTTATCACATATGATATGGGTTCACATAGATAGTACTTTGAAGAATAGGATATTATAAATATAGAAGTCAACCATACTGATTATTCCATTTTTAATGGTTCTGTGAATGTTCTGTAAGTGTTTTATGAGATGATTTTCCAAGGTAATAAAATTTTTTATATACTCATTCTATGAATTTATTATGTTTCTTTTCATATATATTTATATCACATTTCTAATAATTATCAAATCTTATTATTACTTCCATTGATAAATCATTATTATAGTTTTATCTTATTCACTGATTCAAGTATCGATGGGTATAAAAATTCTTATGTTATACTCATGCATTTTGATTATGTCATCATAATCTTATGCCCTTCTTATGCTCTTGAATGAAATTAATTTGTTAATGCCTATGATTTCTATTATTGATTTTTTGATCTCACCCTTATTATGTTTCCTTTTATCGTATTTTAAAGAATGATTTTGAATGACGTATGTCTCTTAACGATTTTAAAAGGATTATGTTAATGACCTATTGTGAAATATGAAAAGATGAGTTGAATGGTAGAGATGTTCTTTTCAAGTAATGTTAATTATTTATGTAGGAGTTTCCCCAATTATCTTATACTCTAATCTTAAAAGGTCCTCTATAATATAAGTGATGCATTTTTCATTTTGATGTTTGATGGTTTTATGGAAAAATTAGGTCACAATTATTGGTATGAAATTCAAAAATGTAATGTTATGGAGTTTAACACAGAATCCATAAGTGCAGGTTATGAGTTATTATAGTTATTATAAAGGTAATTTTAGATAAATTTGGATATAAATATATTATCTTATGAAGATATATAAAGACTTATGGATGTTATAATAATTCTATATGCTTATGGATGATCATAAGTCCAAATTATTAGACACCCAATTGATATTTTTATGCAATGATATCCTAATGTGATATTGTGAGATTTTTTTTGAGATGTGGTATTTTTTAACCCTAATGATCAAGATGATTTTATTTTTAGGGAGGATTTTTTTTGTTTTATTTAAGAATATGTACAACTCATATGCTTGGAGAAAACTAGTTGCATCTGGAAAGGTGGTGGGGTTTGAACATATTATTGAAGGAAAATAAGGATTTTTCACAATACCACTAGCCTACATGATGTCCTGGATAGCATGAATATTTTTTACTATTAATTATTATGTTAGAAAATGAGGTATTTTATTTGAGGAATAATGGTTGATTTATATTCAAATAATATAAAATGAAATCTTTTTAATAATTGGGCTTTAGTCTTAGTAATGAAATTATTTAATAATTGTAAGGATAATTTTAATGGAATAATTTTGATTGAAATTATTGTATTACCAAATTTTTTTGATTATATTATATCATTTAATGTTTTTCACATTTTCATAATTATATTACCATGTGATAACCATTATGTGTTTGTTTAATGTTTTCTGATAGGAGGAATGTAATATTATCCCTTTTATGATTATACGACATTTAAAATTTTCTTTAGTGCTTCATGTGTGAAAAAAATTCCTCTTCAATGCCCATCGTTTGGGGATAAATATGATATTATTATAAAGGATTTAGTTCACTCAAAAAGAATGTATATTTTCTTATGCTCACAGTATTAATGGTGAAATAATCCTTCAAACATAGGAAAAGGATATTAAAATAGGATGTTATAGTATTACGATATTTTCTATGATATAAATGAATTTTTCCACACCTATTTGGTTTGTGATTTTTTCGTCATTTACTTCATCATGACCATATTCTCTTTTAATCTCTATTAGTCAGTGTAATTATTTTTTCCTCTAGGTCCACCGTTTAATTTCCCACTAGTGTTCTACTTATGTTGAATAATAGTTATAAATAACATATAGTTACATTTAGGTGTCCCAATGTAACTTTATATGATGATGTACTATTTACTGTTTTTAGATAGTTTTTTTCAATAATGGACTTGGTAAATGTTAATAGTTTGATAACAAAGATGAGTTTCATGGGAGAAATTAATTTTAAGGGGGGTAGGGTATAACATCCCGAGATTTTATAAAATAATGTATTTGAAATTAATTTAAATTATTTAATAGATTTTGTTTCATGAAATGACAATTTAATCTTTCATCGTAAATAAAACCAAGGTTATCATTCATTTCAGAGATCATCAAGTCCCTTTTATGACTTATGTTACACTCAAGCCTGAGTCTTACCGAACAACAATATTCTATTAATATTATTTATTTAACATAATTTTTAACATAAAACCATTATAATGGATGGAATTAATATGATTAACTAAATTATAAACTCATTGTTTACATTTTTTTAATAAAATAATGTAATTGGTTAAAAATTATTTATAAATGACAATAAAGTTCAATTTAATATAAAGGATATGTTTTTATGAAAACTATTTTTATGACCAGAAAGAAATTTTGTCTTAATAAAATTAATTAATCAATATTATTGAAAAATATATTTTATAAATTATTTTTTTTTGAAATTCATCCAATCAGTTTGATAGTGATAATGTGATAATGAATCCAATTTTAAGCATAAAAGTTATATATTTTTTATAGGTAGTTTCAATATATTTTAATAGTTAATATATTTTAAATATAATTTTTTACACTTTTATATTTTATTTTTTATTTTTTTTATTTTTCAAACATGAATAATTTTTTTTACTATCGGTGTATTTTTGGGAATATTTCTGAGAACTTTCATATTTTGACGAATAATAACTTACACTGAATTTTAACCAAAAACTTCTTTTTTGTAAATATAATTTACTGTGATAAATTATGTATTTATTTGGTTTAAAAGTATAATTAGATAATTTTTGTAACTGTTAATCCATTTTAGGTAATTCTAATCATTTTCATAGTGATTTCAGAAAGAAAAATTTAGTAATATTTTGAACAATTTCACATTAAAAATTGGCCTAGTCATCTCGTCAGTGGGATTATTCTTAATTTAATTGCTACCAAATTTTTTTATTGTATTTTAAAATGGGTAACATAATTTTAATCAGAATAATTTAAAATTTATAACAATTTCAAATTATTTTTTACCAAAATAGATCGCGAAAGAAATTAAAAATATTTACAATGATTAAGGTAAAAAATAGTACTTAGTGATTAAAAATTAATCCTAAGGATCAAAATGACCATGAATATTTTGAAAAACACATTTTATTTACATTACTATAAAATACAACCTATTTTCTTGAATTTAGATCCTTATTTTAGGCACATTAATTATGGGAGACCTCTCAATAATGGTTACATTTTTAAGTCTACAAGAATGTCTCTAACGATACCTCTTTTATTCACACCTATAAAGCCATTTTTATCATAAAACCCCTACCAATATAATCCATAAACATCCCTCACCTAAACCCAGATTCCACAATTTGGGATGAAATCCATCAATGAAATTTCTTTGGGGATTGCTAAAAAAGTTACCCAGAAATGAGGTAACATTCTTCAATATGCATTTATGATTTATTCCTTTCTCTACAACTTCAATTATTCTTATTAAATGATATTATGAAAATATATTTTATAATGAAAAGATTAAATTTTTTTAATTTAATGGTATGACATACACATACACACACATCCATAAAATTGGTGATTAAATTACCTTTAATGTGCACGACGGACAACCGCCTCATGAAAAAATATTGTTCATTTTTATGTTACTACCTCTCATGGTTGAAATTATAATGTAAAAAAAATTATATGATATATATGATATTTAGTTTGTATTTATAATTTTTAAATTGTTATATTAGACATCCCAATATTTTTTCAATTTTTTGTAAATATAATAACATCATTTGTGGATGTTTGGAGTATGACCTCTTCAAAGCATTGTGATATATTCAAGTATTAAATATAATGTATTATGGAAATTTTTAAAGAAAATATGTGATATAAATGAAAATTATATTTTATTAATTACATATTTACTTTTTGATGTTATAATATATCATTTTTATTAAACTTTTTACACACTAAAAAAAGTGATAGCATCGTTTTTAGACGTGTAGACTACCGCATCCTCGATGCGGTGTGATTCCATTTACATCATAATAATTTTATTTATAAGTATATATGATTAAATAAAATGACAGTTGTTATATATTTTTAATTATGGAAACATAAAATATTTTTTACCGTATATCCATATTGATCATTTAAAAATGAGTATGATACTAATGTCTATACATGGCCAACTATCCCTATGATTTTAACATTGGTTCATTTTTTTATAAAAATAATTCATGATTGGTTATAAAAATATATTATTTTTATATTTATGATACTTATAACCTGATAATTAATCTGTATATTTTTTAATAATATCCCATTTGGACCATTGTTGACCTACTAACGTCGTTTTTCACACATAAACAGAATATGGTCAAAACATCCGACATCAACCATATTGATTAAGTAATTTTATATAAAATTTTTATAAGTGAAATAAAATTAATAATAAACATGGAAAAGGATATTATTCTTTTATATAATTAATATAAATCTATTATTCAGAAATATTGAGGGAATGCATGACAAATTAGACATCAGGTAAAGAGATTCATCCCAATATACATTCCATTGAGACCTATTTGTTATTAAGAACCTAGTTACTATTATATGGCATATATATTTCCCTATGGATCTTTATATCATGAATTTTATTAATTTCATGATATTAATTTTCTCAATTTATTTTATTATTTCATGGATCTCCTGACTCAAAAGTTACTCAAGTATTAACAATTTTTATCCCAATTTCAATTCATTTGTTTAAGATTCTATTTCACTGGTAATTTTATGCTATGAACATGGAAGAAATTATTTAGTATATTATTATTATAAATTTTGCCTTTTATTATTTATATTTAAATGTATAGCAAATAATTATTTAAATTATTTATTCTAACTCCATTGATAAAATCATTGTAAGGTTTTTTTCAATTCATTTTTGTTTCTGTGACATATATTCCATATTACACACTTTTTTGGGTGTATATATTCCCCAATATTGTAATTGTAATGTCCCGGATCTGGGTGCCACCCAAGGGTTCCTTGTAAAAGGTTGGTCACATGGCCTCAAGTGCATTTCCTTGAATTCTAGATGCTTATTCCTATCAGCAAGGGCCATGGATGTGATAGTGGGTAAACGATTCCCTCATTATAAGAGTAACATAGGGAAAACAAATAGTAAACAGTAGCATAAGCAGTAACACCATGAAACTAACGAAAATAGTGCATGATTGATAGTGTAATCAACTACAAAACATATAAATAAATGACACATGTCTCATGTTACTTGGAATGAATCAAAACTAGTCACAGTGCTTGAAATATTGTACTAAAACCAAAGTGAAAAAATAGTAAACTCCAATAGCATCGCAAGGATAAGCTTTGTCCCATTCTCTCCAGCTCCCACAACAATCATATACCAAATGAAGAATCATGCTTTCCCGTATCTATACCTGTAATCATATAATCTATTTGGGTCCAAAAGCAATACCCGAATAGGGCGTGATATGAATCCCAGTAAAAAAACACCAAAATATTTGTGCTTAACTATCAGTGAATATATATATATCATGTAATAAACAAAAATAAAGAAATAATTAATTAGTACTCAAAAGAAAACAATCTTGTAGTTTTAAATTACATTCACTTACATTCATTAATTATTCAATTAATTGAATAATGAAATATCAGGATCTAGCCCAATATCTATATGCCCTGTGTAATAATAATAACAAACAAACGTCTCAAAAGACCATCTAAAAAATCAAGTGATACCGAGTCAAATCTTGTGCTTTGGCTTGTGAGGTTCATCACAATCAATCAATCATTATCAAGAAACCCTTTTGGAATGTTCACACATAATAACCCCTTTTTTCTAATATATTATCAATTCAATTACAAAAGACCACATGGGTAACTCTCATGGTCAATACCCCTTGGCCTGCATAGAAATAATAAATCATAATGGCCCCTGGAAGCTCTCAGAGACAAGGACCTATATTCTAACATTCATTTAATAATGACCCTCTGGGTAGCTCTCATGGTATAACCCCAATGTTCTATGACCCCATTCCATCTCTCATAGTCTATAAATATGGTCAATCATAAAAACAATTCATAATTTAATGACCCTACCTCTGGAATATCTAACTGTAAATTTCTGTTGTTCATACCTTCACAATGAGAAACACATGAATATCAAATAAACAACAGCTCCATACAAACAACACAAGGCATGGAAAACCATTCATCCTAACATGATTCGTAGACCCAAATTCCATAACCAAAAAAATGAAAAGCACATCCATAATCAAGGTATTAATCCTTAGGCCTAAGTAAATTACCCTTTCTCAATCAAAAAATCATAACAGGTATTAAACCGGGTTATATTATATAATATGCAATACCCTAAACAAGGGTATTGGAAAATTTTAGTATATATAATCCAAATAAAACCAAGTAAAGGGACAAACCACCTACCCTGACATTGAACGATGAAAACACTTGAACATCGGCCCTTGAATCAACCTAGAATGACATTGATCTACAAAAATGTTAAATTAGGTCAACCCTCAAAAACTCATTAGATTGGAGAAATTATGAAGATAGTCTCTAGGGGAAGAGAGAACTCACGGGTGGGAATCCAACACACCCGAAGACATCTCAATTAGAGCTAGTATTGAGGAATAATAGTAGATCGAAGATTCCCAGCTGTTCATCGCTATCCTGTACAAATTGAGGAGAGAAGAATAGAATTCTAGATATGAGACGTGACCCCTTCTCCAATTAATCAATTAAAAAGAAAATTATATTTCATTTTCATTTAATGTCCATATCATGTAATAGACTCAACTAGATCCCGCTTTATGTAGTCTACCAGGTCACTTACATAGCCATGTACATGGATATTACCCGGCCAGTACATGGCTACATGCGATAATCAGGTATTGGGCGTGTACTCAAGTGTACATGACGTGTGCTTAGAAAAATTCCCCCTTCTTACCTTTTCCCTTTAAAACAACACAAAATTACGATCCATATGTGAAATGAAGATCTGGGTTATTACAAAATTCCCCCTTAAATAATTTTTTCCCCAAATTTCCATTCCATGGGTGGTGAAGAATAAACTCCAAACAACTACAACCACTGTGATTGTACGTCAGCCTCCCTCTCCCAAGTCTCGTTTTGTACTCATCTGTGCTTCCATAGAACCTGTACTAGAGGAACAAACATACCACAGAGAACCTTCGTGACACAATCCACAATATGAATAGGGTGATCCTTAAAGGATGCATCTACCTCCAACAAAACATCATCGGGTTGAAAACAATGAGATAGGTATGAAAAGTAATTTTGGAGCTAAGAAACATTGAAGAAGTCATGCATATCCCAATACCTATGAGTTAACTACAATCGATAGGAAACCGACCTGACTCTCTCCAATACCTCAAACGGCCCAACGTATCTCGGTGAAAGCTTCACATTCCTCAAAATGTTCTTGTGTCCCATCCTCAGTGTGACATGTAATAAAACCAGATCTCTGACCTAGAACTTCATAGGTTATCTTTGTCGATCATCATAATATTTCTGGTGAGATTTTGGTGTATATATTCACTTGTGAATCAACTCTTACATGTTCAGTGGTCTCTTGGACAAGATGAGGTCCCTGCATAGTGGCCTCTCCTGCCTCTATCCAATATAGGAGTGAATGGAATTACCTACCATAAAATTCCATATAACGTCTCATCCGAATCATCTACCTAAAATTTTTATTATACAAAAACTCCACTAGGGTTATATGTCTATCGCAAAATCCCCAAAAATTCAGGATTCATCCCCTAAGAATGTCCTCTAAAAAATGCATTGTGCACTCAGACTGGCCTTCTATCTGGGGACGGTAAGTTGTACTGAGATGTGACTTTGTAACCAAAGCACAATGTAGTCCCCTCCAGACTCGAGAAGTAAAACATGCATCCCTGACTAAAATGATAAAATGTGGAACCCCATGAAAACATACAATATCTCATATGTAAAACCTCCCAAGAAATTAAACACTAAAGGTTTCCTTGATCGGTAAGAAATGTTTAACCTTCATGAGTCTGTCGACAACTAGACAAACAACATCATTCCCTTAATGAGACCTTGGTTAACTTGTCTCGAACTCCATCGCGACATCATTCAATTTCCACTTGGGAATGGGTAACAGCAATAAAATTCATGTTGGTCACTAATGCTCTGCCTTCACCTACTAATAGGTGGAACACCTCATAACAAAACAAGCAACATATCTCTTCATACCTGGCCACCAATACTAATAGTTTAGATCTCAATACATCTTGGTGAATCCTGGATAAACTGGACAAATCGAGGAATGAAAGTCTCGCAAGATGTCCTCTCGTATGTTTGTTGACTCCCATATGTTCCCATTAAAATGCAAGACCTCATCCTCAACTATGGTCCATGCAAGAGTAGGGTCCCCTTCTGACACAATCTCTGGAAGGACCAGGCCTTCAG
Organism: Viscum album; assembly: GCA_963277665.1. Lineage (NCBI taxonomy): Eukaryota > Viridiplantae > Streptophyta > Magnoliopsida > Santalales > Viscaceae > Viscum > Viscum album. The sequence goes on from OY728151.1 coordinate 599,983,418, forward strand.
AATCTTATAGTTTCCTCATTCTCACTTGATCCAGAAGAGTAGAGATAACAGTTATAAAACAAATAAATGTTTACCCCTGTCTACTGTGAACCTTCAAATTCATCTCGAAGAACAGGGACATAATCTACCATTCAATGATGTCCTCATAAACTACCTATATCTCAGTCCCCCTTGTCAAAAAATCTACCACTATGTTTCCTTTACCATGATTTAGGAAAAATTAATGTTAAAAGACTGAAGGTACTCTACCCACATTCGTTATCTCGTATTCAGATCCTGGTGATCAAAGATGTACTTGAGGCTTTTTTACTCTGTGAATACCACAAAATTCTCTCCCAAATGATATTTTCTCCAAAAGTGTAAAGAATGCACAACTACAGCTAACTAGAGATCGTGTGATGGGTAATTCCTCTCATGTGGTCCCAAATGCCATGACATGTATGAAACAACACCTTCCCCCTACATAAAAAATGCTCCTAGCCCGATACATGATGCATCATAGTAAATGGTGTAACTCTTTCCTAGATCTGTAAAAACAAGTATCGGTGCAGAATTCAACCACCCTTCTAAATGTCTAAAGGTTGAATTGTAGGATTTTATCCACATATACTTTGTACCCTTCTTATTCAGGCCTGTCAGTGGCACTGCTAAGCATGAAAAGTCCTGTATAAAGCACATGTATTAACCAGCTAGCCCAAGAAAACTATTTACCTCAAAGATGTTCATCAGATGCTCCCAGGAAACTACTGCTCTCACTTTCTCTAAGTCTACTGATACTCTTGTCCCTAAGATAACATGACCCAATATGTGAATCGGGTCTATCCAAAAGTGGCATTTTGAGAGCTTAGAATTAAAATAATGATATCTTTGTCTACTCAAATTGATCTCAAGATGGGTGGCATGGTCTTATAGAGTGTGATAGTACACCAAGATGTCATCCATGAAGACTACCACAAAATAATTCAAATAAGGATGGAAGAATCGGTTCATTAGTGCCATGAAAACTACCAGCGTGTTCATGAGACCGAATGACACAACAAAATACTCATATAGACCATACCTGCTTCAAATGGCTGTAAGTGGAATATATGATGGTATAATTTGCAACTGATGATAACTGGAACTCAATTAAATCTTCAAGAACACCCAGGCTCCTCGAAGATGATCAAACATATCATCAATCTTCGGAAAGGGATATTGGTTCTTGGCCGTAAACTGGTTAAGATTATGATAATCCACGAAAATACTGAGGGTACCATCCACCTTCTTCATAAAAAGGATAGGTGAACCCTTAAGATAGTTAATTGGACAGATGAAAACCCTTGCGTGCAACTCCTCAAAATTCTTCTTAATCACCTGTAACATAGATGTAGCAATCCAATAATGAGGAATGGACACCGGTTCTACTCCTGGACCAATCTCAATAGACAAATCTACCTATCAATCTAGAGGTAAACCAAAAAAGTCATCTAGAAAGATATCAATTAAATTATCCACCACTGGGGTAATGTCCATCTATGATGTACCCTAGTCATCCAAACAGAAACTAGGAATTTGGGCTATAATTCCTCCCATCCCATGATGTGCAGGTCCATCTATGCTCTCCTGGACATCCCATTCAGCCTTTTGTAGAAATGAACCGCCCTCTAGTGACGTGAAACTCACCCTAAGGTGAGAGCAGTCAAAAAAGTCTTAGAAGGAGTTTAACCATTCCATTCCGAGAATTTCATCATAACCTATCATTTCTAAGACATATAGGTCCTATAAGAAGTTACACCCACCAACCTCAAAAGTGAACTCCTTACATCGACACACACTAGCTTTCATAAGCCCCAACAGAGTGTATAACATCATTGAATTATCAAAAGTATAGATACTGAGCTCAAGGATCTCCGCAATAGCAATAGATATTAAACTATGGGAAGTCCATGAATCAAAAATATCAGAAGCTAAAACTGGGGAAACTAGAATCGTACCTCTAATAGTAGAGTTTCTGGGATCCTACTCATGTTGGGTCTACTACACTACCAAAGTCTAACTAGTAGCACAACCCTGTGACCCTGCTTGACTACCCTGTGCTGATACACCGTACTGTCACTTTAAGCCTGCAGACTGGCTACCATGACCACGACCTCCTCCTCAGCCTAAACAGCTGGACAAACTCCATTTCCATAACTGATGAGAAACTGGTGGTCCTTCTCCTGAACATAGAGTCATAACAGAACCCCTCTCACTTGCTTCCGGTGAGAATAACCAGAAAAAGTGATTAAGATAACCCATATTGGTGCAAGATCAGCACTAAACTAGGTCTCTCGGTCACTGAGGTATCGTGAACCCACTCTTCCCGCACTTGTATCATATCACTTGGCTCCTCTATGGTGCTTCATGCTATCTGATGAAAGAGTACTAGCCTTGGATACTGAACTGACCTATCCCGCAGCTCCCAACCCCCTAATATAACACTCTATAATAAATCCCTGATTTATGATATAAGTCAGCAATGTTATACTGAAGACATTTATCTGCGGTCATATGTCATATATAATACCATCCTCAAATTATATAGCCAAGGATAACTTGTCACCTCCCAAAACGGGCATGAAGCATGAAAGCATTGTAAAGTGTGATGAGTAATCCATCACTAATAGAGCTCCCTGCTCAAAATGCTTGAACTCTTGGCCTCTATCGACCCTCAACATCTCGGGACAGAAGTATTCATAGATGGTTCTCTGAAAATATTCCCAAGTCATATCATGATGATTTCCTTCTTGTGAGGTAAGATCCCACCATATATTGGTGGAATAACATCGAATGTACGTCTCAAATATCACCCTCATATCTGGAGGAGTCTCTAGATTCTCATAGATAACATGAAAGGACTCGAATAATGAATCCGTAGTCGATGGTCCTCTATCCCCAGAAAAAGTGGGAGGATACAGCTGCTGGAACACCCGCGTCAGCTCTGCCATTGACAGGGCAAGATATAGAGCTCCTTGAAAAGATTGTAATATCTATAAAAGGCTATCATGGAACTATGCATTAGTACCTACATCTAGTAAAATAGTTGATTCCATGATGGAAAAAACATGAGGATCTGCTGGTAGTCCTTGGTCTACCATTTCTGGTGTTTGAGCATTTCCTTATATCTGACAAAAAATTGGAGGATGTCTTTGTGGCATGACTTTGCAAGTTCAATCACACACCTTAGTTAAATATTATCAAGGTAAACAACATTGAAGTTCATGAATGGAACCAAAGAAAAAACATTCATGTTTTAATAAACATGGATACATGTCATGTAAAACAACTACACAATGTGTTACCTTATGTTTAACATGGTCATGTACCTCTTCCAAACTTTTTCATGTAACACCCACAAACATGGTGTGTTCCTCCTAAGACAAGGAATGTACTTGAATTTTTCCTCCTTCCCATGTTCTTCTACATGGCTAGAACTACTCGGTTCACTCAATGGTAACACTACACCCTGTTCATGAATGATACACAACGCGTACAACATAAGTTTCATCCACCCACGTCGTTGGTCACACGGCCAGACACATGGTCTTTACGACATGGTGTGGGCTCCTAGTAAATGGCGTGGTCTACCCAACATTAACCAACCCTATGTATCAACTCACATAGGAATCCACATGGTTAAATACTACATGTCATTTACATATAGTACACGAAGTGTACTTATGAAAAGTAATTTCTTCCAGAATATAACAACACATAGCATGTGTTCATAACACCACACATCATGTTGTATGGTTTTTCTGATAGTAAACCTTTGAAATTTTTCTAGAAACCGAGAAAACATCGAATTTTGTCCATGGCATGACCAATTCTGACCCGTGAGATCCTATACTCCCATGAAACAATGCTTGGAATCCTTTTCCACATCATAACATGGGAAAATTCAATTAATGTTCAAGAATTTTCAACCAAATTCTAATCCAAGTGGTCCCATAACACCTCAGGGACCAATGTTTGACACCCATCAAAATAGAACATTACATATTCCAATACCCTATAAAAATATTAGGTATTCTATCATGACATCTATCACAATCTCATGAATATCTATGACAACATCAATCACAACAGCATGAAATCAGCAACGCATCCTAAATGGCATGACAATAATGCATGACATGTGATCTCTAGCAAGTTCTTATATGATGAATGACATGAAATAACCTCATATCATCGGGTTTCAACAGAAATAGAACCATAATGATATCAATCATAATAGGATAGAAGATTTTTTTTACCCAATGGTGAAATCAAATTAACTATAATAAATGAAAAACTAGAAAAATTGCAATAATCGAGGTAAGTTGCCTTTTCCCTATATATCGATTAGCAACTCCTGGACATAGATTATTACCAACTACCTATTATATATTATCTCTATCTATAGGATCCAAATATCAAGAAAATGTAGAGATGAAAACTCTCCCTGATAGCACTTTTTAACTTCTTGGATTCGGGCACCACCCAATGGTGCCCTGTACCCGGTTAGTCACATGACCTCATGCACAATTCCCTAAATACCAGAGGCTTCCGACGAGAAGTGAGGGCCTTAGGTGTGACGGTGGGAAATTTATTCCCTAATTGGAAGAGTAACACAGTAGAAACAAACATTACACAATAGTGGATGCAGTAATATAATACAACAAAAGAAAACAGGAGAAGACTGATAGTGTGAACAAGTGAAGCATATAAATAATTGATGCATGCCTCATGTTACTAGTATAGCATCAAAAAAAGACACAATGGTGGAAATATATTACTAAAATCAAATTATGGAAAACAGTAATCTCCAATATCCTTATAGGCCTCATGTTTGTCCCATACTGTCCATCTCCTACAATAATCATGTACCTGATGAAGAAGGCCATTTAACTTATATATAACTGCAATCATATAATTTGTTTGTGTCGAAATTCTTGTCCCTAATAGGGGGTGAGAAAAATCCTAGCATAAAACCACCAAAATATAAGTTCCTAACTATCAATGAATTTATATACCAAGTAATAATTCTAAACGAAGAAATAACTAAGGAATACTCAAAAGTAAACTATCCTAATGTTTAAATTACATTCATTTGCATTCATTAGTTATTCAATCCATTGAATATTGAAATATCAAGATCCATCCAGAGCTCTGTATCCCATGTAAAATAATAATAACAAACAAAATCCTCAAAAGACCATCTAAAAAATCATATGAGACTGATTACAACTTGTGTTATAGCTTGGAAGGCTTGTCACAATCGATCAATCATTCACAAGAAACCCTCCAAGAAAGTTCACACAGTGTAACCCCTTTGGTTTAACATATCATCAATTCAATTACAAATGACCACCTAGGTAGCTCTCACTTTCAATACCATTTGTTTTTAATTGAAAAAATAAATAATAATGACCCTTAGGTAGCTCTAAAAGTCAATTACCTATGGTCCAAAATACAATTAATAACAACCCTTTGGGTAGCTCTCACGATCTAACCCCGATGGTAAATGACCCCATGGTAGCTCTCACATTCAATACCTCTGGTCAACCATGAAAAAAATTCAAAATTAAAAGACCCTACCTCAAGAATCTATGATGGTCAATTCCCCCTGTCCATACATTCATAATTCAAAACACATGCATCTCAAATAAACATCAACTCCATCCTAACAACATTAGGCTTGAAAACAAAGCAGACTAACATGATTCCTAGACCCAACGACCATAACCAAACAAACATGGAAAACGAATCCATAATCATGGTATTAAGCCTTATGCCTAAGAAAATAACCCTTTCTCAATCGACAATCCATAATATGTATTAAACATGGTTACATTTCAAAACATGCAATACCCTAAACATGGGTATTTGGAAATTTTAGCATATATAGTCCAAAGACAACCAAGGAAAATCACAAACCACAAACCATGACATTGTATGATGAAATATATTGAACATATGCCCTTGAATCTGCCTAGAATGATGTAGATATACAAAAAAGGTTAAAATCATTCAACCCTTGATAACCCATGAGAGAGGAGAAATCAGTAAGAGAGGCTTTAGGGGAAGATAGAACTCACTGGTGGGAATCCAATGCTCCCGACGGTGTCTCAATAAGAGATAGGACTAATGAATGGGTGGAGCTCAAATTTTATCAACCGTTCATTGCTCTCCTAGAAGAATAGATGAGATAAGAAGAGTGTTTTAGGGATTTGACATGACACCAGTCGGATTAATCAAATAAAAATAAAAGTACATTATGTGTTCATTTAATGTACTAGCCAAAACTGCCTCTTGCTTTAGGCGGTCTTCTAGGTCACCTACATGGCCCTGTACATAGCCGTTACATAGCCAGTACATAGCTACCCATGGAAATTGGGTACACAGCATGTACTCATGAGTACATGGCGTGTACATATAAAAATTCACCATTAATCCTTTTTATTAAAAAAAACCCGAAATAAAGTTCCATACCTGAAATTAAGATACTAGTTCTAATATTATAGTATGATTTTAATTGTTAAATTTATTGTATTATAAATTTCTTTTTAAGGCATACCCATCATGGATTTTATAGTTCCAATGTTACCAAAGTGGTAATGAATTTTTTTCATAATTTTTCTTTTTTGAGACATTTGTTATGTTATACAACAATCTACTTTTATGAGGAATTTATATAATTCCCCTTTATAATGTTATATAATGAATATCATTATTCTCAAGCAATTATATGGTTCCTTTCCTGTTAATATTTTATGCAGATTATGAATTAATTGTTTCAAGATTGTGTGGGACACTTTGGAATGTTTAATAGTATTCTCCCCATGAATGTTTCTAATGATATTAAAGGCAATTTAAACGAATTAAAATCAACTAACCTCATTTTTATGTATCATAGTTTTAAGTGATACCTTCTTAATTCATTATTTATATGGACTGTGATTATTTGAAATATATATTTATGAAATCCATTTATTTTTTATTAGTTGATTATAACATAAAGTGATTATTCTGAAACACATTTCTTTTACACATGTTGATTATTTACTAAAGAATTTTTTATAGAAACGTTTTCTTTTCCATGGGTTACTCATGATTAAAATATTTTTTTATTTAACCCATATTTTTTCTATGGGATAATTATGTTATAAAGATATTTCTTGTAACCTATTTCTTTTCCATAAGATTATCATGTTTCACAAATATTGTAATGAAACCCCTTTATCTTCTATAGGATAACCATGGTTCAAATATATTATTATAGAATGAATTTCCCTTACACGAGTTATTTATATTTCAATTATATTTTTATGGAAACTATTTCCTTTCCATTGGTTAACAATGTTTCAATGATATTATTATGGAAATAGTTTTTTTCTCATGGGTTAACCATGTTTCTAAGTGATTTTTATGGTGCCTTCTTCCTTTACATAGGTTTCTCAGGTAATTAAAATAATAAATGGTGTTTCAATTATTTTTAGGAATGCTATATGTATCATTTTCTTGGATATTATAGATATTGGGTGCACCCAAATAGTGTCTAGTGAGCCCATTATAGCATATATGATAGGCGGGCCATAATAGTGGTTTGATGCATTATGTACTATAGATATGAATGTCAAAAATATTGGTTATTCTACTTATAATGCTTGTGTAAGGGTTTTGTAAGGGTTATATTAGATGATGATACAGGATACCAACATGTTTTATATATTATTTTTATGGGATTATGATGTTTCTTTTGATTAGAATTGATTTCATATGGATCATGATTACCGAATCTTATGATTATTTTCATTTTGAAAGAAATATTCCATGGTTTACTATTTAAAAATCTATGTATTGATGGGTATAACTATTCTTATGTTGTACTTAGTAAATTGCATTATTTCATCATACTCTTACACTCATATTATTATCAATAATGACATTATTTTTAAATTATTACATGTTACCTTACTAATAATTTGAGCTCTAACTTCTCACATTTACTTTCCCCTAGAATTAATAGAATTATGTTGAAAAAATTGTTCATATAAAGTATTTCACAAGGATTTTGATAATGACAAATTGTGAAACAATTAAAGGAGGGTTAAATGAGAGAAATGTTCGTTTGATGACATGTGAATTGTTATTAAACGAGTTTGACATGATTATCTTGAATTCCAATCTCAAATGGTACTCTAAAATGTAATTGATCCAGGTTTATGTTTATATGATATAAGGATTTATGAAAAATAAATTTTGTCACAAATTTTCAGTTTAAATACTACAAATTTAATCTTCTAGATTTCAACATTGGATTCGAGGTTGTGTGTTTAGGGTAGTTATAGACTTTGCCTTCAAGCCCTTTTTAAATTTTTTCTATAAAATAATCTTTACAATCTTATGGTATAAAAATACTACAATTATAATGTAATTAATCAAAAATCATACTTAAAAACTCCGTTTAATTATCTCTATATAATTATCCGAGCATCCCTTAGTTGTCACAACACGTCCCCTGAGGCCTGTGTCGTGACTACCCCAAACCCGCCTTCCATAGGATAGGGGACAGTGACTAGCACCAAAAGGCGTATTCTCTAAAACTGGGAAGGCAATGCCTTCATAACCTATAAACACACACAACCAAGCACACAACAAGAAATGAACACAAGTAACCTGTATAGTAAAAATAGTGTGTACAGTAAGTAAAGGGGTCTAGAATACAAGCCCAACTGGAATGTACAAGGATAATAGGGAAGTACAAGAATAAATGAAAATAGCTCGTGTGAACACCCATCAAGGATCCTACCATAAGGGTAGGTACATCTCTCAAGCATTCGTCTCTATAGTATGCCTCTTCTAATGTCCACCTCAAGCTACCGCTATTCCTGGTACTCTCGTCCTCTATCATCACTATTTGTCATCTGTACCAAACCCAACATGGTCTGGGCATATCCCGTGTAGGGGTGAGTAAAAAAATACTCATTAGGGATCCCGAGACCCTCAAAGGTCTCACAAAATCCAAAAAAGATAAACCGAAAACCATGAAAATAACTGACAACCCTAATGAGGTATATGCCCATTCATATACCTAAGTTGTCGAGTAAACCCATCTCAATCACAGGGAAACACAAGGCCCAACACAAAATATCAAAGCTCAACTATTCCATGATGGAAATAATACCATGAAGGTAACACCACAAAGGTAACTACCACGAAGGTAACACCACAAATGTAAGTACCACATATGTAACTCTACACATAAGAATACCATAAAGGTATCACAACGAAGGTAATACCACAATGGTACGACACAAAGAAATTACCAGAAAGATAAATACTGAGATCAAACTGCGTATAACATAGGTACCATATTAAAGATTATTATATTAAACTAATAAATCATATTACTTTGTTAAGAGGCAGACCCACATAGGATCCTAAATCTTCATACCCACATATAATCCTAATTCATCTGACCCACGTAGGATCCTAGTAAAGTAGACCCACACAGAATCCCAGAGTAGTACCACGTGGATTCCTAGAGCGGTTCCATATGAGAATCTAGAACACATACCCACATAGGGTCCGAAGCATAGACCCACAAAAGATCCCCTTCTCATGTTACAAAAAACTGCAAGGTTCCTGCACTAAGCTCGCTTGATTCCGGAAGGGTCCGCTCCTCAAGACATAGGTAAAATACTCCAACTACAAAAAAGTCCCATGAAGAAGTATCCCAAAGGGCCTCCATGTATTAGGGGTATCAACACAACAGACAGTGCATCAATCAGATGACTGGTCTGTAAGTTATTGGTCTTTTATTCCCGAGGCCCAGTTGGATTCTTTCTTGATCCAACCTGGACGTACCCAAACCTTATCCAAAACTCATGTGAGGTATACCAAATAAAAACCTCGATCCATGGTTTTTGGCACCATATATGGTTCTTCAAATGGATGCTCGTTGCTCAAAATATGGCCGAAAGAATGAAAAGGGGGTAGAAGTTGGTCTGGGTCTAGTTCGACCCAATCAGACCAACCTGACCCGTTGGGTCTGGCTAGGCCCATTGGGATCACGGCTGGCCAGACATCCAGCCTCATCCACGCGGTATGGTCACATGCCCTGCCTTTACTGGCGGTCGGCATTAAGCCGACCCCCCCTCCACTGCTGCCACGACCATGCGCCACAGCCTTGCACGTCGGGCGACACAGACACGCGCCACCATCTCCGTCATGCGACTGGTCGCGCACCGGCCACCGGCGCTCTACCACGGCTGACCAGGTTGCCGACAACCACTCACAAGCCCTACTAGTGACTATATCCTGCACCAGACAGCGTCCTCCTCCATCGCGAAGAATGCATCAAAAACCACAAAGGTTGCGGAGTGGTCGGGCTATGTTTGTTTTGCACGAACCATCCACGTTAGAGCAGTAGAAAGAAGATGATGTGGAGAGATTCCATCATAAAAGAAATTAATAAATATTAATAAAAAACACACCCCTACCTCAATGGTTCATTGACGTTGGTGAGGAGGGAAAGAAGGACGTTAGTGATGTCGATGTTTCCTCTATCGTCGGTTCGTTCGTCGTTGGAGATGTTCTTTGTTGGAGATCCTTCGATAAAGTTCTTCATTGGAGAAATGATTGTCTAAGGTGAAGAGTTCTTCCCCAAATCTATCTTTGAAAATTATTTCCACCCAATCCCATAAAAATAAGTGAAAACTTATTAAATTATGTTATATTAATTTAATTAGAGTTGGTCATTAATTATTGATGATGAAAAAATTAACGTGGAGGAATTCCACGGGTTAACTCCACATTAAGAGGGGTTCGGGTGGTCCCCCCCACCATGAATTCCAATGGAGGATTCAATCTCTTGTGGTCCCCCACCATTTAATTCAAATTGGGAGAATTTAATTCCATAAATAAAATAAATCCACTTTATTTTATTTTCTCCCATGAAAAGCACAAAAAACAAACATCCAACTTCGACCTACTACGGTTGAGGTGAAGGTCTCCTTAAGAGAATACTAGAACTATGAGTTCAACGGTGTCCCCAAATTTCAATTCTGAGCACCGGTTCAAAAGTTACAAAAACCCACTTGCACGTTTAATGAACGTAGCCAAAAAAGATTAGAAATTTATTCTAGGCACATCGGGCCTTGGAATCATGTCCAACCAATTTTAACGGACTCTTAATATTCCAATATAATTAAAAAAAAATACATGAAAAAATATGTGTCTTTACATTCTCCCCACCTCAGGAATTTGCTTCTTCATAAGACACAACTCAAACTAAGGGAACAAGTGGGGGTAATGAGCACATATTTGAGCCTCTCGCTCCCATGTTCCTTCCTGGAGGTTCCCGTGCTGCAAGAAAATGTGCGCTATAGGTATCCACCACCCACAAAGGACCTGATCTTGTTGATCCTGAATCTCTACTGAAACCAATTTAAACGTCGCCCTATCATTTATTTCTATCTCTCCCAAGTCATTTTTGTGTGAAGGGTCGTGCAAGTATCTTCTCATTTGTGATACGTGGAAAACGTCACACACCTCGTGAAACTGAGGGGGAAGTGTTAGGTGGTAAGACACCTCACCAACTGTACTGAGGAATTTAAAGGGTCTGATGAACCTTAGAGGTAACTTTCTACCCCAACCAAATATCCACAAACCTCATTGAGGTGAGACCCATAGAAAGACATTGTCACCATCCATGAACTATAGAGGTATTTGTCTATGGTTAGCATAAGACTTATGCTTTCTCTATGAAGTCTTCATCCACTGCTAGATGATCTGCACGTTCTCTATGGTATCCTATACCACATCTGGTCCCATGAGTGTAAACTCCCATGGGTCAGTCCAACACAAAGGCAATCTACAAGGTCGGCCGTATAGAGCCTCAACTGGTGCCATACCAATGGTGGAGTGATAGATGTTGTTTTATGAAAACAACACCAAGGGAAAGTGTTCCTCTCAGCTGTGACCGAAGTCAAGGATGTAAGCACACAACATTTCCTCGACGGTCTGAATGGTCAGCTCAGTCTGTCCATCCGTCTAAGGATAGAAGAAAGTGCTCAAATGAAGATGCATCCCGAAAGCCTCCTGCAACCCTTTCCATAACTGAGAAGTAAAACATTCATCATGATCGAAGATAATTTTCAATGGTACTCCACGTTTCCGAAAAATATCATGCACGTAGAGGTATCCCAAGCTCTATACTGAACCCTACTCTCTAATCGGTAGAAAGTGGGATGACTTGGTGAGTCAGTCGACGATCAACCGGATTGAATAATGACCCCTGGATGTACATGAACATCCTATCATGATGTCCATGTATATCTTATCCCTCTTCCACTCTGGGACCTCTAAAGGTAGAACAAAGCCTACTGGTACCTAATGCTCTGCCTTCACTTGCAGAAAAGTGAGGCACCAAGAGACAAAACACTGCTACTGATATCTTTATTCCTGGCCCCCAGTACCATCATCAGAGGTCCTAGTGCATATTTTCCACTCCTAGATGTACCTCTAGATGGGACGTATGGAACTCCCTGAGCACTTCCTCATGAAGCCACACTGGTACAATGGTACGTCCTCTAAAGAGAATTATGTGCTTCCCAACTTCATAAAATCCATCAGGTGCATGTCCTCTGGATATCTGAGCATGTCAAGCCTTGTATTCAGTGTGCCCACGTTGTGGCTCCCTGACTCACTAAAGAAGATGGGGAGTGACTATAAGTGACTGAAGAAAAACTACTCCATCTTGATCCACAATGGATATCTACAAAGCGGCCAGCTGTACCATCACTTCACCTAGTAACTATATACCAGATCTACTAATGAGTTCATCAGATACAATGTTCCCCATCCCAGGATTATAGATTATCTTGAAGTCATAGTCCTAGAGGAACTCAATCCAACATCAATATCTCAGGTTCAGATCCTTCTGAGTGAAGATATACCTGAGACTCTTGTGATCAGAGTAGACTGAAAAACATTCACCCATAAAGTAATGTTTCCACATCTTCAAGGAAAAGACCACTTCTTCTAACTACAGGTCATGGGTAGCATAGTTCTGCTCATTCTATCTCAACTATCGAGATCCATATTTGATAACCGCTCGCTACTAAATATAGACACATTCAAGCCTGGTCCCTGATGTGTCATAGTAGACTTCATACACAATTCACTCCTCCAGAAGCCTCAAGTTGGGGGCACTATTGGACCTCTACCTTAGATCCTGAAAACTCCGTTGGCATCTCTCTAACCATGCAAAGAGTGTCCCTTTCTTTGTCAATGCTGATTAAGGTGCTGCAGCTCTAGGTAAATCTAGCACAAACCTCCGGTAGTATCTTGCCAAACCCAGGAAACTCCTTACCTCCATCACACTCCTGGGTGGATCCCATGTAAGTACCACCCCAATATTCATGGGATCCTCTGAAACTACAACCTCCGAGATGACATGTCCCAGAAATTGATCCACTCAGATCTAGAACTGACACTTCAAGATATTTCTATAAAGATGGTACTCTCAGAGTGTGTCCATAACTAAATGGAAATGATTGGAATGCTCCTCCACAGAAGACGAGTAGATCAGAATGTAATCGATGAAGACTACTAAAAATTGATCAATGTATGGATGAAGTTAATTTTCATCATTCCCATGAACACTGCTGGAGCATTGGTAAGGCCGAAAAACCTGACCAAAATATCATAATGGATGTACCGACATCTGAAAGTCATCCTCTGTACAACCTCATCTCATACTCTGACCTGGAGATAGCCAAACAAGATGTCTATCTTCTAGAACCATTGTTCTCCCTTCATCTGATCAAAGAGGTCATCAATCCTCGGGAGTGGGAACTTGTTCTTCATGGTCACCTAGTTTATGCACCGATAGTTAACAAAAATTCTCAAGCTCCCATCCTCCTTTTTGGTGAACCAAATTGAGGCTGGAAAATGAGAAACACTGGGCCGGATAAACCTCGTGCCCTGTATGTTCTCCAGCTTTACCCAAAGCTCATGAATCTTTGCAGGAGACAACCCATATGTAGGTGTAGATATCGGTGTCATCACGGGATACAAATCAATGTAAAAGTTTACATCTCGGCAAGGAGGTAGACCTGGAACATCATCAGGGAAGACATCTTCATACTGGTCCTCCACTACAGGATAGTGTGGACTCTCTAAATCAACCACTCCGAGGGTAAGGCATGCCAACTGATGAGTGATCGGCTGCACTCTCCTCTGGGTAAGTCCATACTAAACTGAAAAGGCTCCCTTCTCACCGGTGAAGGTAAACCTAGTCACATCTCTATGGAAACACCGCACTTTACGCCTAATATAGTCAATATAAGCATGAACTGTAGTTAACCAGTCCATACCTATGACGAAGTCGTAAGGCCTCAACACCACTACTGGAAGATCCCGACCAAATCTCTCACCTCCTAGAGTAATTTCACACTTCTGGAACCATTGTGGTATAGTTGAATCCACTCCCGTAGGAGTCTCTAGCAATAAGGATTGAGCCAACGACTATGTCGGAATCTCTGAGATTCAAACAAGTGCAGTGGAAATAAATGAATGTCTGGCACATGTTTCTATATATACTAAAGTTACGGTGGAGTAGAGACAGATCGAACCTCGTATAATCTCTAGAGCACCATGGTCATATTACTCAGTTTCCTGAAGCAGAGCTCACCCATATAAACCTTCGTCATGTGGTCTGGGTGGACAACCTGGTGGTGGTGGCGGTAACACCTCGAATCATCGCCCACCACCAGCTGCACGACCAGATACTCTTCCACGTCCGCCTACTCCCTGCAGACCTCCTCGGTCGAACCTATGTCTCTGCCTGGGTGGACTTTCAACCATCTATTGATCATCTATATGGCGGGTTGGGAAGCTACGATCTATTTGACCCTGCTCTCCGAATGCGTAACACTTCCTGCTCCTCACATGACTGGCTTTGTCTCTGGTTCCCAGCACAACCAACCCTAAATCCTACGATCGTCCACCTGTAGGTCTGGTCCTCTTGGAGCTCTGTGAAACCTTCCTGCTTCCAGTTGTAGAAGACTCTGCTATGTGATACCTAGTGGTGGTTCTCACTACTGGTGACTGCTCAGCAAGAAAAATCTCCACTACGAGGGCTCTCTTTAACACCCTCGCCAAAATCGGGATGCTGATAGAAATAATCAAAACCCTGATCTCTCGTCTAAGTCACTACTCGATTGTCTGGGCACCAAAGAATGGGTCCCACATCATATAAATGAGTAGCATGAGAGGTTGGTGAACCTCAATGAGTACTGAGGCACACTCACGCTACCTTGCTATAGATGAAGATTCTCCTCTATGCTCACTCCGAGAAGGGTCTCTCAGACAAACTCTTCCTGAAACAGGTTCTCAAAGTCATCCCAAAGATGTGTCACCTCGTCATGAACCTAGAGCATAAATCTCCACAATATTCCTGCTAATGCATGTAGAATACTGGCGACAAGTATCACCATAATATCGAATGGTGTCCCTACCAGTCAAAAGGCTCTCACCAAAGCCTCCATCCAAACCTCAGCCATCTGTGGGTTCGTCTCACCGCTAAACCTGGGTGGAATCTGGCACTGTAACTTGTGTAACACACTCAAGCAGCATGCACCATCTTCTACTAGGGCTGGTGGCATCAGTGGCCCAATGGTTAATGGTACCGCTGGTGCCTCCACTGGTGTCCCTTATGATAAAGGGACATGTACCGAGGCCTCATCACTCTGTGGGCTATCCACATGTACTATACCCGGAACCCTAGCTGGTTGTCTGTTTGGAGGAATCCTGAAAAGAAACCTTCGTTCCACGATATATAAGTTTTAGCTAGTGATCTGACTCAAAGAGATCACAAATAAAACGTTTCAAAACATACATGCATTCAGTGTTTTCATGCACTGAGTCAGAAATAAGAAGTCTGGGTCCTGTTGTATGGATACGTTGGCCGCTGCACCAACACTGGACTCTATGAAAAAAAAGAACACACTCATAACACTTAACATTATTGATGTTAAAAGATCAGAGTCCAATGTTCTATGGTATAACTGACCCCTCTGATACCAATTTTTCACAACCCAACCCTCGGGGCCCATGTTGTGACTACCCCATGTTCACCTTCCATAGACCAGAGGCTGGAAACTAGAACTGAAAGGCATATTCTCTAAAATTGGGAAGGCGTTACCTTATAAACTGTAAACACACACAACCAAGCACAAAACATGTTACGAACACAAGTAATTTGTATAGATAAAAATAGTGTGTACTGTAAGAAAAGGGGGCCAGAATACAATCCTAATAGGAATGTACAAGGAAAACTGGGAAGTTCAAGAATAACTAAAAACAGCTCCTATGAACACCCACCAAGGATCATACCTGAAGGGTAGGTACAACTCTCGAACAACCATCTCTAGGTTAAGCCTCGTCTAATTTCCACCTCGAGCTACCTCTAGTTCTGGTACTCTCTTCCTAAGTCATCACTGTCCATCATCTACACCAAACACAACAAGGTGCAGGCATAGCCTGTGCTGGGGTGAGTATAACAATATTCAGTCGGGACCCTGAGACCCTCAAAGGTATCACAAAATCCAAAATGATAAACCACAAAGCATGAATAAAACCAGAAACCCTACATAGGTATATGCCCATACATATACCTATGTTGTCTAGTAAACCCATCTCAATCATGAGTAAATAAAAGGCCCAACACAAAATCCCAAAGATTAACTATTCCATGAAGGAATGAATACCACAAAGGTAACACCACGAAGGTAAGTACAATGAAGGTAACACCACAAAGGTAAGTACCACATGGGTAATTCCAGACAGAAGAATACCCCAAAGGTATCACTGCAAAGGTAATTACCACAAAGGTACGCCACAAAAAAATTACCACAAAGATAAAGAATCAGCTCACACTAGGTATAACTTAGGTACAGTAGTGAAGATGATTAGATGTAACTACTTAATCATTTTACTCGGTTAAGTGGCAGGCCCATGTAGGATCCTAAATCATCAAACCCATGTAGGATAATAATTAATCAGACCAACGTAAAATCCTAGTACAACAGACCCACATAGGATCAAAGAGTAGTCCTAGAGGGATTCATAGAGCGGATCCAAGTGAGACAATCGAACACAGACCCACATAGGATCACGATGCACAGACCCAGATAGGATCCCATTCTCATGTTACAACCAGCAACATGGTTCATACACTAATCTCACATGATTCCGGGAGGGTCCGCACCTCAATCCGTAGTTCGAATACTCCAACTACCACGAATTCCCATGAATAAGTAACAAAAATGACCGCCACGTATTAGGGGTCTCAATACAATAGATGGTGCGTCAATTAGATTCTTTTTCTCTATGTTATTGGCATTTTAGTCCTGAGGTCCCAGTTAGATTCGTGCTGGATCCAACCCATTCGTACCCCAACTTTATCCAAAACTCATGTGGGGTATACCAAAAGGACTTTCTTGATCAATGCTTTCTGGAACCGTAGACGGTTCAACAAATGGACACTACTAGAAAATATGACCTATACCAATGCATCTATAACAATGGTTTGAAAAAAATGTTGGTATAGGTCCCCATTCTCAATGGTTTGGGCAAACCGTCGGGAAAAGCCCACTTTGAGGTCACTTTTACCAATGGTTTTCTAAAACCGCCAGGAAAGGGTATGGATTTCCCAACAGTTTGGCCAAACAGTTGGGGAAATCCCACTTTGTGGCCACGTTTCCCAATTTTTTGTCCAAACCATTAGGAAAATTCCACTTTGAGGCCACTTTTCCCAACGGTTTGGCCAAACCATTTGGAAAGGGTGGGTACCTATCCCAACGGTTCTCAAAACCATTTGGATAGGCCTTTTCCAATGGTTTTGAGTACCATTTGGATCGGTGCCCTTATTTTTTATGAGTACATTTATCTAATATCGTCAAATAAATCAATATATAAATAACATATAAATATAAATATATATATATATTTATTTAATTATCCAAAAATATTCACAAAGGATACTCTAGGATAGTGGTAAAGTCCTTGATATATAACGTGGAGGTTGTGGGTTTAAACATCTAATGGAACTGTTCTTTATATTATTACCTATCCCAGTAGTTTCCTCAAACTATTTGGAAAGACCCATCCCAACGGTTTGGAGAACTGTTGGGAATGACCTATACCAATGGTTTCAAAACCGTTGGGATAGCACTTTCCCAACGGTTTTCTGTAAACCACTGGGATCGGTCTTTCACCATGCCAAATCACCCAACGGCTCCCCAAAACATCGATATATGCTATACCAATGGTTTGAGGACATATACCAACAATTCCAAACTTTGGGTATAGGTAATATTTCCATTATTGGGATGACCGTGGCTCATAATATGGATGAAACAATGTAAAGGGGGTCAATGTTGTTCGGGGTCTAGTCCGACACAGTCGGACCGACCTGGCCTGACCTGGACCACAATGTCAGACCCAGCCCATGGTGCGGTGGCTTACTGGGCTTGGGGCTTGCTGGAGATTCGGCCTCCTCCGTGGGGTGCGCTCGTGTGCCGCGCCTTCACTAGAAGCCATCAACGAGCCAGTCACACCTTCCCCGCCACTACGGCCTTGCACTGTGGCCCCTGCACCCCCGTGGGGCGCGGACATGCGCCGCCATCAACGTTATGTGACCGGCCGTGCATCGGCTTCCATCACTCCACCACGGCTGATGGTCTGCGGCCCTTCTCCAGTGTCGCGGTTGTGCCGCCTCATCTTGGCAGCCGACCAGTGTGTCAGCCGCCGCTCCCGAGCCCTACTGGTGGCTGTCACCGACACCGGTCATCATCCTCCTCCATCAAGAAGAAGCATAAAAACCCACAATAGTTGTAGAGTGGTTGGGCCATGTTTGTTTGGCCCACACCCTCCACGTTAGATCAGTAGAAAGAGGTTCATGGGTATAGATTCAATTGTAAAATAAAATAACATAGATTAATCAAAAACACACCCCAAAATCGAAGGTTTGTTGACATCGCTGAGGAGGGAAAGACGGACGTTGGTGACATCAGTGTTACCTCGATCTTCGGTTCATTCGTCGATGGATATGGTCCTCATTGGTGATCCTTTGATGGAGTTATTCATTAAATAAATGTTCATCGAAGGTGAAGAGTTCCTCCCCAAATCTCTCTTTGCCAACAATTTCTACCCAACCTCACAAAAAGAAGTGCCAAATTATTAAAATAAGTTCTATTAATTTGAATAGTGTTGGACTTTAATTATTGATGTTTTCAAAATTAATGTGGAGGAAGTCCATGGGTTAACTACACATTAAGAAGGGTTCATGTGGTCCCCACCTCCATGAATTCAATGGGTGTTTTCAAGCTCTCATGGTCCCCACCATTTAATTCAAATTGGGTGGATTGAATCCCATAAATAAAATGAAATTACATTATTTTATTTTCTCCCATGATAATAACAAAAACTAACTTCCACCTTCGACCAACTTTGGTCGAGGTGAAGGTCTCCTTATGTGAATACCAGCGTTGTGAGTTCAACTTTGTCCTCGTATTTCAATTCTGAGCATCAGTTCAAAAGTTACAATAACCTGCTAGCACGTTTACTGAACAGAACTGGAAAAGAATTCAGAAATTCATTCTCGGCACACCATTCCTCGGAATCACATGTCATCAATTTTCGCTGACTCGTAATATTCCCATATAATTAAAAAAAATTAAATGGAAAAATCCGAGTCTTTACAGTATTCCAACCATTTGATGGGAACCCTCGATTTGGGAACCCATCTGTAACATGAAGTAACTTTAATTTTCAATCATACTTATGAAATAAATTATACATCATATAAAATTTTATGCGTGATTTAATAGTGTTAAATACCCTTATAATTTTAACCCATGTTTATAGGTTCTTTAGAAATAGTAAATGTGAGAAACTAAAATATTTTCTCAATCACCCAAATTTGAAATCACAGAATTTGAATCTCATTTAAGATTCATTTTGACAACATCATATCTCCAAATTTATAGTGACTTCTCAAATCATCATGAATATTTGCAACTCTTATGTAATTTTATTTCCTTAAAAAAGATTAAACACCATTTTAATGAATAAAAAAATTGTTTGAGAAGGATATTATTGAACATCTCTATCGGGGACACTATTCATTATCTAATTCTCATTACCCAATTGATATATAATTTCAAAAGATGATATTCGTGGCCCAATTATAAATAGAACAATTGATAGCTCACTATGATTCTATATGTTAGTTGAAAATGGTAAACTCAATTGTTGTAACATCTAATTTTTTAGAAACATTTAACTACAGTTTGAATACAACTTTTACGTTTCAAACATATTATTTTTTAAGATAATTTTAACTCTTAATGAAGTTTTTTATAAATGTCTTCAATAGGTATCTTCATCCAATAAAACTACGTCTGATGGAAATATAAATCTAAGGAATCCTAAATTTAAAAATAAAATTTGATGGATAAGTTTCACCACCTCATATAATGAATATATATTAATAAAAAATCTCATTTATCACAGTCAATTATTACATTTGATAAATCAGTTCATGATCCCATGTATCAAAGGATCTCTTTGTATCAACTCAGAAACTGCATCTAGTATGATCAGTTTAGTTTGATTGAAATATATAATAATTTTATCAACTTTTATATATGATTAAATTTAAGGTTGAAACGACATAAAACATCTACATCTATTTATTTCAAAATCCTGATGCTCTCTACTTTTGAATATTAACATATTTATAAATCATATTTCATGATTCATCACATTTATTAAAATGATCATATTAGTTTTTCAGAATATTTAAATGTCTAAGGATTCAGTATAAATATCTTTTCTTATTTATTGGTATCTTCATCTCTTATAATAAATAACTTTTCAAAACCATTGAATTATATAAAAAATATCCCACCCCGATGACATCTTCTTTACTCAGTGCTTCTTGATACGATGAACAACATCACAATATCCATGATATTAGAAAACAATGTCTTGATAAATAAAAATAATAATTTTCATATGTATATTATATCATGATATTTTTCATGAAGTTGTTAACATTAATATCATCACAACAACAACAGACTAGTTTTTTAGGGTTCTACATAAATAGCATTCAAACTACTTTCATTTCACCAGCTTCTGCCTTTTCACCAAACAAACAATGGAATTTTTATATTGGATCTTATAATTACAAACAATTCAAAAAAAAATTATATTCTCATTAAATTTTCAATAAAAAAAGTAAAAACATTCAAAAACATATATTTTACATGATTTATTAAAAATGAATTTCAGAAAAAAATTTATTGTCAAAAATAAAAAACATTGTAAAAATCAAAAAATTCAAAATGGGTCTTCTGAAAACCATGTCTCATGTATGAATGAGGACATGCGGATAATGTGATATGGATGTACTAAACCTACATATGGCTATGTTTATTCTGTCATTTCCTTGTTTTACTTTTAGAATGTAGTAGAATTAGTTATGGATAGGGGTTTATGGTGGTTTAGTAATCACATGACCACCTGGAACGTGACTATAAATATTTTATTTTTATTTAATAATTTACTATTACCATAGAACACTACACTTATACATGTACAGAATAGTTATGGATTCATTGTTAGTGTCCTACTTGGTTCTATCACTCACACCATGAGTAGTTACTTTGATTCTCATATAGACTACATGATTTGTTATCCATGAAGGGGAAAAGGGACCATGAAAGATGGTAAATCCCAAGAGCATATAATTTAGAGTGTTATCATGACTAAATTCAGTGGATTACAATAGATTATTTAGTTTTTATACTATTATTTCGATTTCCACATTTGGATGTAGTTTATTTATGTTTATAATAGGTATGACATATATATAGTTTCCACATATAACACTAAATTTTATATTTATTTATACTATGTTATTTAATTATTTGTAAAAGGAAATTATAATGAGGATGTTATCTATGATATACCTTAATTATACCATCACTATAAGTTGATATAATTTTTTATGGGTAGGTTCACATGATGTCATGTCGCACTCTAGTTCGAACATGGGGGATTAACAAGTGGTGTTAAAAATTGTTATCAAAGAACAAATTTTCTTATTTTATTTTGGAAAAAGCTGGAACATAGTGGAAAGTAGTTAGTTGTGTATGAAATGGGTATGGGGTTTCTATGTTATTATCCAAATGATCTGTAATGGAGCTTTGTGATACCATTGATGTTATTTTTGATACTATTGTTTTTGGTTTTTTTTTGGTTTTTTCATGCATACTGACCTTCCATGTATTATCAAATAACATATTTATACATTTTTTCTTTTATATTGTTCTTAAATAAAATTCCTTGATTTGTTATATTTTTTAGTATTGAATTAGAATCTATTGTGTGATATATTTGTTTTCTATTCTATTATAATATTTCAATATTAGAAATAATTATTATAAATTGATCATGTTGTTATGTTTGTGTATATATGTGACCTTAATTAACCTATATGGTATAGACCATACATAGTGAAAGGTAGGGGTAAAACAGGGGTTATAGGTAGGATGATAGGGGAACATTGTATGATACAATATACTGATTATGACTTTTCTTAAATGTTATAATGTTTTCATTATGTTATAGAAGACTTCATCTCGTATAAGACTGATGGAACCTCCATATAATGTAGGATAGGGTTCTCTATCATGGGAGAATTATTTTACACTTTCTATGTTAATATAGTTAGTAGATATATAATAGTCTAGATCCCACTTACTAATTCTTTCATAGGGAGGATGAGTGTCGAGGACCATTGACAACTATGACAGGGGTGTACAACTCCAACAACCTCCAAAACATTCCATGGACCAATGGACCATAAGATTCATTGAAATGGGTGGATATCATTGAGGGTATACTGAATCTCATTGAGAAATTTTTTGACAATAAGATCAACATTATATGATCATTTCCCAAAGTCATTCCACATAGTTGTGGAGAATGATTGGACATACTAGTATACGTGAGGGTCTCACCAGGGAGGCATTCAAGAACCTTCTTTCCAATTAGTATTTTCCAAAAAATTTGAATCATGAATTGTTATATGATTTCATGTATCTATAATAGGGTTCTATGATAGTGTTTTATCACTTTTCATTTTTATTCAAATTCCTCACATTTATTCAATTCTTTAACAAAATGAGGCTCACAATGTTAAAAATTTAATGACTGGACTACATCACAATACTAGCTAACAGGTTTTCAAAATAGAACTAGAATCATACCAATATATTCTACGGAAGGCCCTGACCACTGATATGAAATTGTAATAGGGTCATGTATTAGGTCTTATTAAACCCTTCAATTAATATTTTGGTGGACCTTGTCACACATCACTCAATACTTCTTCTTATGGTAGGAAGAGGAAGACTACAGACATGCAGTAGATAAGTGGTATACATGTAGAGTATGTTTTGGGGTTTTCAGTCCCTTCAGAACAAGATTTTATGTTCTTAAACTATAGAAAATTTATCACTAAAAAGGGTCTACAATGATCTACAAAGATAGAAACAAAAATATTGCAATACATGACATGTCTTGACATTTTCTATTAGATTATTGAGGTTTAGGTTCCATTGGGGCGATCGATAGAATTAATCTTCAACCTAGGATCTGATATAGGACCTTATAAAAATGGACATCTATTGAAGACACATGAAATACATATATTGGGTTATAACACTGAGTAATTACATTCTTATATAGTGTATTAGGCACTAATAAATTCTTGTAATAGAATATATACTATATATTATAGGGTATTGATTGGTTATTCATTATCTAAAACCTTTTTATAATATTTTCTTCAACTATAATATTTCTAATAATAATTTTATTGTAGATTAGTTATCCATATGGTTTTATTTGGATTTTATTTCTATTAGGATTCAGGTTTTCATGAAATTGGATGATCATTATTTATTCCTAGAGTTCCTTATAATAATCATTACCTATGCAATTTTATTTGGATATTTTGACTCCGGAAATGGATTCCTTTGATGTGATTCATGGCATGGATTGGATAACAAGCTACCACGATTAGATTGATTTCTATTACAGATCGACATATTTAAGCTTATTCGAGGGATAGAGGTATGTGATAGATGGAGAATCAAAACCTAGAACTTGTTTATTTGGTCTATAATTGAGCCATCTTGTGATAATAATGGTGTATAGGACATGTTGGTTCTTTCAATTGGATAAGTGGAAGACCCCTCGTCCTTTTATCCACTCATGGATATCAACTTAGAAATATTTTAGGAAACCTTCACAGTACCTCTTCCTGATCATGGAGTTTTCATTGATGTATATGTCATTTGGATTACAATGATCATTTTTATATATTCATATCACATGGTTCTGTTTGAGATAAATTAGATCATGCTACATAATGTGGACTTAGAGAATAAATTCTTTATCATGCCTAGCAGTTCACTATGGGGTGTACATGACATGAAAATTATGAATGAAGATGATATTCTTAGAGATTATATAAATTATTATTATGTAAAATAGTTCATTATAAGGAAGATATTTAATTTTCTCATTATTTATGAACTTTTTGACTAGTTATGTGGTTACCAATGGTTCTTCAAGATTGATCCCTAATCTGGTGATCACTATTTTTGGGTAAAAAAAGATTACATTTCAAAAAATTCATTTTAGGGTTGGTATAAGAAATATGATTACTTTGTGATGCAGTCTAGATTGATGATTTTTTTATAAGTGTTAATGGATATTTTAAAAAAAATCACCCTTATACGGTCACTTTTTCATGGTCTCTACTGAATATATTCATATCTACTCATCAACCTGAGAGTATCTTGTTATAAATATCGAGACAGTTCTTATTGTTCTTTGACAACATCATCATTATGAAAAAAAATTGAATTTTATCTTCTAGATTCATGAGGTGATGTTTTTTGGGAATGTAGTGTCTATATACAGAGTGAAGGTTCAAGTAGTGATGTTCTAGACAAATCCCTAGAACCCATTTAAGAGCATTATTTTTCTATGTTTAGGTTAATAATATTAATTTTTATCTAGGGAATTCCTCAACTATTAGATTCAACGACGACACTGATAAAGAAGCTGGTATATTGATAAAGTCCGGACATGTATAAAGATGAACTTATTGACATGAAGAGGAGAATAAATACTACCCCAGTGTTCATTTTTCTTGAGCTAGGGGTTTGATATGTTGTTTACTTTTATGAATAAATAGTTGTTTATGAGAAATAATAACGTAGAGAGATAGAAGGTAGTTGATTATGGTTCATGTGATCTACATCCCCTTTCATGGGAATGTCATACTCATGACATAGATATGGTATAAATGTTACACTCTATGATGTTTTAGAAATGATATATCTTTAGTGAGATATTTCTTTCTACACTTATAATAATATATTCCATTATATCTACACAAAGTGGGACCTCAAACTAATGAAGAGGCACTGGGTAGAGTAACTATTAACATTTGACTGTATGATAGACTATCAACCCTTTCCAAATAAGATTATTTTAGTATTTTATTTATAAGATGTAGGTGAATCAAGGGATTAGTTAGTGGCCATTAGGGGAGAAGTGGTTCCTGCTGTTATTGGTGGTCTATTGGATGATGGATTCTTCTAATTAAAAAATATTTATGAGTTGTCCCACATTGGATATCATATCTTCCCCCATAGATAATGTGAATAATTTTCAGGTATTTTACCCTGAGTGTTCTATGATGTAGGTGGTGACCCAATAAATAGGTGGTGAATGGGAGATGTTGGTGTGATAATTATAAATTATAGATTATTAGTCCCTACATCATTCATGGAAGAGATATGGAGTGAATTCCATACATCAAGGTGGGAAGAACATCATAGTGTAATAAAGATGTATCATATCATCAAGGAAATGTTATTTGGGTTGGGAATGTATAAGGACATTTTTTATTTTATTTCTAGTTTCCATTGATACAAGAGGGTAAAGGACGAGTACTGGTGCCCTAGTGGACTACTAAATCCACTTATAATTCCCATTGTGATGTTTGAGGACATAATAATAGACATTTTGATAGGTTAAATACCATAGATTCATGGAATAGTTTGGGTGATTATTTGTATATATATACATATATATATATATATATATATTAAAGAATGTGGATCATTTCTTATTGATCTATGAAACTCACTCAGTAAATGATATGGGAATTTTATATGTTTCAGAAATTATACACTTACATGGAGTTACCCTAGGAATGGTATAGAATTTATATGCACATTTAACATCATGTTTTTTTAGGGAATTTCAAAAATTGACAAGAACTCATGAGGGATTTATCACAACATAAAATCCTTTTACTAATGGAACCACCTTGTGGATGATTCACATACTGGATGATATGATCCAAGATTGTGCCCGAGTATTATGTGGCTAGTGGAATGGTAACCTATAGCTGGTATAGATAACTTAAATAATCTATAACTGGGAATAAATTTATATGGATCCTTATGATGATCTATATGGTAGTACATTCTTTTCTTTTCTCTATTTGAATGTGGATGGTTAGGCTGTTGTTTTGGGGACATTATTTTATAGGATACCATCGAGGGACTGACACTCATCAATATTATGATAGTCATAGCATACAGATGGATGAAATTTTATTCCCACAATATGAGGACACATCTTGATTTTTCATAAGGGAGTTTAATATTCAAATTAGTGACTACCCAGTTAACAAAATGATGTTTATAGAAGTAGGGGAAGATAACTAAAATGGTTTCCCCCTAAAAGAACACTGGGAATATTCATATAGTGGTTTACCATATGAATATTCTTTTACTTTACTAAAGTAGGCATGATGTGTTTCATGTGTCATAGCTCAATAGGTACAAGGTCGGTCTTGTTCATGCCTTTGATCTTGTGGATGTTGAACTAGTTCCTGAAGCATCATACATGGTGAAACTAGTGTAGATACTAGAATGTTGTGAGAAATTACATTGATAGGACATGGTACCACAAGTTTGGATTCCATGATATCATGGAGATATCTATGATCATAATTGGTATTGATTGGGTGATGTTCAGGATCCTTGGTCAGAATTGATCGGGAAAAACATTTCAGTGTAGTTCCCATGGATGAGAAGTCATTAGAGTGGATGAATTTCCAAATACTCATTTTTTTAATTTTATGAGATACATTGAGATTCTTAATTCTTCTTTTTTAATATTATCATAATTATAAATAGTATTTTGAAAATGATAGTTTTTAGTGACTGGGGTATAAGAATTGAAGGGAGAAGTTTCTATATGGGAATGGATTTGATCGTTTGTTGAAAATAGACACCATCTAGAACATATAACCCACCATCCAATCGGTGGTGGACCTATGGATCTTCAAGCTATAATAGAACCCAACATCCCAAAAATAGAATGCCACAAATTTTTTGGTATCTAAGGAATAATTCCACACATTCTACCTATCCCACTAGAAAACTAGTAGCTACACAGTAGCCATATAGTTCCCCTAGTCTTGTGGTTAAATTAAATCACTTTGTGGGAAAAAATTACACATGATTTTTATGAACATTTATTACCCCAAATCAGACCATGATTAGCCTATTTTTTAATATCAATAATTATTTATTACTAATATAATAGTAACATTCGACTCCCATTTCTCATTCATTATTAGAATGATCCAGTGATATTAAATGGTGATTTTTTCTAGATTTATTCCGATTCTATCTTACACATTATGAGTAGATCATTTAACTATGTCAGATATGTGGTTTCCTTGAAAATATGTTGATTAATTCCTCTTTTATTCAATGATCAACGATTGATGGAGCATGTGGACATCATTTATTGATAAATAGAGGACCTACATTTGAAAATAGGTGTTTTTATGGTAAATATTCTGGAATCATCTACACAGGAAACTTCATGATATTGGAATGGTGATGTAACAAAAATATTTTGATAAAATCAAGGTAGATTGGTGGATACATCAATGTGTCAATAATTGAATCTTTTTATTGGTGCATGATTCCACATTAATGGTGGTGTTTCTAGGTAATATTCCTGAGAATGATCTTTAGAAGACTTATTTCATAATCAATATCATTAAAAATATATTTTATATTGATGGAACAATGATGTATTAGTAATTATTGGCTAGAATCGAGGTGTTATTCTATAATCTACAATAAATTATTGATTTTTTCCTCAATAGATAATTGATTTGGTTAATGGGTTCCCATTCCATTGATAAGAATCATATTTGAGCACATTTACATATACATTAATGTATGTGATTCTAGAAATTTTCATCGAATTTAAATTATCTTAATTATATTTCTAAAACTCTTTATTGATGAATCAAAAATTTAGTCAAACGCCCTGGCTTATTGAGTTTCCTATTTATGGTGTGTGATGTTATTTAACCATTGTTACCCTAATCAACATTAAATTTCTTCATAAATTTTTTTTATTAGGTTTATTTCCATTTGGGGCTCCCATGTACCATTATTTCAATTGAATAATTATAATATTGGAATACACTGATGATTATTATCAATTGTGATTACATGTGGGTACTTGTGTGTAGCCCATTTGAACCCTTGTGATAATTTAATCTATGTTTTTTTAATTTATCTTTTTTATCATGATTGATTTAGATCGTATGTGTATATATAACTTCATTTTTAACATAATTATAATATTTCTAGGTATGATTTACCATCTTATCTATATTACCATACTTTTGGATGAAATTTTCTTAGTGAACAATACATGTTGACTATTTTGACATGTTTTTCCCTTCACGAGGGGATCACATGACCTAAAGATATGGTGACAACAGAACTATTAAAAGGGTGGGTATGTATTGATGACACAAAATTTCATTTTGAGGTTGAAATCAATTCTTGATGTTATTCCATGTAACATGTTAATTTATTATTAGTGAAATGTCAACTATTGATTTTAATTACTTCTCTTATGTTGAGTTGAATGGAATACATGACTTTAAAAAATGATGGGTTTTTTATAAACACAAATCCACGAAAAATTTCTGATATTGATTCACTATACTTGTAGAAAACTTTTGTTACTTCTAACATCTCCACATTATCTTACTAGTATGGAGAAAATGTAGGTATGATCAATGCTTTGTGGTGGGTTGGTTAGTACATCAGTTCTCATTATGTGAATTTAAATTCTTTGTGATTGTTTAAGCATCAATTATTATAATGGAATAGCATTTTTCTAAATTTTCATATTTTTGAAGGACACATTGATGGTGCCTTACTGGATTTTATTACTCACACCCTATATGGGGATTTGGGGGAGCCTATGTACTTAATTATTAGGTATATTTTCATTAGATAGAGGCATATATCATATAGTTGAGGAGAGTAGCATGGAGAAGGAAGTTGTACACGGGTGGAATCTAAAGGATTTCGATTTTTTACATATCTATACCTTCTACTCCTTTATTCTAGATTGGATTTGAATTTTTGGATCTCCTTTATTTATTTTTTGACTATTATTCTATGTACATTTTTTTAGATTGTTAATATGATTTTTTATTATGTTACAATGTTTATGTATATAATTAATTTTCAAATGTAAAGATACTAAGGGTATTTCCTCCCTACTTATGGATGTATAACCTTGATGCTAGTCGAAATCCTCTTACATAGAGGGATGCACACACAATGTCTTGTTGAACTACGGTTCAGACCGGGGGGGGGTAAGGGTTAATGTAGTGACCCAAAACCCAAAGCTCAGATCCAATGTATGATATCAATTAGATTGGAATGATTATATGAAATCAATCCCAAAATGATTGATCAGTTTAGTAGTCTTATTAAACCAAATAAATAAATGAGTCTTTTGTTAAAAAATACTACACTAATTACAACATAATGTTTCCTTCTTTATAAATAAATATCTTCGAGGATAACTCTAATCCATCCAGAAAAACCATACATATATTTCATAGTAGTCTACTTTGATTCCTAGGGAATGAATCATAAATAGGGTGATCGCAAATTCTTCAGTGAGGAAAAAATACATCAGAAGTAATAATGAATCAATAAGAATAGTAAAATGGTAAGGTGATTAACTAAACACACATTCAATGTAGTCAACAAAATTAATACAACTACGTAAAAAATAAGGAAAGGTAATAACTACAAATAAATTCCAATAAAATTACTAGATAATAAAAACTCACTATGACATGGTATGAAACTGAAACACATGACATTTAATCAATGAACTAAAATGAACATTATCCATATATATGTATAAGGCCCCCGCCTGGAACCTTACTTAATCTTGAGTTATTACAATATTACACATTGAGGATCTTTTTGGGTTTAGAGTTTTAGAGAATTAGATCATAAAACTTGCATTACATCCCACATATAAACAAAGTGGTTACCGAAAGATAGTATTCTTTATTCCCATCAATGGAAACAAATTTAAAATAAAACATGGATTCTTTCTTGACACTTCCTTGACACTATCATCATATCATGTTCCATTCCCTTGACCTGTGAAAAACATTTCAAAAAAACGTGGGATGAGCATAAAAAGCTCAGTAAGGGATATAAAAAAACATGGAAAGGAAACATGGGTACATATATACATAAGATTGAAATCATACTTTACCCATAAAACATAAGCACTTTAACATACCTCATCAAATCATGAGTAAATCATAGAAATCATAAGACATAAAGGTAACTTGAGGCATTCATAACATTCTTACATAGGGAGTAACCCTCGTGGTTACATTTGTATTACCCATCATAGTATATTCCTAAAAATCTCTTCGGAGAAACCTTAACGTTTCACTCCTTCGCGTTACCCAATGCATTGGAGAGCTATATCGGGCTCACCCGCCCTTAGTCTATCACCGAACCACCTGTCTTCATAATAATGCCCAAGAACATCAACATAATCATATCACATAAAACATGTATAAAGGAAACATAACATTTCCACCTTTCAATCACAAGATATCAATACAACACATTGATATAAAAACATTATGAAAACCATTTTCAATACCAAAATAAAAGAAAAGTAAAACTTGGTATTTATTTTTCTTTAAAAAAAAGTATGCCTTGTAGAGGAAGCCGAAACTCAAATAATGGTCATGGCGGTGGAGAAGTCGTTGTCGCCGCATACGTACGACAAAACATTCCCTTTTGTCGTTTAGTAAACGCTTCGTATAAAAAATATTCCTTTTGAATAAACGTAAAAGTAAAAGGGGTTTATACACCGTATAAAAGAAGGTTGTGTATAAAACAAAATATGCATCAATGAAAGGAGATTGAGACGAAGTCTCATACCTCGTATCCGACTTGACCATACCATTCTTTAATCTCCAGAATAATAAACTTGAGTTAATCTCTACTTGCTTAAGAACCTTTTTCAAGTTCATTATTCCTTTTATACCATGTTATGAACATCATGTAATCATTTATGTTAATAATGTTCATTTTGTCAGTGTTTGGTTCTTAAGTCAAAAATAGACCTCTTACACTTACATGTTGTTAATTTGGTCAAAGGTTCGTTATATCCAGAATGATATTAATGATCTGGATAACATATATAACATATATATTCATCATATACATGCATTTATGATATTACATCACATTCAGAGGTAAGAAATGGAATGCACCGTTCATGGAGACGGTAAGCCGTACGTACACATTAACGCTACTTCCTTTTCTATTTCGTATTTCTGGAATGGAATAATAATGATATAAGAGTATATTATAATTCCAGTATAATAAAATATATAATATCATTAACTTTATCCTTTACACATCCCACATATGGTATTAATGAATCAAATCACTTTCAGGGGGCGGTAGTCTGCACTTCCTAAAATAAAGATATCGTGTTTACCAATAATGGAAACAATAATGGTATGCCATAAATGAAAAATACAGAAGCTTAAGGAAATAATAAACATATTATATATCATATATAAAAATAGTGACATCATAATGGCCACTTTTTAAGGTTTTAAATGAGTATTGATCAATCATCGTTTCGGGAGGCGGAATTTCACCATCCACGGAAACCTTATGTTCTTTAACCATTTGATGTAGTTGTGTGAGAGTGTAGCTAGAATAAATCTTATAAAAACATCCTAGTATATTGAAGATACTGGTTTTGTTACAAAAGAAGTAAATAAAAAGAGTTTAGGGGGGTGGAGAAGAAAAATAATACAAATGAACATGAGAGAAAGAATTACCTTTAAAATTGTAACTCCTTTTGATTTGAGCTTAAAGACTTCCTTTGAAAGGATTCTTCCCAAAGGGAATCCTCTAGGATGAGGAGAGGGATGTGGAGAGAGTAAATGGTCAGGGGTTGGCCGAGCCAAAGGCTTGAGGAGTGTGTGAAATGAGGTAGAGGTGGGGGCCTTTTATAAGAGGAGAGGAGGGGCACTTTTGGAAATCATGAAACTATTATATTATTTTCAAAAGTGTTTCGAATTTCTAAGGTCCCACATTGATATATTTCGAAGATAAGATGATAAGGCTTCTAAATATACCTAACCAATAGGTTTTGGACATGTGTAGGTTTTAGATATTACATTATCTTTCCATTTTATTTAAATCGTTAAATAATGAGCTCATCGCTGCATCATCATGATGTCATAAATAATTTAATTTATTTAAAGTCTAAAAATTATTAAAAAAATACTATGACTTAGGAAATCTTTTTAGATTTTCAATGAATATTTATAGTCAAAATTATTATTAGTATAACCCCTTCTAAAAATTGTTTTAGTGAAACAATTTATGTTAGTGTCATTTTCACCTTTATTTTAAAAAAAAGCATTAAAGTCATTATCTCACACAAGTGGCTCCATGGGGTCCCCTAATTCGACCCATGCGTTTTCTTGGTCGGCCATGACACAACAAATAGGGTTAGGACATGTGTCAAGCTCATCTCATTTTATTAAAGCATTATTTTTACCTTAAACTACACTAATTACCTCTAATCGCGATTAATGAAAAAAAGTTACTATTCACCAAAAAATTATATTCATCCCATTGAACCACATTTTACATACTAATGAAAACCATGTATGTCGGATTTTCAAAATTCAATACACATTAGTGGTAAACTTTCATTTAACTGAAAAATCAGTTTTCTTGATTACCACTTAGTGGTTTCACTATTCATCAAAAATTGGAGTTTTTCAGAAAATTACCAAAAATTCACCCTAAGCTATATTTGATATTCTGAATTCAAAAATGAATTCTATTTTACAAAATGAAAAACATATAAGTCACATTAATTAATTTAATAATTAATTCCCGTTGTCATGACAAATAACGTGTTTTTATGAAACAATAAGTATCGAAAGATTGACACTAGTATAAGTCCAATTTCAAAGTGAAATTGATTCCAATGACCACCATTGGATTAAATGGTAAAAATATATTCAGATTACACATTAAGACCAATTCAAAAGATAATCTAATCATATAAATAAATTAGATTAAAAAGCATTTTTGATATAAAATGCAGAATTTTTCACTATTCATTAAAAAATGAACATTGTCAGAAAAATACAAAAAATTTATCCAATGTAAAATTCAATGTACCAATCATAAAGAATAAGTTTATTTTGACAAACATAGCTTATAAAATTGTCAAAAGATAGATTAAAAATGGTTTTCCATTAAAAGGCAGTAAAACAATCTTTTAAAAATATTAGTGTATTCCATTCTTAAGATTGGATTTATTTTCATTTTAAGCCTCTAAAACACTATCTAATTCATTAATAGACATATATAAAAATATCTATTATTCATTAATTACTTGGGATGTTACATCCTTCCCCTCTTTAGAAAATTGCGTCCTCGCAATTTATTTACTTATCAAATAAATGGGGGTACTTATCCCTCATTGCATTTTCAGATTCCCATGTTGACTCTTCAACCATATGGTTTTTCCATAAAACCTTTACCTGATGAATCACCTTATTCCGCAACACCTGCTCCCTGTGATCAAGAATCTGAACCGGTTGTTCCTCGTAAGATAGGTTCTCTTCCAGCTGAACTACCACTGGACTCAAAACATGAGACGGATCTTGCATATACTTTCTCAACATCGAAACGTGAAAAACATTGTGTGCCTGAGATAAACTCGGAGGTAAAGCCACCCGGTATGCAACTGATCCAACTCTCTCCATAATTTCATATGATCCAATAAACCTTGGACTCAGCTTTCCTTTCTTACCAAATCGCATCACACTTTTCCATGGTGATACTTTGAGAAAAACATGATCACCTACCTCAAAAGAGAGATCCTTCCTCCTGTTGTCTGCATAACACTTCTGCCTACTCTGAGCTATTCTCATGTGCTTCTGAATCAGCTGAACTTTTTGTTCCAACTCTTCTACCAATTCTGGTCCCATCAACTTCCTTTCACCCACTTCATCCCAAAATGCTGGAGTTCGACACCGCTTCCCATATAATGCCTCAAATGGTGCCATCTGTATACTGGAATGAAAACTGTTATTATAAGAAAACTCAACCAAACAAATATGTTGGTCCCAACATCCCTGATAATCCATCAAACAAGCTCGTAGCATATCCTCCAAGGTCTGAATTTTTCGTTCTGACTGCCCATCTGATTGAGGATGAAATGCTATACTAAAATTTAATTTAGTACCCAACGACTTCTGAAGGCTTTTCCAAAAGTTAGAAGTGAACCTGGGATCACGATCAGATACAATGGAGATGATAACTCCATGTAACCTGACTATCTCTTTAAGATACAAACGGGAATGTTGATCTAGAGAGAAAGTATTTCGTATAGAAAGGAAATGAGCCGATTTAGTCAAGCGGTCAACAATAACCCAGATTGCATTATTACCTCGAGATGTCTTCGGTAATACCACAACAAAGTCCATGGATATATTCTCCCATTTCCAATGTGGCACTGGTAAAGGATGAAGCATCCCTTTCGGTAACTTCCGCTCTGCTTTAACCTGCTGACAAGTCAAACACTTCACAGAAAAATCAGCAATATCTCTTTTCATTCCATCCCACCAGAAATACTCTTGCAGATCTCTGTACATCTTAGTACTGCCAGGACGAACTGAAAATGGAGAACTATGAGCTTCACATAACAACTCTCTCTTCAACTGTGAATCACAAGGCACACACAATCTCTTCCCAAATCTCAAAACGCAATCATTATTAATGTTGAATTCAAGCAACTGACCTTTCTGAACCAGCTCTACCCTTTTCTGCAACTCACTGTCTTGCTTCTGTGCTTGCTTGATTCTATCTGATAGAGATGATCTCACTGCTAACTGAATCAAAACAGAAGAACTTCCTGCACCAACAACTTCTATTCCAAAGTTCATCAAATCCTTAACCAAAGGATCATGTTCCAAACACTACATTGCTAATGAAGCATTACTTTTTCGACTCAAAGCATCAACCACTTTATTTGCCTTTCCCGGATGGTAATGAATTGTACAATCATAATCCTTGATTAATTCTAGCCATCTCCTTTGTCTCATGTTCAATTCTTTCTGAGTGAATATATACTTTAAAATTTTTTGATCGGTATATATATCACACTTTACTCCATACAAATGATGCCTCCAAATTTTTAAAGCAAAAACAACAACAGCTAATTCCAAATCATGTGTAGGGTAATTTACCTCTTGAGTTTTCAACTGTCGTGAAGCATAAGCAATTACCTGATCATTCTATATTAGGACGCAACCAAGTCCTTCCAATGAGGCATCACTATATATAACAAACTCACCATTCCTGGAAGGTAGTGCCAAAACTGGAGCATTCACCAATCTTCTTTTCAATTCCTGAAAACAATCATCACATTCTTTTATCCAGATAAACTTAACACCCTTCCGAGTTAGCTTAGTCATTGGACTAGATAACCGTGAAAAATTTCTAACAAACCTTCGATAATAGCCTGCCAAACCAAGGAAGCTACGAATCTCGGTTACATTTGTGGGTCTTGGCCATTCTTCCACAACTTTTGTTTTTGCAGGATCAACAGTTATTCCATCTTTAGAAACAATATGACCAAGGAAAGAAATTTGTTGCAACCAAAACTCACACTTTCTGAATTTTCCATACAGTTTATTTTATTTTAAGGTTTGCAAGATAACCCTTAAATGTATTTCATGCTCCTATTTACTTTTAGAAAAAAACAAAATATCATCAATAAAAACCACCACAAACTTATCCAAGAACTCATGGAAAATTCTATTCATTATATCCATGAATACAGTAGGTACATTGGTTAGCCCAAAAGGAATTACTACAAATTCATAATGGCCATATCTTGTACGGAACGCGGTCTTCGGAATATCTGCCTCCTTTACCTTCAGCTGATGGTACCCCGATCTCATGTCAATCTTTGAAAGAAACTAAGCTCCCTGGAGCTGATACAACTTCATTTGATGACCCGACATCTGCTGAAGTAGTTGCAATGGATTTCACCACCCCTTTCTACTTGTAGGATAACTGTTTCCTATCACTCAAGCTCTTTGTCGGACACTCATTTGCATAGTGACCCATCTCATTTCACTTAAAACATTTCACTAACTGTAAATCAAATTTGATCTTACCTTCACCTTTATCCTTTTCAGTGCAATCACGAGCCTTATGTCCCATCTTAACACATCGGTAGCACTTTCTAGAATTTAGAAGACATTCCCCAGCATGACTTTTTCCACATTTATCACAAACTGGAAACTTAGTTTTCTTACCATCATACTTTTTTGAAGAATTCGTACCTTTCTCCTGCCACCTCGGTCTCTTCTTCTGCTGGTTGTTATAGAACACTTGGTCATCAGCAAACTCCATTTCCACCTTCTCAGCACATCGAACAAGATTTTCATAACTTTTAAACTCACCAGAAGCTAATTCCCTTCGATATTTTTACTTTAATCCTGAGTAAAAACAATTGATTTTACTATCAAGGACTTGGATAAATTTTGGAGCATACCTTGCCAATCGAGTGAACCTTTCTTCATAGGCAGCCACTGAGTCTTCCTCTTGCTTCAATTCCAAGAATTGCTTTTCCATCCTAAGTCGAACAGCCTTAGGAAAATACTTCTCAAGAAACATACCTTTGAATTCATCCAAGTTAAGAGCATCAATCTCATCCGCATACCGGATATTTTTAACCATCGAACACCACTGATCTGCTTCACCCTCCAAACGGTAAATAGCAAGACTAACATTTTTATTGTCTGAAAACCCCATGACATCGAAAATCTTCTCCAGTGCTTCAATCCACCATTCATCTAGCACAGAGTCAGATGATCCTCTGAATGATGGGGGATGTTGCCTCATGAAATGTTCCACCACTGACATGTTCCACTGCGGTTGATCTGGATGATCTCGTGCATGGATACCACCACCATTTATAGCCTGAGTCAACTGATCCATCACTGCAAAAAACTGTTCAGTTCCAATTCCGACCATTTCTGGATGCTGACTCGGAATGTTATTTCCTTTTGTATGCCTTCCTAGCACTGCTTCCATGTTCCCTATGCGGAAAACCATTCTGAACAAACATGTCTTAGATGAAGCAACATGGTAATCTTCAAATGCTATATCATTTCAAAAATATTTTTGGATAATCATTTAATATAATTCTAACTCCTAAAAGTTATCTAAACCGACCTCTGATACCAACTATAAGGCCCCCGCCTTAAACCTTACTTAATCTTGAGTTATTTCAAGATTAAACATTGAGGATCTTTTCGGGTTTAAAGTTTTAGAGAATTAGATCATAAAACTTGCATTACATCCCACATATAAACAAAGTGGTTACATAAAGATAGTATTATTCATTCCCATCAATGGAAACATATTTATTATAAAACATGGATTCTTTCTTGACACTTCCTTGACACTATCATCATATCATGTCCCTTTCCCTTGTCCTGTGAAAAACATTTCAAAAAAAACATGGGATGAGCATAAAAAGCTTAGTAAGGGATATAAAAAACATGGAAAGGAAACATGGGTACATATATACATAAGAATGAAATCATACTTTACCCATAAAACATAAGCACTTTAACATACCTCATCAAATCATGAGTAAATCATAGAAATCATAAGACATAAAGGTAACTTGAGGCATTCATAACATTCTTACATAGGGAGTAACCCTCTTGGTTACGTTTGGAATACCCATCATAGTATATTCCCTAAAATCTCTTCAGAGAAACCTTAACGTTTCACTCCATCGCGTTACCCAATGCATTGGAGAGCTATATCGGGCTCACCTGCCCTTAGTCTATCAAGAAACAACCCATCTTCATAATAATGCCCAAGAACCTCAACATAATCGTATCACATAAAACATGTATAAAGGAAACATAACATTTCCACCTTTCAATCAAAAGATATCAATACAACACATTGATATAAAAACATTATGAAAACCATTTTTAATACCAAAATAAAAGAAAAGTAAAACTTGGTATTTATTTTTCTTTTAAAAAAAAGTATGGCTTGTAGAGGAAGCTGAAACTCAAATAATGGTCACGGCGGCGGAGAAGTCGTTGTCGCCGCATACGTACGAGAAAACATTCCCTTTTGTCGTTTAGTAAACGCTTCGTATAAAAAATATTCCTTTTGAATACCATAAAATTCAAAGGGGTTTATACATCGTATAAAAGAAGGTTGTGTATAAAACAAAATATGCCTCAATGAAAGGAGATTGAGACGCAGTCCCATACCTCGTATTCGAATTGACCTGACCGTTCTTTAATCTCCTGAATAATAAACTTGAGTTAATCTCTACATGCTTAAGAACCTTTTTCAAGTTCATTATTCCTTTTATACCATGTTATGAACATCATGTAATCATTTAAGTTAATAATGTTCATTTTGTCGGTATTTGGTTCTTAAGTCAAAAATAGACCTCTTACACTTACATGTTGTTAATTTGGTCAAAGGTTCGTTATATCCAGAATGATATTAATGATTTGGATAACATATATATCATATATATTCATCATATACATGTATTTATGATATTACATCACATTCAGAGGTAAGAAATGAAATGCACCTTTCATGGAGACGGTAAGCCGTACGTACGCATGAACGCTACTTCCTTTTCTATTTTGTTTTTCTGGAATGGAATCATAATGATATAAGAGTATATTATAATTCCAGTATAAAAACATATATAATATAATTAACTTTATCCTTTACACATCCCACATATGGTATTAACGAATCAAATCACTTTCAGGGGGCGGTAGTCCGCACTTTCTAAAATGAAGATACCTTGTTTACCCATAATGGAAACAATAATGGTATTCCATAAATGAAAAATACAGAAGATTAAAGAAAGAATAAACATATTATATATCATATATAAAAATAGTGACATCATAATGGCCACCTTTGAAGGTGTATAATGAGTATTGAACAATCATTATTTCGGGCGTCAGAATTTCGCCATCCATGGAAACCGTATGTTATTTAACCATTTGATGTAGTTGTGTGAGAGTGTAGCTCGAATAAATCTTATAGAAACATCCTAGTATATTTAAGATACTGGTGTTTTTACAAAAGAAGTAAATAAAAAGAGTTTAGGGGGGTGGAGAAGCAAAATAAAACAAATGAACATGAGAGAAAGAATTACCTTTAAAAGTGTAACTCCTTTTGATTTGAGCCTAAAGGCTTCCTTTGAAAGGATTCTTCCAAAAGGTAATCCTTTAGGATTAGGAGAGGGATGTGGAGAGAGTAAATGGGAAGGGGTTGGCCGAGCCAAAGGCTTGAGGAGTGTGTGAAATGAGGTAGAGGTGGGGGCCTTTTATAAGAGGAGAGGAGGGGCACTTTTAGAAATCAAGAAACTATTATTTTATTTTCAAAAGTGTTTCGAATTTCTAAGGTCCCACATTGATTTATTTCGAATATAAGATGATAAGGATTATAAATCTACCCAACCAATAGGTTTTGGACATGTGTATGTTTTAGATATTACGTTATCTTTCCATTTTATTTAAATCGTTAAATAATGAGGGCATCGCTGCATCATCATGTTGTCATAAATAATTTAATTTATTCAAAGTCTTAAAATTATAAAAAAATACTATGATGTAGGAAATCTTTTTAGATTTCCAATTAATATTTATAGTGAAAATTATAATTAGTATAACCCATTATAAAAATTGTTTTAGTAAAACAATTTATGTTAGTGTCATTTTCACCTTTATTTAAAAAAAAAAGCATTAAAGTCATTATCTCACCCATGTGGCTCCATGGGGTCCCCTAAATCGACCCATGGGTTTTCTTGGTTGTCCATGACACAACCAATAGGGTTAGGACATGTGTCAATCTCATCTCATTTTATTAAAGCATTATTTTTACCTTAAACTACACTAATTACCTCTAATCGTGATTAATGAAAAACAGTTACTATTCACCAAAAAATTATTTTCATCCCATTGAACCACATTTTTCATACTAATTAAAACCATATATGTCGGATTTTCAATATTCAATACACATTAGTGGTAAAATTTCATTTAACTGAAAAATCAGTTTGCTTGATTACCACTTAGTGGTTTGACTATTCATCAAAAATTGGAGTTTTTCAGAAAATTACCAAAAATTCACTCTAAGATATATTTGATATTCCGAATTCAAAATTGAAGTCTATATTACAAAATGCAAAACATATAAGTCACATTAATTAATTTAATAATTAATTCCCACTGTCATGACAAATAGCGTGTTTTTATGAAACAATAACTATCAAAAGATTGACACTAGTTTAAGTCCAATTTCAAAGTGAAATTGATTCCAAATACCACCATTGGATTAAATGGTAAAAATATATTCAGATTACATATTAAGACCAATTCAAATGATAATCTAATCATATAAATAAATTAGATTAAAAAGCAGTTTTGTTGTAAAATGCAGTATTTTTCACTAT
This sequence comes from Viscum album, assembly GCA_963277665.1. Taxonomy (NCBI): domain Eukaryota; kingdom Viridiplantae; phylum Streptophyta; class Magnoliopsida; order Santalales; family Viscaceae; genus Viscum; species Viscum album. The sequence goes on from OY728151.1 coordinate 600,024,548, forward strand.
TCATTTAAAAATAAACATTGTCAGAAAAATACCAAAAATATATCCAATGTAAAATTCAATGTCCCAATCATAATGAATAAGTTTATTTTGAAAAAAATATCTTATAAAATTATCAAAAGATAGATTCAAAAATGGTTTTCCATCAAAATGCAGTAAAATAATCTTTTAAAAATATTAGTGTATTCCATGCTTAAGATGGATTTATTTTCATTTTAATCCTCTAAAACACTATCTAATTCATTAATAGACACATATAAAAATATATATTATTCATTACTTACTTGGGATGTTACAATATGTCAATGAAAAATTTCATGGATGAATAATAACTTAATCTAATATGAGTAAAAAGCTTAATTATTGTATGTTATGTATGAGTAACATGAAATCCAATTACTATCAAGACCATTGAAAATACAGTTTAAAACTAAGGGTAGAAACCCATTTACACAACTATTTTTCCCCGGATAACCTGTCTATGTATCATGGATCTATATAAAGTCTGGGATCTACCCATCATTGACAGTCGAAAAATATCCTCATATTGGATAATAGAAATAACTAATATGCCTTATCAATTAAAATAATTGAATCAGAAATACAGATTTACCGAATATTCCTCATTTAAACACCATATGTAAAATGGTATACAGTTTATGAAATAGTAATATCCCTTTATATGGTATGGATAATTTGGAAAACTTACATGTTCAATGATCATATAAAATTGGATATTTCAAGGGGACTAAAAAAATTAAAGAAGTGGATGTGAATAATATAATGGAAAAAATCAATCATAAACTATCCAAAGGAATCACAAGGATGGTAGTAATACAAAAAAATTCATATAGAGTAAAAATAGAGGGTTTTTATCGTTGAAGAAATAAAATAATAACATTTAAAAATATTCCCAAGGAAAACTTCAATTTTTTTGTAAACCATTTTGAAATTTTTTTTCTTTTAAAATCCATTTAGAAAAAATTTTATTTAAAAATAAAGCTTTTGTACTTTAATTAGAAGATTCAAAGCTAATATGGTGGATAAATATGTACTTTTCTTATGAGGTAGAAAGAATATTCTTTTTTATGGAAAAATGTTAGAAAATTCCCTATGCGAAAAGTGATAAAAAAGTTCCTTTAAAAACATTTGTAAAATAAAAAATGGGTAATAATGTATTTAAAATATAAATTTAAAACATTTTTAAATGATTATTTAATAAAACATTCTTTTTAGAAGAAAACTAGTTCTAGAAATAAAAAAGATAAATTAAGTCAGGTTTTAAGAAAAACATTTTCTAGAACATTTTGAGTTCTAATGAATTGTAGATTCGTATTAGTATTAAAAATGGTACTGAATAAACAAATTATAATTAAAGGGTTTATTGAACAACGGTTATATAATATCCTCAAATGGAAATTCAATTAAAAGTTCATTAAAGATATTGCTGAGGAAAAAAATATTTAATTATTCCGTCAACATTATTATATTTATTTATGAAAAAGGAAAAGTACACCGTATGAACTTTATTAGGGGGGAATGTAATAATGTAGGACAAGAGAATCCCCTCTTAAAAGATTCACCCCATTAAGGGGAAAATAGTTTAGACAGGATAAAACATTAATATCAGTAGAGTTGGACGCCAAAGTGGTAAGAAAGTCCACTACCATATTTCCTTACCTTTAGGTCTTAAGAACACTCATATATTCATTGACAATACTCCTACGACTTCTGACAGTGTTAATATTAGATCAGAGAGGATTTCCATTATTTTCAGAGACTCGTGGAGGGTGAGGGAATCCATTTACACTACAGCCAGAGTGTAGTACTTCTGTTGGGAAATCCAAATATTGGTGAGTATATTCATACCCTAAGCTTGGAGAGAGTGTCACTGACCAAAAAAGAACTGAACTCCATGACAATATAACCTTGGTTGTCATAAACTACACCCCCTCAACTAAACAGGGCTAAAATGTTGGAACCATTCATATTGAGTTTGATACGCATGGTATGAGGTTTCTAGAAAATCCATTTCCCCTGAAGGCTATTGATAATGGGAAGTGAGATAGTGGAGTATATAGGCTTGAGAGTGGGATCATACTTGAAATACTTCAGGAGTGTAAGAATGACTATCTAAAGGTTTTTGGTGTGGGTAACTATATCCACAGCCTAGTTCATTCCCTCCTCAATATGGGAAGAGTTACGAGCCTTCCAAATGCACTAAAAACATTCAATCAGAACAACTGACCTCGCATTCTTTTCTAAGTATGAACCTCCCATTACATAGAGGAAAAGCTCGACAACGTTAAGTCCCATGTGATCCATAGAGTAAATGTTAGTAAAATGACGAAAGCATCACCAAATTTCATGGTCCAATTACTGTGAAATAAGTGGTGGTAAACCATCTCTGTCTTACTCTTCTTACATCATGAGAATCGAGAAACCAATAGAATATCCATCCACTAGACATTATAATATGTATAAAATTCCTTGTTCTTTATCCTCTACAATATAAAATTACATTTTATGGTAAATCCCTTCTCTGCATAAAAGATATATGTTTTGAACATGACATTTATACCACATATATAAAAAGTGACAGTAGAATCCCTTAACATATGTTTCCTTTTGAGTGAAAGTCTATTAACTACATGTATAATAAAGTTATGTTAATATTATAATTTCATTAGAACCATTATCATTTTTATAATAATATTTTTTTCACATATCACTATGTTGTATAAAAATACATAAATAATTTTTTTTACATTGGTTGTTTTGACCAAATTTATTTTAAGAGTGAAAAAACATTGGTAGGTAACCAATGTTCAAAGGGGTCAATATGTAACTTATAAATAATAATAATCATGAAATAAATATCATATTTATAGATCAACAATAATTTTTATATCAATCACTAAATATGGTTATGAAAAATGAACCAACGTTACAATCATTTAGATGGCAGGTCATACATACCCAAGAGTAACGTTCTCATTTTCAATGATCGTTATGGAAAGAAGGTAAGTAGAATTATAAAATTCTATAATGATAATAATTTCATTAATACCATATTAGTTAGTTATATATAATTATATATAAAATCATCATGATGTAAAAGGAACCACATCATGTTGAGGAGGCGGTAGTCCACACATCCACGACCAACATTGTAATTTTTAATGTGTGAAAGGATAATAATGAAAATGTTATGTATATATATATATTTATAAAAAGGTAATTATTTCATGAATATCATATATATTTTTGTATGTCTCATATTTTCAACTATAACCATCCTTTATACGTTCCGAAGATCATGTGGAAGAATAACATTGCTTTGAGGGGAAGTAGTCCACACAACCTCAAACGATGTTATCATACTAACACAAAATAGAATGTATAAGTGTATGTTTTGTAAAATAATTAAAGGAACATAAATAAATAATAAATATCTTATTTAATATATATAAATATGATTTCCGTAATATTATCCAACCATGAATGCTGGAAATGTAAAAATTAAAAATCATCATTTCGTGAGATAGTAGTTCGCCAAACACAGAAACAATATGTTCGTTACGCTATACACGGATTTATGTGTATGTATACATAAAACCCAATATGTAACATTATCCTAGTATATTGAAGATTAGTTTTTTATTATATAAGTTTGGAAATAATTTTATTTTACATGGTGGAAAGTGGAAATGAAACTAGAAAACTTGAGATAAGATGTTACCTCTAAATCAGGTAACTTATTTTGTTTGGAAACAAATGCTTCCTGGGATTACTTTTTTCCTGAAGGGAGGATTCTAGGTCAAGGAGAGGGATTTTTGGTGACTATTCAGTAATATATTTGATGAAACAAATATTTTTTGGTGGTTTCGAGAAGTGGGATATGTGGTGTCCTTTTATAGGGAAGGAAAAGGGATCCCTTGGTATTTTTTGAAACAAGTGAGCTGAACACATGTTATAACCTAACAAAATGCACATGAAACCAAAAAAGCACAACAATAGAATGTTAATGGTATAATTATGGAAACATTATGGGGTTTGTAATAGTCTTTATGTCATTTTGGTAGTACATTTTTAAGATTAATTGCACCATAATCACTGTAATTAATTTTAATCAGTTTCACTAATCATTTTGGTTAAAAATTATGTTGATATTATTGGACTAAAAATTATATCTTGATTTCAATGGTGTATATCAGTTTTTTTAAATTAAAACCATAGAAGAATGAAAATTATGATTAATTCTAATATGACAGACAGACACATTAACTGGTTTTAGTAGAAAAATGATCAAAATATTATTGAGTTTTTATATTGAATTTCAAATTGAAATTTATTATAATAAACTAAATTGTATTAATAGATGTATTATTTATATAATTTTACATTATGGAAAATTAATATATAATTTAACATTAATAATTATTTAAAGTAAAAGAATGTTTTTAGATGAAATGCGGTATTTTTCACCATTCATCAGAAATGATGTTTTTGAAAAAAAACAAAAAATCACCATAAGATAATTTTGAATTTGTAATTATATAATGAAGTTTATTTTATAAAAATTTATTTTTAATAGTATCAAAATGACCATTTAAACTGGGTTTTATTTTAAAAGGCTGTAAAATTTCTTTTTAAAAAATAATGGTTTTTATGTGTAAAATATAGATTGTTGTTATATTATACATATCAAACGTAATGGATTAATATCAAAAATATTTTATTGAATATATAACATATATGTTTCATTAATATCATTCAATAATCTTAATTAGTTATTTCGATTTAGGTAAATCTCTTTTAGAAGAAAATAAATAAAAATATTTCTTCTTATATCAAATTGGTTATTAGTTTCATTCCTCAATAATTGTTTATCAATGAAATAATTTTATATTGTTTTAAAACATAATTTTTTAGCTAGTTATTACTATTCATAAAAAAAATTAATGGATATATTGTATCATATTATATTAAATAATAATATTTTAATGTTAAATTATTATTTATTGAAACTCTATCTTGCATGTAACTCAAGATGTAAATGATGGTGTCTCTGGCGTGTAACAATAACTATCGAAGAAGGTCACCCTTTCATGTAGCACAAGATATCTCATTGATTCATTACATTTATGAAATATTATGTTTAAAATTTATTTAAAATATTAAATATATAGTAGTGTCTCTGGATATTATATTCCCTTACGTGATTGGTGTTGTGTTTCTTATACTCTATTGAATAAAAAGTAATACATTAGAATTTCGGGGCGTTATATTCTCCCCACCATATTTAAACTGTGTCCATTTAATTTAAAATTGATCAGGGTGATTGATTGTTTGATACATCCTCTGTTTTAAATTCCACATTGTGAGAATGGTTCATTAGTCTTTCTTTATAAAAGATAGAATGGAATGTACATAGGTCACATGGAATTCCATGTATCTTGGTATCTAAGTAGCAGAACATCAGTGAAAAGTAAAGATACATATGTAGACGAAAAATTTAAATAATTTTAGGTATTTAATGAGGGTATCAATCACAAACAATAGAATGATCGATAAAAATATAAGGGCCTTAAAGTATTAAATCCTTAATGATTTAAGAGACCATTGGTTCAACAGAATGTAAAGTATTAGGATTAAATGTTATTTCTATTTCATTTTCCTATTATAGTGATTTTTTACATACCATAAAATTAAGGAAATACTCTTAATTAGTATGTTTTAATTTCATATGAATAATAATAAAATTTTGTTATTATTAAATAAAATTATAATTCATTCATTTAATCCTTGAAATTAATTACCAATATTGAATTTTAGTAGTCTTTAACCACTAATATAAATATTTAGAGGATACTAAGGCCAGTAAAAGAGTGTCAAGTCTAAATATTTTTCTCCTAAAATCTTCCAAAAACTGATGTGGTTAATAGATTAATCTCAAATCCTCAAAAGTGATATTACTTGTTCATTATTTAAATTAGATTGTTAAATTTCTAAACTAAAAACAATTAAAAAATTAATAAGGAAATTTTGTAGGTCAGTGGTTGTTGTGAAAACATTATAATTATATGGTCATGGGGTCAAAGGATTTTTTATAATTTATTGGATTTCCCATCTTATAGGTGGCCCATTTCTAAAAAAAAATTAATAATATTTCAAAAATAAATTTGAGGGAAATCATTGAAATAGGTCTAGTCAATAATTATACTTTTAACTATGGTTTTCAACAAAACTTTAATACATAAATAATTAAACCATTTTATCTAGACATAGATTCTTCATTGGTCTAGGGTTTGTCCATAATATAATTTATAGGATTTGTAAACCATGACACTTTATCATAAATATAAAACACCTTTGGATGATTTTAGGTTATTCATTATAAAAAACCATCAAATTAGTTTATAACGAAAATGTAAGTTATCCTAATAATCCCCGCTCGAGTGTCAAACCAGGGGCGTAGTGAGGCCCATTTTCATGTTCCATGTTACCCCAAGTCATTCTTAGAACACCTTATGGGATTTATTACTCTAGGTACATCTATTCCAGAACAACATCCAGTTGTATTATATAGATAGTAATGTAAATCTAGAAAACCCAAATAATCTCTATCTTACCAAAATTCTAGGATGTTCTTCTATACTTATCAACAAATTCTACGTTTGGGATAAGTTTTGTAACCTATATTTTCCTAAATCTAGTTACTAATTTTGCTATTAAATATCCATTGATACCAACTATATCAACCTATCTTCAGAAGCCCTGAGCTAGTGTATGTTATCAATAACATTTGAATGATTACATTGAATCAAGCCCTAAAGGACCAATTATTTTAGTAGTATTTGTAAACAAGATACATAAATGATTCTTTTATTACAAATGACTACACTAATTATGACATAATTCTTTTCTTATTTCTAAATAAATAGATTCGAGGATAACTCTAATCTATCAAGTAAATATCTATTTATCTCTCATATAAATACACTTGGATTCATAGGGAAAAACATAATAAGTATGAGCACAAATGTTCATTAAGGTAATATTATAGAGGAAGAAATAATGAATCAACAATATATGTAAAATGGGAAGGTAAATAACAAAACACAGATGACATGAAATCAATAAACTAAATGGTAGTACATAAACAATATAGAACGATAATAATTGGAAATAAATTCCATTCAAATAAATAGATATGTAAAAAAGCACTATGGAAATGTACTAAACTAAAACACAATAAATTTAATCAATACACTAAATTGTACTATATCTATAGATATGTCGAAAAAAAATCTCTTGGATGAAAAATAATTGAAACTAATATGAGAGAAATTCTAAATTATTGGACATCATGTATGAGGCTAGTAGAAACTTATTACCATTAATACCATTCACATAATGGGTTAAAACTAATGGTAAAACCCCATTTTACAACTATTTTTCTCATGAGAACCTGTCGATCCATCAATGAGCTATATAATGTTCATTCTCCTCCTGTCATTTCTAGTTTAAAACATTCATTGTATTAAATAATCAAAATAACTAATATTCATTATAAATTAACCGCATTCAATGATAAATTTAGATTTATCAATAAATTACCCATTTAAAAACCATATATAAAATATTATAAGGTTTAGGTAATATTAATATCCATGATAAATGGTATGTAAAATGAAGTAAAATTCAATGTTCAATGATCATGTGAAATTGGCTATTTCAAGGGGAATAAAAAATAAATCATGGTAGTTAATTTGAATACTAACCTTGTCTAAATCAATGAAAAACCATCTAGAGTATGAATAAGGATATTATAAATACAAAAAAAATCTATGTTTACTAAAAATAGTGGTTTTTATTATTTTATATATAAAAGAATAAATTTTAATAATATACATCATGAAAATATACTTTTCTTTTGAAAAACCGTTGAAAAATATTTTTCATTGAAAATAAATTTTCAAAACATTTTTGTTAAAAATAAACCATTTAAAAATGAAAAGGAAAAATCATTGAAATGATGGTGGATAAATCTGTGTAAGTCATAAGAGGTAAAAAATATTCCTTTTCTACGTAAAATGTTAGAAAATGCCTCATTCAGAAAGAGAAAAAAAGATTATTCTAAAAAAATTGGTAAAGGAAAAAGGGGTAAAAATGTATTTAATCAATAATTTTAAAAACCTTCATTAAAAACATTTTAATAAAACATGGTATTTTGAATAATATAGGATCTCTGAATAATGAGATAAATAAAGTTGGGTTTTCTGAAAAAAAAATTCTAAAACATTTTGAGTATCAATGAATTTAATATTGGTACTAATATTTTAAATATTCATGAATAACCAGAGGATAATTAATGTATTTATTGAAAAGTGGATATATATTTTCCTCAAATGGAAATTCCAGGGAAATATCCTTAACGATATATTTAAGAAAAATAATCTTTAAACATTCCAAAGTATGCCATTCCAACTTGTATCATTTTAAATCATAAACATAATGAAGGAATAATATAAAATAAAATACTAAAATACCATTAAGTTAAGAAGATGAATGACAAAATATTACAATAGGGGTATTATTTTCACTACAAAAAAATATAAGTGGTGAACATGAGATTTATCCCATAGATGTAAAAAGTGGAAGGATAATCCCTTACTTTTTGTTTCATTTTAAATGAATTCCCATTAACATCCTGTATAATAAAATTATGTTAATTTTTCACATTCTTGATAACCTTTTTCATGTGTATAGTTGTTTTATTTGACTTATTACTATGTTTTATACAACTACATTTTATAATTATCTTTACATCATGTGTTTTGAACAAATTCAGTTTATGTGTCAAAAACAACACTGGTTGGTAAAGTATTGTAAAAGGGGTCAATATATTGCATCTATAAAATAATAATCATTATATAATTATTATACATATACATCAATTATGATTTTAAAATAAATCTTTAAATATTTTATTGATAAATTAACCAATGTTACAATCATAGTGATTGTATGCCATATGTAGCATGAATAACATTATCATTTTTCAATGATCATTATGGAAAGAATGTAAGTATATGTATATCTTTCAAGAATTATCATAATGTCATTGATTACATATTATTTAATCATATATACTTATATGTAAAATTATCATGATGTAACAAAAATCACATTGTGTCGAGGAGGCGGTAGTCCACACATCCACAACTAACATTATAACTATTTAGTTAGTAAAAAGGATAATAATAAAAATGATATGTATATATATATATTTCCATAAAGTTAAATATATAATGAATATCATATATATATATATATATTATTTCTAATATGTTAAATTTTAATCATCTTTTATACATTTTATGGATCGTATGAACAAATATCATCGCTTTGAGGGGGTGGTAGTACAAACATCCTCAAACGATGTTATCGTATTAACGAAAAATGGACAGTATGACAATATGTGATGTAAAAGAATAAAATAATATTAAATACATAATAAATATAATATATAATATATATATAAATACTGTTTCAATCATAATGGAATACCACGAATGTTGGAAATAGAAAAACGAACAAACATCGTTCAGGGAGGCAGCAGTTCGCCATACACAGAAACAAAATTCTTATTACCCATTAGATGGATATGAGTGTATGTGTAGGTAAAACACTTTAAATAAAACATCCTATTATATTTATCATTCTTTATTGTTTATATAAGAATGTATATAAACATTTTTAGAGGGAGGAGAATGGAAATGAAACTATATAACATGAGAGAATACCTTACCTTTTAATCAGGTAACATCATTTAGTTTGAAGCAAAATATTCCTTTGATTTCATTCTGCCCAATGGAAGGAATCTAGTTCTAGGGGATGGATTTTGGGAGACTATTTGGGTAGATCTTGTCCAAACCTGTGAGTTTTTAGAGGCATGAAGAAGTGGGAGATTTTGTGGCCTTTTCTAGGGATCGAAAAGGGCTCCCATGGATTTTTTGTAATCATGTCAGGTTTACACACATTTGTACCTAAAAAAATTCATAAAAAAACCAAAAAACACAATAATTGAAGGTACATGGAAAATTTATGTATATAAAATTTATTTTACACATGTGTCTAGGTCATTTTGGCTTTTAAATTTATGGTTTGGTCTATTTTTATGTTTCATTACACCTTAATCACTGAAATTATTTTTATTCACATTCACATATCATTTAAAAAAAAAATCAAGTATATTTTATAAGAATAAAAATATCATTCTGATTACAATGTTTTATGTCAATTTTTTGAGATTTAAATCATATAAGTGGCTAAATTAAGAATAATTATAATCTTACAGAAATACTATTTAACAAATTTTAGTACAAAAATGTTCCAAAGATTGATGAGTTTTTATATTCAATTTCAATTTAAAATTGATCTTAATAAACTAAATTGTATTAATATATGTATTATTTATATATTTATACATTATAAAAAAAAATAAGAAATTAATTTATCATTAAAATTTATTTAAAAGGAAAGGTAGTTTGTAGCTAAAATGTTGTATTTTTTCCTATTCATCAAAAAATGAACTTTCTCAAGAAAATAAAAAAAATCACTATAGGATAATTTTGAAATTATAAATTTAATAAATAATCCTATTTTTCTAAATTAAATTTATATGTTTCAAAAATAATATTCAAAATTGGTTCACCATTAAAATGTGGTAAAACTGCCTTTATAAAAATATATATTTTTATGTGTGAAATAGGGTTTGTTCTTATCTTATGTTTATCCGACCTAATGGATAAATATAAAAAAAATTGATTGAATATATAACATGTATGTTTCATTACAATAATTTACTAATTGCAATTAGTTGTGTTTATTAAGGTAAAACTCTTTTGGAAGCATAAAAATAATAATATTTCTTTTTATATCCATTTGGTTCTTACTTTAATTTCTCATTAATTATTAACCAATGAATTAATTTTTTATTTTTGTAAAATATAATTAAAATAAGTTAGTTATTTATATTCATAAAAAATAATTTAATTCTAGTTTATATTGTATTATATTAAATAATAATATTTTAGCAATACATTGTTCTTTGGTGAAACTCGTTCTTATGTGTAACATAATAAATCACGTAAGGTCAATCTTATGTGTAACAAAAGCTATTTAAAAAAGGTTTCTCATTCTTGTAACACAATCTATCTTAGTTTTGTGTTCATTACAATCAATATCATGTGTTGAGTTTATTTAAAATAGTAAATACACAATGGATTCTCGGGATATTATATACCCTTATGCGTTTGGTGTTTCATGTCATAGATTCTATTGTATGAAATATTGTAATTTTGAATTTTGGGGTTTTATAGTTAATAATATCACTAAGTAAGAAGTTTATTTAAGATTTACTTAACGATTATTTTAGTGTTAATATATGAAATTATAAAAATTTCTTGGATAAATTGAGATCTACATTATAGAATTAATTTTTTTAATATATAAGAAATTGAATTAAAAACATTATTTTTTAGGAATATGTGTGGAAAATTGTTTTACAATGGGATGATGAATGAAAAAGAAACATTATTAAGGATCAATATTTATGTTTTATAGAGGTAGTTTTCTATGTGAATATATTATGTTCTAAATCTTATGTTTTAGAGTATATATTAGATGTTTCGTCTTAATAATGATAAATTGGAGTGTAAAAGGATGGATATTGATAATTTTTTTGTGTTATTGATAAATCTAATATATTTTAGTTTTGAATACCATATGTAGTATAGAATAATTAAATTTCTATAATTATTTTCAATAATAATGGTTTTCTACATTATAATGTAAAACTATAAGATTAATACAAAACACTACCTAAATATAATATTTCATATCTGGAAGAGGAATTGATTGAATAATTGTAATTAAAAAGAGAATAAACAATATGTGATTATCATTCATATTTTATGAAACATTCTCGAAGGTATATTCATGTATCAAATTATAGAAGATACCTACAGGTCTATAAACTGATACAATTATCAATACAGTGTGTAGATGATAAGATGTTGGAGCTCACTATTTAAAAAACTGTGATGTACCTAATATTATTGTATCTCTATAGAGTGTAGTGAGATTATGAGTGGAAGTGGTAGTGGTCCCTTTTTAGGAATGACACTGCATAATAAATTTATCCCCAAGAATAGTGACTTGTAGTAAATTTGGCACACAAGCACAATGCTCAGTGTATGCTCCCTGGATACTTCTAATAGTGACGGTCCAAGTAAATACATGATGTAAATTGAATTTATATTTCTGAAATGTTGTGATTTTTTGGGATACGTAATTATAATTTTAATACATTTCTCTATAATAAGGGAATATGATCTATAAATAAACTGGTGATACATATAAATTTAAAAGTAATTTTTCTATCTTTGTGATACCCCCACCTCAAAGAGTATACTAAAAACAAAAAATTTATATCAGATCATAGATATTATAATGTGTATTCATCCATACATATTCTATTTGTAATGATTATTCAAGATATTGAATTGCTTTTAAATTCCCTAGAATCATGAAGAAATAATTTTTAAAATTGGAAGACAATTTTCATATCTTATTTGGAAGTATATTTTGGAATATCATGATATATTTTAGTGATTCGATATATTTTTATGTATAAATGGTAGTATATTACATTATTATAATGGATAACCATATTTAAATAAAGTTACTGACAACAAACTCATAATTTTTCTAATTGAAGTTATATTTTAGACGATATCTCTTTATAGTACATCAAAAAAATGTGTTGTTAAAATTAGTGAAATTTAAATGTTGAAGAATATTTGAGGAAATAAGAAAACTATATTTCATCTACCAATGTAGATTTTTATGTAAATAATTATTTGAATATGTATTTTATTGTTGAAGAATTTTATATGTATAGATAAATTTAGAATAAGTACATGGAGTAGGAAACCATGAAGTTGGGTATTCCCAAAGAAGATTTTAAAGAATGTTAATTGTGTATATTTGAAAATAAAAAACCCATAAATTTTTTATTTTAATCTTATGATTCATGCCTCAGGTAAATTGATTATATATAAGATATTATTATATAATATGCATCAACATCATGTATTAAATCTAGATAATTTTTCTATAAAAAAGAAAATTAGATATATGATTTGAGGAGTAAATTTAAATTCATAAACGAGAAAAAAGAAATTAATTATATTATATAGAAGACATTGAGTAATCCAATATAAATCTGTTATTTGAATAAGTTTCTTATGAATATTTTATAAAATAATTAATAAGATAATTTAAGAACATGTTAATGAGTTGAAATAGAATAGGGGGATGGAAAACCTTTATGAAAGTATATTGATAGAAAACAATATAATTTTTGAAATTATTGAAGAAATTTATGAAGATTTTTTTTGAAAAAAATCATATAATAGCAAGGTGAACTAAAATCTAAAATCATTATAGATGGAAAAGGTTTATATTATATAAAAAAATTAAAAGTAAAAAAAATAATGATAAATATGTTTACTAATATATAATATTAAGATACACGATGAATGTGTGTAAAAATAATTTGAATATTAAAAATTAGGGAATTCTTATAGTAAGATCATTGAAATTGAAGTATAATGAATTATATCAATATTCCACTAGAAGATTAAGTAATTTTTTTTTACCAAGATCACATGTCCAGATACTATAGAAATAATTTTAATTAAGTTGACATTATACACTCCATTGACATAATGGATTCATGAAAACAATTAACAGAAGTTATTCTAGATAAAAAAATTAAGAAATTTGACAGTTTTGATGTGAAATAGAAATAAGAAATGACCTAATTTCTTTAATGACTTTCTCACCATAGAAAAAATTGGAATAAAATAACTATTTGGTAAATATAAAATTAATAAATAATTATCACAATATAATATATTTTCAATTCTATAATATAATTCATACTACATGGTGTTGTAATATGATAAAAATAGTATAAAGGATAGATGAGGTATATTTTATAAGAGTTGTATATAAAAACTCAATAAATTATGTAGTACCAAATTAATCATGAATGTAAAATAATAGAATATAGATTAAATGTATGAATAAATAATTTCATACGTTTTCCATGGTGAAAAATCATAGTTTATTCAAATGTATTTACAAACATAATACTTCAAATTATGAATTGCAACTAAGTGGAGTATCAGATGAATAGAAAAAAAGTCCTAAAATGAATACATTAAAGATTACTTGATGAAATATATATACACTAGATATATTTTGTTCAAAAATAATATTAACATCAAAATATTTCAGAATAATAATTCAAGATAGTGATTTCTATTTTTAAATGGTTAGTCAGATATATTTTTGTATAATGTGTTGATGCATAAAGTTGTCCAATCATGCACATGTACAACACAAAAAATTTTGACGTTGGAGGAAACTCATTTACATATACTGTATATATATTTCGAATTGATAATAAAATTTTTGGGAAACCTGATCCATGGGGTGTGAGTATAAAAAATGGATGGATGTATAGTGAAAGATTAAGATACACTATTTGCAGAGTGAGAGAAGGTTTTGACGCACTATGTGTGAAATGAAATAATTTCATTTTCATATGTAAAAAATGGATGTTTTTGAAAAATTATATCATATATAAATATTTTTATAATTAAAAATATAGTAGGAGGTTCATAATACAAGTTTATAAAGACATCAGAAGAAGATTCCGAAATTTGGAATCTCATGCAATTTATAATTGTATCATGTATTATCAAGAACAATCATGATCCAAAAAATGTAATCATTAGTGATTTCATGAAATTAAAAATAATAAATATAAGGTATTTGGAGATATTTTTAGTGGTAAATAGTTTCATGTGGGTTCAGGAAACATCATTATTCACACATTATATTATTCCATAGTTACTTGTGGAATAAGTCTTGAGTTTCCTATACTGTGGAACTATAATAGGAGTTGAATCCTGATTATGAGGTAATTAAATGACTATGTCAAATCAAAAAATTAGAAATATTATCAAACCATTTTTCGAATTCTATTCATTTTATCTGTCCTCATAATGTTATTATATTCCTTAAAATTCTTAATGGATAACCTATTGAATAAGAAGCTATATACATAGTTCTATATTTGCAATATCTATTTTTTATTTTATAAAATGTAGTATAATATTATTATAGTAAGAGAATTATAATTATTTAGAGGATGAATGAAGATCACTATACATGATTTTTCAAATCTTCTTACTCCCTATTAGTTATTGAATAATTTTTTTATGAAATTTCTCTGACAAATTACAATGTATTAATTGATAATTCTTAGTTGATTGTGCTCTATTAACCAATGATATTTAACATTACTATATAATCCATCCACTGTTATTAATAAATATTTAATGGGTGTATGTGGATAATTATGTGATTAATTAAATAAGTGAGAGTATAGTTTCATTTTAACATTTATTTACATATTACTTTCATTGAGAATGGATATTTTAATATATGAAATAACCAAGAGATACTAAAAGATATTGCAATATAAGGATATCAATAATACTTTTTAAGGGTTTTATTGAAGTGAAAACCAAATAAATTGGTTTAAACCTTCTAAATAGGATTCATTAGTCATTAACTGGTCCCCAAAACTATAGTGGGTAGTTTTTTTCACTATCACGATAAATTCATAACAACATTCCATTAGTTTCATATTTCTTGGAAACCTTCATGGATATTTTTTCTATTATATAGGCATTTGGATGTTTCAAAATATATTTCAATGGTAACTAATGGTTCATAATCATCAAAATATCATGATCAGTTTAAAATCATGGGTATATTAGTTGATCTATTTTTCCTCATATATTTTTTCAATTTCCATTGCCGGTCACTCATTGTTATTAAAGTAGATTGATGGTCTTTAATATTACATAGTATTATATAAATCTTCCTCATATTCTCATATATAATTATTCACTAGAAAGTTTTTCACTATTATATATTAAAACATGTATTTAAATCAGTTCCATACTAAGATGGCATGGTATAAAATGGTATCTATATTATTATGAACTTGTTCTATTATTGAATAATGTGTAGGAATCAGTAATAATTTTCCTCAACAAGCTGTCATGACCAAATATAAAATTTATTAAATGGTTCTATGTGATTCAATTATTGATAAAATATATTATATATGTATTCCATCAAAATAACCATTTATTGTAACTTCTACCTACCTTACTTCACAAATTTATGATTTCATACTAATGTAATGTAACATTATATTAATATTTCATTGGGTATAGATGAGATCATAATCCAATGTATAGTGATATTACACTAACTATCATTGTATATGTTTGAGATTTAAAAATGAAAAGGTATATTTCATATTCCAATAATCAATATATACCTTGAATTTTACAATTATAGGGTAGTCTCCATAACTAATCAAATCATGAAAAATATTAGTCAATTCAATACCATTTCATGGATAGTATTTTATTGTGGACTTTGTTTCCTCAACCCAAATAACCCAATGTTTCTCCCTTATATCACGACACCTCCCTGAAATTTTTTTGATGATTCAAAAAATACTTCATACCCAAATCATGATTTTGAGAAAATAAAGGTTATGTTAAAATCACAAAGGAAATTAAGATCCTCAAATGATTCCAATAATTTTCCATTAAATTCAAAATAAAATCCCTTTATACTTAAGTCCATTATTTGAGGTTACAACATTATTATATCCCAGATGAATTTATGTTTATATCAATACAAACCTAGAATACTATAATCTCAAATAAAATATTGCATTATTTCAATGATATAATCACCTTAAATTTCCAAACATTACTAGAAATTACTTGGAATTAAGCCACATAACAAAATAAAAGTACTTCATGAATCCAATAATTGTAATAATAGAATTCCATTAAGTATTGTTCTCATTAAAAATCATTAATGTCATCAAAATATCTCACATAATATTCTTCCTTCCATGAATAAATAACGAGATCGTACAGAAATATAAATATAAATATTTATTGATAATAATATTCACTAATACCATAAATACAAAAGGTATAACATTAATAAAAACATATAATGATTATATAAAGGAAAAAAATTATTTTTAGCTTATCTTCTTTAATCATGATAATTTACTAATAAACTGGTTAGGTATTAATCTTGGAAAATAAAACTAAAAAAAGTGGTGGTGGATTCTCATACCATTTATATGTTCATAGCATTTGTGACTCTATCGAATGAAAGATATTATTTAGAAAAAAGGATTCGGATAATCAATTGAAGTTGGGGGAATGTAGAAGTGGTAGTTCTGGATAGTCATATAGATGGTGGGAGATAGTAAATTCATGCGGCAGTGTAACTACTAATGGAAATGGAAGATCAACTACTAGATTCATATTGAAAGAGGTGATATAGTGTTTTTGTAATTATTTATTTTCTCCTTCAATTTCATGTCACCATTTAAATTGAAATTATTAACTCATCTATCATGCCAATTTTTTGTTGAATTTTTTTCTATGTTCTTTTTTGATTGTTTATCTTGTAAAATGTTCCCCATAGGCCTGGTCTTAAAAGAGAGAGGTTTTTTTATTTCTTTCTAAATAAAGTAGGTTCTCACTGTAAATATTAGAATTTTATAAGGATAAAAAATTAAATACTATTATCTCTTAAAATATAAATTCAATTGTATTTAATGGATGTCTTTTCTCCCCATCAAATATAATAACATTATATATTCATTACAGAACCTCAAGAAAGATTCGGATTTCATAGAAAAAATATATGTGATGTCTTCGTAGAATACTTATTCAAATGAATCCCAACATATCATGATATTTTTCTAACACATGCAAAATATCCAGTTCTATTTCAGCAATAAAATAAAATTATGGAAGAATATAACTCATCATTTGAACCAAATAATTGAAAGAAGAGACAAAAATTCTCTAAAGTAATCTAGATAAATCCTATATGAAAACATTACAATATTGAACAATTTCCCTAGTATGTAAAGGAAAATTTTTCCTTACATAATCCTATGAATAAATCTATCCAATTAAGCTAATGTAGATCCCACTACACAACCCATATACCTTCCATAGCCAAATTAATATCCCACTCTTATATGGATGTGTAGATAGCTTCAACCTATTCTAGAAGTTAAACTTTCTAAATACATTACTCGATTTAGGTCCCAAGTTTACTATGTGATTAAAATATATGATAATGTAATAAATTTTTACCTCATGAACTGAAGGGTTTCATAATATTTGTAGGTTTACATTCATTTGTTAATATAATGGAAACACAAATACTCATTCACTTATCTCTCTAATAATAGCTCATATTCTCATTGAATATTAATCAAAATCTATGTGAAACAAAAAATGTTAACCCATAATGTAGAGAAAAGCGAATCAGTTTATCTAATATAAACTAATATTGAAATATTCATATAATCAATTTGAATGGTACCTCAAAATATTGATAGATATTCATATAGATCAACACACATTTATACTTTCCCTATAGTGATGTGTCTCCCCAAAATTCTATGAAGATTCAAACACTCGTTATGATTAAAAGTTCCCATTCTTCTATGTGTCCTTATATAAGGACCCTATTAAAATGGGTTGTGGAAGTCATGCGAAATTTTAATTTTTGATACATGATTCATTTAATAAGAAAAATTAAAATTTCACCTCGTAAATGATCTAAAATAATTTTTTATGATTTTAAGGATCATGAGATAGGGTTCATAAACATGGTATGAATTATATTTTGATACCAATCTGATATTTTATTCAGAATATTTTAATTTTTAATTTAGTAATATTAAATATTCTCTTTATAAAAATGTTGATATCTCTTAATCGGAGTTCAGAATTGAAACTAATAAATCTATTTTTAGTATCAAATAAAGTATTAAACCTAGGAGTTTTATAAACATAATTATTCTTTTTACTCAAATCCTTTATTAAAATATTCATTATTCTTATTTGTATTTTCTCCCACCCTAAAATTCATCTCCTTCAATTTCATGAGCATCAGTGAGTCTTAAATCGCACTCCACAGGCCATGTCAAGAGAAAAATGGGGGAGAGTCCAGGATAATTTTCAATGAGATGATAAAGAGTTATATCATGAGGTGGTGACTATGGAGAATGGATCAAAATTTTATCATTAGTGATTTCTATAAAAGGTAGTCTATTATTTAATTTTTCACCTATTAAAATATTTTATAAAATATATTATTCTTTTATTTTATAGACTATTAGGGATAGAAAGAGGATAATAATGGGATTATTTGTGGAGAAATAGGTGTTTCATGTTATTGAAAAAGTATTGTCATTTAGAAAACCTGATTTCATGAAATATAATTTATGAAAAATCAGTGTGTGTGTTCATTGTTGGGATAAATATGAAAGATGTGAATACCATACATATATTCTATAAGGGAAATCCATATACTACCATTAGTATAGGAACTAAGGTAGGGCAGAGTACTCATCCGGACACCAGGTCTCGTGTACGTTTCTTGTAAAGTATGAAGACAAACCCTAAATTTTGTAATGTTCTACATATAATGTGATATACTTGTCAAAACATCATATGTGGTGCACATACAATTGTAAAGTGTGGGTTAAAAAACATGTATTATTGGGAAACATTATTTAATATGGTTTTAAAAACTAGAATTTGAAATAATACACGCCCAGAGATGGGGATTTTCATGACACAACATGTTACTATTGTAAAAAATATGTATTATTTGCATAGATAAATGTGCCATGTTCTCATGTATTGTAAAAATATGTAGATATGTGAGGAACCCCTTTTGTGTAATTTCTTATAGAATGCGATGAAGTGAACATATCTTCTATTAATGGACTTTAGAAATATAATTTGGGGTTTATTAGGTATCATATATATTTTTATAATATATGTTATGGTTTGATGGAACTCCTAATATGGTCATTATATGAGTCCTATGTGAGGGTCCTAAGAATGAATTGATAACATCGAACTAAATTTCCATGTTCATAGATTGAGTATCATGGGATGATCATTGGCTGTTATGATTATGATATGACATGAGTAATGGGATTGGATTATGGATGAGCCTCTTAGGGAATAAGTTAGATAATTCCTATGGGCTGAGAAAGAACATTTTAGTGTTGGAAATGGTATAAAACATCTAAATAGTGACTTCTATAATCATCTTTGGCCATGGTTGAAAAACATGTCAGTGATATGAAAATGTCATCAGATCGAGAAGAATATGATTTTGCAACCAACTATGGCTTTAGTAGTTTATCCATGGTGTATATGAGGAAATTAATTTGTTATCTATGATTTTTTGATAGATCAAATGGAAAATCTCTTATTGTTGAGATGGTGAGATAATCCATGGTTTTTGAATACTAATGTGTAATGGTATTAGGGAGAGTGGATACCCCTATATTGTGAGGTAAAAAATGTATCATAGGAGGGTGTAGGAACACCTCCAAGACATTGGTAATAATTTTGGTTTTCTTTTTAGGTTGACAGTATTCCTCTATAATGTATGAAGACCTAATTTCTAGGTTTGGTGTGGGTATTACATTGAGTGAAAAATGATTTTTTTTGTATTTATTACTAAGATGTCAGTATTCCCATGATTTTACAAATGAATTGTAAATTTTTTATTTGGAGGATGTGAGAAAATATATGATTTTATGGAAAAATTATAGATAATTTCCATATATGGTATGGGAAAGCTCTTGAAGTTATAGATTCTATAAAACATCTTGTATGAGATCTAGTATGCCCATTTTTTTATGATATTTATGTTTTTCATAAATATATTGATTCATTCCCTATGTTTTCATGTGATATTATACCATTTTCTTAGTGAGGAAAAGTCATTTACCTGGGTTCTAGAAGTGGTTACATGTTTATAGTAAGGGAGCATGTGTTCCCCTATGTTCTAGTGGATGATTTAATTTCTTAGAGAAAATATGAAACTTTCCAAAGCATTTGGTTTTGTTGGAACCTTTGAGAAATATTAATTTTAATAATCACAAACCAGGAAATTTTACAAATTATGATACTTAATCCATTATATTTTAACTACTGTTAATCATGTAATTGAGTATTTATAACTGAATAAATTTTTCCACATTATATAATACATTTCAATAAGACAATATATTATATTTCTATGTAAATAGATTTTCAAATGTATATTTAAATGTAATTATTAACATCAGTTGATCTTGTATTGTTCTGTATAAGAAGGAAACTTTGTAATTTTCCTAAAATTCGCTAACACTGATAGTTCAAAGAATTCATTATTAGATTTCTCACTAATAAGGACTCACTGATTGAGGAGTTCATCGATTGAAGAGGACACTGATGCTAGAATCACCAATAGAAAAAACATCACACAAATGGAAAATTCACCGATGATTGGTCACACTGATAGTTCTAACGACTCACCGATAGGCGTCAAACCATTATTTCAAAGGTCATCCTGATGGATGAGTCACCGATGTTCGTCACATTGATATTTCAAAATGAGTCACCGATGACAACCCACCGATGCCTAGACAGGCCAACATCACAAATGACTCCCCAATGCCCAGAGTCACTGATATCGATGGAAGGCACTCACCGATACATATAGTCACCAATGTTGACATACTAATCCTAATGAGTCACCAATACTGATGACTCACCAATAGTCATAATTTTTTTTTAAATTTATTAGTTCAAATTTATATCTGATGCGCATTTTTAGACAAATTAATGTTTAGGACGTTATTTAATGTTGTCTGTAAGATATTTAGTAGACAGTACGAGGAACATGCATTTGGGGAGAAATTTGTGTCTGCTGAACCTCAAAGTATAAAATAATTACATTCTAGAGCATTAAAAAATATATGATATGAGGAAAGTGCTGAAAAGTAGTAAGAACAGACAAATTTTAAACTCCTACAACTCTCGATCTTACTTAAAAAACCCAAGAACTCAAAGAAAGATCATATGGGGAGATTAAAAATATTTCTATGCAGACCTGAACATCTTTCCAATAAGTAGTTAACCATTTCATTCTACTGGAATCCAGACCATAGAAACTATGATACTCTGTTTTGGAGCTAACTTCTACAAGAGGAATCAAATTTCATTTACACTACATAAAATAAGTCCAGAGTTGCACTGCATAACACACAGAGACTTCTAAACCTTATTCTGATATTGTGAAGCCCGATCAAGGATGTGGATTAGATTTTTTATTTGTTTAAATTAATTAGTGGCTAGTGATCACCAAGTGGATAGGACTAAGTCTCAAATTGATACTACACCTCCTGTTTTTAACCATGGTGTCTTACCGTTTAGTTTTACTTGGTTTTTATTATATTTTTCATAAAACTAAATTGAACATTGATAGTTATATTAGAAAATGTTTATAATTGTTTTAAACTAGTAGATTATTTCAAAAAGTTATATTAAAATTTAGATTAGTATAGTGAAGAACTAATAAATCTTCTTTGAAATTATATGAACATTCTGGACTCTTATAAATTCACTACAAACTCACTTAGATTATATTTTTAATTGGGTAATGTTTTCAAAAAAAAAATTTAAACATGAATTTTTACAGATACTTAGTTCAGCCACCACCCCCCTAAGTACTCTAATCCGGCAAAAAATTTGGTATCATATGAAGATTGGAATTTTTAATTATTCAAATATATTTCAAAATTTTCAACTTGGATTTTAGATATATTTGAGAAATCTTAAAATTTTCGTTATTCCTAAATTTTTTTATCATTGAAATCTTTTAAAAATTTATATTATGTAAAATAGACTAGAAACATATGCTACAAATAGACACATTTTTTTAATGAAACAAATTATACTCATTGGAAGCTTAAAATGAAAATACATCTTGAAAGCAAGGGATTAGAAATCTGGACTGCTACTAAATGTAAATATGTAATCCCTGAAACTAGTAGAAATACTTGGGATGAACCTACCAATAATGCCTATAAAAATAACTATAAATTAATGAATTATCTATACTCTAAACTTGAAGATAAAGAGTTTAATCACATTTCTTCTAGTAAAACTACCCATGATATTTGGGACACATTGTATGTTTCCAATTATGTATCATCTAGTGTGAAAGTTTTGATAATAAATACTTATAATATTAGGTATGATAAATTTTCGATGAAGCGTGATGAATCTACTTCTGACATGTATCTCAGGTTTAAGGAAATAGTGAATACTATGATCTCTTTGGGAAGAGATGATACTTCTAAAGAAAAAATCATGAGAATTCTTAGATGCATACTTAAAATATGGAGAGAAACTTTTGTCTCTATTAGAGAATCATGGGACATCAGAAAATTACCTATCAAAGAACTCATTAGAGAGATGACGATGTATGGAGAAGATTTAAAAGTCAATGAAGAATAGGATGAACCTAAAATAAATTTTGTATCTTTCAAGACTATCACATAGAAAAAAATATAAAATATAAAGTTCATGATGTTGTTGATAACACAAGTAGTGAAGAATCAGCTTCAGACAACGATGATGAAATTGCCCAGCTAGCCAGAAGATTCAAGAAATACTACAGGAAAAAGAATTTTTTCAGAAAGATAAATTGTAAAGGGAATTATTACAACATGGGAAATTGGAAAAATTATTTGAAGAGAAATGAAAAAATAGAGGAGATTGTTTGATATGAATGAAATAGTAGAGGACATGTCAAAGGTGACTTTCAAATGTTAAAATACAAAAAAGTATGAGACTAAGGATAAAAAAATATCAGAAAGACATGAAGGCCACCTAGAGTGCCTCTGAGGATAGATCTAGTGAATCAACATCATATCATGATGAGAAATATTGCCTGGAAAATTTTTGTTTTATGGAAAACAAATCTAAGGTATCCATACACTCTCCTGCACAAAACTCTTATTATTCTGAAAATTAATATGAGTTTTAAAATATGACAACTGATGTATTGTTTTAGTATTGAATTATTCTAGACGATACCTATAAGTAATTAAAAGATAATTATAAATCATTAAAGAAACAACATTCTCTCACTATAACTATATAATCTAAATATACTGCTGAAAAAGAAAATAATTCTCAATAGCTCATGGAAAACACTGATTTAACAATATATAATGAGTAATTGAAGAAATATTTATAAAAGTTTACCAATAAAAAAAATTAACATACTCAAATTCATGGTAAAAATATATCTTTTAAGTATACTTATGGGATATGATATCATCCAGGACAAAGGAATTTATCAAAAAAACTTTATTTCAATAATTTGGAAAATCTACTACATTGCCCAAAAAACAAAATTTTACTACAAGTTCCAATTATACATAATCATTAACTACCATATGTTTTTCTAGAGAATTTTTTTTTATTTTTCAAATACTTTATATTCTACATATATGAGATCCATAAGTCAATAACGGGTTCCTAAGTTGTTTATTACTAATTATTCTAGACCTAGACAAATATGGGTCCCAAATTCATTTATTGGATGTATTGTTTTTTAGGTGAACTAACTAAAGAGTTCCTGTAGTAATATTTGTTACATGGACTATGGCTGTTCAAGAAACATGACATGGGAATAATCATGATTCAAGAGTATCATCAATATTTATGGAGTACATGTCACATTTGGTGACAATAGTAACGGAACAATAATCAGTTTAGGGCAGATTGGTAACTCAAAATCTATTTCAATTTCCAAAGTACATTATGATGATGGACTAAACTATAACATGAATAGTATATACCAAATTTACAGTGATGGATTCAATGTAAAATTTAATATTTATGCATGTTATATTTTTTATGGCAAGAATAAATTAGTATTTACTTCTCTTAGATATGATAATTTATATGCTATAAACATAGAAACACTAGCATCACAGAGTGTTTCTTGTCTAAATGACTTTTACAAAGATTCTTTGCTCTAGCACATAAGACTAGAACATTTTAATGTAAACTACCTTAATAGATAAACCAAAAAAGGTTTAGTTAAACACCTACCCATATTAGGGATTCCAAACAATAGAGTATGAAATCCTTGTCAAAAAGGATAGAAACACAAAATATCATTCAAACCAAAAAATGTAGTGACAACTTCTCAACTTCTTAAGTTGGTTTAAATTGACTTTTTTGGACATAATAGAGTTTCAAGTCTCATTTGGTAGTATTATGTTTATGTTCTTATAGATTACTTCTCTAGGTATACTTGGATCTTTTTCATCGCTCACAAAAGTGAATCTTCATCACATTTTACCAAGTATTATAGGATTGTAGAAAATATTATTGGACATAAAATTAAGTCTTTAATAAGTGATCTTGGTTGTGAGTTTGAAAATCAAGACATTGAATTTTTTTCCACACAAAATGGTTATAGTTAGAACTTCTCTTCCCCTAGGAAACCTCAGAAAAATGGATTTGTCCATAGAAAAAATGGAACATTACAAAAAATATACTTGTCTATACTCTATTAATATGACCAGCCTATTTATTTTTGGGTTGAAGCTGTTAACATATTTTGTTATATAATAAATAGTGTCTTAATCGGACCCATCCTTAAGAAAAATCCTTATGAATTGTGAATTAATAGAAAACTCAAGGAAAATTATTTTAAAGTGTATGGATGTAATATTTATATTCATAAAACTAAAGTTAATACAGGTAAGGTTTCTTATAAAATTGATTAAGGAATATTCCTAGGATATTCTACATCAAGAAAAGCTTATAGTGTCTTTAATAAGCAAAAAAAATGTGTGGAATAATCTGTACATGTCATGTTTGATAAAACATATCAACATGGACCTGATAATTCACTAGAGAATCTCGAAGAGGATATGTTCAATATGGAAATTATTGTATAACCAGAAAATCATATTGTAAAGGAATCTATAAAAACTTCTGGTTCTAGAAATTCTCCAAAATATAGCTATAATAAACCAGAACCAAGTGATGAACCTAAAATAATTGGCCATACTATTTCTAGAACAACTAGGATGCTTCAAAATCATCTCATAGATGATATAGTTAGAGATTTATATATATGAACACAAACTAGAGATTCTTTGATAAATTAGGTTTAACATCAAGAATTATTTCCACAACATGAACCTAAAAATATCAATGATGCAATCAATGATGAATTTTGGGTGATGGCCTTGCAAGAATAGTTTAACCAGTTTGAGGGAAATGAACATTGTAAGATTGTTGATAAAACTAAATATACATTGACCATATACATTAAGTGGGTGTTTAGGAATAACAAAGATGAATCTAGAAATATAATTAGAAACAAAGATAGATTGGTGTCATAAGGCTATAATTAGGAAGAAGGAATAGATTGTGAAGAATCCTTTGTACCTGTATCTAGGCTTGAAGCCATTAGAATACTACATTCCTATGCATACCACTTAGATTTCAAGAGTTATGAAATGTATGTAAAAATATCATTCTAAAATGGTTATATAATTGAGGTTGTTTTTGTTGAACAAACCCCCAGTTTTTATAAATCCACATTTTCCAAATCATGTTTTCATGTCATCTAACACATTACATGGTTTGAAAAAGCTCCAAGAGCTTGGTATGAATGGTTATGTACGTTTCGTATTTCTAAAGGTCTTAGAAAAGGGTTTTCATATTCAAATATTTTATAAAAATAATTTCTAAAGATGTTTTAATGTTTCAAATATATGTAGATGATATTATTTTTGGATCTTTTAAAAATTCATTATGTGATGATTTTTCAAAAATGATGCAAAGTAAATTTGAAATGAGTTTTATGGGTGAACTTAAATATTTTCTTGGATTTAAAATATTTCAATACAAAAAAGGGATTTCTATAAATCCAAGAAAATATACTAATGATATTTTGAAAAGATTTTTCTTTGATAACATTAATAGTAGTAAAACCCCTATGAGTTCTACGTGTAAGTTAGATCATGATGAAAATGGGAAGTCTATTGATCAAACTGCTTATAGAGGAATGATTGCGAGATTTCTGTAATTAAATTATAGTATTATAGATATCATTTTTAGTGTTTGTATGTGTTCAATATTTCATGAAATCCCAAAAGATTCATATTTAAATGTTGTTAAAAGAGTTTTCAAATACTCAAATATACAACTAATTTAGGATTGTTCTACCCAAGAGGACAAACTTTTGATTTGGTTAGTTATTCAGAAGCTGACTTTGGTGGATGTATGTTATATAGAAAGAGCACCTATGGAACAAGGCATATTTTGGGGAAGTGTCTAATATCATGGTGTACTAAAAAGAAAAATTTAGTTGAATTATCAACTGCTGAAGTAGAGTACATTTCATTTGGTAGTTTTTGTGAAAAAATGTTGAGTATGAAACACACTTTATTGATCTATGGATTTAAATTCATACATATCCCTATAAATTGTCACATTACAAGTGCTATTAAAATTTATAAGATTCCATTTTATCATTCTAGAACCAAACATGTTGATGTAAGAAAACAATTTTTGAGATAATATTATCAAAAAGGTTATATAATCCTTGAGTTTATTAGGACTGAGCATAAAATTGATTACATGTTTACTAAAATACATAATCTCTAAGATAATGAGCTGCATCAAACATGAACTATGAATGATAAATCTTGAAAGAATATCCAATACTATCCCCTTAGAAAAATTTGTTTATCTAGGAAATAGATCCATTAAACCGATTTTTCAAACCAATATTTCAAACCGATTTATCAAACCAATATGTCAAAATGATCACTTGAAACTGATCAGGTGAAATCAATTTTTGAAATTGATATGGGAGACAATTTTACTGGGATAGTTCATGTGAAACCGCTATAGTGTTTTTGATTGAATGAGACTAATATCTTTAGTATCAAACTGATACCAATAACGTTTTTTAATAAACATGTGTGTCTGTTTTAAAATAAAATGACATTGTTTTGTCTATTTTCTTATTAAAATTATTCTATTTTCAATATTTCTTAGTCATATCCCTAAATGATAAAATTAATTCGATCCAAATTTTCACCCTTTCACCTCCCCCAGTTTTCCCTTGATTATTCTACCTTCCGACTCCCTTCGAACCTGGACCATCAGAATAGAAAGGAAAATGTGTGTGATATAAGGACTGAGTAAATCACCAACTTCTTTAGAATCAGAAAGGTGAATGTAGTAGTGCTGCAAGTTCAATGAGACTAGGATTGGGAAGACGGGTAGTAACTACTGAGAATGAATTGTCCGTTGAGTGGTTGTTGTCAAGCATGTATCTTTTGGTGAAAGTATTTGAATATCAATAGTGGATCAGATTGTTTTCCAAAAATGATAGATATTTTTATCCCAGGTTGGTACATGAGTTATATATCAATTTTAAAGTGTCTCTCAAAGGATCTAATGAGTCTATGATGAAGTCAGTGGTGAAGGAAAAAGATATTTATTTTTTTTCAAACGAATGGGATGAGTGTTTATAAATGCAACATGGGAGAATTTATGTTGATTATGAGGGAAATATTCCCCCAACCTCATATTTTTTTTCATATGATAATTATTTTAAGGTGTTGACTGGAAATGTGGAGTCATGGATAGATACTTCAACATAGTTATACGGAGAATAAATATTGCTTCTCAGGTTTATTCAACCTCAAATTTGCCCATGGAAGAGACATTTTCCAGGTGTGAAGTATTAATATGTCTTACTAATTTATTTACTGAAGAATGGGGTGAAGGTGAACAAATTTAGGTATTCCATGGTACACTTATCTGATATGATCAAACCATCCATGAAGGAAATCTATTTATACTACCCAAGGATGATATCTTTAATGCTGAAGAAGATGGGTTGTATAGTGGATGGAGATGATTTAATCACTCCCTGTAGTGGATTCTGGCTATACATGGAAATCTACAAGAGGATGAAGATTTTTTGGGACCCATGGAATAGATTTTGGGTAGCTGATGAGGCGAAGATTTATGGGGATTACAATCCTTTTGATTATCCTACCAGAACAAAGGATCAAGATTATTCAGGTCTTAAACCTGCCAAACTATTTGTTTTTTCTGATGAGGAAGCTAAGGATGAGTTTCCAAGTGATGACATGGTCTCTAATAGATGATAGGAGTGACCCAGAAATAACTGAGTTTTATAAAGACATGTATTATGGAACAACAAGTCCACCATTGGAATTACCCTCTTGAGAGCCTTTTTTAGGTGATTAGGATGATGAAGAGACTGAGTTTTATGTAGTTGAAGGATATTTATGAAAATATTATGTGAGAATGTGGATAATGATGATGATGATGAGTATAATGGTGATAATGTTAGTGAGTAATTAATAGATAGATAGGATGGAGCCAGTTCTGGTGAGGAATCTGTACAAAGAGCTAATGAGGGGGATATAAGACATGAGGATTCTATTCCTGATGGGTAAGATATTGATGGGCATGATGGTGATGGATACACTAGAGATGAGGATCGGCATGACATTTATGATGTTGATGCTCAAGGAATAATTCAAGATATTAATGGAATTATGGTTGGAGGCCAAAAAGAAGAGGCTGAGGATTAGATTGCACCTATGCCTCAGATTGAGGAGGATCTTGGAGTTGGTGTAGTGGCTGGAGTGTAAAAAGAAATTGAAGTTCATATTATTATAGTTCCACAAAATTTATTTTTCTAGAGGATAGGAAGATGAAGAAGATGAAGCTGAGATTGTACATGAGCCCCAGGGAAGAAGAGTCGAGATTGATACTGTGAAGCCCGGGGACTGGACATGTTATCATGAGTAGAATAAAATCCTAGGTTATATCTTATTTGGATTAGATTATGACTCAGATTAGATGATGATGGCTTCTACTCCTCCTTCTCCTCAAGATGATGTTGAACTGAATGATCCAGATTCACTTATAGTACCTTGTGCTAATGAGTCTGTTGTACATCTAGTGCCAAGTGGCTATGTCACCAAGTATTATCTAGAGATCTGGACTGCTACTAAATGTAAATATGTAATCCCTGAAACTAGTAGAAATACATGGGATGAACCTACCAATAATGCCTATAAATATAACTATAAATTAATGAATTCTCTATACTCTAAACTTGAAGATAAAGAGTTAAATCACATTTCTTCCAGTAAAACTACCCATGATTTTTGGGACACATTGTATGTTTCCAGTGATGTATCATCTAATGTGAAAGTTTTGAGAATAAATACTTATAATATTAAGTATGATAAATTTTCGATGAAGCCTGATGAATCTACTTCTGACATGTATCTCAGGTTTAAGGAAATAGTGAACACTATGATCTCTTTGGGAAGAGGTGATACTTCTAAAGGAAAAATCATTAGAATTCTTAGATGCATACTTAAAATATGGAGAGAAACTTTTGCCTCTATTAGAGAATCATGGGACATCAGCAAATTACCTATCAAAGAACTAATTAGAGAGATGATTATGTATGGAGAAGATTTAAAAGTCAAAGAAGAAGAGGATGAACCTAAAATAAATTTTGTATCTTTCAAGACTATCACATAGAAAAAATATAAAATATAAAGTTCATGATGTTGTTGATTACACAGTAGTGAAGAATCGGCTTCAGACAACGATGATGAAATTGCCCAGCTAGCCAGAAGATTCAAGAAATATTATAGGAAAAAGAATTTTTTCAGAAAGATAAATTTTAAAGGGAATTATTACAACATGGGAAATTGGAAAAATTATTGGAAGAGAAATGAAAAAATAGAGGAGATTGTTTGATATGAATGCAATAGTAGAGGACATGTCAAAGGTGACTTTCAAATGTTAAAATACAAAAAAAAGTATGAGACTAAGGATAAAAAAATATCAGAAAGACATGAAGGCCACCTAGAGTGCCTCTGAGGATAGATCTAGTGAATCAACATCATCTCATGATGAGAAATATTTCCTGGAAAATTTATGTTTTATGGAAAAAAATCTAAGGTAATCATACACTCTCTTTCACAAAACTCTTATTATTCTGAAAATTAATATGAGTTTTAAAATATGACAACTGATTTATTATTTTAGTATTGAAATATTCTAGGCGATACCTATAAGAAATTAAAAGATAATTATAAATCATTAAAGAAACAACATTATCTCACTATAACTATTTAATCTAAACATACTGCTGAAAAAGAAAATAATTCTCAATAGCTCAAGGAAAACACTGATTTAACAATATATAATGAGTAATTGAAGAAATATTTATAAAATTTTACCAATTAAAAAAAATTTCATACTCAAATTCATGGTAAAAATATATCTTTTATGTATACTTATGGGATATGATATCATCCAGGACAAAGAAATTTATCAAAAAAACATTATTTCAATAATTTGGAAAATCTACTTCATTGCCCAAAAACAAAATTTTACTACAAGTTCCAATTATACATAATCTTTAACTACCATATGTTTTTCTAGATAATTTTTTTCTATTTTTCACATACTTTATATTCTACATATATGAGATCCATAAGACAATCACAGGTTCCTAAATCTTTTATTACTAATTATTCTACACCCAGACAAATATGGGTCCCAAATTCATTTATCGGATGAATTGTTTTTTAGGTGAACTAACTAAAGAGTTCCTATAGCAATATTTGGTACATGGACTATGGCTGTTCAAGAAACATGACATGGGAATAATCATGATTCAAGAGTATCATCAATATTTATGGAGTACATTTCACATTTGGTGACAATAGTAAAGGAACAATAATCAGTTTAGGGAAGATTGGTAACTCAAAATCTATTTCAATTTCCAAAGTACATTATGATGATGGAATATACTATAACATGAATAGTATATACCAAATTTACAGTTATGGAATCAATGTAAAATTCAATATTTATGCATGTTATATTTTTTATGCCAAGAATAAATTAGTATTTACTTCTATTAGATATGATAATGTATATGCTATAAACATAGACACACTAGCATCACAGAGTGTTTCTTGTCTAAATGACTTTTACAAAGATTCTTTGCTCTAGCACATAAGACTAGAACATTTTAATGTAAACTACGTTAATAGATAAACCAAAAAAGGTTTAGTTAAACACCTACCCATATTAGGGATTCCAAACAATAGAGTATGAAATCCTTGTCAAAAAGGATAGAAACACAAAATATCATTCAAACCAAAGAATTTAGTGAAAACTTCTCAACCTATTGAGTTGGTTTACATGCACTTTTTTGGACCTTATATAGTTTCAAGTCTCATTTGGTAGTATTATGTTTATGTTCTTGTAGATTAATTCTCTAGGTATACTTGGATCTTTTTCTTCGCTCACAAAAATGAATCTTCATCAAATTTTACCAAGTATTATAGGATTGTAGAAAATATTATTGGACATAAAATTAAGTCTTTAATAAGTGATCATGGTTGTGATTTTGAAAATCAAGACATTTAATTTTTTTCCACACACAATGGTTATAGTTAGAACTTCTCTTCCCCTGGGAAACCTCAGAAAAATGGATTTCTCCATAGAAAAAATGGAACATTACAAAAAATATACTTGTCTATACTCTATTAATATGACCAAACTGTTTATTTTTGGGTTGAAGCTGTTAACATAGTTTTTTATATAATAAATAGTGTCTTAATCGGACCCATCCTTAAGAAAAATCCTTATGAATTGTGAATTAATAGAAAAATCAAGGAAAATTATTTTAAAGTGTATGGATGTAATGTTTATATTCATAAAACTAAAGTTAATACAGGTAAGGTTTCTTATAAAATTGATGAAGGAATATTCCTAGGATATTCTACATCAAGAAAAGCTTATAGTGTCTTTAATAAGCAAAAAAAATGTGTGGAATAATCTGTACATGTCATGTTTGATAAAACATATCAACATGGACCTGATAATTCACTAGAGAATCTAGAAGAGGATATGTTCAATCTGGAAATTATTGTAAAACCAAAAAATCATACTGTAAAGGAATCTATAAAAACATCTGGTTCTAGAAATTCTCCAAAATCTAGCTATAATAAATCAGAACCAAGTGATGAACCTAAAATAATTGGCCATACTATTTCTAGACAAACTAGGATGCTTCAAAAGCATCCCATAGATGATATAGTTAGAGATTTATACATAGGAACACAAACTAGAGCTTCTTTGAGAAATGAGGTTTAACATCAAGAATTCTTGCCACAACATGAACCTAAAAATATCAATGATGGAATCAATGATGAATTTTGGGTGATGGCCATGCAAGAAGAGTTTAATCAGTTTGAGGGAAATGAACATTGTAAGATTGTTGATAAAACTAAATATACATTGACCATAGACATTAAGTGGGTGTTTAGGAATAAAATATATGAATCTAGAAATATAATTAGAAACAAAGATAGATTGGTTTCATAATGCTATAATTAGGAATAAGGAATAGATTGTGACGAATAATTTGTACCTGTATCGAGGCTTGAAGCCATTAGAATACTACATGCCTATGCATACCACTTAGATTTCAAGAGTTATGAAATGTATGTAAAAATATCATTCTAAAATGGTTATATAATTGAGGTTGTTTTTGTTGAACAAACCCCCAATTTTTACAAATCCACATTTTCCAAATCATGTTTTCATGTTATCTAACACATTACATGGTATGAAAAAGCTCCAAGAGCTTGGTATGAAAGGTTATGCACGTTTCTTATTTCTAAAGGTCTTAGAAAAGGGGTTTCATATTCAAATGTTTTTATAAAAATAATTTCTAATGATGTTTTAATATTTCAAATATATGTAGATGATATTATTTTTGGATCTTTTAAAAATTCATTATGTAATGATTTTTCAAAAATGTTGTAAGGTGAATTTGAAATGAGTTTTATGGGTGAACTTAAATATTTTCTTGGATTTAAAATATTTCAAAACAAAAAAGGGATTTCTATAAATCCAATAAAATATAATAATGATATTTTGAAAAGATTTGTCTTTGATAACATTAAGAGTAGTAAAACCCCTATGAGTTCTACATATAAGTTATATCTTGATGAAAATGGGAAGTCTATTGATCAAACTTCTTATAGAGGAATGATTGTGAGATTTCTGTAATTAAATTCTAGTATTATAGATATCATTTTTAGTGTTTGTATGTGTTCAGTATTTCATGAAATCCCAAAACATTCATATTTAAATGTTGTTAAAAGAGTTTTTAAATACTCAAATATACAACTAATTTAGGATTGTTCTACCCAAGAGGACAAACATTTGATTTGGTTAGTTATTCAGAAGCTGACTTTGGTGGATGTAAGTTAGATAGAAAGAGCACCTATGGAACAAGGAATATTTTGGGGAAGTGTCTAATATCATGGTGTACTAAAAAGAAAAATTTAGTGGAATTATCAACTCTTGAAGTAGAGTACATTTTTTTGGTAGTTTTTGTGCAAAAATTTTGAGTATGAAACACACTTTATTGATTTATGGATTTAAATTCATACATATCCCTATAAATTGTGACATTAAAAGTGCTATTAAAATTTATAAGATTCCATTTTATCATTATAGAACCAAACATGTTGATGTAAGACATCAATTTTTGAGATAATATTATCAAAAAGGTTATATAATCCTTGAGTTTATTAGGACTGAGCATAAACTTGATTACATGTTTACTAAAATACATAATCTCTAAGATAATGAGCTGCATCAAACATGAACTAGGAATGATAAATCTTGAAAGAATATCAAATACAATCCCCTTAGAAAAATTTGTTTGTCTATGAAATAGATCCATTAAACCGATTTTTCAAACCAATATTTCAAACCGATTTGTCCAACCAATATGTCAAAATGATCACTTGAAACTGATCAGGTGAAACCAATTTTTGAAATTGATATGGGAGACCATTTTACTGGGATTGTTCATGTGAAACTGATATAGTGTTTTTGATTGAATGAACTAATATCTTTAGTATCAAACTGATACCAATAATGTTTTTAATAAACATGTATGTCTGTTTTAAAATAAAATGACATAGTTTTGTCTATTTTCTTATTACTATTATTCTATTTTCAATATTAATTAGTCAAATCTGTAAATGATAAAATTAATTCGATCCAAATTTTGAACCTTTCACCTCCCCCAATCTGCCCTTGATCCTTCTACCTTTCGACTCCCATCGAACCTGGACCATCAGAATAGAAAGGAAAATGTGTGTGATATAAGGACTGAGTAAATCACCAACTTCTTTAGAATCAGAAAGGTGAATCTAGTAGTGCTGCATGTTCTATGAGACTAGGATTGGGAAGCCGAGTAGTAACTACTGAGAATGAATTGTCTGTTGAGTGGTTGTTGTCAAGAATGTATCATTTGGTGAAAGAATTTTAATATCAATGGTGGATCAGATAGTTTTCAAAAAATAATAGATATTTTTATCCCAGGTTGGTACATGAGTTATATATCAATTTTAAAGTGTCTCTCAAAGGATCTGATGAGTCTAAGATGATGTCAGTGGTGAAGGAAAAAGAGATTTATTTTTTTCAAACTAATGTGATGAGTGTTTATAAATGAAATATGGGGGAATTTATGCTGATTATGAGGGAAATATTCCCCCAACCTCATATTTTTTTCAAATGATAATTTTTTTAAGGTGTTGATTGGAAATGTGGAGTCATGGATAGATACTTCAACATAGTTATACGGAGAAGAAATATTTCTTCTCAGGTTTATTCAACCTCAAAATTTCCCATGGAAGGGACATTTTCCAGGTGTGAAGTATTAATATGTCTTACTAATTTATTTACTGAAGAATGGGGTGAAGGTGAACCAATTTAGGTATTCCATGGTACACTTATCTGATATGATCAAACCATCCATGAAGGAAACCTATTTATACTACCCAAGGATGATATCTTTAATGCTGAAGAAGTTGGGTTGTATAGTGGATGGAGATGATTTAACCACTCCCTATAGTGGCTTCTGGCTATACATGGAAATCTACAAGAGGATGAAGATTTTTTGGAACCCATGGAATAGATTTTGGGTAGCTGATGAGGCGAAGATTTATGGGGATTATAATCCTTTTGATTATCCTACCAGAACAAAGGATCAAGATTATTCAGGTCTTAAACCTGCCAAACTATTTGTTTTTTATGATGAGGAAGCTAAGGATGAGTTTCCAAGTGATGACATGGTCTCTAATAGATGATAGGAGTGACCCAAGAAATAACTGAATTTTCTAAAGACATGTATTATGGAACAACAAGTCCACCATTGGAATTACCCTCTTGAGAGCCTTTTTTAGGTGATTAGGATGATGAAGAGACTGAGTTTTATGTAGTTGAAGGATATTTATGAAAATATTATGGTGAGAATGTGGATAATGATGATGATGATGAGTATAATGGTGATAATGTTAGTGAGTCATTAATAGATAGATAGGATGGAGCCAGTTCTGGTGAGGAATCTGTACAAAGAGCTAATGAGGGGGCTATAAGACATGAGGATTCTATTCCTGATGGGTATGATATTGATGGTCATGATGGTGATGGAGATACTAGCGATGAGGATAGGCATGAAATTCCCGATGTTGATGCTCAAGGAATAATTCAAGATATTAATGGAATTATGGTTGGAGGCCAAAAAGAAGAGGTTGAGGATCAGATTGCACCTATGCCTCAGATTGAGGAGGATCTTGGAGTTGGTGTAGTGGCTGGAGTGTAAGAAGAAATAGAATTTCATATTATTATAGTTCCACGAAATGTATTTTTCTAGAGGATAGGATGATGAAGAAGATGAAGCTGAGATTGTACATGAGCCTCAGGGAAGAAGAGTCGAGATTGATACTATGAAGTCCTGGGACTGGACATGTTCTCATGAGTAGAATACAATCCTAGGTTATATCTTATTTGGCTTAGATTATGACTCAGATTAGAAGATGGTGTATTCTACTCCTCCATCTCCCCAAGATGATGTTGAACTGAATGATCCAAATTCACTTATAGTACCTCGTGCTAATGAGTCTGTTGTACATCTAGTGCCAAGTGGCTATGTCACCAAGTATTATCTAGAGATTTTCAAGGAAGATATATGTCAGTTAGTGAGAACAACTATTGGAGTCATAAATTATGTCTCTACATCCATGGTAATTTTATAAGATGATGATGCTAAGATTTAATGAATGATCATTCAGGATATTCATACTTACCTAATTACAACATCTAAAACTATTATTAGAAACAATACTTTTATGAGACAATAATTAAAGAGGATGAGTAATCAGTTGGAATCTATAACCACTAATTTCAAGATCACAATTGGTGGTGTTATGAAGGTCATTAGGAAACTAGTTATAAATCTTATGAGTGCATATTTGATGATGTTCAAG
Organism: Viscum album; assembly: GCA_963277665.1. Taxonomy (NCBI): domain Eukaryota; kingdom Viridiplantae; phylum Streptophyta; class Magnoliopsida; order Santalales; family Viscaceae; genus Viscum; species Viscum album. Next base: position 600,062,091 of record OY728151.1, read on the forward strand.
GATGATCTTGGAAATAAGACTACTAGGGCTTATAGTTCTAAAAATTCTAGGCCTACTGCTATAGATGTAGAGTCTCTCAGGAATGCGATGAGAGAGGAGCTGGGGTCTATTTAAAGTGATTTGAAATAAGAAACCCTTAACAAAGTTCACAGAAACAATGATCTTGTTTATAATATGGTGAGACAATGTACCAATGAAGCCTTTGCAGCCTAGAACGAAATCAATGAAAATATGGATAAGTATTTCTCAAAAATCTATACCAAGTATGATATGATCATCAACGTCAATTAATTGGATGATAATCTTAAGATACCACCTTTGACCGAGGAATTTAATTAGAAAGTGGGTCTGTTGATAGAGTTTACTCCCACCTTGTAAAAGTTCATGGAGAAAAAGGAATATTTTTAGAAGGCAATGCAATATAGAGGTAAAATCATCAATTGTTTCATCACACTTTTGAAGACCTACTTGCATGTGAAAGCTAAATCAATAGTGTTCCTAGTAGATGCTTCTATTTCATATAGTTCTCAACCTCCTACCCAAATGACAGTATCTCACACCTTATATCAGATTCGGCCAGTGATTATAGAGAAAACTCAAAGTCATGTTCTATCAGAATGATGACCAAGCCTTGGAGTCAATGTTCCTATAAGTGTTTCTTTAACTGGAGTTTCCTTTTGACAAGTCATTACAAATACCACAACACTACCACATGAACCTCTTATTGACCCGTTAGAAAATGTGAATGGAACTCAATGTCCAAAGTATTAGTTATGAATTCTTTACATAATAAGTATTTTTTACTTTGTACTTTTCTTTTGATGATTGTACTCTTTAAACCTTATTAAATATCATTTTTCTTTCACTTTGTTTACAATTTCCATTCTATTATTTTTCTTTATTATTTTTATTTTAACCTTTTGTTTAATCCTAAATGGTGGACTAAGATATAGATGTCCTATAAAGATATAGATTGAATATATTATTATCCTAAGGGGGGGAATTCTGAAATATGAGATACTGTGTGAAATTAGCATTATATATATATATCCCACCTCTGATACACATCACTCAAACTACTCTAATTAAAATTACTAAGGAGAGCATGAAAATACTCTAATAATTCTATATATCATCTGATTCAATAATTAAGTGGGATCTTACAAGGAATGATCTTCGCTAGATTGAGAATTCAGATTCACTACTAGTATGCTAAGTCATGTGAATTTTTTTCCTTAACATCTTTTGTAACTCATTAATTCCATGATTTATGATTATTAGAAAGGGAGATATTATTGGACCCTTGGAGAAACAGTTGTTTTAATAATCACAAACCATTCCATTTTATAAATTATGATACATCATACAATATATTTTAACTACTGTTAATGATTTCAGTGAATATTTATAAATGACTAAATTATGTCACATTATATAATACATTTTTATAATTTAATTTTTTATATTTGGGTTTTAATAAATTTACAATTGTATATTTACATGTAATTATGAACTTCACTTGATTTGGTATTGTTCTGTATAATACAGACACTTTTTATGTTTCTTCAACGTCTCAGACACTAATAGGTCAATGGAGTCAGCATTGGATGACTCATCGATGAGGACTCACCGATTGAGGAATTCACCGATCGAAGAAGACACTGACGCTGGACTCACTAAAAAACAAACATCACACTGATGTACAAGTAACCGATGATCAGTCACACCAATAGTTCAAGTGAATCACTAATGAATTACTCATTAATGAGAGACACATCATTAATTCAAAGGGCATACCGATGGATGAGTCCCTGATGGGCGTCACACCGATAGTTCTAAATGAGCCACCGATGATAAATCACTGATGCATAGGCAAACCGAGAACACAAATGACTCATTGATTCCCAGAGTCACTGATACCGATGAAAAGGACTCACCAATACATAGATTCACCGATGACGACTGACCAATTCTGACAGTCTGATGATGACCGACTGATGCCATTGAGTCACCGAGACTTCAGACCAACCGATAGTCATAAAAAATGTTTTTAATTTGTTAATTCAAATTTATATATAACATTAATATTTAGACAAATTAATTATTCTGACATTATTTAATGTTGTCATTAGGATATTTAGGAGAGAGTATAAGGTATATACAGATGGGGAGATATTCGAGTCTGCAGAACCTCGAACTATAAAATAATTACAAGATTGATCATTCCAAAATATAAGATACGAGGAATGTGTAGAAAAGTAACAATAATATACGTACTAAAAACTCCTACAACTCTTGAGCTTACGTTAAAAATCCCAATAACTCAAATGAAGAACATACAAGGAGACCAAAAATACTACTATGTTGACTTGAACTTCATACCAATAAGAATCAGAACATTTCATTCTCTTGGAATCTAGAACACAGAGACTACGATAAACTATATTGGATCCAACTTCCAAAAGAGGACTCACACATTACGTCCACTACATAAAATGAGTCCAGAGCTTTACTACATAACACACAGAGAAATCTAAACCTTATTATACTTTTTCATCATTATTGTGTTCTTTTATTTACATTTTTTTATTAGTGTGTGTTTCATTCTATTACACATACTGACTCCTATGCATGAGTGGATGATACTTGATATTCTCAAACGCATTCTCTATTTATTCTTTTTATCCCACATAGAATAGTAGAAGAGGTCAAGTGTGAACTATTTTTTGTTTTCCCATGATTAATTATGGTAGGGGACATGTGTGAATTGGACAACCTTATGTACTACTATGAACCTGATCCTGGGTATGAATCATATGTTATATCATTTTAGACTGCTTGGTGGAAGGTGATCACCAAGTGGAGAAGACTAATTCTTAGCTTGAGAATGATCCCCTTGTTTTTATCCACTTTTTTTCTTTTATTTTTACTCTTTTTTATTACATTTTTCATAAAAATAATTTTATATATTATAGTTAGTTTAAAAAGTTTTTATAAGTGTTTTGAACTTGTATATTAGTTTCAAAAGTTATATTAATATTTATATTAGTATAACTAAGAACTAATCAATATATTGAGAAATTATTTTATCATTTAGGAATGTTATAAATTCACTAAAAAATGACATAGTTTATATTTGTAATTGGGGGTAAATTTTCAAAGAAAAAATTTTAACCGACATTTTAATAGATACTCAATTCACCCCCCCCCCTCTTGAGTACTCTACTCTGACCAATTTTCCGTCTCATGTGAAAACCAAACACTGAAGGATCATTTGTGTTTATTTATTTTATTAAATTATAATTATTACTTAATAAGATGAGTAAATTATGTGTTCATTCACTTATTTATGACAGAATATTTTTGGAATAATGTTATTTTTTGCTGAAATAGAATTTATCTTTCACCCCTTATATGGGAACCCAGATGCACAAGTAAACCATATGCCTACATTCAAGATGATAAATTGATAATAAGTGGATATAGAAGAGGAAATGTGTTAAAAGACCTTACTAATATATCTATTTAAAATGATATATACCCCACTATACTCTCCACTGGACCTTCCCTGCCCACATGAATATCACTATCTCCTATAAATGTTTACATAGTTTTAATTTGTTCTACGAATTGAACTTTCTGAATATTGAAATCAATTTTGGACCTGAATTTATCAAATGATTCATAAAAATGATTATGTTATTCATTTGTATCTCAAGAAGAAAGGGTTTCTTGATATTTATAGGAATAAAATAAGGAATTAATATGATGTAAACTTGAATAGTTATTCATTTATCACTCCCAAAAGAGGTTATATTCTCATGTAATTTTATTTAAAGTCTATGTGAGTCCCAAAAATTTCACCAATTTTGATGTGATAAATGAATCACATTCTCCAATATAAACAGATATTGAAATATGCATGGAATGTATTTGAATGGTACCTAATACTATAGATATAACTTCATTTGGATTATCCTACTTGTATACATTTTTAATCTAGATGTGTATCCCAGAAAGTTTCTTTTATGTCATCCACTCCAGATGATCAGGTGTTACCCCTATTTAATGATTCCTTCTATAAATACATCATCGATTTCGGTTTTGAAATTTAGATTAAATTTTATTCTTCATTCCATATTTCTTTTGTGGTGAAAAATTGCTATTTTAAAAAGTAAATGATCTCATATTAATTTTTAAACTACCTCACTGATAATAAGATTGGTTTTCTACAGATGGTATGAAATATATTCATTTCCTAGGAAGTCATTTTTTCATAATATTTTAATTTGAATTTAATTATTATTAAATATTACATGTTTTTTTGATATTTTATAAAAAGATATTACAATTTGAATTTAAAAACTAAATTTAATTTAGAAAAGGCTGAAACCATGGAGAGGAATAAATTCAATTTGTATTCTATGTCCCAATTGATTACATAAAAGATGTATTATTTGAAGTTCTCATCTATTTTTTATAAAAAAAATTAATATATTTCATTCAACTTAATGAACAAAGTGGAGTCTTCCCACAAACTCTATTGGATGAATATGTATAAAATGGTTTAGAGTGAGACACCGGGCTTTGTCTAATGGCCAGATCCCAAACCTGATCATGATGTGGATACTATGGATTAGGGATCTAAGATCGATCTTCAGTTATGTATCCAAAATTTATTTTATTATATATATTTTATTTGTTTCCAATATTTTATAATATTTTTTAGTTTTTATATTTTTTTGACTATTGGGGATGGAAGGAGGCTCACAATGGGAATATGTTGGAATAAATTGTGGTTGCATGTGATTCTCATGGGATTTTCATTTATTAAAATTAATCCCAAGGCATATAATTGAATCAAACACATAGTGTGTTATTATTTCAAAGAAAATGTAATGGATCCTGACTACAAAAAATCTCATATATAAGATAATTACATATACTACCATTTGTAAAAGACTTGTGGTGTGGTAGAGTACTCTGCTAGAAGCCAATTCTGGGGTACATGGAATTTAAGGTAAAGATATAGACCTTGTCTATAGTCATGAACTCGATATCATATGATGTACTTATCTAAATATCATCTATGATACAAATATAATCAATATATCTATGTTTAAAACTAGGTATTCTTGTTACATTTTATGTACTTTGGTTTTTGAAAAAATGATGCCCTGCAATATGTTCACATATTTGGGAATTGTAATTCTACAACATGTATACTAACGTAGACACAATGTATTATTACCGTATAGTTTTTTTCATGATTTCATTCCCTAGAGCCAGATTTAGATATTTCAGGAGACCTTTATTTTTCTTTTTCTTTTTATAATGTGATGAAGTGTCCCTTATTTATATTAATTTCTTTTTGAAAGATATTTTTGTGTTTTTGAGTTATTACAAAGTGTATTTTAATAATATTGGTGGATTTATAGCGCTCTTAATGGGGTTATTATATGATTCCATGGAGAGGGTTGTGTGAATGAATGGATAACATAGGGAAGTATTTACATAGACATTGAATGTGTATCATGGTATGATCATTAAATACTAGGATTTAGATATACTTGTGAAATAGGAAAATATTATAAACTAGCCTCTTATGAATAGATTTGTCTAATATTGATTGTGTGATAGAGAACTTTGGGGTATAAAAATGGTATAAAACCATTAATTAGAGACTGATATGATCCTGTAGAACTACGGTGGATACACATGATACTGATATGAAAATTTCTCCATATCTAGCAGGATGAGATGGTATGGCCAAATATATCATAAAGAGTTTACTCATGGGGGATACAAGGAAATCGGGTTGTGCCCTGAGTAGTTTGTCTATGTAATGTAACTAATTCCTTTCTGTAAATATTGTATGACTAGTCATGTGTTGATATTCCAAATGTGATTTTAATGCTCAATGGTCATTGGGATATGTTATATACTATGTTTTTGTGGAAAAAATGTTTCTTGGAAGGGAAAAATTACACCATCAAGTCACAATATATTAGTTTGTGTTTCTTGGTTGGGAAAAGGTATTCCACTACGCTTTTAGATGTCCTAGATCTCTAGTAGGGTGTGCAAATCCCCTTGACTATAAAAATGATTTATATTTGTTTTTTAATAGGCTTAGATTATTCCAATGTGTTTGTAGATAATTATTAAATGTTTCTTTTTAGTATCTTTCTAAAATTATGAGATTCTAAAAATAATTATAAATTGTTTTGTAGTAGGTTACAGGAAATCCCCTAAATTTCAAGAATATATATGGCATATTGGAAGGGGTTTTTCATTCCGCTTAGTTTTTCCACGATCTATAAGTTCTTTCTAATATAAATAGTCTTCCCCTGAGATTCTATATGATATGTTTTTAGTTTACTACTAAAGAGAATTTATTCCCTGTGTTTCTGGAAGAGATTACATGTTTATATAAAGAGAGAATGTATTCCCTTAAGTTTTAGAGGCTGGTTTGCATGCTGATAATACTATGACATTAGGTGAGGCATATTTTTCAAATCGTAGGTGTTATAATAAAACCCAACGTTCATTGGGGATTATTTATTCCATTATTTTATTTTTTTTACTTACTAGGTTTTTTATATAATTTCTTCATGAAGATATTTATGGTGGTAGATATTAGGATAAAAAATGTTTATAATATAAAATTATAATTTAACCCCTACAAAGATACCTTATTTAACATGTAAATGGTTTTCTTATGTTGATGTTGATGAAAATATTTGAAGTGGAAATGGAAGAGTCTATATAACAAATTATAACACTATAGAAGTTGTACAATGATTATATTATATGGTTTTGGTATAGATTTGGGATGTGAGTAAATCCCATCAGAATTTTATTTCATTTTATATTTTTATATATGATCATAAAAGTGGGTAATAAAGCATGATATATGTCGATGTGTTTCATTACATTTTTTGTAGAATATTAATTTAATTAATTTTTTACAATCTGATTTTTTTATTCTGATTCAAGATGTCTAGTTCATTCTACTATTATTCATTACCCTGATATATAGTTATAATCTCCACAACATAACACAATATACAAAAACTATTAGTCGATATCCATTGGTATATAGTGAGGTGTTTATAAGTGAACAAAAAAACCTCAGTCCGAACAATATTGAGTGGTCACGAGATGATTAAAACTTGGTGAGATTGTAAACATGTGTTTTAGATATGTGTTGGGGGTTTTGATGGACCTTTGAAAAGTGTATTACAGAAAAAAAATTCATGGGATGTCTAGGTTTCTTGGGATATGAGATTATTATTCATGGTTTTTTCTATTATAGTTGAGATATTAAATTAAATATATTATGTTCTTATTTTATATTGAAAAAATAGTTTTCCCATATCTACCATTGATAATAATATTATGTAATACATCATATTTTGACACATAGGAATTACATGACATATATAAGATTATTTGTGATCTATATCACTGATGGTGACAATAATCCTTTTTAAACAACTAAAAAAACATATTTGGATTTTTCTAATATTAATTCTTAGTGTAATTATACATGTATGAAAAAATATATTTATTTCTATTGATAAGTATAGAAGATTAAATCAAGTTATTTTTCTATATTATTACCAAAAAAATACCAATAATTAATAGATATATTTTTATTCTTAATGGTTCAGTATAAGCACACCATTTAATTATTGTTGTTCTTGAGAGAAAATTATAATACATACATACGATTATATTAATTAGATATATGGGGTGTTTACCATATAGAATCTTATTTTAGATATACTTATCTGAACTATTAGGCTTTTTTTACATTACCCAAATCATCATGGTACTATTCCATTACATATATATGTATGAGATCATTTTCCTCGATTGGTTTTTTGTTATGGGGATTAAAAGAAAGTATAGGTTCCCTAGTGTAAAATTATTAACATTAATTTGAATATATGTGTATATATATAACTATGTGTGTGAATCCATGAGAGAGAACTATATAGTGGGGAATTTTTAATGTTATTTTTCTATTGATATTTGTTATGGGAGTTGTGGAGCTTCTTGATGAGAAAATAACAATTTGTGATATTAATTATGGCACATGTTTTAGATGTTAGTTCCCGTGGGATGCATCTTAAGATATTTTTGATCTATGTGAAATTTATGAGGGTAAACTAATATAGAGGTTTTCAATAGCATATATATTACTTATCAAGAATTATATTTATTAGTTACTTTAAATTATGGGAATTGTGGACTAGAAGTTATATTGGGTATGTGGATTAGGCATAAAGGTGATGTGGTATTTTTTTGATGTAATGGAATTGAGGTTTTTTGGTATTGTTTTTTGGATTTGATGGAATATATCAAGAGAAATCATTTCCTTGATGATTTCAGGTGTTTTTATTTGTTATTTTGTTTCATGATTATATTTTGTTTGATCACATATTATTATATATTTAATATATTCTTCATGTTTTGGAATGATTCACAAGGAAGTGGGTGGTCAATTTTTTTCTATCAGAATGGATCTGATTTCAGGATCACAGGAATGAAACTATCGTGATATAGGTTAGATAATATATATGTACAATGTTAATGGTTAGTGATTTATACTTGTGTGACTTTGATTAATGATTTAAGTGTCATGAAGGTGAAAGAATGATGATAATGAAGGGAATAACTAGGGTGTCTGACATCTTGATTTTTACTTGATTTAACAATATTGGATTTTTTGAAACATTGTAAATGAAATCATATTTATTGGTATAGAATGTACAAGAATTTGTTTTATTATTTTATTTCACATAGAATATATTATTTATCTAGTGTACTGAAATGTTTGGTAAGATATTGGATTCCATGGGGTTTAATGAGATCGATAGGTGTTAATATATGATGAAAAGAAAACTATGAATATATTATGTAAAGGAATGACTTGATGGATAATAAAGTATCATAAGAAGAAACACACATTAGGTTTTTAAAGCTAATGATTTTGTAAATGAGGATAGGTTCATGGAATTCCATATGGTTGGGATAACACTACTGGATTTTAGAGGGTTTATCCACATAACATATTGAATTTTCTATGATGGAGAAAAATATTCATAGTAATTTGGGAATAAATATTGATTGATGTTTCATGTTGGTTATAAGGTATGAGTGGGATGGAAAATTCAAATCATTATGATTGGAAATGGATGGAGTGTGGTCTGTGGATGTTAGTAGTTATTACTACATTTCAATGATGATTGTTCTTGTATGTTTGAGAGCCTCATATTGACTGTGTAGTTAAGAAGCATATGTGGGTTTGGTCACCACTTCGATGAGACTGTGCATTGGATGGTTGGGTGGAATTTGGATATTGATGTGAATGTGGATTCATATTTATCTGGTTCATTATTAGATTACAAATTTGAGAATTGGTTATTTTATTGGATGGAGTATAAGAATTGGAAAAGATCATGAGATAGTTTTCTAGTACAATGTCCTTGGTAAGGATTGAAGGTGTTGCAATTCATTTGGTGATTAAACATTGATTATTTTAATTTTTTGTTGATCCACCCTTTGAATTATATAGCTAGTCAAGATAGGAAATTAGTGTGGGTGTTTAGGCTATAATTTGATTCCTTCGAGAATTTATGCATTGTAACCAGTGGATGAGATAGTACATCGATGGTCATGGTCATATATTCTTATTAAATATTATCCATGGGAGGAACAAATGGTGGTTTTACATGAAATTAGGTGGATTTTTTTTTAAATTTTATTTAATATGTCAATTTCTTTCTAATAATACATTTTTAGTTATCCATTCCAATGGTGTAAAGAATTATTGATAGGATTTAGAATTATGAGAAGAGAATTATGATGGGAAATTCTATGATTATATTAAGGAATCAATCAATTAAAACATAATATTTTTGGGAATATTACTGTCACTAGGAATCAGCGTTCTATTTCCAGTGATGTTGAGTGGGAGGATTAGTTTTTTTGATTAAATGTGTTCCACTTTTTTGGAGTGTCATAGTTCACATTCAGGATTTTGTGAGTTATAACATGATTATTAAAATATAATTTGATTACTAATGTATTGTGGGGGGTGGGGGGGTGGGGGGTGGGGGGTGGGGGTTGATTATTACAACTAAGAAATATTATCAAATATAAGTACTGTGGTTGGGAGTTTTTAAAGAACATAATCTATATAGGTTGTTTAATTCAATGGAAACTTGATTTTTTTCGTGGATTTTTATTAAGGTAAAAATAAAAATTTATTATACTAAAAATATATATAATAAGTTCTTAATTGTTCTATTAGTCTAGAAATTTTTTGTTTACAAGATTATAGTTATTTTATTGGATTTCATGTTACTGTGTTCTTTATAGATTTTCTAATATTGAATAAATAAATATTAATTATTTGGACTATAGACACCATTGTATCTCTTAAATGGAGTCTCAAAATTAAAATTCCAAAATCATCACTATATTAATACTGGTTGTTTTCACTTATAGGATGTATAAAAAAATTAGATTATAATTCTCATTTATTTCTTTCAAAGATATTACTTTTAAATTTTAATTTTAATTGTATTTTATATTTCTCAAAATCCTTATTTTTTCCTCACTTGCAAATGGGTAGTTATAGAAATAAATTACAAACATGATTCTATTTTTCATTTTTTACATGACATATAACATTACATTTCATAGATAATAATATACCAATAACCAATTGGTTCAGTTTATTTATTTACTGCCAATATAATATTAATATATTAAAAGATTATATATAATTTCACCGAAAAGAAACCAAGTCATACCATCTTCTGGGTATGTCATTAGTAAGAATCATCGACAAACTTATAGAATGAAACTTCAGAAATAACTATGCTCAAACAATTAAAAATTGATGAAAAAAATAAAATGAGGATTGGTTAAAAAGAATAAGTGAAAAATGATCACAAGGGAAACATCATAGCATCATGACTGATAATCAGAAGACATAAGTGAGCTTCAAATTACATGGAATAAAACATGAATAAAAAAAGATCAATATGGAATTATAATAGTAATAACATGGAAGAAAATAATTTAACATAATCCTTGAATTATAATTGGATAATATCATAAGGAATGAAATCTATTAACTAAGGAATCATATTTTACATTGGGAAATATTAATTTTATTATCCACACCATCAATGACAATTATTATGATGAACTATAATATACTCATGAATAGATATATCATGATATATTAACTCTTAACCAGTTAATTGGAGGGTGATATATAATTACATTCATTAGTATCTAAACATATGTCTGATTTATTAAATTTATTCACATTAAAAAAATATATATAAGTAAAGGAAGTAAAATGGGCATCATAAATCATTCAAATGAATTTCATTTAATTTTTAAAAAGAACACAGGGAAATAAATATTTTCCCCATAATAAATAGTATAATATGACATCCTAAATTAATGTGATTGATAATGAAAAATTGATCACCCTAAATAATTAAATAATAAAATTAAAATATATCGTTAAATAATAAATATAACTTCATTAGAGATTTATTATTTGAATATATTAAATATAAAATCGTTAAAAGTTCATTTTTTAAATTTGATTTATTAATCATTGTAAAAGATATATTTATGAGTCGCCTTTCAAAAAGTATCATTTTTTAAATTGAATATAAATCCTCTCAATAAAATGGATTTAATTCAAAAACAATTTACCCTAGAAATAAAATATAGAAAAATATTCAATTTGTAATTTATTAGATGAAAATTTTCAAAATTATATTGTATAACTCAAATAACTATGTTTGATTGACCATGTCCATTCAATATAAAGAATATTTCAAAAACATTTATTTGACCTCATGTATCATTAACGTTAAAATTACAATTAACTATTTAATAACATTATTCATATAAATTCCCATTTATAATCTTCATTAATAACTATTATCTTTATCTATTAGACTATTATAATCTCTCTTTAATATCATGTGACAATCGCCTTGACCATTGAAAACTAGGCTCATTAGAGAAGTTTTGGTATTGGTTCTTATCTACAAGGTTATTAGTAAAAATAAATTAATATTACTACAATTTTTGTTTTATAAAGATATAATGTGTTATAATTCCATCAACATGGATTTTTCATCATGTTTTAGGCTGATGTTTGGTACATTGAACTAGTTTTATCTTATTTACAGATTTGAATTTTTATAATATAAATGTCAGTAAATATTTTTTATCAATATATTATATAATTAATGACATAAATTACATATATATTTCATATATACTAATAAAATAAATTATAAAACCCCCAATTAATTCAATAGTGAAAAATTTAATGCATCATTCCATGGAGGTGATAGTCCAAGAATATACATGGATTTGGATTTCATTTTTTAATTTGATGAAAAAAGAATTATTTTTTTTGTAATTTTAGAAATTTAAATATGATATATATATATATATCATGAATATTTAGTTACACCCAACTTTTTAACTTCTAGTTATGGAAGAAAAGAAAAACTAATTATATTACTTTGTGGATGTGGTAGTCTGCACGTTAGCATGATTCATGTTTTCATTTTTTTTCAAGGAAAGGGGTAAATTAGTTTAGGTTTGTACCATAATTATAATAATAAAACATTATAAAAATGATAATAATTATAATATTTTATGATGTTATATTTTAGTTTCAGGAAGAAGAAGTTCAAATAAATAAATCGAAATGAGAAAGCAGTGGTTTGAAATTTATTCCTCACTTCTTGGATTATCTCCATTGAAAAAGGGGATAAACCATTTAAGGGTAGTATTTTTAGAAGAAAAAAATATTGTAAGGTTTTTATTAATGTCTATGAGATATTTGGATTGATTTTTGGTTTATCAATGTGAGGAGAAAAGTTCCCCTCTTATATGTGAAAAATGGTGACATTATTGTAGATACCAAAAATGTTTTAACACAATTACTCACTCTCGAGGAATATAGTTTTAGAAATTTGAAATAATGGAGAACGAAGGGATAATTTAAGTACATGCATCATCTCTAGATTATGATATATAATCTAAATAATTTCTGATCATTACCACATTGTTAAACCATTTTCTTCCTTTTTCATTTTTATAGAGGTAAATAGTTTTTTACCAAAGCAATTTAACAATTGTGATGGAAAATAAAATGGTACACAGTGAAAATTATTTAAATAATGACTGAAAATTATAGGAAAACTATATTATATAAATTTTCATAACTTCATAAAAATCATCTTTGAAATAATACATGTTTAATGGATTTTTTTTTGTAGAATAGAAATTGTATTCTAAAATGAAAATAGGGTTATATTAGTTACATGATTTTAAAAAAAAATATAATTTAACCTATAAAATACTTGTTTGGAATTATAAAAACGTTTGACTAATTTATATGCCATCCTTATATAATAAAAATTTCATTAAATTAACATTGTTTTTAAAAACGATATTTTTCCCTGTACACCAAATAAAAAATTGTTTGAGAAAATTATACAAATTAATATTAAGATAATAATTTTATGGAATATTTAATAATTAATTAAATTTATTATAATGATAATATTCCAATATAAATATTAAACATTAAATTAAATTCATAAGATACTTTGAATTATTTTTTTTAGAGAATCATTTTTTGTTATACTAAATATTCCAATATATTTAGAGATGATAATAAAAATATAAAACATGAAAAATATACATTTTATAAAAAAATTACCCAATTAAAATATTTTATTTTCTAATAAGTTTCAATTATTAAAATATTAATAAAGGGGTATATTATTTCATATATTTTTTATAATTATTGGTACCTACCTAGTAATTGGATAAAATACATTTTTCAATATATATTTAAAGTATGATTATTCCTTTCCATTATGGTTTTATGTTTAATGTAGATAAAATTATCAAAAAAAATACTTATTTGAGGTGGAATATATCTACAAAACAATTTTCAATATATTATACCCCCATAAAAATAATTTTATCATTGAATTTTTATTTCTGGCATGAAATCAACAAAGTGTATATTTGAATCATTAAATATACAATTTCCCTCATGGATTCATCATGATTATTTCTCATTAAAATAACATTTATTTGATTAAAATTATCAATCTATACTACAATTACCCATGAACTGGGATCTCCACTGGTCATTATTCTCATGAAATATCATGGAAAAATTGCACGGATTACTACCTCATCACTTGTAAAGGGTATGGTATTTAAATCCCCAAATGAGATTCCTGTAACATACTTTTAATATTGGATATGTATAGAGGGGGTGTTGATAGATAATCTAGAACCCTAACATTATCATTGATATCTAATAGCCATATATATCTAAGGATCATTTATAATATCTAAAAAATATCATAATGTCTTGTTAATAATATATATTATGGAACATATTATCATAAAATTTAAAATCATGAACTTTTAATGAAATATATAAATGAATATTATATTTAATTATTACCAATTTTATAATTCATATGATCTGTTAAACTATATAAATAATTTCATGGAAATATTCTAGACCTACCATCTTCCACTCTCTAACTTCATCTCATCATGTTTAAGTCCAACAACTCTTCATATAAGGACCCTCACATAGTGGGATACAAATTCTATAATGGAATATATTATATTTGAGAACTCCATTAGGTGTAGGTTTTTATTAGAAATTTTTTGAAACTCTCTTTAATGGTATCTTTGCATGCCCTTAATTTTTTGGATGATCCCCACTGACTAACCATTGGGTTGTGTATGAATAGATGTAATGGAACTTAAAAATATATCCAACTCATTATGGAAACATCTCCCAAACCCTATGATAAAAATAATATGTTTTATAGATACAATAGAGAGTGGTACACCATGTATCCTTACAAATTCTCTAATATATTTCATGGTTAGTTAGTAAAGAAATAAATATTAATTACTATTAATAAAAAGTTCTTTCATAGTAATTTGTTTGACTAAAACTCGGATATCATTATGTAATGTTGTTAACAAAGGGTATATTATAATGAAATCCACGGTAATTTCTTCTAATATTTAGAATAATATTGATAATTGTTGATTTGTACCCTTAGAATTGTTCATTTCCCCTTAACATTTTCGTATACATAGGGACATAAAATATACTCTGTCATATCCCTCATCATGTTACCCCGTTAATTTTTTTTCATTCTATATCTATATAACATCGTGCTATTATAATTAATATACAATAATGATCTATCATCACCATAAAAAATTTAACTTTTTAAGGGTTTTATTGAACAAATACTCTTATTCTAATCCTTATACCTCTATATTTATAAATCTAATATATTGAATATTCACTAAATTTCTTGTAGTTATACATGGCCTTTACGGGTTCATTTAATCTTCCCACGACTGAATGGTTCACCAGTCACATAAGAATGATTGTATTTCCCACCTTTCCTTTCATATCTAAGATTAATCCTTTTAAATTTAATGAATATTGTGTCTATTTGAACCCTCATAATATATAATCCTTCATGATGTTTCCTACTCAATGTATAAACAAACCTCATTTCCTCTTGAGGGTGTTAATGTAATTATATACCATAGTTTTTAATTGGATCCATACATATCAATTTGAAAATATTTAACTCCTAGTATATGAATATATATTTAAAACACTTTTGGTTGGAATAAAAATCAATCTTATCACCATAGAGAATAGTCCACATAAATTTAATTCAAATATCACTACAGCTAACACGAAATTGACTACTAGATAATTTTTCTATGGTTTTTTCAATTATCCTTAGTCATAGGAAATTACTATTTCATTTTTCATGATAAAATATCCTAGTAAATTCATTGAGGAATCACTGTATATTATAAACCCTTCCTCAATATACGGTATTTATGTATAGGTTCGCTGACTAATGCATTCTTCACTTATATAAAACATTATTCATATTCATCCATAAAAATGAACATAACTACCTCAGATATAATATTTTTTAATTGAATTATATTATGGGATATTTATCATAAATAATTTATACTATATAACTCACCAAGGAATACTATAGATATAGGTTTCTATTATTGATTCGGATATTGATAAATAACTTCTATATTAGAATAATATAGAGATATGAAATCAATAGTGATTATATAACCCAAAAATAACATATTTTTTTGATAAAAATACAATTCTCTTGATTTAGAATGAAAAATCTAAATTTTTATGACCATAAACTCAATATTTGATAATTTTAATGTTATTAATTAATATTATAATAAATATTAATATCATATATGAATACATCCAGAAACTAATTCTTGTATTATCTATATTTTCTATTAATTATATCCATTATGATGTTATGGTTATTAGAAAATCTATATGGAATCAGTATAAAATCATATATTACATAACTCATTATAAATGTTTTTATTTAAATATCCCACCTTTTTAACATTAAATAATGAATTTTATTGAATTATATAATCATTAAAAATATTGAGATCCTATGAGAGGATTGTACATTTCATCAATATGGGGTATATGATACATATATCTAATTCATATCCTTATATTCTCAATGAATTCAATTCATTGGGGGAATTGGTGGAAACATCTTTTTAAAAAAACTATTGATGCACCGCATTGTGATTCACATGGGAACATAAAACCCTTGCACATTTTTCCCGAGAATACTTCATTATATCATGAAATTCAATTGGATTTAGTCTATCTAGAATCTAATAATAGAAATAGATCCAGGTATCATATATATTGAAACCCAATCATCATGGTCCTTGGATGACTAGTCAGTTCCTCACGAAATACATGAGTATATTCATTTACAATATGCTTTTCATTGATTTTGAATATCTCTCTAATCATTTGAAGAAGAAATCCCATGTTTCCTGGATTCATGACCCATTGAAAATATTTTTCTTCTATGGGAACATAATTTTCAATAGTAAGTTGATTCTTGATGCCAAAATGAATTATGATATAAAACAAGATTTCATTTCCCCCTAAATTTGATGAGTTTTTTTAGTGAAATTCAATTTATTTCCAATATTATTCAAAATTGAACTATATTAATATTGTGTTTATATATATAAATTATACAACCAAAAAATATATATATAATTAATATATCATATATTTAACCTCTATTAATAAAATTAATTTAATATATATTTGGACATCTACCTCTTATGTTAGTGATTACACATTCTTATCAATGTTTTTTATACTAATGAATTCCATGAACCATATTAAAAATTGATAATTGATAATATAGGATAATGATTAATTTTACCTTGAGAAAATTAAATATCATGATCTTCTTAGACCATAATTGTAAATAATTTGATTCATTGTTCCCTTTGAATGAGGGGTATTTGGGGAGTATGTGCCTCATTGAATTGAGGTTTGCAGAATTTATTCACATCATGTCCAAACACCTTTAACATGAAGTATTGTAGCGTTGGTAGATAATTAGTTTGGATATTCATATACTCTATTATTGTTATTAGACTATTATATGTAAATATGTAGTCATAATCCTAGTGGCCTAAATTACCCTTCATAAAAAAATCCCGATCCATTATGGAAATTACCCAAGTGCTTCATTGCAAACTTTTCAAAATTATTGGTTTTCAATTTATCCCACAATGCGACTTACCCTCATGGTTCCCCAAGTATTTTTCTTCATATTCCACTATTTGTAGTTTTAAGAGATCCCAAATTACATATCTACCTTTATCATACTTAAATTAATTTTTTCATAGAATCTAAAAAATCATATGTCCATAATCATTTTGAATACCAGGTTTCAAACCACTATAGGAACAACCTAATTTATTTCCTAGATCAAATAAAAATTCATAGACTTACCTTTTAAAGCCCATATTTTTTCATCATGTGTTCTAAAATATATATCATCCTTTTGTTTTACCAACAAGAATTTCCTCTCCATATTCCTATAAATAGTTTCAGAAAAATACATAGTAAATTATGATTTCGTATACTCATCCAATTTATACATTTTATTATTAATGAGTTTCCACCATTAGTCCATCAAAACTGCTAGATAGTAGACATCCATCACAATCATATCATTTTTTGATCACAATGAAATGGAAGATATATTTTCCATTACACTACTCCATTGATTTATGATAAGTCGATTTCAAGGTCCACTAAAAGAGGGTATATGTTTCTGCATGAAGGACTCAATTCCAATATTCTCTATTTTCTGTGACTTTAAGAGATTTAAGTGCTATTAATTATTATTCATACATTTTATAGTCTACTAAGAATTTTTTTAGTATAATATACTCCATCTCCCATTCCAATGGGGTTTTAGTTTGGGAATCTATCACATAATCATTGTTAACTTTGTTCTCGCTAGTATTATCCAGTACTAAAACTAAAAAATATTTAAAAATAATGATTAAAAACTAAAATAATAATTTAATAATAACATTAAAGTTATTAAACCACAGAACATAAAACACTTTGACATAATCATCCTAGTCTATAATTATATTAGAAAAACTTATGTCATTCTTTGATAAACATTAGGTTTGGTTTTATCATACTTATTAACCAAGCCCCTCAACTAAGGAAGAAAATCAATAATTATGGTTCTTAAATATAATATGATCAACAAATACATATACCTTGGTAGTTTCAAAAAAGAAGTGTAGTTTCTACCGTTTTTCATTGACTAGGTGAAAATTGAGTCAATATCGTGCATGCCCTTTTCCATGTTATTACCCCGAGGTACATTTTTGCAAAATCCTGTATCGACAATAATTTTCAAAAAAAATTATAATTACATGGAAATAACATAAACAATATTTTACTAAAATTTTAATATTTCATCTGATACTTATACACATATTATTGGGTTTCACTGTGGGTCTCTAACCCTAATACCTGAGGTAACTAAATTATTCTACAAAAATAACTTAACCTTTTCTCTGATAAAAACTATATAGACTCAAGCTAAACGGTATTTATTTTACTCCATTCATGTGATTTAAAATATTCCATTTCATAAATAATAATATATCAATAACAAATAGGATCAATTTATTTGGAGCCAAGATATATTCTAAACCACTTTTAAGAAACTCTTGTCCCTTATCCTTGAAGGAACCATACTATAGAAACATCTAGACATATCATAAGTTTGATTCATCCTCAAAACATATAGAATAAAAGAATAACAAAGTCGAAATCTCAAATTCTTTGTGAGGGATGGATAATATTTCATCAATGATGACCTCATAAGAATAAGTGAAAAAAATTAGAATAAGATTAATAAAATAACAATGTGATTGATAATAATAAGAAATAAGTGAGATTCAATGTACATATAATATTGGCATAAAGTGAAAAAAAATAAAATAGATGTTTAGTAGCTATTAATTCATATATAAATTGAAATAACACATAAATAATGTGATTTGTACATCAAAATTTTTAACATTCATTAATTATTGAATAAAAATTATCATCAGGAAATATTACTTTCAAGATACACATGATTAGTTACCATTCTTATTAGCAACTATTATATTCTCATCAATACATACCTGGTGAGATATAATCTCTTATCTAATGAACATGAGTGGAATGTTGGACCCCAATTCAAGCATCCATACATATTTTTTCCTCTTAAAAATGATTCAATATTCCTAATATAATGAAATTATGCTAAGTAAATGGCTTCAATAAAAAAAATGAAATAATTTTCTATCAATAATGAAACCGTTAATATAATGATGGGTTTTCTAAACCATACGGATGGTATAAAAAAATATTAATAATTAAATTGATTTATATAAAAAACATTATCAACCAAAATAATCACATAATAAATTAAAATATAGGTATAACTATAAAACCTAAATCCATTTAAGATATATCATATAAATATAATTGAAACAAAATCATCAAAAGAGATATGTTTATAAAAATATTTTTTATTAATCATTCTAAAAATCATAGTTATAAGTCACTTTTTAATAATAATATTTTTTTTTGAAAAAAAGTGATAATAATACCCTTCATTGAAATGGATTTATAATAAAATTAATTTTGACAAAGAAATATAAGATATAAAGTAATATAAAATTGAATGTATACTAAGATCATTATTCAATAAGAAATATTATAACTCAATAAAAATATTCTGAGTTACCATGTCAATTACATTAACAATTGATTTAAATAAATGTTATTTGACATCATGTATCATAAATATAAACTCCATAATTACCCATTGAAAATCCTTATTCATATAAATTTTCATTTAAACTATTAAATAGTAACATTTATCATTATTTATTAGTTTTTTATAATCAATTTTCATCATTAAGTGTTAATAAACACAACCTTTTTGAACTAGGATACTAAAAGAAATGTCAACCATCCTTCTTAATCTTATTATAATCAATAATATACATTATATATATAATTTATATTTTCTAAGAATCCAAAAATCTATAATTTCATGACATGGTATTTTTAGTCATATTTCTTGAACAAATGTTGATGAACAACATTTGGGTAATTTCTAGTTATTTATGGATGACCTTATGATGATCATTTAAATTTTTATATTTATATTACCATATTCATGATATTTACTAAGTTTATATAATATATATTCTGACCAAATATAATCTAAAACTATCCATTAAGGTCATAGTGACAAATGGAATGCATTGTTCCATGTTAGTGGTATTTCACCTCTATGCATGGATGGTGATTTCAATTTAAAAAGGGACATGTTTTTAATTTTAAGAACTTATATATGAAATATATATCATATATATATATATATAGGTAATTTCAAATTGGGAAAATATAATTTATGTTGTTTCAAAATATTAAACATGTTTAATTATGGATTCTATTCTCTAAAATACCCAAGATCAATATCATATTTCATAAATTATTAATAGAATGCTGGTTAACTGTTAAAAAATAATTTTCAAAAATATTAATGTAAATATTTTAAGGATGATATAATTTTATTACCATGTAGTGATACTTTTTGAATAAGATGTGTATAAAAATAAATAGAAATGACATTTGAGTGGTAATAAATCTATACCTCTCTTATTAGGTTATCTTATCTTCATTAAGATTTTATCCATTGGGGTATAGTCCATTATGAAGACCAAAACCTATTGAAAATTATTTTCAATTATTAATAGAGGGTTTAGTAGACATTTGGAAGAACTATTTGGGTTGTGTTGTAAGGGTACGTGATAATTTTTTACCCCATTAATAAGTTAAAAGAGATCAAATTATTTTAAATTCCTAAAAAAATTAAAAATTGGATGGAAATTTTCTAAGTAGATTGAAAATTTGTAAATAATGAAGTGGGAATATATGTGTTTAGTAAATTACTAAAACACCATTTAATACATATTTAATTAAAATATATTTTTGGTTTTACCTCTCTGTTAAAACCTTTCCCTAATTTATTTTTACTAAGTTAACTTGTTTAAACAATCAATTTATCCTTATTAGTTTCATATATAAATGTTCTTAATATGTAATTTTTTCAAAATGATGCACAATTTGATACAAATTAAATACAAATAAGTCTGCAAAATTCATAAAATACAATTAAAAATATGAAATCTAAAATTTAATAAGGATTTTTTAGAAAATATAAATTAAGATCAAAAATTTTAAATATGGGACTTTAAATTGAAATAACTATTTTAAATAAAAATGTCATTTAAAATTTCATATTTGGGGATAGGAAAATATTTCATTATTATAAAATTCCAACTAACATAGTAATAAAGTTTTAAAAGTCATTTTATTTTTCTAAAATGTATTTTCCATTATTCCCAAAAAATCAATGATTTTAGAAAAATCTTAAAAATTAATCTTCAGTTAATATCGTTATGGTAAGATATAACATTAATTTAATCTTTTCCAATTCAGATTCTGAAAATTATAAATTAAAATTTAAAATAAAATCATAAAATATTGTAAAAAACAATGTTTAAAGGAAATTATTTCATGGAATTTTATTATTCTTCTGAAATTATTCTTATATGTAAATATTTCATAATGGAAAAAAATTATTTTATATTAGTCATTTTTATATTTAAATATATTTTATTATCTTCTTGGTTGTATGTTTTAAAACAATATTGAAATGTATCTTTATTTCCTATTTTGTTTATTATTATTTTCACCCTATTATTCAATAACTATTATACATTGGTAAATATATATTTTAATAAAAGGGATATATTCTATTAGTGTTTAGTGTTTCACTTGGGAAAATTTATCAAACACAATATTCATTTAATGAATATATAAATTAAATTTCATGTTGTCACAGTAGTGGAGGCTTCAATCATATGGTATTGGTTGATCTGAGATAATTAGGGGGAGTGGGTGGTGCCATGATTCATTTGAGGAGAGAACCATGAGTTGGCTCTGGATACAACAATGTTGGAGCATGGATCTGAACTCAAGCATGATATATTTCACTACTACATAAAAAATTATTATTAATTTATCCATTTAATTATTTTATAAACAATTTTACTTTTAATTCAATTCCGTAGACTTCTATGGATGTCTAGAGGCCCAAAGTGGGGTGATTTGGGGGGAAACATGGTTTTTAGTGATATATGGTGGGGTTTTGTTTAGAAATCCCAATCTGAAAATATGTATTTCAAGAACACACCTTGTATTTTATCTACTTTTAAAAGGGTGTAGGACTATGACATCTAAATGTGTAGTATAAATGAACATACAATTTATAATTTTTCTAAAACAACTTAGTATTTGGATGAGTACTCAGACAAACACCCCATGTGATGTACACTTAATTTAATGTACAAGTCCTGACCCAACATGTGGTACATGAACAGAAATTCCATTTGGGTTACACACAATATAAATATGGTACAAACTATGTAATTAGGATTTAAACACTAATATTGGATGAGATACAAATCCATAGTATGTTTTTGGGAATACATTTCATCAACATAGAGGTAAAAGTTTTGTATTATTACCTTAGAAGAGTTTTTTATCTTTCCAGGACTTGTAGACAAAATTTGACATTTTAAGAGCTCATAAAAATTATTTTTCCCTTATAGAGTATGCTGGATAACTCTCTAATGGAAGAGCTATTTTGGGTCCGATGTGAGGATTTTTTGAAGGGATGTATAGAATGGTAGAGTATTTCCATGAACCTTGGTTGAGATACTATGGGATTGTACTTAGTTACTAGAATAGATATATAACATGAGATATGGGATGACATTATTGACTAGCACCTTGAGACTAATGTTGGGTAAAACACATAGGATAATAAACCACCATAGTGGGTCCAACATTGACCTATGATATATAGGTATTGATATGGGATTATAGTACATTGGTGGTTACCCAAGTCTTTGAAATGGATATTTTTATAGTTTTAACACAATGTGATTTTATGTCCAAATAAATATTATAGAGTTTAGCTTTAATGGCATGGATGATATAAAGGTGTTACTTGGGATGTGTGAATATGTCAAGTGTCTAGTTCCATGGTAATGAGATCTTGAGAATTGGGATTGTTTTCTATGCCTGATGTGCATGAGTTTTGTGATGGTTTAGGGTGAGGGGATGACCTCATTATGTGAGGTGATTGTTTTTTCTTATCTTCGGACGGGTAAGCCCCAAGGTCTTAGGTGATTTGTATGTGTTTTCCTAAAAGGATCAGAAACAAACGTGAGTTTCCAATTGATATTTGTTTTTTAAAATTTCTTTTTATTCCCATGATATTATTAATTATTTTTACATATTTCATATAATTATATAGTTTTCCCCATATATTTCTGAATGATTTGAATTTTGTTTCTCATCAGGGTGTGTGTAGGCCCTTTAGTTTCTATATGATGTTTAATTGTTTCCTATCTATGTGAAGGTATCCTCCTAAGATTCCAAATTAAATATATACATTTTATTATAATGGATTATAAATTCACTATGTTTCAAAAAGATATACAATTTCTGAAATAGAAAGAGATTGTTTCGGGGTGTCATAATGATCAATATGTGTTGAGTGATGGGGAGAGATATCAACTGAGTTTCTGGAATATCTATTAACTATTTCCTATAGGGGATAAATTAAAAACCTATCTTTTAAATGAGGATAATTATTTATTGGATGTGAACATGTATAGTCTTGGGCTCTATAATATAGTTTTCATGCTCATGATATACATTAGAACTAGACAATGTTTATTTGGATGATCCCTGGTGGTAGAATAGTACCCAAGATTAAATGAGGTTTTTTTGATCATTATTTTCTTATTTCTTACTCATCTATCTATGTAATATCACATTTAAATTAAATTTTTTATTATAAAAAATTTTCGATACACTATGGGGGTTTTGAATATTTATTTCTCACCACATGTATGGGAACTCTAGTTCATGTACACAACATATTTATAATTAAATATTAAGGTTGAGATGTAAAATATATGTAGTAGAGTCCTGGTGTTTCATGATCAAGTTGGACCACCTTGATATGCATCATATCCTAGGATTATGGTACAACTGAGATATAGTAGCAGAGGAACCTATATTTTTATTTCATTTTTTATTTGTATATATGATCAGCCCTATGAGTGACCTAATATAATGTATATGTATGTTTTTTATATCATTTATTATATAATTGTTATTTCATTTATTTTATTTTCAATAATTTTTAATGTGATTCATGTATCTAGGTTATTTATATTATAATTTTTCTCTATGAATTTTGTGTATAGTCCCCCAAAGGTTACAACTAAGACCCTTGATTCTAGTTGCTATCCTCTATCAGAAGGAGAGGTGTTCCTATGGTTATGTCACATCTCTGGTTAATAAAATGATGAGTTTTTGTATAATTTAAAGCCTTATATGTTGAATTAACATACCAAGTTGTATTCCCCTACACCATTGTTTCATTATTTTTTCTAGATGCTCTCTCAATATATGATTATGAGAACCATTTTAATTATTTTCATAAATATCCTACCTTCCCACGCAAATGGAATATTAAATTTTGTAACACCCCCTTACCTTCATCATCTATTTCATGACTCATGTTTTGTCTACACCTTTTGTCTGGGTGCATTGTGGGGTTCTCATGGATATAGATCCTTTGGTTGAAGAAATAACCTTATGTCAACGGATATATGATTGTTTGAATTATTTTAATCCTGGAATAAATATGAAAATTGATTTAGAGGGAACTATTTGAGTTTGGGGAGCCATGTTTTTTGGTTCAGGTATTTTCATTAGGATTATGGATTGTGCACTTTCTACAGGACATATTCACGATGAGAATGAGTTACACGATTTAATTCTATTATAGGGAAGATGTTTTGAGTCTTATTTATATAATAAAAATTTACAATATCTTAAATCATTACACATGATTATTCAATTGAAAATAAATTAATTACAACCAAGGAAACACATTTCTAGATTACTTGAAATTTATATAGTTAATTCCATGGAATGGGTTTAAACATTAATTCTTTAGGTTAAGTAGTTTAATTCATACAGAGAACCTAAATCATTTTTATTCTACTTGAAGTCTCTCCACCCAAACACAAGGTTGAGTGTAGGTTATTTTAAGTTATCACTTTCATTATAGATAACCAAGTTCAATATTTGAGTCATGTGGAGTTTGTGCTTCATGTATGGGGTAAGCAGACATCCAACATCGTTATTGTCATTGTTCCTGAAAGTAGTTATGCCTATGTTTTTTTAAGAAATTAATGATCATTTGTTTTTTTATATTGACGCATTAATGTATTCTATCATTTATTTCGTATTTATATCAAATATATTGGTTTAGAATATCCATTAGAAAAGGGGGATTCATTTCCGTCATTCTTAATGTATGTTTATCTATGAAAGTAGTTCAAATTCATAAATTTATATAGGTTTTGTAAATTTCATTGGTTTATTGATATAAAATTCATGTTTTGAAATTTGATAGGATTTGTTTAAAAATATTCATGATTTCATTGGACTTGTATTTAAAAACTGGTTTTCAATTATATGAAATGGTAATATTAAATGTGAGAAAGAATTTTTAAATGTTTCGACAAACAAAGCACATTGGGAACATTGGCTGTGTCAGAAAATTGACATGCCACTTTAGTGTGTGTGATTACAGGAAATGATTTTTTATATCACCTAACAATAGTAGCACTTGATATTTGTAGGAAACAATTTATTTCTAGTTTAGGATTGTTGTATGTCTAGTATGTAATCCCATTGACTTGAGACCAAATGGTGTACATTGTCATTTTTACCTTCTTAATCGCATGAAGGGTTATTTCAAGGATATTTTTCATAGGTTCTATCTTTGGTGGTATCTGTAGTTTTGTTTTTCCAATTCTTACAAGGTTCCATTAGTATAAATATTACTAGATTAGGTGAAATTTTTTTCTATTATTGGGAAACAACAGATTATTTAAAAAAATGGTTTTATTTAAAAATATTAATTACAAACCAGACTTTTCTTTAATTTTATAACCTATTAATTATCCATATAATAACTTTTATAGAGGCTATGGTGGTATCCTACTGGGATATGTTATAACTTCTAATATTTTATTTGGGTGGTTTTATACCTTTTTTGTAGTACTCAGGTATTGGGAAGGGAAGTAGGTAGAATTTCAGGTTATCTTATCATTTTTCATCATCATAGTTGGGTAATTTATGGTTAAGGGTGGTCACATAGAGTCTTTTTAGTGTTTTATGCTTTATCATTGTGGTTTTTATATGTTTCTTCACATATATGTCTCATAGATATGCATTCCATTATTTCACAGTGTATAATTTTATTTATTCACTTAAACATGAGAGTAATG
This sequence comes from Viscum album, assembly GCA_963277665.1. Classification (NCBI taxonomy): domain Eukaryota; kingdom Viridiplantae; phylum Streptophyta; class Magnoliopsida; order Santalales; family Viscaceae; genus Viscum; species Viscum album. The sequence continues at coordinate 600,089,094 of OY728151.1, forward strand.
GTTATTTTATGTATCTCACAATGTGGTAGACCATTCAGGGAGGTTTGTATTTTTGACCCATGGGGGATTTAGAAAAAATTATTATCATAGTGGAACTCTCAACTAGATGTATCATTGAAACTGCCTACGTTTGGTTTGGTGTTTTGGTAGATTTGAGTTGGGACCATTGGAACTCACTTAGTATGTGTGACAATGAGGATTATAAACATCAGTTTCATGTGAAAATATATGATATCATGGGTGGTTAAGGATTTTTTCTATATTGATAATTCTTGGTTGATGTAATATGAATTAACAATATATGGGGTCTATTTAAATAGACATGTAACTTTTTTTTCAGTATTTTTTCAATTATTTCATTACTTATTTAAACACTATTTATTTCATTGAAATGATATAGATGAAAGAATTTAGTCTTAGGTTTTTTTTGAATATCTTCATGACTGAATGGTTTTGTTCATGAAATTAGATGACAATTACTATTAAAAATAACTTCCATATTTGACTGAGGATGACACAAGACATGTTCCATATGAGAATCCTTTGAGAACATTCTTTAGTAGAAGCTAAAATATTCACTATTCAGACTCTATGTTAAGAAGGTTTTGGGAACCAAGGACAATTAGTCGATCATGGACAAAAATTTAGTAAGATTCATCTAATGTTATTCCTTGGTGACAATGTACCACTAGTATATGAATAATTTATTTATTGGATGAAGGGGATTATAATCATTTTGATGAATCCTAAAAAATATAAGGTGTATTTTTCCACGTCTATGTTTGATGGATCAAGAAGGATATGATAGGAATATATTATTAAATCTATGTTTAAATAGGATATAACTTCAGTACCTTTCTTGAAGATATTAATCCAGTAATTTTATCCAGAGAAATTATTTTGGAAAATTCAATATGAGTTTTTTACCTTAGAGAAATTATAAAGTACTGTTATAGAGGCTTTGAGGATTGAGTTGGGGTTGTTGGATGATATTTGGTTGATAATGATTCTATTATTTCTTTTGGCCACTAAATATTTAGTAAAGATGAAATCTTTGGGAGAAGCAAACAAATCTATGAAAACTAGTTTGAGAGAAGATTTAGTTGGTATTGTTATTATCTAGGGAATGTTATTTGTCTATAAAAGGAAGCATGATGGTCGACTGATTTACATACAACCTATTTTTTGGGATTCATTATGAAAAAATATGGTTTTTCCTATTAGTTTCAATGGACTATACATTCTATGAATAATATTATAGAGACTCCAATACATTTCATCAATTTAGAAAACATTCCTATTGAAATAATTTTCAGGAAAAATTGCCCCTTGGTATTAAGAGTAGATCCACTCTACCTGAGGGTTCTCTTGTTCTTACTGATTTTTTAATGGACAGTGGGTCTTATAAATTGGCTAATCAGAATTTTCAAGTGGATAAAAATGATTATAAATGAGATATAATTGAATGAATTTATTTAATGGAGAATCAATCAGTGGAATTTGTAGATGGAGCGACTACAGTAAGAGGTAATATGTTTATTTCATCTTATTTTGTACTATATTTTTGTGATATTGGTGATAAAATTATTTTATTCCTATAAAGATATTGAAATTATTCGAATTTTGTTCGAATATTATTACCTTTTTGTTATATCGTTCCTTACCTTTTGGAAAGTGGTCCAAACAAGGTTTTAAAAGCCATCATCTCGTGTGATGATAGAAAACTATTATGTGGAGTGGGACTTCATCTTTTTTGATAATGATATCATTAACCTAATTTATTTAATTGAATTGATAATCATTATTAAGTCCCATATTGATTTTTATCCTCATAGTTTACTATATCTATCTCTATATGGAATCACTCGGGTATTTTATGCTGTTTGGGATTGTAGGTCATGGAGAGTGGGGCCATTTATTCTTTTTGATGGAGTAATCTCATTTCATTTGTTTTAATTATTCCTATTTTTCATTCATACTTTTTTGATAATTACACTATCTATAATGGTGTGTTTGTACCCTGAGTTTTTTATAATGGGCTTGTTTGGATTACTGCCATATAATGACATAGATTTTCCCATAGTCCTACTACCTGGCATTACTCCCCTTATCGTGTCATCTTATCTTATGTCCCCAATTGAGATGGTAGAACTTATGTTCCATATTCAAGAACTCAAGGATAAGGTATTAATTCATCCTATTATGTGACCATGTGATTCATCATTCCACTTTTCTAATAAGGAGTTTGGGATCACATGATATTGTATTGAATATCAAAAGTCAAATTTGGTCACTTTTAAGAAATTATTACCCCTACCCACAATTTTTGATCTCTTTTCTCAGCTCAGAGGGGATCATTAGTTTTCCCGGAATGACCATTCTTCAGTGATCCACCAATTTATAGTATGATAAGATGATATTCATAATAAATGTTTTGTATTTATTTATGTTCACTTTGATCTATTTGTTATTCCATGAGTCTCAAAAAACCTCATACTCTATTTATGGTGTTGATTAAAATTATCATTCAATGATTCTTGGATAATTTTTTTGTTGTGTTCATGGATGATAATTTGGATTAATCAAGGTTAGAGGATGATCACATGGTCTATCTATATATAATTCATAGAACCATTAGGGAAAATCATTTGTATGTTAAGATTTATAAATGGGTCTTTTAGATTCAAGAAGTGACGTTTCCATGAAATTTTATATATGATAGTGGTTTCAATTTATATCATAAAAAGTTATAGGGTGTCATGTCCTAGGAGAAACCCATAAATGTGTTTGTGATTCAATGAATACTTACGTTGGTTGGTTTCTACTGGTAATGTTTTTAAGTACTTATCAAAGATTACATATCTGATGACAGAATAAACTCGTATGGGTGTAAAGTTTCAGTGGAATTAAAAATTTATAATCTATTATGAGTAAATCAAATAGATATTTACATAAACTATAGATTTGAATCATTTATAACTAGTTTCATGTTACATTTTTTTCTGACATTCTTTTGGAAAGAGTTTTGAATGTGTCTTAATGTATGAGAGACATGGAGTATCCTATGTCTCTCTTTTATTACACCCAAATGGGAATATCTACACTACCATGGATCTTGTTTTGGTAGTGATTATGAGTAAAATCAAAATGTTCCACCACAATATATCAGGGGAGTGGTTTATTATATTTTCTGATGATAAGTTCCTGAAGTATATTTTCAATCAAATGTATTTTAACTAATAATGGGGACTCTATGTGATTTATCACTAATAATTGTATTTTCATATTTCAAATATTCTTAAAAAAAATAATGTGGTCACTGATGCACAAAGTGAAAAATTATTGACAAAAATAGTGAGTGAAACAATGAAAGAGTTGATTCTAATGAGATTTTTTTCAATTTTTATATTGGTAATGGAAAAAAATTGTGGGAATTTATTTTTTGCTCTGATGAAGGCTGAAACATCCTATGATGAATGAGTTAGGATGATATAGATATGTAAACCTATGTTCTAGTGGTTTAGTGAAATTTTAATAGTTGGGAGAGCTTCTGTGAGTGGTCTTAGTGTCCCAATAGTGATTCATGTTTTTTGAATAGGTTGGTTATTCCTTTTTCACTACAGATATAGTTGATTAAAAGTGGAAAATGATCTTTATGGCCCATATCTTCACATAATAAATGGATATATCATGATTTGATACATTAGGATTGTTATATGGGGATGAGGTAGCCAATTTGGGATTTTCTATGACGTACTTTCTTGGAAATTATGGAGGATCACCATTGACATTGTGGTTTTTATAATACAATACCCATCCTTGTATGAAAATGGGATGCGATTCAGATAGACAATGTTAATCGATTACCATGGAATCCTAGTGGGAAGGACATTATTTTCATGATCATTGACTCACTCACAACATTAAATCTTTTATTATTCATCATAGAGAATTTTAAAGTGGAATAATATTGGGTATTTTATATTTGATATATTTTGAGTAATCATGTGGTAACCTTAGTCTTTATTTATAATAGGGACCTATGTTTCAAATCTAGGTTTTGGACTGGACTATAGGAGTCAGTGAGTTACATGTTTTCATGGAAAATAACATCTCATAGGTAGACAGATAGAAATATATAGAGGGATATATAGGTTCATGAGGATATTCTTCAGGCTTGTGATCCTGATTTTAAAATTTCATGGAAAAATGATTTTACATTAGTCATGTTTTTATATTATAATATATATCTATCCATTATTAAAAAATCCCTCTAAGTCATATAATGGATGTCCATTTAGACCTCCCATGTGATGGTAAGATTTAGGGGAGTAGTGCTTGGTAGGGAAAATTCTAGTTCCGAAGAGGATAGAAAGGGTTCAGTTGATCTAATAGAGGTTAGCCACCGCACAAACACAATAAAAATATAATACGAATTTTTTTCATTGGAAGATGTAATTCTTTTGTGACCAATTAATTCTTAGAGCATCACGTCTCATGGGACATCATTGATTTGTTTTTTGGAAGCAATATTTTTAGGAATCTTTGAGATGATTCGATGAAATGGAATAGTCTCACATCAGTTAGATTTAACATCTCATTAGCTTCCATCGATGATGTATTTCATTATTCAAAGATGAGGAGGTATAAACATGATCATTCTCTTGGTATTGAAATAGATGATTTTGACCGTGATCCCAAAAACATTATGGTTGAAAAACTAAATCATCATATGAATTCAATAAAGATTGTGATGTGCAGTAAAAGGATTATTATTCTATTTTTGTAGTGGTTCTGTGGATGGGAAATCTATGTGATGTGGGGGTGGGAACTTTTTATATGGAATTATTGTCCTTCAATTCATGTAAGTCATGGATCTTGAGGGCTTTCTAGGGATATAAAGAATTATTGTTGTGTATATTTTAACACTATGTTACCTTACGTCATCTATTCATAAGATCTTCTATTTTTTATGTTTCCATTTATTTTTTTTAAATTACAGGATTCTCAGGGTTTGAGATTCATATTGGGGGGAAATTTTCTAAAGTCCATGGATTATTGTTTTATTAAGTAATAGAGTATTGTGTAAATGATTAAATGGATTTAGAGGGGACCCCAGGTGTTCGGAGAGCCTTGGATTTTGGTTTAGGTTTTTTTCAATTAGAATTTCAACTATTCACAACCTTCTTGACATATTTCCATCATGAATGGGTTATATGATGTGAACCTATTATAAGGAATATGTCAGGATTGTTTTTCAGAGTGTGGAAATTTAAAATCCATGAAACCATAAAATTTCATGAATGGGACTATTGAGATTTAATATAACATGAGGTGATTCTTTATTTATCACACATGAAATTCATGGAAATAACTCTGGGAAATAGGTTTCTTGAAAGAATTTTTAGGGTACAATGGTTTAATGAATTATACACGGATGAATTGTTTTAGTCAATGTACATGATCTACTCATAATAAATATGGATATTTTGGTTGATTTTGGGTGACCTACCTCTTTTTTGATCACTCCATTAAATATTTGACTCCCATTGAGGTTATGTCACAGGAACCTGGTAACTGTTCATTCACTTTTTTAGTTTCTATTGGTTTTAAAAGTGTGCTTGTCTATGTTTTTTAATCTGTTTTGGATCAGTTGGTGTTTTAAATTGATCATCTAGAGTTTTCTTTCTTTCCTTTTATATCTAAAGTTAGAATATTAGTTTCTAATCATGTTTTTTTGATGTAGGATAAGATTAAATCTTTCTTGAGGTTTGTGTATCTATGAAACTGGTTCTAATTCATTAATTTATATATTTCATTTTCTACAAATTTTTTTTAATGAGCAACAATGCATGTTTTTACATTTGAAATGTTCTTTTGGAAAGTATTCTCATTTTTAAATGGATTTTGATTATAAAATGGATTTCTTTGATATGAAAATATTTTATTAAATACCCAAATAGCCCGAAGGCCTTCATTATTTATTGATTTTTGATAACCCCCCCCCCTTCAAGGGATACGAGGGAAACCTTACAAGGCTCGTAGACATAGAGATTACATGGACCATAGGATTAAGAGACATTACATGCCCTGAAGGTCTTAGGGATTTCAACCAGACAATAACTACAAGGAACTGCCCCTCCCCAGTATATACATTGTGATGTTAGCTATCCACCTTCGCATGGATATCCATCTAATCTTCTTGTGAAAACACAAGATGGTCCCAATGGCATTGTCATACCCTATCATTCTTCTGAATATGTTGGTTCTGCACTGGTGAGTGCACCTTCTCTGAATCATCCTCTGGGGTTGCTCTTTTCTGAAGAGTTTTATAGGAAAACAACATTGATGGTGTGGCCTGAAGTCCTTAAAGTGGACCAACAGCCTTAAAGGTGGCTTAAAAGACATACTGACCTGAAGGCCTGGGTGGCTCGAAGGATTTAAGGACTCCAAGCCCAAACCGGTGGCTCAAGGTGAATAGTTCTCGCAACTACAGTGCCTAATAGTAACTTCTAGAGTAACATCTATAGTACCTTCTATAGTACTTTCTACATTACTGTTACAGTAAATGGACATTCCACTTTAGTGTGTGTCAGAAAATAGACTTTCTACATTACTGTGTGTGACACCACTAATTGTTTTGTGATATCCATAGAATATAGATGAAATAGATATTTATTGGAACCAAAATGTTTATAGATTATTCATCTTTTTGTATAGTGTGAAATCTAAGTTGATATATCCTAAATGATGTGATTTTACATATATATATATTTAATCAAATGAAATACTTTTTTAATGATATTCCCTCACATATATTATCTTAGGGTTTATCCATGGAGGGTTCTGGGTATTCATTATAGATTTCTATTATTTTAAATATTTCTAGATTTCATGAAAATGATATATATTTATGGGAAACAAAGGAGTGTTTACTGAATTTTTTTATTTATGAAAATACTTGACAAATTTTATTTTATTATAAATATAAAACTTGTTCATTAATGATATAATAATTTGTAAAAAAAATTTGGTTAATTTATATAGGGATCTATGATAACACTATACATTCACAATTGGGTGGTTGTAGTCCTTGTTTTTTAGGGCACATGTATAGAAAAGGGAATCATGTAGAATGATGGGTTATATTTCCATTCATCGCCCTCATAATTATATGGTTTTGTTGTTGCAGATTGATACATGTAAAATTGTTTAGTGTAGTATGATTTATAATTCTAGAAGGACCATTTTTATTGAATTTTTTGTTCCATGAATTTTAATTCATTTATTCCACATCGTAAATTATTCATCAGTTATACATGACAGTTGTGGTTCATTAATGAATCTTTCCATGTGGAAAAGAATTCAAGGTGTCCTTTCTATTTAACCTTGTCTAGTTTATTAAAAGGGATAATTGATACATTAAAATTCATTATATACCACTTCAAAACACTATAATATCTCTATAATCACATTCCCCTATTAAACATGGAATTATATCATAGATAAGATTCCTTATAAGTCCTTCGAATATTAGTTTTTTACATCAATGGAATTCTTCCCACCACCTACATATGGAATAGAAGAACTTTCCTTTCATATATCGATTATTCCTACCTCCACTTATGCCACTATACACAACAAACATACTAAGGTAGGTAGAAACAACAAAATAATTAGGGACCACATTACATATCACAGACTCATTTTCAAATAGATGTGAACTTATGATCTCATTCATCATCAAATCCTTCACATGCTTATTAAGATAAATAAATTTTTAACTCGATTAATGGAAATGTTACCAACATTTTATATTGAAATTCTCAAGACCCAAGAAACATAAAATATTTTAGGTATTTATATTTATTAGAAATAATAATTTAAAAAATATATTTAAGATACTTGTATCAGTATAATTCATCCATAATCTTCAACCACATTCAGATATTTCCCTTTATAAAATAATTAACATAATAAACCTTCAATGTACATATCTAAAAGAACTAAATTATTTTTCCAATATTCAATGAACACAAATGTATCAACTCTATCCTAGTACACCGCTAGATAATGAATGATATTTTTTCAAAACATTACGCTCTTATCCACCTTTCACTATATATATTAATTATAATCTCTTATAGTACCATGGATAAAATCAACAATATATTATATAAGGTAAGGGTTTAAAATGGGATATTATGTTATCCCACATATCATCCATTTCCAACAAGATTTTATCCAGGTTGTATATTCTTTATAAAAAAATTATTCCACTAAATAACATAATAAAACTATCATTCATTATAACGAAATTTCACGTTTTTTGTTAAATCTTGTTGGATTATAGTTACAATCACTATTATGAATCCCAATAATTTTCCATAACTATTCTATGAAATTGTAAATTAAATGTAATTTCCATAATACCTTTTGAGAATCCAATAATAATTATGTCATTATAAATACATATTCATTCAATAAAATCATTTTTCAGGATTTCAATGTCTTACGATTCCATCACATATCAATATTAATATAATTAAAGAAATTTTACTTTTATTATCTCATCATGAGTTAACATAACAAAAAAACATTATCATTATGTTTTCAGTAACCTCCCCTTAACTATTAAATCCTCATAACTCAATGTTTTCAATAATAAGGTAAGATATATATATTGTGGATACATTTACAGTATTATACATTATATTTTCTATTCAAACCATATTTACACTGAATTATCTCCAAAATCTATCATTGATACCTTTTTATGACACCCCAAAAATGAAACAAAAATTTTGAGACCAAAGTTAAGATAACACTAATTCATAAAGAAGTAATCAATTTCTATTAATATTTACTTTTAGGGAGTGAAAAAAATAAAACATTTGGAATGATTTTCTTCCGAAAATATAATCTAATTTCATACATATGAATATTTTTTAATTTAAATTATTTGAAAATAATGTTGTTCTATAAATAAATTCTCATTTAAAAATTATTAATTTAATGAAATTAAAAAGGAAATTTTGAAAGAAATTCAATTTTTCAAATCCTGTCCATTATTACCCATAGAAAAACACTAATGTGAAATAATGATTTAAAAATGATGATTAATCCTGAATTTTATATTTTTATATCATTAACATTCATTTTTATATATCAAATGAAGTGCACATATTGATGTTGTGTATTATCATATTAGAATTTCCTGATTAAATCTAACACACATTTATGCATGTATAGATTAAATTGGAAAATACAATCATTAATCATGAAATATAATAGTTTAAAATAGAAAATTTTAATTTCTATAAAAAAATCCAGAAATAAAGAGTTAGTATTTTTTTAGAAAATATTATTTTTGTCAAAAAAATACCAATAATAGAGTCATTCATTTCACAATTAATTTTCTATTCATTTAAAAAATACTAATTAAAAAATTGGTTTTCTTAAAATTAATGAAATACATATAATTTAGATAAAATGATAGAAAAACATTATTTTATAAATCAAATGGAACATCCTTGTTTCCAAAAAATATGAAGGAAATTTTTTTCCTTCCACAATATGATTGAAAATCAATATTTCTTATGGTCTAATAAAAATTCTTATTATCCAAAAAATTATTTATGTGAAGGAATATATTACCATAATCCAATATGAAATACTTCTTTAATTAAATTATTTAACCAATTTAATTAGTGGGTTATGAATCTATATTCATTTCCACAAAACCCATTCCATTGTTAGTTTAACCCCGCATACATATATATCCTTAAATTTTCTCACATTAATGCATTCCGTCAATGATATAAAATCCCCAATGATAATAAATAGTGGGTTTTAAAAAAATTTCAATTATAGACTTTGATTGACATACATAATTATCAAATATTTTTTTATGATTATTACATATATAACATTATAGTATATTCTAGAACTCTAATTGTTTAGTGTTATTGGAGACTTCATACATAATAATCTTATTTAGGTATATTATGTATTATATCTTATATTTTCTCTATACTTTGTACCCTTTTTTCCATACCCTATGTTAAACCATTAATTAGAACTTGGTGAAAGGAAACCTATAAAAGGGTTACCTCTTATTCTCAGTAATCATGTAACATATAAAACAATGATCATATGATAGAATAAGATGAAAATAAGGGAATTTGATCTTGACCATAACACACAATGTTCACATCCAACATGTCATTGATTATAAACATGATTAATGGAATTATACATTATCATTTATAAAGACATGAATCCTAAGAGTGAAAAATTATCATATATCTACCATGAAACATAATATCATATCATAAGAATGAAAAAACATCATAATTTTGTTGTTCTATAATATGAATATAAACTATTTGATATATCATTTTTAATGACTCAGACCATTAAGTCAATGTTCATCAGGAATCAACACTCATTTCATATAGTGGTTCATGTATATAAACATTCATACCATGGTCAATAAAGCTTATCAAATTTCATCCCATAATCATATCATATGATAGAAAACATTACCCAATGCATTGGAGAGCTGTATTTTAATATCTAAATATTTTAAATGGAAATATTTGATTGATAGCATAAAAGATATGCTACACCATGATTAAATAAATAAAAAATTTCTATTTAAATGTGATCGGTAAAACCTAGCTGTTAAATTGGTATGAAGGAAAATAATTAATAAAATTTTTAAATGTACAATGATCATACTATTTGTAAATGTATTATTTAATTCTTTATTAACAAGAAATATATATTTAGTACAATACTATTATTCTACAAAAATATATTTTCTTATAAATTGATTTTTAGTTATATTCACGAAAACTATATTAAAAAAATTTATAGATATTTAATAAAAATAATTTTAAAAATTTAATTTAATTTTAAATTTTTTTATAAAAATTATCTTTTTTGATAATTATTTACTTTTATGAAAATAATGAATTTTTAGTGAATAGTTAACCATACAGATTCTTTTTAAAGTTAATTTTTATTTATCATAAAAATAAAAATTATTAATTTAATATAATATTAAGGTTACATAATTACTATTAGGTATGATCAAATCAATTTATTTTCAATTTAATAATCATTATACCGTAATTTTATATAAGTAAAAATTTTGGCATAATAACATATTTTTCATGAAAACTATTATTATTCCATTTTGCTGGATTATTGTTATATTAAATTCTACAAAATATGTGTTTTGAATATTTAAAAATAGATTTAAAAATTGGATTATTTGGGTCTAAATTTATTAAAGATGTCTCTTATATTATTTTCAATATTAATAATAACTATTGTAATTTTTGTGACCATGGTAAAGAGTAAATCAAGTATCTGATGTCAAATATAAAATGATAATTATTATAAAACTGCCATAATTTAAGAACAAATTTTATTATATTATTCCATTTATTCTTTAATCATCTCATATTCTGTGAAATGGAACTTTATGGCCATTTGGATGAAAGTGGTTCCTTTCCCTTATTTTATTTTAATAAAAGTCAAACATGACACATTCTGGTTTTTAAAACTAAAATATTTTTTATATGGAGTTATACAATGTATATGTTCATCTATAAAATTTATTTTATGAAATAAAATCAAAATATTTATCATGGTAATATTTTTTTAAATTTTAGTGAAGAAACAATTAATTTAAATTAGATCAAAATGTTGATTCGGTAATTATTCATTTAATGGAATATAAAAAATTATATTATTAATATTATATGTAATGTACTTTGATAAAATTAATATAATAATGGAATTTAATAGATGGGTTTAAATTTTTATGGATTTTTTAAAATAAATAATTTTAATTTTAAATATTATATTTATATGATTCAAGTCAATGTATTGAATATTTATTAAAATTATCATTATTGATATTTTATGAAAAATAATATTTTATTAAATTATACTGAAATCATATAAATTTTATATTTAGAAATGATATTAGTATATTGATTATATTTTCATCAATTTCTATTTGTTGGCCTTTTTTCCTTACAGTAACTATATTAACCCTCAAATAGTAAAACTATTTTCCATCGTAGTATGTTTTAAATGGGTAAATGAGTGATTAAAACTAAAAGATATGATAAAAAATGTTATCATAAAATAAAAAAATTATATAATGAGATTATTTTGAACCATACTCATTCTATATTATTAATAAATGAGTTTTAATCCATTTTTAATTAAATTAAATTTATGTTAATTTTATATGTTGAGAAATTCCCAAAGTTTCATCCCCTCTCTTATAAAAGAGAACCTCTTATTCTCAATACATAACACATAAAAACCTATTTGGTTAAGCCAATACCTACCCAAATCCCATAATATAATCCCTACAAAGACTATATACGTAATTGTTTTAAGAATAATCTTGTCCTTTATTGTAATAATGCAACCAATGGAGGTTTTATGATGAATTTGAATCTTTTTTAATTGAGCGTTTTATTTTTTTCATCTTCCACATCAGTCAAATATTCTTTAACCATGATTAAAAAATAATGAAATTATATTTTATTCATTTATTTGTTTTTATGATAACATAAAAACCTATATCCATATCCCCTTCAATGAAATATGATATGAAAACATCATTCATGTGTAGCGTGGACTACTGCCGTTCGAATCAGTGTAATTTTATTTTCTATGACTGTCTCTAATGGATTTAAAATAATGAAAGAATTAATTTTCAGATATTGTATTCATGAAGTATATATCATTACTATACTTCATTAAGTGTTCAGATATGGTATTCAATAAGTATTTACCATCCAAAAATTATAAAAAATAAAAAAATGATTAGGTTGTTCAAAAATATTTGGGGACTACCACTTCCACGAAGTGATGTGATCTGTTTTTGAATCACCAAATCTTATATATGATATATATACTATTTTTTATATAATTATTATAATATATACAATATTATTATCACTATGTCAAAAAATAATACTTACCTTCTTTCCATAATGATTGATAAAAATTGGAACCTTGCTCTTGAGTACGTAGGACCTACTGTCTTCATGATCGTAATGTAGATCATTTTTCCAAACCATCTATAATAATAGGATTTAAACTATAATTTATGTGTATAAAATATATTTATTTCATATTTGGTATTCTATAGATGATGTAATAATTACCTCTTTTTGACCATAGTCAAATTACAAATGACATGTTGGACTAATGAACTAAATATCATGAAAATTTCCAATGTGAACTTAATTAATTGTGTAATTGAATATAACATAATGTTATGAAAATTATGAATAAAGAACATGAAAAATGTTCTAAATAAATTAAAAAGTATTGTAATTGATTTATTTATAATGGTAAGTATCTTATGTGACGAGTCATAGTCCATGTAAGGGACTTTATTTTTTAAATATATGTTAATGTTTTACATAAAAATATTTTCTCATTACACATATATATATTATAGTTTTTTAAATATTATTTAAAAAAGGTTTTTATTATTAATATATTATTCAAAAAATTCATTTTTTCTATGTCCTATAATTTTTATAAAATTATTTTAAATTTTATTTATTTCATTTTTTAATTAGTAATTTTGTGACTTTTTCAAAAAAAAATTGAAGGAATGTTTTTTAACATCTACAGAATTATTATATATTCCTTACTTCATGATTATTTAATGATTTTAAGTTCCCTATATAACTATTCAAAATTATTTTCATGTAAAATTATTTATTTATTATGTGCACATTCTATAGATTTTAAAATTTTATTCTTAAGGTAGGGGTTATTTTGATATCAAAATATTTTTTTACATGGGTTTAAATTATTTTCATGTGTTTTAATCTTGATATGGTCCTTGAAAATTGATTATGAAGGATATATCGCCATTATTTTTCATGTTTGAGATGATTATATCATATAAAATAGTTTTACCCAGTTACATTTCCTATGATTCATGTAATGATTTTTCTCTCTTGTATAATTATATTGGAAGTATCCTATATAGTTATTCTAATTTTCATGGGTTATTATAAGGATTACATCAAGGATCTATGATAATAATATCCCAAGGAACCTACATAACATTTCAATGAATTATAATGAGGTTTCATGGAAATAAATTTATTTCAAAGGGTATGATAATGAAAATTATATAGGTAAATGGTTCTATTTTATGATCTAAATGAATGTTTTTAAGAAAGGAAATTCATGTGTTTTATATATTTTAATCTGGACTAATGGATTTTTAATTGTTTTCCCTTTATTGATATTTTTATGATCAACCCATGTTTCCGAAAACTTTTTCAAACATTTTATGGATAGGTAAGAGAAATTAATAATTCAATTTGAAATTTTTGATGATTTTTTCTAAAATTAAATGATTTTATATTTTTAAACATTTATATAGGTGAAAAAATTAATTTTAATTTATATGTTTTAACTTTTAATATTTATTGTTTTTTATATAAGATTAGTCATTTAACTATCTACAACTATAATCCAAAAAGTTATTTTTCAATTCAAGGAATGTTAATTATAGTCTAAACATACCAAATTATGTGATGTTTTTGGATAAGTCCATTTAGTTGGAATTAGAATAGGATTCTGGTATCATTAGAAGTTAGGATGTAATTTAATAATACGATTAAATTCATTACATATAGAATTGTATGTTTTTCAAGGATAACCATTTTTTATTTGGATAAATAGAAAGAGTATGAGATAACATGATTAAGGATATATTAGTATTTATCCTCCTTGTAGGATGATATATTATGATTTCATTAATATTCTCAAATTGGAGTTTTTTTAGTAAAGAGATTGATCTATCAAGATCCAAAATGAAATTGGATGTGAAGGATAATGCATTGGTTTTCTGAAAATGAAACCAAATAGAATGATATCTATAGTGATAAATCATGTGTTGATACATAATGAGATATCCGTAGAAATAATTTACAAAATGAACTTAGGTGGGTTTCTTAATATCTCAAATACATGGGTAATGAAACACTATGGATTTTTATCTAATTATAAGAATAACGTTATATATATTTAATGATCTTTTTCCCATGAATTAGGAAAGAATAACTGAGGAAAATATCTTAAAATAATTGGATGTTGTTTTACATGTGGTAAATGTGGTAATAAATAATTAATTTTGCAAGGAAAAAAGAAGTGTTAAGTTAAATCAATTAAGGGGATATAAGTTCTTCCTCGAGAATCAATCAAATGATTTAAATGTAGGTAGAATGGTTTGTAAGAAAAATAGTTTTATTTTGTTTAAGGATCATTGATTGAATCAAAAAATTAATAAAGACATATATTTAGAAAACCTAATCCCATTACAATTGATGATGAGGAACCTTATAACGACATTTCAATGGTATTGATTGTATCTTTCCTTATGTTTTGACATCAGAGAATAATAGGATATTATTCATGTTTTTGTTTATTAGAATGATGTAATTAAAGGGTGGGATGGAAAATAATGGTTAATATATTATAAATAAAACTAAATGATTAATGTGTTGACATTCAAGAGTTATGATTTATTTGTATATATATATATATGATTATAAATTTAAGAGCATTAATACTGTTTTGATGATGGGAGTACATTGGGAGATACTTATTGAGTTTTCATACATACTTGAGTTACATATTAACCTTGTTTTTAGAAATAGAAAAAATTATTTTATATAGGACTATAATTTTACTTTTTGTAAATATTTTCAAATATATGGTTATCATTTAGGGTTTTTATGATATTTTATTTTGTGGTAATCATGAGTAATTTTTTTTGATGAATAATTAATGGTATGAGATAAAAATTGTGTTTAAAATATATCTTCAAATATATTAAGGTTATTTTTTATGATCATTATCATAATTTTAGTTATTTTTAAAGGATTACATTTTATAACATGGAGAAAATTTATGCAAAGAGACAAGGTGTCACTTCTTGAAAGGTAGTGAGCCTTAAAACCATAGTCAAATTGATACAACAGTGTATCACATACTAGTGTCACACATTTTTCATGGTTTTTAAGATTTTTTTTATTTATTAAAACTATCTAATTAAAATATCTTATGTTAATTATCAGATCATATGTTTTAATATATAGATAATGAATTGATTCAGAATTGATTTAGTGTTAAGGTGATTGATGTTCTTTCAGAATAATGTCCTTATAGTTTATGGTATAATTATATGATTAAACTAGATATTATACAGTGGGATTTTATTTGAGATATAAGGGGTGAATTATATTTTTGAAGAATATACAATTTTATTAGAGATTGTGGTGATTCATCATACTTATATAAATGAATAGAATATCATGGAGATGATGATATTTGGTAAATTACAGTTTTGGAATGATACATTGATAGTTATTAATGTTGTTTTGGAAGATAAATATAAAATCTACCTTCGATTATTATATGGTCAAATCCTTCTTAATTTTGGTTTTCATTATTAGTATGGAATATTTATAAATAATTTTAAGGATAGTTGTTTTTAATTAACTATATTTTAATTTTGTATTGCTGTTAAATTTTGGAGATTAAAGTATATTTTCTTCGTATAATGATTTTTTCTATTTGGGAATTATTTTACCTTTTATAACAATTTGTGTTTTCATAATTCATAATGAAAGGGGTAATATATATTTATTCTTTTTTTATTTATTAAAAATGATCATATTACTTCAATAATTAAAAAATCCACTCAAATAATCATATATTAGAGAAATAGATATGATTTTGGTGGGAATGGATTAAAATATGAAATTATACTTGTAAAATATTTATATTTATTATGTTTTTATCCTAGGAATTAAATTAATTATTCAAAATTATGAAAATTATTTTGGTATAAAATCATTGTCCTTTTATTTTTATTACTGAGAAATCAATTGTCTTTTAACCAATCACATACTTACAGTTTGGTGATGCATAAATTTAACTTGATCATGTTCTCAACCACTCACTAATAGATCTTGGAAGTTAGTTTTTTCTTATATATTCATGTTTTCCCCTCCCAATTATGTTCTCTTATGTGGAATCATAATATGAGTTATTTCATATGACATTCATGCATCCCTTTCACTCATTTCAAATGGAAATTTAATTAACCCATATTGCGATGTGGGATTTAAAAAAATGTATTTTTAAATGACAAAACCCATGTTATCGAGACTAATTTAAAATTTCATCGATGCCGTTATTAATATGGTAGGGGAAAGAATATAATCTACTAATATTTATCAAAAAAATTCTTTAGATTATAGGATATGCATCAATAATATTATATGAACAAAAAATTTTTATTAATATAATGTGACCCTTATAAAATAGCCCTTAAATAAGAGGTAATGAATGGTATTAAAAATAATAAATATATAATTTTCCAAATAATTTAAAATGTATTAATTAATTATTTTTAAATATTTAAATTATATTTAGTATTATAGTTCTATTCATGAAGGATGTATTTTATAAAAAAAATATCATTTTTATCAGATATTATAATTACATTCTTAATATTTTATAAAATATATTTTATAAAATAAATTTTATGTTCAAATTAGAAAAAATATTAACATAGTGGAAAAATCTATTATTCTCAGAAAATATTTATTTTTCGTTGAATAGTGAAAAATACGAATTTTTTTTAAACCATCTCATTCATTATATTTAAAAGACCACTTATTATTTTAATATTATATAATGTTGAATAATTTTTTGATTATTTATTTACAGTATACATAATTACATTTAAATCTTCCTTATACATTTTTTGGTGTAAGTACATTTTTCAAGCTTAAAACTCATTTTTCTAGAATGTTTTTTACATTATGTTTTGAGGAATTAATATTAAATTAAATTCAGAATTGTATTGAATTTTTAAAAATGGATATAAATTTTTGAATCAGTGGGTTAAAATTTTGTAAATAATCCTCTATTATTTTTGGCAATCATGAATAGTAACCATATTATTTTTTATTACCTAGTTAAAGCTTAAATCGAATACTTAATCTGAAATAAAAGGACCAGGATTTTAAAATTTCTCTAACACTAGCCTAGATTTTATTAGATGAGTCTATTTCATCCACAAACTCCCATGATTCACCTATATGGTATTTTATATCCATTTCTATAAGATTGTGATCTTTATGATGTTTTATTTCAAGAAAAATAAAACATGTCACACTCTTATTTTTATAACTAATTTTTTTAATATTAGGTTATATAGAGGGTATGATCAACTGTAAATTGTATAAATAAATGTAAATGATTTATCTTTATTATATCATTTTTTCTAACATTTAGTTAATACACCATTATCCTAAATTCATACTCAATATTGATTCAGAAATTTTTTTACTAATAGAATGATATAATACATCATATTATGAATTTTAAAAGTTATATTTTATTAAAAAATTTATAAAATAAAAGAATTTTATACATTAAATTTATAGGTTTTGGATGATTTAAAATAGTTTGTTCAAATTGAATGGGTTATTTCCGTATTATCAAAGTCAAATAAATAAATAGTTATAGAAAATGAAAAAATTGATATTTTATAATAAAAATTACTTTACTAAATGATATTAAATTTATTAAAAAATAGATATGTAGTCACTTTATTATTATACAATTGACTATGTTAACCATAGTCCATTTATTGGAATTCTTCCTAATTATAGTTACTATATTGATCCCAAAAAAGTAAACATTTTTGTTGTCAAGGTATGTTTTATATAGGATAATGAGGGATTAAAACACTGTTATAAGGGTAAAAATGTGAACCATTCTAGTTAAAAAACTATTTAATGATTGGATGTTGACATATAGTCATATCCTATTATAAATAAATGATATTTTAGATATTTTAAATAAATATTGGTTTATATAATTTTAATATTATGAGTACTTCCAATAGTTCTCCTCCCCTCTCTTATAAAATTGAACGTATTCTTCTCAATCCGTAAAACTCAAAAAACATTTTTCTCAATCAGAACATGAAAAAATCCATTCAAATAATCCCTCTCCTATTTATAGATGTCTTTTTGGTTAATAATATCAAGCATAGTTGTCTTTTTGTATTAATAAGAGGTGCATTTCCATAAAAGAGGTGTAATGTTTAATCGAGAATTTCTATATTGATTCTTCATACACCACCACAAAATATTCATAATCAAGAAAAATTAAATAATTTTCCTTAAATACAATAAGGTGTTATTATTTCAATGTAACAAACAATATCAATATCCTATTCCATTAAATGGTAAAAAAAACTGTCGTTCATGTGTATAGCGGACAACTGCCTCACAAACCAATGTAATACTTTTTTACTACACCATCTTTCATAGATAGATTATAATTAAGGAATTAATGTTGATATATGATATTAAATAAGTGTTTATAATTATTATAAAATTATATAACATTTAAAATCATACCCTTCTTTGAACTAGAAAGTGATAACATTGTTAGAGTATATGTGTGGGATAACAACATCACCAAGAGATGTGAATCATTTTTCAATCACCATATAATACGTATTATATATATAAGTTTATTTAATGAATTAATATTATATTAATGAAATTATTATCGTTATGGATAGATTTGATTATACTAACCTTTTTTCTATAATGATTGTTTAAAAATGGATATGTTACTCATGCATACATATGGATTATTGTCTCCATTATTGTAACATAGTTCATTTTTCATAACAATAATTAATTATTTGATATTAAGGTATACTTTATATATATAAATGATAAAAAATAATTTATTATTATTATGTAGATGATTCAATAATGAACTCTTTTACCATAGTCAAATTATGAAAGTCTTTTTGGACTTATGTATAAAATGTCGTCATAATATCTAATGTGAACTTAATTAATTGAGAAATTATATATAACATTATATTAATTAAAAATAATGGAATAATGAAATTGAAAATAGTTATTAAGAAATAAAAAATTAATATTTCTTTATTATGTTGGATGATACATAATGTAGGTGACATTCTGGATTCTAGGTAATTTACGTTCTTTTAAAAGTAATCTTTATTGCATCCATTAAACTCCATTTCTCTCTATTTACATATGATATTTTAATAAAAATATTAAAACATTATTTTATTAATAATAAATGATTGATTAAATTAAATATTACCCATTTTTTAGTTCCCAACAAAATGTATTCAAAATAAAAATTTTGTCATTTTCCAAATGAAATACTTCATGACATTTCCTAGAAAAATACGAAATAATTCTTCATTAACATATATCCAATGAGAGGATTTTCCTGTAGTCATGAAACATAATTATTTTGAAGTCTATTATATAAGTCTCCAAAATTATTATTAAATAAAATGGTCTAAATATTAGGCTCTAATTTTTCATATTGTAAAATTTATTTTAATGAAAATGGTATTTTGATATCAGAAATGGATTTTCACAAGGGTTTAATATAATTTTCTTAGTTTCTATTAAAGATATGATAATTGGAAATTATTTAAGATGTTTTTATCACATTTATATCTCATGGGTGAGTGTTTATAGTTTTTAAAAAGGGAGCGGCTATATATCCCTCTAATGCATTGTGTAGTTATTTTCATCTATGGAGATTATATTCAAAGTAATCTATGTAGTTATTCCAATTCATAAGTTTTATTGTAAGGTTCCTATGATGATTATGTCCCAATTTACCTACATTTTTTTCAATGATTTCTAACGACCGTTCATGGATATAATTTTATTTCAAAATGTAAGATAATGACCTTTTTAAAAGAAAAATATTCTCCTTTTGGATGTGAAATAATATTTTTTATGAAATGGGTTTTCATGTTTTAATACAGACTAATGGATTTCTCATTTTCTACCCCCTGTTTATATTTTTTTGACCATCCTAGGTTTTTTAAATGATTTTAAATATTTTTAATGGTGGGTGAGTTAAAGGTAGAATTCAATTTGAAATTTGCGATGATTTTTCCTAAAAAATTATTATATAAATTTTAAAAGTTTCATATTGGAGATAAATGGATTTAAATGTATTTGTTTCAACGTTTTATACATATTAGCTTTCATATAAGAGTAATTATGTAACTATATTAAACATTATACCTAAAATATAAATGGGAATGAAGAATGTGAATTATTGTTTAAAGACCCTAGGCTCTGTGATTTTTGTGGTCTTGTCAAGACATATATAATTAAGGAATCACACATAAAATAATTGAATTCATACATAATTTTTACACATGATCATAAATAATTCATCACATCATCATAACATAAAAATTTTAGTGGAAATATATTTCACAAAATATTTATCATCCGATCATAGACTAACCAATAGAGAATAAAGGGGATTAATAAATATCTCATTTTCAAATTTATAAAACATCCAATGGTATAATAATGAAGGTATCATTTGATCATATATCTAATAAAATATAATAAAAATAAAATAATTTTGTCATGTATTAAAATTATGTTCAAAGATCACTAGAATATTTTAGGGGGAAATTACCCTTTTCATTTTGAAATCACTTCATTAAATTATAAAGAATATCTTGAATATGATAGATGTTTTCTGAATAAATCTTTTATAATATTAATGGTACAATTAAATCATTGAGTGGTCTTGATGGTGCTAAATATTTATCATGTATTTTATGTTAAAATAATCAATCCTTTCATAATTTTGTTAAAAATTAAAAAATAATCCTTGTTGGGAAAATGAAAATAATATTGATTTTAAGAAAATATTATAAAATTTAAATCATGGGATAAAATTAATGTTAAAAATAGTTTTTAATAATTAAAATCACTCCTTAATGTTATTAATGAAAAAATTAACATGGAAGAAAACAATTATTGGATGAATTATAAAGAATATTGTGTATTTCCATAAAAACATTATTTTGGTCCATTGAGTACATAAAAAGATTAAAGTGACAGGGAATAATTTATTATCTATAAATATAAACCTAAGAATAAAAATTAATGGCATTTTTCAAATAAATATAATATAAAATTACCAATGGAAATTTAGTAATCAATAATTCTGATTAAAGTTGTCAGAAATATAAATTACTTACCTTAAGTAGCATCCTTCCTCATATGCAAGAAATAATCCTACATAATAGATATGTATTTATTATTAATGTATTCTATAAACATAATTATATATATATAATCATATATGATTTACTAATAATATATCATCTGATGTTTCATAATTACATTAAACTTATTTTTCCTGGTGATAAATTCTTTGTTTCTCTTACATGTTTCGATTCAGAAGTTTGAGTTCATATAAATAGATCATGTCTCAATTATGGTAATAATTTTTTATTATTATTAATATAATAAAAAATAATTATAATTATAATTATATTTATATTTATAATCATTCATTAAATATAGCCATAAAAAAATATTGTCAATGTTCATGGTGATAGTTGGTTTTACGTATACATGAATGTAAATTTCACTTTTCAAAAGAAGAAAATAATAAAATTTAAATATTAATTAACCATTATAAAATCATTATATTTTCTTATATATCATATATATTAACACAATATATCCTTATTACTATCATTTTAAAGTAAAAGAAATGTCACATTGGTCTATGGAGTTGGTTGTCCAAACATACACATGACGAACATTATCAATTTCCAAAATATGGGAATTTATGAAATTATATATGATATTATTATTATATAGTAATTATTATATAATCATTATAAGATATGTAAATTAAACTCATCATAACATCTATACATTAAATAAGGTATATGAAAATTAATTGTATCTTTAAGTGGTTTTCGTAGTCTAAATTTACAGACAAGAGAAAATTTTACTTCCCATATGATGCAAAAGGGGGCTGATATTTTTTTTCCCTAATAATAATAATATGTTAGTATATTAAAAACATTTAATTAATTTTCCTTAATTAATACCATTTATTTTGAATATGAATCTGAAGAAATAAATTAAAATAAGTTGGGTAAGATGATTACCTCTTATTCGATATTCCAATTTTAGATCCCTTCTTATAGACCCTTGTATTAGTCACTAAAAAATATAAAACCTCTAATTTATGTATTTTAAAGTTGAGATGATAAATTTTCATGGTTTTTTAGTAATATTTTTCAATGTCATGTAAGGAAAATAGATAAGGGGTTTCCTTTTATAATGAATCATAAAGACACAGTTAGAATTAAAAATATAATTAACATATAATTAAGTCATTATCATGAAAATATATTCCAAATAAATATATATTTTATTAAAATGATAATTAATTTTACAAATATTTAGGTTCCATTTTAAATAATATCATTTGGTTTATGTCCTTTATTACCGAGTTTTAATCTTAACCGTGTCAATGAATATTTAATATAAAAGGGTTATAATTTTACTTATAAGGTAACTATTTGATAATAAATGAATAGGAGATGAAATGTTATCCCTTATTTATAATATTTAACATAATTTATGATTTTTACAACTTTTAAACAATATAAGAAAATATTTTTATAATTTTTTTATTAATTAATTTATAAGAACTGTTCAAAAAACATGAATTTAAAAACATCGAGGAATTAATAGGATTTTAATATAATCATTTAACACATCCCTATTAAAATATTTTTGTGTAAAAAGTTGTGGTAAAAAAATAATTCTCCAAAAATTTATTTCTATTAATATTTATAAAATGATCAATTATATTTTTGTATTAATTGAGAAATATATTTTCGGTATTGCATAACAACTGGGGTAATTTCTAAATACTATTAATTATAAATAAATTAATTATATATATATATATATTATTTTTTATTTCACGTAAAATTTTAAAACCAAACATATCTACTTTTTATTCTTATGAATTAACTTTAGAGATATTATATTCAATATAGTGTATTTTTATTTAATATTTTTAGATATTAAAATAATGTATATTATTAATTAAGAATTAATCCATGAATCAATATATTCCTAAATGAATGTAAATTTCCAAAATTCATTCATCCAATAGTATCATTTGATGTTTTTTTGAAGGAATATAAGGCCTTACCATGTATGTTCTAACACTAATTATGTCATTTTTCCCTTATCGTTGTTAAAAAAAATAAATTTGGTTAATATTAGTATTCAAAAAATCTAAGTGAAAAAATTAAACAAATTGTACATCATGATTAAAAATATGGGTTCCATTTTACAGGACAAAATTTATATAACTGGATGATTTAAAATTAAAATTAATCCTTCAAAAAATGTGAAGGAAATGTGTTGTATAGAAAATTAGTTTTCAAAAAATTTAATTGAATTTATACCAAATTCAAACATCAAATTTATTACAAATAACATAAATATATGATGAATAATTAAACATAACTAATATTAGTTTTAAAATAAAATTAAAATAAAATGGATCATTTTAAATTCTTGAAATTAAGAGAAACTTTTCAATATAAATAAGTATATTTCATTAATCACTAAAAACCTTTCTTTTGAGAAAATTATAAATAATTAAATATAAAATAATGTGGACATACAAATTTCAAAAAATATTTTCTTTTTTAAAATACAATTTTATAAATTTGAATAAATTAATTATAATATTTTCTCATAAAAATAAATAAAACCAAATTTTATGGAACATGTATTTTAAAAGAATATAATTATTTAACTAAAATTTATTTTAAAAAATAAAACATTTAATTTTAAAAACCCTAGTTATTTATATTAATTATTAAAATTTAATGACTTGAATGTAATGATATATTATATTGTGGACCATTTAAACTAAAGGTTATGAATATCACAAGGTATCAACGAAATAAAAAATTTCAATATATCATAAAATTATTTCAGAGTTTTATTCTACCATACTTATGGGATTATTTCTTTGAAATAACATCACTATTATAAAAATAAATGAGGATATTTTCACATTAACACATAATTGGGATCCCATGTGGCTTCCCCTAATTTATTTTCTATGTACAAAACTTTGACGGTTGAGTGGTCTTGTTATGTAGCATATTCTCTCTACGATCCATAAACCCCACAAGTTGTTTCTCATAAGAGATGTCATAATCCATTGTTATCACGTTTATTTTTGGTACCTATTAAATATTTTTTATATAATTACTCATGAGAAATATGTGGAAGACATCATAAAATTTATGGAGATTCAAAAAAAATTCCATATGATAAAATTCAATCCTACTACACTCAATAATTTTAAACAAACATGTATATTAAGGGATCATCATTACCTTATTTTAACAAAAAAACTTTTTTCCTTAGTATATATATTAATAGTTTGTCTTTTTTACAAACATTAATCTAAAGAAATAACTGATGATTCATAGAAATAATTTTTTATCTACTCTATGATACCCTTATATGTTACTGAATGACTAACATTTTCTACCATCACGTCAACTTGGTCAGGTCCCAAAATATTTCTCTCTGCATTATCATCCCAATATGTTGGAGTACATAAAAATATTCAATAGTGGAATTTACATATATCCATCTGAATTAGTGAGTTTTTGACATTTTTATATGAAAAATGTTCTAATGGAAGGTGTTGATGTAAACTACCTTTGATGTATATAGAGAAATATTCCAACATACCTTCTTGAGTTTGAATTGTCCTCTAAGACTGACCATCTATCTAATGAAGATATAAAAGCACAATTTTTGAATCAAGAGATCATTAAATGATTTGATATAACATTGAAATAAAATTAAAATCATGATCAGCTATAAAATATTGTTATACACTGTGAAATCATAACAAATCCTTTTTGTATAACTAGGAAAGCACAAATCCCATGGATTGAGATGCATACTCTGCAATATCCGTTTTCTTTTATTCCTATAATAAATAATATTTATGATCTCTATATATCTTCATAATTCTCAGAAGAATATATAATAACAAACTACGAGCTTCGTTTTATAGTTCCTTATTCAATTATGGTATTCATGGTACACATCATCAGTTCCTAAACCTTATCATTTTTTCATAATCATGATTCTATTCAGGGACATTTTTTACCATACATTACAGTTTCACATCTTCATTGTGCACTTATTTAATCAACATATGGATAGATCATTCAAAATTAAACTAGGAGATATTGTATCTTTCTCTTTTACATATTATTTGAAGTTATATATTATTCAAACCCATAAGTATTGTATCCATTTCTATCTCGATCCTGTCAAAAAATTTATTTTACATCCAACATATAACCTCATTTACCTTTTTCTCCATACTATGATGATAGTCTACTGAGGAGTCATAATATTTAATCAATTTTAACAATCATCATAGGATCACATTCAAATATTTCTATGAGAATATATACTTTAAAATTTTATTTAATATATATATATCACACCTATCACCATAATGATAATTTCAGAAAATCATCAATGAAACATTTACCATTGAAAGATCAAAATATTGATCTAGGTACATTTTCATGTTTATTATCAATTGGTGTCAATAATATTCTAGAATCATATCAATAAATAATAAGACAAATTATATTAATTTATTTTATTAATAACTATAGATAACAAATGCTTCAGCACTATTGTGTAGTGTGAGCCTAGGTGAACTGACCATCCTTAACCTTCATTCCTTGAAATTATCTTCACATTTTTATATCCATTTGTACATAACCCCATTCTTTGTCTACATGGATAATGTATTAGATAATAATTATAAATATTTCAAAAAAATGTCGATTGAATCTATTTATCCTGTGAGAACTATAGATTTCACTTACCATGGTTGGTCTTGTCCATTGATCAATAAATACTATCTTCAGAGGTACCATTGAAACAAAATCACAATGGATGATATGTCCCAAGAATAAAATATTATAAAGGAAAAATGTAGTCCTAATAAATGTTTTATACAAATTATCCTTCCTTAATAACTACATCATAATTAACAAATGAAATTCATGCTATTTATTTATTATTAAATGTAGAAGAATAACATCTATAAAGGTGAAAATACACTGATCATGGTAATCATTAAATAATCTATTCAATAAATCCATGAAGATAGAATTGGAATTATTAATAATAAATAGAATAACTAAAAATTCATGGTGTTCATAAATTGTATCAAATTTAATATTAGATATATCTTCATTTGTGAATCTTGGGTGGTAAAATCTAGAAAAATATTCAATCATAGAACAGTATTGGGTTCTACATATTTTTTGAAAAAACTTATCAATATAGGATGGATGATACTAATTCTCTATTTTTATCTTGGTGAGTAAAAAATAATCAATGCAAAGATTCCTTCATGAATCTTACTTCTAAATTAGAAAAGAGGTTATACCCCATGGTGACACAGATAACCTAATGAATTCTTATATCATGATTGTCCAAGAGTTTTGGCATCAATTTATACAACTCAATTTGGGATATTCTATAATGTTTCATCCACATTTGTGAATAATTGGGTATGAGTTCAATTAGGAACCTAAATTCACAATTTGGAGAAATATTTCATAATTCATTCTCAAAAACATCAACAACCTACCATATAAAGGATATATCTACAATGTGATGTTTCACCCAAACCATAAAAAAAATCATGGATAAGAATTAATAAACATGAGATATAAGTAATTTCTATTGGACATTCTCGTACATCCTCAAATCAATAAATGACCATATGTTTATTTGAAGAAAAAAATTTGACCTCCCTTCATGTAAAATTAATATAGATTCTTTATAAAGAATAAAAACCCATTCATAGAATCACATAAAAATCAACTAATTTTAGAATTAAAATATTTTTATAGATTTAATTTACACAAACATAAATTAGAGAGGAACTATAAAATGAGATAAAATAACCTATATATTATGAATTTTCTTTGTTATCATAACATCTAATAATTGATGTGGTATGTTTATAACCATAGAAAATATAAAAGACATAAAAGAGTTAGTAGATCTAGAAGCAGTGAATACATTTTCTATTCTAGATTGGTTGAGAAGTTTATATTTACTACATCATTTTCATAAACCACTTTGGTAATCATGAAAATATGTGATTTACCATTTCCATTATTCTTAATAAGTTATTGATTCTTATCATCATCAAAATACATCGTAATTTATCACAGGTTTTCATAAGGACCATACACCTTGCATTTCAATGTGAGTTCAAACTATTAATTTATTACCTCATTCATGATATAATACACAAATTTTACTAAATGATACTTTTCCATCGATGGAATTATATATAAAATTTATGCATCTTATTAATATAAATATAATATAATCATATCATAGTATATTCATTAAAAGTTTTATAAATGATAAATTAAGTATTAATATTTATTTAAACCATATATTTTTCAGTTTAATATTATATTCAATATAATTATTTAAAAGAAAAATTATTTTTATAAAATATATTCATAAATTAATATTTTTTCCTTATTGTTATATGATCTTTTTATGTGTGCTTAATTATCTCTTCAAAGAGTTGTAAAATCAGTTATAATTTTAGAATTTGAATTTTTTGAGTGAATAATGACATTATTTAAAAATTAAATTTCACATATAAAGTAATATATTTTCATAAAATTGATTCCATTTTTATATTCTATATGTAATAAAAAAATTACGATTATTTTGTTGGTTTTTTATAAAATAGTTTACTTTTTTGATTTGTCAAATGGAGTAATTTATAATACTTAACATTTTAAACCAATTAAATTTATTATAAAATCATGAATGAGGTAATAAACTGATATTTTGTACTCACATTATCTTTATTACATCATTCATGAATGTGAGTTCAAACTAACATTTTATTAATTCATTAATGTTATGATAATTAAATAATACACAAATTTTACTAAATGATTGTTTTCCATTGATCATCCACTAGTGGATCTAAAGACCCACAAAAAGACGTTGGATGATTCCTCGTGAAAGATTCAATAGTATATTGTAACCTTATTTTATTATTTTGGTGTTTGGAATTATTCAAGTCATAGTAAGGATATTTGAGTATATTAAAAGGGTTTATATTAAATATCTCAGAGAATTTCATTACTAAATTGGGAAATCATTGAATTTTACACCACATATGTTTATAAAATTATGTCATCTATTTCTAGGAATTGAATAAAACCAAATAACAACATGTAAGTATCTATTGATAATAATCAGGTTTATCAATCATATAATCAAGAAATATCATTCAATGAACATCAAAATCATGAAACCTTCTCAATCTATAGATCCATAAGATTAACCAAGCTTATCACTAAAAAATTGTAATGTTATCTTATAATTATACTTATCCCCATGGGTTTCAACTAAATTATTGAAACCAAATCTTTAAATACTAACTAAACTATTTTATGGTAACCACTATAGAGAAAAAATAATTTTATACTTTATATAAACTTTTTTAGATGAAAGTTCCATAAAAAACATTAAGTTCCACATAATAAAAGTAATTTTATAGTACCATTGGATACTAGACATAAACATCCTTTTCAGGTACATTTTTCATCATAACTCATAATTTCCTTTTGAATTTGTATAATTATTCACATTCCTTCCTTAAAACCATTATTCATAAACCTTGTAATGGAAACATATGGAAGGGGGAACCCGGATACTCAATAAGTGAAAACTTGGAAGTATCAATTAATGATAATTTGAAAGTATAAGATATGAATAATGGTATGATATCATTACCACAACATATAATGTCCATACCCAATCTACTGTAGATCATAATCACGAGTCGTGGTATAAAACATTATCATTTTGAATTAAATAAATTTAAAGATAGACAAATCATAATAAATCATTCATGAACCATATATTCAGATAACAATTATAAAATCATGTCATAATAGAGTGGAGCTATCAATTGTGTAGAAAAAATTTCTTATTACTAGGTTAACAATATAGAACATAAAATCATAGTGGATCAAGAATCACTACAAGTTTCCCATTTCATGAATGATAAGGAATTACCACTTTTTCCCCATATTTAATGAAGAATATCAACTACCATCCCATATTGGATGAAGGATATCATGTTTCATTCACTAATAATATCTGGAGATAGAAAACATTACCCAATGCAATGAAGTGACATAAAATTCTATGATAACCCTTAAATGAATGAAAAACATACATATGTGTAGCTCAAAATCATAAAATATTAATCACATCATCATAACATGTCCATTGGGAATGAGACAATTATCAAAAACATTTCATCATTTCATCATAGCATAACCAAGAGAAAATTAATTATTTCTATAAAAATTCTATTATTTTAATAATAAACCATCTTGAGAATGAATAATAAAGTTATCACTATATCATATCCATAATAAATCATAATTAACGGAAAAAAATTTATCATAGTTGAAAATTATGTTAGATGGTCAATGTAATTTATAGTAGAAAAAATACACTATTAATTTTTTCATTACTTCATTAAAATCCAAATATTTCCAAAATATTATTGAAAATATTTTCATTCAAATTAAACTTATAAAATATTATAGGAATATTAAAATATTTGTGTAGTCACAATGGAGGGAACCATCAATCATACCATGTCTATTAAAACAATGATTCCTTTCATATTTTTGGTAAAAAATTGAAACATACCTCTTTTAGAAAACAACAAGAATATTAATTTGAAAAATAAAATATGAAAATAAAAAAATCATTTAAATTTAATTCTAAAAAACATTGGAGATTAATCAAAATAATTCTTGAAATCCTTTTAATGGAAACATGGACATGAAAGAAAATGATTCTTGATTTAATAGTAAAACATTATAGGTTTATCTTAAAAAACTGTTATTTTATCTTGAGTATGAAAAGTGATGAAAATGAATGATAAATATGTATTATATATAAATAAATATAAGTAATAAAATTTATTTTATTTTTCATATAATGATCTTATAATTTATTAAATGAAATGTAATGAGAACATAATCATAATTAAAATTGGATTGCAATATAAATCCATTACCACAAGTGTTTTATTTCTCTATACAGGTTCAATATTTCTATATAATAATTATATTTTTTATACATTTATTTACAAAATTACTGATGTATATCATACACTATGTTATTTAAATATAATATCTTAACACCCTTTTATCGATAATCGTTTACTAAAATATTTGTTCCATATGATACATTCTTTGTTTCTCATGCGTGTTTAGGTTCTTCATTCCCATTTGATATACTTTGATCGGGGTTCCATCACATTAAGAAGGTAATTAATAAAATAAATATATTATAAATTCCTTATATATATATATATATTCAATAATAAAATTTGGTGATATAAAAAGTAATTACAGCCTACAAGGAGACAGTAGCCCACATGTCTACATGAATACTATTTTTATTTTTATATATATGGAATGAATGAACATAAATTAATAATTTAATTTTATAGTACCATTATTTCATCTTATATATCATATAAATCGAATAAATATATCCTTATTAACAACTATTTAAATCATATAATGAATCACATCACTGAGTAGAGGAGGTAGTCCACACATCACAAGAGTTATGTTATCATTTTCCAAAATATGTGAATGTAATAGGGTTTGTATGATATTATAAAACAATATTTACAAAAAAATCATAAATATCGTATTTAAAAATTATTTCCTCTACGATGTTCTAAACTGGGTGACAATATTTGGGGCCCCAATCTGTTTTTTACATAACATTAGGCGCACCTCATCATACACTAGTGGATTCTGAATAGTAGATAGGGTATAATGAAACAAATGAGGAGACTATACCCTTGTTATCAGAGTAAGGAAAAATAAAATAAATTAATAAACAATGGATCAGAAAAAATTTATAATATTGGATTTCTAATCAATTTCTAAAAACATGATAGATGTTGAAAATAAATCATGAAATTACATGTCATAAGGTTCTATGTGTAATTAAAAACAAAAATAAAGACATAATAAAGAATATAAAAAATAGGTCCCCACACCTCGCCTAGTTATTTCATCTAATAACACTCCAAATCATAAATCAACACTCTATTATAGGGTCCTTGACCTTATCCTAACTTAAAACCATGAAGTCCACTCAAGTAACAAATGGAGTCCTGATTAGGGCGTGAGTACAACCCAATA
This sequence comes from Viscum album, assembly GCA_963277665.1. Taxonomy (NCBI): domain Eukaryota; kingdom Viridiplantae; phylum Streptophyta; class Magnoliopsida; order Santalales; family Viscaceae; genus Viscum; species Viscum album. Next base: position 600,121,405 of record OY728151.1, read on the forward strand.
GGCAAACACCAATGGTGTTTACAAAATATCGAGTCTAAAATAGTGTATGTAGGAGTAAAAATAATAATGAAACATAAAATGAAAATAGGTTACATAATTTAATATCTATTAGATCAATTACATCTATTACCATGTTCCATGTTTTTACCCATTTTCATCAATCATGCTTCATTCCAAGCCCATATTCAAAGCCCCGTGTCAAAGGGGTTACAGGTTTAAAAATATGGAGTCCCATTCCATGAATTGTACCAGGATTTGGAACTCAATGCCTAAACATCCCAAAAAAATATGGAATTCCATGTCCAAGACTTTGTGTATAGGGGAATCAATCCATTACCTGACTAACATTTTTCTATAGGGTTTCTAATAGAATAAGTATTATCTTCTCATGGGAGTGGTGAACAAGTCCAACACCCCACAACTATATATCACAATCAAAGTGGATCATCATAATTAACAATTTCAATATTCACAGAATACAAGGATGAAAATTTTTGTTTAATAACATTTATATACAACTTTATAAACATCAGGTTCTCACTTTATAACACAATCCCATTTTAAAATTTAACACATTACTATAATTTATTCCCATTTCCATTCTATTTATCCATGAGGTCACAACCCATTAAATAATTATCATAACATTTTATTTACGCATAATTATTTAAATAAATATTAACATTAATCCAAAAATATCATCATTCTATGTTACCTAGTAAATAAAACTACCATTTGATTAATATCACAAACCCCCCAATTTATCATTCAACACACAAGTCATTAATGCTCAATTGATTGGCCCACCCCATGTGTGTCCACATTCTTTATCAACTCATCCTCATCAGATCCCATGGGGATTCTGAATGTTTCAATTTTTCAATCAATTAACCAAATTACCATTTCCCTCCAAGGAATCCTAATTAAAAAATGATTATACCCCCACAAAACCATATACACATTTAAATAAGGCAACAAAACTATGGGATAAAACATATAAGCCACCTACCTCATGTTAGTTCAATAATTATTTCTTAAAAATAGATTTTTATTCAAACTCAAAGACCCATTCAATCCCCAACATTGATATCTTCCGAAAAATAGGTAATTAGGGATTCAAAAGGACAACAATAACTACATGAGCCTATATCTAGAAAATAGATGGAATATGAGTGTTAGACTCCTCTAGAGCATCGATATAAACCCAACAACACTCCATGTGAATTAGTACTGATGGAGAACTATCGAATTGATGTGTGTGTGTGTGGGGGGGGGGGGGGGTTTATCCCTAAGGCTTCTATAAGATGAATGGAGGAAAAAATCATGTTTGAGCAATTAAATCCTATGTCAGAAAAATTGAAAATACACCCTCTTTATTGAGGTGCATGGTTTGGACACATGGTAGGCCAAACCATGATCCAATTATGCACCAAACACTCTCCAAATGGGTCCTGGTCCACATAGACATTGGGTATCTTAAATAGTATAAAAATCTATATAGTAGACGTGAAAAATGTCTCTATCCCAATTCATACGGTATGTAGGACCCCCCTTCACAGTTTTACTACCATACAACCTCACTGTATAGGATACATGGTCATGTTTCATGGTTACTATGAGATGTTCCCAAACTATATGCCCTTCCCATATCATCATCTTTTCTTAATTTTCATTACCTAAACCCCCAAAATAAATCCAATCGTTATTATATACCTAACTACTGTTTCATTATAAAATATATGGAGTTTAAAAAAATAAACAATAACATACCTCATTAGATGTTCACGATCTTACAACTTCCTAAACATACAACGGATCATCCCTAAGCTGCACAACCAAGAATTACTAAGTCCCAAAGGTATAAATATCAGGCCATAAATCCTGCATGACCACTACCCTCTCCAAATTCTCTTATTGAATGTTACCGTGATTCCACAACACTCAAACTAATTGAATTTTTTTAACTTAAATGATTTTCTAATTGTGATCCATAATAAAAACCTGATTCTCCTTAATGGACACATCTGAATCATTTAAAAAAAATAAAAGGCCAAATTATATGGTTCATGGTGATTTTCTCAATGCTATTACACATGAAAAACACTTAACATACCAATATACAATTATGGAAGAGATAAACGGTATGCCAAAAATCTGAACCACTCCCAAATACCTAACGTCCCCACATACATGTGTGCCAACATGACCAATTTCTAAAACACATGCTGACCTATCCTTGGCTACATCACAATGAAACAAATGACCACCTACTAAAAATTAAGAGTTCAAAAACATTGATCAACATACGACATCCATATACTCAGTGATATATCCATACATTTCTAATTATACAAAACCTTCTCCAATGTTTCCTTTAAAAATAGATTCCCTTTAACTCTGATTTTACGACCTCCATCCAAAATAATAATGATTGATATAGGTTACCATAGATATTATAATATGGTTCAATCTAAATGGTTCCATCATTACTATTGTTGTAAGATATATCAATAAGCATAAGGTCCTTATTCGAGGCTCTAAAATAACCAAGAATATTTTCTCTTAATACGTACTGTAAGACATGGATTGTATGCTCTAACTTCCTTCTTATCTGTGGGCAAAAAGAACTACTCAATAGAACCTGGTTCCCAATATCATTCTAGAATCCTTTCCAAAAAAAAGAAGTGAAACATGGATCAGAGTCTATAATGACTTAAAATTATCCACGTGAAAATCCATTATCTATTGAATATATAAGTCACCTAATTGGTCCATGGTAAAAGTCTCTAGAATGGGTAATATGTGTGCAACCATTGTTAATTGATCAATAATTACCCATATTGCATCACAATTCTATGGTGTCCTCAGATGGCCCCCCACGAACTCTATGGTGCTGAATTCCATTTTCTATTTCTAATTGTGTAATAGTTATACCATATCACCGAACACAGGTGATTATTACTCAACTGTAGACAAGTATAAAAGCATAACAAAAAAAATCTAAAAAACCATTCCTTATACTTGTCCACCTATACTATCTAGGAAGATCACAAATCATTTTGGTTAAACCGAAACGCACTAAAGATTTTGGGGCACAATACTAACACATCAAATCTATATGTATACACATAGGCTCAAAAAAAATCCATGAACAAAATACATCTCATCGTCACCGATATCCTACTCAAAGGGGGGTCTCCTTACATTCATGGATTTCTCATAAGGAAAATCATTTTGGATCGTCATACTTCATCACCATGATAAAACTCAGAATTTTCGAATCAACAAATAGAGAAGTGAGGGTCACCTATATCGGGTCCTTGATAACCTTTGAATGCATCTTAGCATACAGACCCATCATTTTCCACTCAAAAATAGATCACTAAAATTCTTGAATCTACGTTTTTTGGAAAGGGCATCAGAAACACTATTTACATTCTTCTAAGAATAGGGATACTAAAAAACAAAGGATTTCTTACACTTGACCCATATTCACCACCGGAGGCTCATATCCAATTTAGAAAATAAGTATTTATGAAAATTATAGTTAGTATAATCATTAAAACATTAACCTAATAGGTAGTGCTACTATCACAATAAAGCATAAACTGCTGGATCCAACTAGAGGTTGAGTGTAGGGTAATTGTTTTCATTCATACATAGCTATCGATACCCATACACTATGAAATTTTCTCCTTATATAAAAAATAATCCATACATAAACTGATACAAATAAGGAAAAATGTTATACATCTTACCAAAACAATATAGGATCAAAATAAGAATATTTATACACTTTTTCATCATCTCTAATTACTGAATTATCAGATTCTTTTGACCAGTAAATCTTGTTACCAGTATTGGGAAATATTGAATGTGGTAATTCTAAGTTAGATACTTTATTTATCACCATTTAGTAATAGCCCACAAGACCCATAAAAATTATTGTTTCAAAAAAAATTGGGCTACACTTTGGATAATATTATATTAAATTGTTCTAGGTACATAGTCACACCTTCATTAGAGATAATGTGACCCATGAAATGTACAGTTTCAATCCATAAGATACACTTGGATATCTTGGCATAATTATGATTCACTATCAATGTACTAAATTTGATGTTATAATGGTTTCAATGATCATCATTAGTCTGGGAGTACAAAAAGATTTCATCCAAAAAATAATTAAATGATAGTCTAGATGTGTTTTGAATATTTGGTTCATCATGTCCATAAACATTTCAAGAGAATTTTTCTACATGAATAGAATCACTAAAAACTCATATAGACCATACTGAATCCTAAATTCCATTCAATGTATATCAAAAGATATCACCCTCAACTAATAATAACATGTCATAAAAATCTATTTTTTATGTAAAAAGATTCAACTATCTACTGATAAAAAATCTCATCAATTTAATGAAGAAGAAGATAGAAGTTCTTAACTATTATCTGATTAAACATTCAATAATCGATGCATAAGAACATCAACCAATCAGACTTCATAGAAAACATGACTGGTGAACCCCAAGGTGACATACATAGGAAAATATATCTCAGACCATCCAGTTCATCTATCTAAGTCTTAATATCGTGAAGATCTTCCGGTTAAATTCTATTTGAAAAAATGGTAACTAGATCAACTCTATGTAATATTGAGGAATCCCCAAGAAATCAATAGGAAACACATCCAAAAATAGATCCAACTTTTAAAAATTAACAACAAGAACTCAATATCCATCATCAAGAAAAACACATGACACTTGGTCTGTGGGATCAAGCAACTGCCAAAGAACTCTCCCTTCATGTCTGTTTGGATATCCCATTCCCCATGGGGAACATAAGTGTCAACATCAATGGATGTGAAAATTAATCATTGGAGGTAACAGTCGGTAAATGAACACCATTAATTCAACCATTCCGTTCCTATAATCTCGTAAAACCCAAACACCTTGAGTACAATCAAGATCTAATAGAAATATTACCCACCAACCTCAAGAGATACTCTATTCATTTCAAAATATTTTCTTATAAAATTATCAAACATGTTCCAATCAACACAACCCTGCTAAAATTATCCACTTCATGGAAGAAATAATATAAAAATTTATGAGTTACAAAAGATGTAAATTCCATATATCAAATAAAGAACTAGAATGTATAGAATATGTTTGAATTATACCTCGATGAGTAAATGGATCATCCTCCCCAGTACCAGGTTCAAGTTAAACTGCATGAAACTCCACTTCTCATCTACATTAATCTTATTTATGAGTACCCATTATTCCACTCCCTTGCTGATAAGAGCACTCTTTTCATTAAGTAACACATCCCCACCTCACCTGGTATGATCGGTGAATCTAAAAATACCAAAATGATATAGAGTATCTTACAGCTTTCAGTTCTTTGTATAGTATTGGATCCTCCACCACTTCCTTCCTTATGTGGGTTCTAGAAGAACATTTGTATATGACATATCCTTTTGGATTTTTGGAATGCCACTAGTGTTGATGGAATCTGACCTTACATGGGTCATGGCCTGTCACATTGATATGAGATGGCTGAGGTACTACCTAGGAGATTGTTCCTCTTTCCTAACTACTCAATATGACATTACTCATCTGGAAACAATCACATTGGTGTATCCTACAAATAGAATATGTACAACCAAATCACTATGATATAACGATCTAGATGCTTCCTGAGGATTCATTCAGGTTCCCCTTTTAAATGAGATCTTGATCCACCACATCAGCAAAACTCATCAAGTAGAATATATTAACATATTAAATGATATCATATCTAAGATCATCCTAAAATAACTTATCCATATTCACCTCATCACTTTCCCAAATCATAGTAAAATTATCCATATCTATGAAGTATCAAGAAAAATAAATTTTCGTCATGTTCCCCAGGGTTAATAACATAAAATTCCTATCTTTATTCTACCTCAAGGAATTTATATAACCCAAAAATTATTTTTTGGTCCCAAAAATATATAATTCTCCACTAATACATAAACCTGTTTGAATAAATTATGGTATGGATAAGAATTCTCCTGTATTAGTGGATCACGAAACACCATTTATTCAGGGTAACATAGAAGAGGGTCCTTTGTATAAGAACATTTCCAATTTTATACAGTTTTTAGTGCATGAAATAAATTATGTTTCACCAATTATGTTTTATTTGACAAGAGAGTTCAAGATGTAGCCCCACCCAATGTTTGTTGGAGAGGGTTGGCATGAGGGAGTAGAGTTTTGTATTCAGTCCATTAATATTATTCTAGATCACAATGACACACCACCTGAAAATATAGTTCATATAATGAATTATATGATTTGAAGACTAGAAAAGTGTTAGAGGGATCTATGATATCCAGATGAGAATATGTAAGGCATGTCATGGATGGACATCTTGGATATTTTCAAGGAACAATTTTACTCCAATAACATGAGGCATAATACAGTTGGCGAGTGTATGTACATGAATCAGGGGAACATGATGGTCATGGATTATTCTAGACACTTCACAAGGTTCTTAATATCACATATAATATCATCATGAAATTTTCTTTCCAAGAACATCTCATATCCTAATAACATTGGATAAAAATTATTTATATCTATGAAGTTTCCATCATAATCCATCATCATCAAGTTCCCCTAAGTCAATCACATAAACTCCCTATCCTTCATTTTCCTTAATGTATAAAGATAAAAGTGTTTTATGAACATCTCATGAAGGTCCTTCCTTTCCATTACCTACATCTATATATAAAAATATCATATATAAATCATATGATTCACCAATACCCATAAAATATAATTTTATATCTTGAATTCCATTCTATGAGGTATGTCAATGTGATCTAGAATCATCTACTAGTCTCAATCTAGTACTTTATAGCTTTGAGTAGTCCCTCACAAGAAAATATTTTAGGGGGATGAATCCAAAACACTATTTTCAAATAAACCAACTTAAAACAACCTTCCACTTGTCTCACTAAAAAATTGTATAAAATGAGAAAATATCTCATTAAAGTGATCCTCTCCTATATTACCCGAAACCAGTGAGGTTTCGTAATCCACTATTGGGGGAGCATTATTTCAAATACACCATTTTATCCTAAGATATTGACATCATCATAGTGGTGTCTCTATATAATGAATAAAACATGACTCAAAACACAAAACATAAATTTCCATTAATTAAACAAAAGATTCCTCAATACATACCGTAAAAACCTAACTCCACATACATTATGCCAGTGAACACAAACACTAACCGAACACCCTTTCTCAAACACCCCCTAACATGGGTCATTTAAAATAATTGGTATCAAAATCCATATTTTCAAATTAAATTACACGCCATTATTGACACCAAAAACTATATATCGATTATTCTCAGAATTATAAAAACAATTTAGGAACATTTTCTTTAATATTATTATATTATCAAGATATATTTATCAAATTCCATACCTAACCACAAAACATTATTCATGTGTGTTCCAATCATGATACATTTTAAATATATCTCTATATTCCTAGAATGATGTGTGTCACGTGTACCACTATATTAAAAGATTGATGCATTCATATACACCCTCATTCTACGTCGGGCCATAGATTAAATATCAAAAAATAATAACATAAAACAATAAGTGATTCACATAATGGGAAATAACATAAACCTATATTGAAATACATAAAAAACATTAATCCAACCTTGGGTACTTGACTTCCCCCCAATCATGGGTAAACATCTCCCTTCCTAGAGCACATTTCCATGACCCGACACATTTTAATATCATGTATTCCTTCCCAAATAAAATAAATAATATAAAATAATGGTATCGAACAACTTGGTAATGTCCCAAACCATGTACAACTGACTAGTTCCCCATGCATGTTTTTAATGTGACCTTAGGCACACCTACCCATATGTGAAATGCTTCCAAATAGTAGTGAGTGTCCAATGAAACACATAGGGATACTATGCCATATTTATTATAGTATGACACACTAAAATAAGATAATAGAAAATGGGTCATAAGAAAAGATGATAATGTATTCCCAAACAATTTCCCAAACTGGAAAAATGCTGACTCCCAAATGAAAAATACAAACACTATGTAATATAGTGCCAATTGAAATGAAAATCCTAAATAAATTCATGATGGTGAATCCAAAAAATGGTTCCAAACACCATGCATGGTTCCCTCACCCAAGAAAATCCTTGATACCTAATCAATACACTATCAAAGGGTCTTTTTCCTTATGTTGAACAACAATAATGACATATTCTCTAGTACCCAATGTTGTCCTGAGTGGTATGTGAGTAGAAATCAATATGATAACCCCAATTTTATTTATAAAAAATCGATTATAATATAGAGTATATATAAGTAGATTCATTTATGAAATAAAAAAATAAATATGACTCTACAACTTAACATTTATTATATCAATTTGTTTCATTTTATTTTGCCATGTTTTACCCTTTTTCCTCAAACCCACTTCAGTTCTTTTTGTTCAACTGAGCAATGTTTCAAAAGGGTCACATGGTAAAAAACAAGGACCCTTAGTCCCTGAATAAGATAGCTATTTAGAATTCCTTATATGATCATTCCATCTATGATATGGAACACCATGTCCATATCATTGGGTTCAGGATCATTTCTACATTCCCTATATAACTACTGTGCATAGGGGAACCTAGAGAATTAGTTTGGCCCAACCATGCGAGTGGAGAATCTTCCAAACATCCTAATCCTTATGTTAAAACCACATAGGATCATCATATTTACCCATTTCACTACATATGGATGTCATGTGTTTATGAGTTCCGTTTATCCACATTACCATACTTCCATAAAAATAAGATATTGTCAATTTCTAAAATAATCCAATTTTACTATTTAATAAAAGAAAACCATTAATCCACCTTTCCATGTCATTTAACATTAAATCCAAACTCCATTTATTAATTAACATATCAATTCCTTTACTCATAATTAATTACAGAACTCTAAATGTTAATCCAAGAAAATAATCATTCCATTTTACTGAGTTAATCAAATATACCAGTGGATTAATATCATAAACCCAAAAATTTATGACTCTGAATAAAAATCGGTCTGGTTAGAGGGTGTGGTCCACCACATGGGTTTCCATTTTCTAATTTAACACATCATCATTTTAACCCACAGGGATCATGGTAATTTCAATTCATTATTAAATTATACCAATTACCATTTCCTACTAAGGAATCCACATGCATAGAATGATTATACCACAAAAAAACCACATACACTTTCAAATAGGGAATCATGATTGTGGGATAAAACATATAGACTAACCACATGAAGTTATTTGACATACACTCTCTTAACATTGTCCATTGATTCAAATTCAAAAACACTTTCAATGTCAATACTGTAAATATGAAGAAAAAACATAGATCAACAACTATAAAATTAGAAGGAAAACTACACAATCACAATACGAAAAAAATAATGATGGAGATTGTTAGACTCATCTAGATATTTGATCATTGAAAAAAAACCACTCCAAATGACTTCAAATTGAGTGGGAATGATCTCGTGGAATTTTGGGAGGGTTTCGTTAATCACCAAGGCCAGTGTAGGAATAATTGGGGAAAAAATTGTGTTTTCACACTTCAAAAATGAGACGATGAAATTGTAAATTCACCACATTAATGAGGCACATATTTTGTATTTTTAGTTTTCCAAACCGTGCACCGATCATGCACCACACTCTGTCCAAATGGGGGCTATGTTGCATGGTTCCCTCAGAGGACACATAGTTTAAGAAACTATGAGGTAGTCGTGGGAAATAGCTCTATCAGAATTCTTATTGTATTCAGGATCCACCGTTCATAGTTTTTAAAATGTGAAACATCACACTTTAGGAATCATATTCTATGCAAGGCTGAAACTAACCATTAACCAACTGAGAGCCCTTTCGAGACCATCATATTTCCATCCTTTTCATGTCCAGAACCCTTAGAACACCCTTGATAATGCTTATGTACATGATAAATATCTCATTCAGAAATATATTGTGAGTTTAATAATAACACAAATATGAATGTACCTTATTAGATGTCTAGGATCTTACCACCATCATAATATGCATATACTAAATATGTTGATTGAAATTGAATTGTATTGCTACGTGGAGGAATTAATAAGAATTTATGCATGACTGACACATTCCCTTCATATTTCATGGAATATAGGGTAGATAATTGTGGTTTATATAATCATAATAAAATTTTAGTATATTATGGATATTAATTATATTATTTCATGATTAATAATACTTATTTAGAAGAAATAGATAAAATAATATTGGAATAGGTCGAGTATGATAATTACCTCTTCTTATGTATACATCATTTATATCCCTTCTTAAGGAAGCATGGAATGGTGTTTCAAAAGGCCACAAGAACCAATTCATGTACTAGGATGTTAACAAGAAAACGTATTAGGGTTTGGTTAATCTATAATTCCTTATATGGTGTAAGGAAAAGATAGAATGGGTTTTATTTTAAATGAAAGGGAAATGACACACATTGAAATACTAAAAAGATAAAAATTTAATTATTTAATTTTCCTAAAAACTATTCCAAATTGAATGAATATCATACAAAAAACATGATATATTCAAAATATCATCATATAATCATATTAGTGTAGGTTTTATTGTCATTTTAAATAATCACTTTTAGTATAATCCCTTAGTAACCCAATTGTAATCATAAATGTTGTAATGAATTGTTAATGTAAGAGGGTTATAATTAAATGTATAATGTAAATATTGGCTCATAAATGCAAAATAGATAAAAATTGATAATTTTTTTTATACATGATGTCTCATCTCAATATTTTTATAAATTTTGAATAATATAATAAAATAAATTTATTATAAAATACTATTAATGGAATTTAAAACATATTTAAATAATTTGAATTTTAAATAAACATGATAATAATGTAAATATAATATAAAACTTCATCCCATATATATCATGTTAAACCTATATGAAAAATTATGGAACACAATAATTAAACCAAATTGGACTACTTATAATATTTATAATATAAATTATTTTATTTTTCTAACAATTGGGTAAATATTGTGTTAGTGTTGTGTAATCATTAAGGTTAACAATTCAATACCTAAAAATTGTAAATAAATTTCCAAAAATACAAAAATAAATTTCTATATCATATAAACATTTATAATCTACAAAAAATTTTTTATCCTAACATAATAATTATATAGATATTATATTCAGGATAGTGACATTTAAAATTTATTCATTCCATAAATTAATATAATGGTATTAATAAAGGAAACTTGGTACCAAGTGGATATATATTCAAGAATTTCATAGAAATGTTTGAACTGAACCAATGAAATAAAAAAAATATATTTATAAATGAATTTGATACCATATCATTTTAATTTTAACCATAATAATCCCTTTTTACTCGTATAGTTTAAATAAAATAGTATGGTTACTATTCCTAATAAATAAACAATATACCAATTTACCTAATTATAAACTAAAAATTCAAAATATTTAACCAATTTTAATTATAAAATAAAAAAAATTATCATGTTTTTATTTAAAATTAATTCTGTAAAATGTGATGATATTATTTTTCTTTTAAAAATTATTTCTGAAATAAATTTTGTTTATATACCAAAATCCAGTATGAAATTAATTTCAATGACCTAAAATGTTTATTCACAATGGAAATGAACTAATATATCTTTTAAAATCCTTAAAATGAAAAATTGATGTGTTATGTACTTAAAATGAAAACATAACTTTCAATAAGAATGAGTACTTTTAACTATACTTCAAAAAATAATACATTTCAAATATATATCAAAACTAAATGAAACAATAATTTTTACATTCTAAATTCAAATATTTTGTTAAATTTTTCAAATAAAATTTTCAAAATGGGAAAATATATATATATTATTTACTCTCTAAAATAAATAAATCCATTTTATAGGTAAAATTATTTTTAGGTATATAATTACTCAAATAAATATATTTTTATTATATCAATAAATTACACATTCTTTTAAAAAAATTAGTGTTCTTATTAATTCCTCTAACATAAAAGATAGGTTGTACTGATATTTTATATTATAAATCTTTTGGGCTCGGTGTCGTATGTATCACAATCTATCGAAGAAATAAAAAGTTTAAATATATAAAAAAAATCAGGGCTTCAAAGTCACATTAAATCTTTATTTAAAAGCCCAAAGTCACACACTGTTGGATAAGTCTCTAAAAACTCAAAAATAATTTTTGAATCAAATTCATAATCAAATATATTCCAAATATCCATTAATAAATTTATTAATTAAATCTAATTTAAAGTCCCATTATTAATTCCAATTTTAAATAACATACCCAGATATAAAAAAATACCATTTTTGAAAAAATGAGCATTTCCAAAATTCCCTTACTATGCGTAAAATCATTATTTTTCCCAAATCAGGATGTATTTTCATAGAAATATGTCATAATCAGTAAATAAATCAAATTAAATTACCCAATCTCATGAGAGGGATAATATTCACCAACCTATATATGCCAATCTACAGATAATATCATTTTTATTTTATAAATGTATCCAAATGGGATATATTTTTAAAATAGAAAACATGATTAATGAAGATTCTCAGTCTCCATCCAAAAGATCATACATATGATATTTACAAAGAAATATTTGAGTTATATCGAGATACAATGATAATGATAAATTGAGAAATATATAAACCAAATAAATCATTAAAATTCCACCTTTCATTCAACATCAAAATAATTAATCACCAAGAAAATAAATTTTCCCTTCATAGAAAATCCCCAAACTTAATCTCATGAATCCTTGAAATCTATTAACAATTTAGTAATATGTTTTAGGATTTTTTTTGAGTTTAATCGTATTTAAATGAAAATTTATCATTAAAAACATGGTAAATAATATTTATCATATATTGTAAGTAAAAAAGTACTTAAAACCATAATGGGATTACAATTCCTAAAATTGAGTTTGAATACTTATCATATTAATTAATTTGACTATACATTTGTGAATTGTTTTTACAATACTATGGTAAATTACCCCAATTGATTTTCTAAAATATGTTCTCCAACATATGACTCGAAATTCTCAATTTTACAACATGGAAACATGAAAAACTCTAAAAAAACATGTTAAATAGATTTGAGGCATCAAATTTGGAATTAATATTTATCTAATATTTTTCTCAATTTAGATTCCAAAAATAAAATAAATAATTTTTTTTATAAGTAGCATATGAATATAATTTTTCACTATTTATAGTTTGTATGATTATGGTATTCAAATCAATTATTAGAACTCAAATATACTTTTCCATTAAAAAATAAATTTATTGCCAATATTAAGGAATATTAGTTCCAAAAAAATATATTTGGGTTTTTTTATTTCTCATTAACATTATCAATCAATTAATGATTATTTCAAAAAACAATGTTTATTTGGAGTAATATTTGATTCCCAAAGAAACTAAAATGTAGATGTAATTTCATTCTCCTCATTATTTTAATTTTCATTAAAATATGGAAAAGTATTCTTCCAATTTTTCTCAAACTAGACACCATCCTCATTTATTTAAAATCATTTATATCTTATAAAAGATAAACACACAACTTAAATGATTTATATTTTCAAAAATCATATGTGGATAAAATAATGTTTCATAAATTATTTTTAACTCATTTATCAATATACTAGTAGAAAAAGGGTATTTAACGTTGGTTTTTTTATTTTAATGTCGGATTTTAATCGAAGATGAATAATATGACATAAAAAATTTGACATTTGACGTGGGTGTTTGTAAACCTACACAAAAATGATTCAATCCTATTTCTTAGCATTGGTTTTTAAAAAAATCAATATAAAAAATATCCATAAGTATCACTTTATTGTGTCTCTTTTTGATGAAACTGATTCCAAAAAGTAAAACCAATTGTGTCAATTTTTAAAAAATGACACCAATAATATAATTTTTTTCTTCTATTTTAAAGAGAATTTCCTAAAATTCAATCGTCCTGGTTGTAGAGCTAAATTGTACTTATGGATAAAAATTAATGACCATCAGATGTTAAAAATCTCAAATTTTCGATATATAAAACTTTTTCAAGGAAAACATGATAAACATGAATAAAAATTACATACACTAAATGAAATAAAACAAACAAAAGGATTTAATGTTATTTAAAATATTTTAGGAGTTTCTTTTAAAATTATATGTTGTTTTCATCATATCTCTTAGTTTTAGGGTATAACTTAGGATGTAATGAAAATGGTGATGATTAATGAATATTACACCTCAGTAGGTAAATCTCATTTGGGTATTTTATATTTGTAACTCGATCATAAGAATAAATAATCATTATAAACAATATTACCAAGAGGTTAACTAGTGTTGGAAAATAAAAAAATATAAATGATTAGAATAGATACTGTCTTTAAATTAGCGATTGAAGCCATTGAATCAAAGAGGTCTAAAATTGTGAATGAAAGAGAAAATGGATTTATATATAGTAAAAGAAAATATATTCAGTTGTGTTGAAATAAAATTTATGTGGGATTTTAAAATTTGAAATATTCATTGTGAAAAATATTAAATACCCATCCTGTGTATTTGCAGATACTTTATAGTGTATATTTTTTTTAAAATCGATGCAAAAGAGAATTTAAATTTGTTTTTGGTGGCGATTTTTTACAAAATTGATGAGAAAAATTAAAAAAATGGCACCAGTTTTTTAAAAAACCAACACCATAATATAAAAAAAATATTATTGGCATCATATTTCTTTAAAAAAATGACGCCAAAAATTAAGTATCTATTTTTACAATGTTTTTTATCATTTCCTGAACTTATATTTGACTAGTCATGGACCTAAAACAAAGCCACAGATTAAAAGATATGGACTTCGAAAGTTGACTTGTTTGAGACTTCTCTTGGGGATCTTAAACTTCTTAATTACATAGCATTTAATATGTAACTCTATTTTACCTATACAATGCTTAAAAATCAAATATTAATAAATGATCTAAAAAATAGTAATTTTTTTAAAAAATTTAGTTTCATTTTTTCTAAAAACTGATGCCAAATATTTTTTATTATGTTTTGGTGTCAATCGTTTTAAAAATGAACATAATTTTTCTTTTACTTTATTCCATCGGTTTTAAAAAAAACTAATTCCAAAAAGTATATGTAATCATATTTTGTGTCGGTGTATAAGAAAATGAATTCATATTTTTGATGTTAAAGACCATGTTTTACTATTGATAGATTCAAATATACATATATCTTATTTATAAAATCATTAATTATATAAACAAATATAGTCCTAAAATAAAAAAATTAAACCCATCAATGAAGAAATTTTACAAATGTGAATGAAAACAATACATGTACTATATAACATTATAATATATCATAACTATTGGAAATGATCAAAAGGTATCCCAAAAACTATAATTATGTGTTTACGGTATAATATTTTGATATTTCCTGTTAAATTATTGGTATTATGAACTATATAATAGATTCAATAATTCATTACTTTATTAATTTACCTCATCCTGATGACATATCATATTTTTTAGAACTATTTCCATCATAGACAACCATTAAATAAAGTATATTAGAGAAAAATGATAAATAAAATTTTATAGCACATGAAATGTTAATATATTTTTATCAGACATCCATGTTGATGTACCATGGATTATTCACCCATTATGATCTATATGGTCATTCAAAAAACATATATAATCTTTTTAAAAAATATTAATTTTAGTAAAATAACAACTAAGCTTTTAAATTTACATTTATCTTATATGATAACATTCATGAACTGATACTTCATCAGTGACCATTTACATTGAAATGTTATTAGGTAGCCAATCCCAACTTTAATAAATCAATAAATCATTTTCCCATGATTTAATCTTATTTAAACACATGTTTCATAATATTTCCATATTCATAACATTATAGGGTTTTATTATCTCCAATAATGTCTCTAAATTGATCAACATTATCACTTTGATTATTATATTCCAATATATATTGGATTTAATTCCATATTGTCTATTATGTAAACACTACTCAAATTTGTTATTATATATATGTTCCATTCTATTTTCATAAATATCATTTTCAATGAAATATTTCCCCATTATGAATCCAAAATATGTAATTATATTTACAAACAATACTTTTCATATAAAAAACCACTTATTAACAAGTTAACCATGGCCATCTAACATATTCATAATATTAACATCGAATGAGTCACTTATTAAAACTATTCATAAATTAAAAATATAAAAATCATTCAACAATATTCTAAAATTCATTAAATACATTATCAAGATATTATATCAATAATCAATATATTATAAAAATATAAATAATAACACATCACTATGAATCATTATATTTTGAATCGTAAAAAATAATTTAAACAATTTCATTATCATTTACAAATTTTTAATTGTACATATTATTTTTTAGAAAATTAACCTCATTTTCTATACTCTAATGTTATTTTTCATATTATATCTGTTATGATTGAATTTAATTTATTTAAATACTCATGTATTTTTTTTATTAGTTAAACTCATGGGTTAGATTGTGTGTTGTTGTGTTATCTAAAACTCTAGATCTCAACAAATAATATAGGGTGACTAGTGAAAAAATGTTTGGAAAATATTTATAGTCAATCAAGTTTTTTATACTACAATTATATTAAAATAACTTATTCCTAATTGTTTTTTCATTTGAGATCTTTAAACTAACATATAGGATAGTGTTTTTGTAGATCGTTCACAACCCCTCTTCCCCAATATTCTTTATTTAATAATGGACCACTATCTTTGGGTGAGGGGTTGTTTGGTGGACTAGGTGTTTTCAGTAGATATGTTGTGTTATAGCCTATTTTCCTTCGTGGGATATGGGATGTGATTAATCTTTGACATTATGTGGTATGTACTGAGTATTATGTGTGGTAGGAGGGGGGAATAAATTTTATGTCCTTAATTTTCATGATACCCATTTACTCTATTTATATGAAGAGAGGTTATGGAATAGGTATTATCAGGAGATATTTGATTTGATGACTCAGATGACCTCAGTTGAGATTTTTTGTTATTACCAAGGTTTCCTGGGAGAATTGTGATGTGTATCAATGGGATGGGATAATATGAATTTAGTCATTAGTTGATTACAATGGAAAATAAGTGGATAAATTTTAGTGAAGAACCCTATAATATTCAGTATTACTAATTTACTATATTTGATGTGTGATTTGGTGAAAAATACATGGTTAATATATGATTGGATAGAAGACATTTTTTGTTTCTTGTTGGGTATATTTTTTGTTTAATGAAACAATAGTAATAAATTTTCACGTGTGATCTTTATACCTTGGGTATGAACACACAATGTATTCCTTTGTACTCACTATGCATATGGTAACTATTTTTAGGTTTCTATATGGATTATGGGGAGAAATTAGGTTTATTCTTTCATGGTTTGGAACATCAATTGTTCCACTACTATATGACCTATCTTTTTGGTTTTTCCCTGGAGAATATTATTGAATCTTTTTACGTTGTTCAATATTAATAGGATAGTTTTGGCATTATCTTAATATATTATGTTGGATTAGGTCCATGGTAGTGTATCCTATCTCCCAATCATAGTTTTTTGAAATTTCAATTCCTTCTATATGTGATATTTTTATATCATCAATTGTTTATCTAATTTGGGTCCTACTTCAAGAAGGACTTGAGTTTCATTTTATCTATTCCATTAGTTCTATCCCAGTTGTCATACCATAGGAGGGAGGGGTTGGGACATTGTGCTATTAAAGGTTTTGTTTTAGATATAGGGTAGCGTTTCTAGATATTCACTTTAATGATTTCATGGGTTTGTAGTGAAATGGTTCAAGTTGATCATGGATTGTGACATTGTCCATATTTACTTTCCTGAAAAAGGGATTTTAGAACCCCTCATGATCTATTGTATGAACTAGGATCTTATCAAACGACCATGTTAGGTCAATATATGTTTTGTTTAGAGACCTAGGATATGTAAATTTATAATTATTGATAATTTACATTTATATATTTGGGTAATTATGGTAGGTTAACTAAATTAATTAATTTTTTTAAACCAATGATAAATTTACATTCTACTGAGCCTATGAATCCACCGTACTAATGAATAATCATCGTAGTATTTTTCTATAGGTGGTTCAAGTGGTTGATGTTCAACAGGATGATCTAATTGACCATAATAAGTTCAATAAAACATATGGGGATGAGTGATTGAAGGGATATTTGTGTTCATTTTATTGGTTGATTTTGGGAAAATATGTGGGGAGAGTCTGTGATATGGATATAGACAACTAGTTTGAGGATCTTGAGATCACTTTCATTTTGATTTAATCTTTTGTGGAGTTGGGGTAGTGTTGGTAGATAATTAGTTTTGAAGCTATATTATAAAGTGGTGGACTCCGTATCGTAGTTACCAAAAGGGGTAGATATGTTTTTGGAAATATTTTAGAATGAGATTAGATAAAATATATTATGATCCTCAAAGATGGAAATTAATTGGTAATTGTTTCTCTCCCATATGCGAGGGAGATTTAATGTGGGTGATCATGGGATTAGAGTTAATGATTTTTTTCATTAACACTGATATCCTTATAAATTTAAGAATCTAGACCACAGTACTGGGAGGAGGATTTTCACTAACTAATCAGGTACACAGTTACTGTATTTATGATTTCAACATATCCAGAGGTAAATAGTAAAGTATATTCTACTAATCACATTAATAAATTTGTATTTGATCCTTAAGAGAGTGACCAGAAATGATTCATAAGGATTAGTGTTTTGGGGAGTGTACCACATGTGTTCTGGTAGAATGGGTTTTGATAAGTGCATAGCCTATTGCAAAAGATCAATTATCATACATATGTTAATGGTGGTTTTTGAGAACCTATTAAGGGATTTATATTTTAATGATGTTTTTACATATGTCATAGTCATCTTCAGGATCTATGTATGACTTCTTCTAGAGGCTAGTTTCAAATGGGTCTCCAGACCATATTTTATTAGTAGTACGAGTTTTTTTCTCTACTAAATTATATATGTTAGGGACCATTGACACTTGATTAGTATAAAAGAAAAAATTCTGTTGGAATAGGGAGTCCTCATGATGCTCCACCAACTATGGCACTGAGAGAAGAGACTATTTGAGGGGGATTATAGTAGTAGGGCCTAGGTTTTCGTTGTGGTTAGATTCATATGTTTGAGGTATCAACACTATGAGGGGTATAGTATTTCATAGTTTCAATTATTTATTCATCTATAATTTTTTATGTATTATTTCATAGAGGATAATCTCACACAATTATTTATTTTACATTGGTTCATTCCTTGTGACTTGATGTGGACATACTTTTATTTCCCCTGGTGTTATCTATTCTTGTTTGAGGTCATGCTGACTTTTTTAATGTTTTTATGATGTATTCTTTGAATAGGGAATCACCAATCTATGGGAGATTTATTATTGATATAGATATAGTCATATTATGTTATTCTTAGTATGTATTAATTTTATTCAAGACAATAATTCATTGATTGTTTCCAAATGGTAGTTTCATTTTCTGATTTTGAGATATAGTGGGTGGAGTTCATTGCTGAGTGAGGTTATAGAGTGGTTGGTAGGTGGGTGAAGCCTATTTTTTCCTATTTGGATGATATTACATTAGAAAAATTGGTGTAATCTGTTATATGTGTTATGAAGGAGTTCCTATATGATTTCCCAAAAGACATTATGGCACTACCATCCTCCCCCAATAAATAACACTGGGTTTGGAAGAAAGATTCAACTTGGTGAATCTATGATTTCTTTGTCTATTGAGCTAATGGAACCCTTGAAGATGAGTTAGTTGAGTTTGTAGATGTATTATTTGATGTTTTGGGGTTTCATCATATGGAATGGGTCACCTTGAGGTGATCATATGTTGGTAACTAATAAGGTGGATGATAATGTGAGGTTTTACATAGACTACCAGATATTGAATCACATTGTAGTGATAAACTATTTCTTATTTCCAAGGATCTATGATTTTTTTAACTAGATAATGGGATCCATTTTTTTGAAGGTTTACATGCAATCTAGATTCCACCAGATGTGGGTGAAAGTTGAGGATATCTCGAATAGTACCTTAAGGTATATGTATGGGATTTTCATGTTCATGGTCATTCCATTCAGTGCATATTACGTACCATCAATGTTCATGTGGTTCATGAACACCATATTTTTTGTTTTCTCGAACCAGTTCATCATCATGTGTATTGACGACATCATGTTCTTCAAGAAGTCAGAGGAGAATCATGTCGCAATAATCAAATCTATTTTGAAGAACCGAATACACCAATATCTTTATGGAATGTTTTCTATATATATATATTCTATATGTAATAGATTAATTTCATTATATATGTGGTGACATAGAAGGATGTGTATGATGAATTGTTGAAGGTTATGGAAGTTATTTCATGGACAGAACCCAAGAACGTGGAATAGGTTCATAGTTTTCGTGGTATTCTTATATATTATCATTGTGTTTTGTATCATTTACCTCATATTGTTTCCCCAATGTTGACTTTTAATACTAAATACTAATCCTCCATATGGACTAATTTATGCCAGATAGTGTTCTGTTACTTGATTGGAATGATAGTCAGTGCTCCACTACATCAGTTTTTTTGTAGCGTTTAAAATTTGATGTTTTATATGATGATTCATGACTCGTATTGGGATGTGTCTTGATAAAATAGAGGGTGATTATATATTATATGATTTAGTAATTACAACCTAATTAGTGTGTCTATACTACCCATGATATGGCACTGGAAGTTGTTTTTTTTCACTGTGGTTGTGGAGTCATTGTCACATTGGTGACAAATTTGTTGTTTTCACAACCAAAATAGCTTTCAATGTGCCTTTTCTTAGTGGTATTTGAATATATACCAGTTAATATTGATATATTTTTTTAATTAAGATCTATTAATATAATACAAAATTTTAAAATGGTAATTCTAATGCTAATGTTAAGAGTTGGGTGTATTATAGAGATATGGTTCTAGAGTCTGTCGACGTTTGTAATGGGATAGAGCATATTACAACAATAAATCTTAATGTGGGGAAGAATATATGTTATGGTTTCATTCATCATATTGATTTTGAATAACCCTCCATGTTTCAAGTGGATGAGACTTAGTGGGGATAATTAATGACGGAGGTGTTGTGCAACTGTATGGATTGTTGTGATTCTATAGATGAATAGTTAGAGGATAGACAGAATTGGGTGTTATTTCTATGGTGTAATTTTATTTTTTTCGAACTGAAAAAGGGAAATATCTAAGAGTTCGATATATAGAAATTAAAATCACATCCCTATGTGAACAATATTTATTGTGTCTTTAGGAGGAATCTCTGGTGGTATGGTATGAAAAAATCCATTGCATAATTTGTGGCTATATGTTTATATTTTTTCAATTTGAATATGGAACCCTTTTTTGTTATAGGTTTATTTTGTCCATGTATGTTCTTTAGATGAAATGGAAAACATATGAATTTATTTCATCATTTATTTTCCCCAATATCAAGGTGATTATGGCGGTTTTTAGGTGATAGTGTACTAACTAATGAAGTCCATTCATTTTATACAGATCCTTGAGTCATGTTTTGTGGTTGTTTTAGTGAGCCTGTATTTGGTTGTTATCATTATAATTCATGGGTTACCATAGACAATAATCACTATTTGAGATCATCATATTACATTATGTGTCTATAGGGTATAACAACAATAATTTGTCTCCATGTTTCACCTTACCACTTCATTCCTCCATTAGAAAGATGGGAAGACGAAGAATACAAT
Organism: Viscum album; assembly: GCA_963277665.1. Classification (NCBI taxonomy): domain Eukaryota; kingdom Viridiplantae; phylum Streptophyta; class Magnoliopsida; order Santalales; family Viscaceae; genus Viscum; species Viscum album. The sequence continues at coordinate 600,143,494 of OY728151.1, forward strand.
CCCAACACTAGAGGATATTTTTCAAGAATACATATTAGATATTGTTGGATCATGTGTAAGGAGCCTACCAAAATTTTTTTTTTCATACAAAAAATATATCATTCATCAATTAGAATTGATTAATTTGAAGAATTTTATATACATACATGTATTTCTTTATTGTATTGGATGGATGTTTGGGTGTAAGTAGTTATTGGTCTTGAAATTGTGTAGAGAACAATCAAAAAGATTAGTTGGATGGAGAAAGGGTGAGGAAAATGAAGGAATTCAAGGAATACAATGTTAATAAAATGTAGGGGACCATGGAGTTTGAGGTCAATGACCATGTTTTCTTGTTAGTTACCCCTCGATAGGGTTGGTTCATGTTTTGTATGGTAGTAAGAATTATCCCTGATTCATTTTAAATTTTGAGGTTCTGGGGCATCTTGGCATGTTTCATATCGGTTAGAACTCCCTACATAGATGTATGTGATACATGAATTATTTCATGTTTTAAATATTCATTGTTATATTTTTGATGAATCTAATTTCATTGGCTTGGGATGTGTGGAATTTTATTATTTTGATATCTATTTGTGTTTAAAGGAACTGGTTTTTGGATTTTGTTGGATTATGTGGTGTTATACTCTACAGGGGTTTTTGACGTTATTGTACTTGGTGTTTTGTAGTAATCTTAGTTTAGTGTGATTTATGAGTTGTAGGATTTGAGGTGAAAAGATATCCCAGAGAGTTGTCTCATGGGATGGTTTCTTGAACACGCTCCATTTTTTTTATGGTTTGGATTCTCGAGGAAGATAATCATTTCACAGTTATCAAATGTAATAGTCCATGACTTCTCATCTCATTTAATTTCTAGTTTTGGAGTTGGGGATGTATTTATATATGATTGATTTGGGTTTTTAGAGGGTTGTTCTATAAAAATTACAATACAAAATTGACATCTTGATATATGGTTCATGATTTATGTATGTGATTCATGGATTTTGTGGCTAGAAGTCGAGATCTTGTATGCGATGGTGGAGTAGTGTAGGAAATGAATTCAAGACTTGAAATCATAATACATGAAATTATGTTATCCAGGGTTTGGTTCCTTAAATTTTAGTATAAATCGAAACATTTGATAATTCGACCCTTAAATTTTTTTCACGACATGTATTTTTTGTGCCTCATTGAATTCATTATGTAAATAATAAATTAAATACATGAATCTGGTGAGTTAAAACATATTTAATAAATATTATATTTTCTAAATCCATTGATTTAGTAGTTTTTTCCTCTCATTTTTTTGAAAAATAATGTTTCCTTTAACGTATCGATCCAATGGTTGTAGTGATTGATATTTTGTAATTTGAGTTGGGTTATTCAACCATGTTTCCCTTATTTCCTTTTTTATCTACCCTTAATGATTCATAGTGGTGATGTTTCTTTGGATTGGGGTGTGTTTAGGATATAAATTTATGATACCCTTTCAGTGGATCAGGTTGATCCATTGCATCTTAGTGAAGTTTTAATTATTAGATTGTTTATTCATCTCCTAATTGTTTTTAGTGAATCAAAATTATTATTTGATATATGGGATCCTAAACCTATCCCTATATACGTGATTTATTTTGGGATTAAAATAATTTTGCATTATTTTTGTGGATAGTAGGGGTTGGAATAATAAATATTAAAATTATGAAAATAAAAATTTTTGTCGATGGGGAGTAATGATTTTTTACTAATTTAATTATATTGTGGGTGATATTATATATTCCTATTACCAATTCTAATAAACATGGTTATCAGGATCCTTTCATGCACTACAGATATATATTAATGACCATATTTATGATGATTATTGTTATCACCCTGAATGAAATGGATAAAGAATTTATATATGGATACAAATTGACTACGCATTGAATTGTGGTTTTTGGGATAAAACCTATGATCAATAATGATTTTATGTAATGTAATCCCCTTAATCTAAAATTCTTAATGCTATGCTATGATGATTTGTTCGGTTTTTTTCTTGATGTGTTTCATTGTCTAATTGGTTGTTTTTGTAGTGGTGGTGGTTATGGGATGGGTTGTGAAATGTTTGAGGTAGGAATGTGGTGTCTGGTTGGAATGGTATGGGGTGGGTTATTGTGTTGCATAAATATTTTTGAGGAGTATTATTTATTGAGTGTGTATGGGATTATCTATGGAAAAATGTGGGGTGAATTTGTTATGTGGTGGTGATGTCTGTTCGATGATATGTGTTGATTTAAGGAGGTTATGTTGTGTGGTTCTTGAATTGAAATTTTCTTGTGATGTGTGGTGGTGGATAAGTGTGGTTTTTGTGATTATTTGGTTGATATAATATAGATATATGGTGATGTATTTAGTGTTCAAGTAAATCTATTGTGTGATGTGGTTACTATTGTTTTCTACTTAGCCAAGGAATAATTTTTAATTCCAATATAAAATATCAGTGGATGGTAAATTAATAATAATGGTATACAACTAATGTGTTGTAAATGTATAAATTAATTTAAATGACAAATGAATTTGGTGTTTTGATATTGAAATTAAATTCCTTGTTAAATATGAGTATTTTGTAACTTGTTAGATGTCTAATATTGTGGAATATGAAAGTAAAAGTGTGTTCAAATGGATTGATGTGGTTGTTGTGTGGTGTGTTATTTTTAGTGGTGGAAATGGTGGTGGAACATGTTCTGTAGTTTTATGGTAGTGGTGTTGATTATTCTAGTAAATATGATATAGAACCATAGTGTGGGTATTGTGTTATATCTATATATCATTTATTTTTGTGATATTATCTATGCAGCCCACTAAAGCTGGATAACATTACTAACTCCTAATTTATTTTCTAGATGTTTTCCCTAAAATAAAGGATAGTGGTGATATGGATGGTTGGATACCACCACTTTGGTTCTCTTCCATTAGTGTTGAAGGACTGAGTGAATTCGAGTGATTTGTGGTGTGATGGCACATGTGACTTCTAGAGATATGCGACGTGATGACCCATGTATCATTGTTTGAGATGTGATATTTTAATACCATGAAATGACCTGATATTGATTAGAGGACATTGTTTTAATGAGTAAATGATATTTATGTACTTTACATTCCTGAAGCAATATACTCTAGTTCATTAATAAGATTTTATATCCCAATTTCCTTCATAAAAATGTGATGTGATGTCCATGGTTTCTTCAGGTGTGATATGATGTTTATGAAAGCAATGAGAGAAGATGAAATATTATTTTGGGTATTTAGAGTGGAAATTATATGTAGAAAAAGCATAAAATACATATATTGCAGATAAATATATAACAATTTTAATTTAATGATTGATTTAGTGATATATCCATGTTGAGGATGGTTTTTATTAGCTAATATGTTTAGGCACATGTAGGTTTTGTTTTTTGTTAACTAGGTAATTATTATTGTGTCTTCAAATGTGCACTTAGTATATATTTCATGATTGAACTAAGTATTCTTATATGATAACCCTATTTATGTACACTATTTTATAGGTTTATAGGATGAATTTGGGGACCAAATTAGACATTTATATCTTGGGTTAGAGATATTGTTGAGTCACTTATATATGATATGTCTTCTTTCTATATACATGTTGAAAAATATTGTATATGTTGAAATTTTGAATTCATTGAGGGATGGTTTTGGGTTTATTATTATAATAGATTTTGCTGTCTTTGAGGTTTTTATCATATCTCTATGTTTTCTATTTTTATTATGGTAATTCCATTAATGTATGATATTTTTATAGCCATGATTCTTGTTGAAAATGTAGGGACTACTAGAAGTAAGACCCAGGGGTCATTATCTATCTTCCCTTATTTTCGTTATAAGTGAGGTACCACTAGAGTTTTAAGGTTGTGAAATATCTTATAAGATAAATGAAATCAAGACATGCATCTATTAAATATTCTAATATGAGCTTTATATATTTCATTAAATTCAATTTTTTTTGTAGAATATCTTTACTTCATCCATTTAATGTAAAACATATTCTATATATCAATTCTACAAATACATTTAAATTTTTAATACTCATAAATATTTTAACATACCATTTTAATCAAAAAATAATAATTTCCACGAAATTGATATAGAATTCTGACATTCAATTGATTTTATGAAACCCCTTCAGATAGTTCAAAAGATAACAAACTATGGAAAAAATACCACTCTTTTCTAATAACTGATTTTGGTTTCAATGAACATAAATAGATACTTAAATAAATTGTTTTGACCATCATACTAACCTTTTTAATCTAGTTTTTAATTTTACAACCTTTTACTATTAGTGTAGTACATTAACTTATATATTATATTATCAGTTCATTTATCTAAAATACTCAGATTATTGATAATGAATTTCACAAACTCATTAACATTTTCGGATTATTTATAATACTGACATTATAATTATTTACATTATGAGAACAATCTATCATGGAAAACTATAATCTCTTCAATTCTCTTAAATATATAATAATATTTATTATAATTGTGGATAATAAAATTTCATAGGTCATAATTAGTATAATCCCTTCAAAACATATAGTGAATCATTTTATACACCCATATGCATCTATATTAACTTGTCAAATAACATCAATAGTTTGTAACTCTAGAAGGGCTTGTTTGAACATGTAAAATTTTGATTTAATGAACATTTCATAATTAAAAAATCTTATGAGTCCCATATATTATGATTCCATTTTCAATATGATTGATTTAATATTAATTTTTTTAATGAAGATGTTAATATCTTCAATATAATTATATATAAGATGAGTACCATATTTTACATACATACAATATGGAAATTTACTAAATGTTCTTCCTCAAAATTCATGTTCCCGCTTAGGGTCATAAAACCCATTAGTGGGTTGTGATAGAAATCTCATACAAAAATTATTTTCCTTTGGTATTCCCCTCATCACGTAGTTATATATCATGGGAATCATCCCAATCATATCATATATGGTTCTTTTAATGTTGAATGGAAAACTATTTTCAGAATACATCATATGAATAAACCAAAATCTGTTCTTTCTTTATCCTAAGAATCTAGATTCCCATATATGTGTTAAGAAAAGACCGTAGTATGATTTGGTAACCTAACTCTATGGGTTATCCATCTTTGCAGTTCCATACACAAGATAATCCATGGGAACAAATTTTTTTAAAAAACCTATGTGGATGAATAATCAGGGTGGTGACATGTGTTAACCTTCAAATGAAAATTAGACATCTTATTTCATAAGGGTATTTACTCAAAACATAATATATAATTATATTCCTTATTTTAGGAATATATGCCACTAATCAGTTTGTTATGGATCATATATTCTAAAAAACAACAATCTTTTCAAACCATATTGATGTGTATCTATTTATATAATTCTGAACATATGTAACTAACCCAAATTAAATGATCATTATTTTTATAAAACCCCATATACATATTATGAATATGTTATATAGAACTCTATCATGATCAGTATAAAACATAATTAACATCTTAATTATATTTCATAACCTTTTTAAAATAATATATAAGGTTAAATTAATATAAATCAATTAACATACCTATGATTGAAATCATAATATGCTTATAAATTAACATAAAATAAGGTCAAACACCAATAAAAAAATATCCAAATACTCAACTCATACAAAATTTATATCAATGAATGAAAACAATATAATAAAAAATATTCATATATCTAATAATGAGTTGAACAGTGTATTTAAAATTATTAGAAAAGAATTTCAAATATTTTATAATTACAAAAAATATTATTAATGTTCCACAAATTAAAAAAATATAAACATTTTATTTTTATTTTTAAATTCAACCATTCTATATAAATCACCATTATGACTCTACATTAAATATATAATATTTCATTATATAAAAATTATATTAAACTATATAATAAGTTCAATATTTAAAAAATCCCAAAAAATAACAAATTATTTATCACTAAATGTTTTATTCAATCAATTATCAAATATACTTTTGATGGGGTATAAATAATTTCTTAAATGAGTCCTTTAATAATTATAAATAAAATATATTACTTAGAAACAATTTTTAATGATTTATAATCCCATTTATATTTGGTGTTGATTTTTAATTTGTAATAAATTTAAAATTTTCACATATATTTTGAATATAAATATATTATATATAAGTTATAAATAATCTGAAATAATATGTAAAAATATATATCAATATTATCAATTGAAAGTAATCAATATTTATTTATTAGGAATCTCTGAAACATTTAATCACTTAATTATAAACATTTTATAATTTTTCAATACAGAATGACTTTTATAAATAAATAATTGTCCTAAAATTACATTTATCAGAATTTATAAAAAAAAATAAATTATCTAATATAATTCAAATAATGTTTTTTAAAGAAATGATAACATGCTATATGATTAATAAAGTGTAGTGTATTTTTGTATAAATGAAATATAATTGCAAGGATACTACATGTTATGATAGGTATATGTAACATTTACTCCTCATGAAATGATCTTTAATGATATTAACTAACAAACTGACATTATATGAATTTCAATATGAATAAAAATATTTTATATTAATATATGTAAGATTAGATTGATTCATCATGACATTAACATTGGGGGAATTCCCCTTACCTATTGATAAAATCATATATCATGTGATATTTTTAAAAAATATGTTATAGTGGAATATTTGTGAATAATAAAAGAAGTACATAAGATTAATTCAATGTTTGTGGGTTTGTAAGAACCGTCCAACATATTTCTAGATTAAAACTAATATTTCATGACATTAATAAAAAAACATTTGATGAAGAGGGATATAAATATAAGATTATATATGATTAATCTACATGGGAATGAATCTATCATGTAGGTCTTGATGGAAGAATAACAAGTCACACACATACGATTAATATGGAATTGGTGGGTCCAATATGAATATTTAAATGTGCTTCATTGGATTAAACCATATGAGAATATGGATTGGACCATGTAATAGAAAACTATAAAACCATTATGATATGAAATATTTTTTAATAGAGTTATGATACATTGTTTATTATATAATTATATACTTCATTATTTTTGGAAATGATTTTTAGAATCAAGGATAATAGTTAATAATTGATGTCGTATAAGAGTTTTTGAAGGTATTTTATGATTAAACTATGTGGTAGATGTTATTAGAAACCACTATGTAGGAACACCATTCATGAGGTTGAAACCATTATATTTATAATGATGAAATTGATGGTATGTGTACAATTAAAAACTTATCTGGTGTCTCATCTTCATATGTATGGATTTGATAAAGATCACAAAGAGGTACCCAAAAGACATATCTATATTATGGTGTATACGTGGGTTATATTGGATTATCATATGTTAATGTGGGGATTCTCTTCAGTCCTTGATATTAAAGTGTCTTATCGAATAATGGATGAATAAAAAGAGTGCATAAAGATAAATATAGATAATTGAACATGCCAAATAATATTTCCAAACACACCACATCTATGGAAAAATCCTCCATAGTAACTCCAATCAATGAAACTCCCAAAATATCACTACATTTACTCATCCATTTGAAATTAATGAGTAAAAGGTTTAAAATTACAACCATTGTATAATATATCAAAAATTATCCATGCTAGTAGTTATCATATAAATTCAACATATATTCAACCATATATTATAAATTTTTGTTTTATGTGTATGATATCATTAGGTTAATTTATAATATCTGATTTCCTAGGAATATTATTTCTTTTCTTAATGAACTATAGTATATAATTCAAGGGAAAATTACTGGTGTACTATCACTACAACATTCCTTGCATTTTCCAAAAAAAATGAATATAATTTTGCTTCAACCTTTCATGTTTTACCATATGCCATGAACAAGTAAAAAACTATGATATAAGGATTTAAGAAATATAAATTTTAATATTAGATTATGACTATAATTTTTTACATGTATTACATATATTGAAATGTTTATATTCTTGTAATTAAATTTTAACTCTTAAATATTTTAGGTATATTTGTTTGTGGGGAAAATTTTTTACATATAACTAATATAATTATTTTAGTTATACCATTTAGTAACTATGTTTAATTTTAAATTTGATCAATAAATTTATAAGATATATATTTTTTTCTTTTATGTGTGTGTCTATTTTGGGTTTAGTAAAATATTAAATTATATTTATAATTGGGATACATATTCCAATTACTCAATCAAGGGGACTCCCACAAGAAAACCATGTAACCCACATCGAACTATATGGTTCATCTCCTTTAGTATGTCTATGATATTTGATTAATTTATGTCATAAATAGCCTTTATTGTATTAGTGGAACCCATTATGAGGTTTTTGGCACCATACTCATCCCATCATCTGAATATTTTCCTATCTCAAGTGACCATAGAGTTGAATGACTTTGATATACTTATATTTCCTCAAACATTTCTATTTAAATGAATTAGTGGAAGTTATTATTATAGGTAACCTCTAATTAATATAAGTGATAGTACCAAACTCTGTTAAAATACAGAATATATTCTCTCAAAATATCCCCAAAATCTTGGAACATTCTTTTAGAGTTGATGTCAATTTTAGGACATACATGTATAGTCATCTTCAATAAATCGGCATCTCCTTCAATAGGCCATGAAAACACAACAATAGGAACCAAATACTTCATTAAGATATCATACTAAAAGGACATCCATATAACTTTACAATCTATCAAATATTGAGCTTGCATATATAAAACACTAAGTTATTCTCATAGATTAGGATGAAGTGATCCACCTTAGTTGAATGATCACCTAAAACCCATACAGTATATTGTCCTCTTAGCATAATTGGATAATTATCATGGAGCCTACTTTCTACTAATCCACTTCCACATAGGAATAAAAAGTCTCTCGAGAAACCCCATGTATCTATTATTTTTTCTTGATTCTCTAATGAGTCTAAAAATAGGAGTGAAGACATAACTTTCTATATTCATGTTGTTAGAGTAAAACTATACATAAAAATCATCAAACATTTTGTTCATTACTAAGTGAACTATACACAATGAATCATGAGAGGCCCTATCACCTCATCTCTCATGGATGTATGCACCATCACACTACTATGATCCAAAATCACACCAAGTCAATCTAAGATCCATCCACTCTAGATAGAGATCATAACTATCAATCACTCGTTCTACTAATTAGAACAAGATTAACAAGGTTTCATAAGCCACATCACATTGGACCTCATACACGCCCATTTTACTTTCTTCTAGTAAATATATGTGCATCCAACATGACTATGAACTCCACTATCTAACTAATTTTTTCTTCTTTCTAAGGATGCATGAAAAAATATTTCATTTCCCGGAAGAATAATCAATCTTAAAGTGAATGATTTTAATGTATTCCACCCAATGCCTCTTATAATGATTTAGGTCATGCTTGGATAAAATAAACCATTTACTATTGTTCTTTATATTCATGAATTTCATTCACTAGTAACAAGATATGGGAATATGACCCACGTTCATTTCACATATGGGATGGATACGTGGTGGGATTGGCCTAAAAATTTTTATCATTAAGATAAAGTTCCAATTCGAGTTGATATCGTGTGTGTGTAGGCCCAATGTGACATTTTGTATACTTGTAAAAAATACATTGTTCTTAAAGTGTACTTAATATACTCTATAGGTGTCTACCAAGTATTTATGATGTATTGGAATATATCAGGATATCATCAAAAAAACAATGAAAAAAATTTCCTACAAGAACTTAAAAATATTTTCCATGATGGTTATTAGAAATGTTGGACCATTAATTAGACTAATTGGAATACTGATATACACATATGAACCATACCATATCCTAAGAATTTTATTTAGTATGTAATTATCTCTATCCCAAATTTTATTTTAGAAAAAATTTATATCAATAATTTTAAAAAACAAGGATTTTTTATTGATCAAACAAGTTGATTATTCATGTACACTATTACATATTCCTCATAGAGATCGAATTCATCTTAATAAAATCCACAAAAAGATGAAGATTCCTTTCTTTCTTCACAAAGAATAATAGAAGATATCAGTAAGGGTAAGAGAACCATTTTATGAAGAAATAAGATTAAATATTATCTATCATTACATTGATCTCATTCAAATTATATGGTTCCCAAAATTATGGGGGATTTAATATATTTCATGAAATAAACAAGAACTCGATCTGATGTTCTTGTCCCATATGTAGAGGTCACCCTAATAAATCCACATAGAAGAAATATTTCTATAGGTCTACCATAGGATGAAAGGTGGTGGGATTCACTTTCTAATCCACTTTGAGGATCATTCTTCTCACTTATACTATAAAGACATATATATGATGTTGAATTTCTCCTACCATAGATTACTAAATGTATCATTCACTAGAATATATGAATTTCCCCCATTTATGAAATGTAAAATTCAATTTTTTTTGATAAAAAAATTATATTTTCTTTCTAAGTGGTAAATAAGTCCTTGATAAGGATCACATTAAATCCAAAAATTGTAAAATATACGAAATGTCATGCTTGATGGATACAAGAACCTACTATTGGAAATTAATTATAGATATGATGGCAATCTAATTAATTTCTCAAGGATGTATAAATGGATACCAACCTATATGAATAAATACACGATAAGTAAAACCAATAAATAAATTGGTTTAATATGAACTACTAGAAATATATTATATCAATCAATGGAATAAATATAATAAAATAAATCAAGAATTCACCAAAATATTTTTATCATCACTCCCCACTATCACAATATGTCTGGTCAACCACATAATCGCTACCAACTACCACTCTATGAATCCCAAAAGGATCATGTATCACATGGAATTCTAAACATTATCAGTGTAGAACATGCTACTTAGGTCATGAACCCACATGAAATCTGAACTATGTTTTGTGTATTTTTGAATCCATTGAATAGAACCCCTTCAAAATATAGTTATTTCCAAAACAATAATTAGACTTGGGTGAAACATCACATTAAATGAGAGTTTCTCCCTTCCTCTAATAGTTATAACCCTAAAATAGTCATTTCCCATAGGGGGTATAAAATAACCTATATTATACCTTAACTATAGACCCCTTCCCTAGAATCCATAATCTGAATTCATTTTATTACTCCCAAAATAAGAAACATGAACTCCATTTCATAAAACATATCATGACCCAAAACAGTAGTGAGAGGACCCACATCCATTAGATAAACCATGACCTTCTCTAAGTCCAATTTTATTTGATGAACTATATTGTTGGTCATCATATCAATGTTCACGATCTAGAGCTTTAGATCTTCATAAATCCTGATCTCAAGTAGTCTAACATTCTATACCCCTTTACCCACATGATAAGGAAAAATGTGAACCATATCTGTGACGAATGTTGACCATGAATACATTGTCATCGTCCCATATTATATTTCTAGTAACTCTTGGGTATGGTCTTAATTTAGCGAGTTAGGGAATAAATAATTTTATAAGTGGTCCTTAAATATCTCCCACTATATAACTTCACATATTCATTCTTAATGAAAAACAACACACCATTTTACAACTTTTAATTGTGGAATGAAGGTTAAAATTCTCACATTCTAATCCTATGGGGTTCCCAACTAGTTGATACAAAATTCATTATGTCATATCAAGTCCTCTCTATCCTAGAGTCCACTGGTTCCCTATAATGATGTGTGATTATTGAGCTAGATTTTACTATCATAATATACGATCATTGACAAATCATTATGGGCTACTCCTCCCTATTTAGTTACTATCATAATGAGTTGTTGATTGATTGGTTATACATAATAACTAGTAAGAGAAACTGAGAGAGGATGATCAGTTGCATAATCATTCATAATAGGTTGTGAAAATTGTTTTCCAAGATATTTATGTGGTGAAATATGATGAATTTCTATAATCATTATAGAAATTCCCCCACTTCAACAAAAAGACTATTAACATATCACCACCACACACAACAATTTACAATAAGGTTAAATAAAAGTGGCTACCCGCATGATCTTGGAACAACACCCTATGAACTCACCATGAACAATACAATCATTTGGAAACCTCACAATAGTAAAAACCATATATGAACATTGAAGAATTGAATACTTAGGGACAAATAAAATTATTCATGAAATAATTCTCCAAAATCATATATTATAATTTTAACATGAATTTTATTATTATAACTCTACCTAGTGAAATTAATTATCATATTTCATGTGATTTTATGTTCTTAGTCTTGATTCATAAAAAAACCACATAGAATAAATCAAAATACCAATATAATGTGATTCACCCCTAGGAATATAAATAAATGTTATCATTTAGACAATAAAAGAAAAAAAATCCAATGTTATGGAAACATGGAGGTCCAAAATGAATTTAAATCCTTAAAATTACATATTTATTATGCCCAAGTACAAAAAAATTAAATCTCATATCTACCATATCCCATCTGTATGTTAAGAGAATAAAAATGATATTGAACATGGTTCTCGGATATAATTTTATAGTGCCCCGAACCAACCCAATGTTTCAAAAGAAGGTTTATACACATCACTATATAGGTCTCTCCATGCGTAAGAGTTTACTAACTATTAGAGTGGGCCAAAGAGATGCTATAGAGGGACCATTCACTGAGTACTAGGAAATCATTAGAATATAAAAAATGAAATGATAAAAAATAAATCAAAAAATAATGAATAAAAAATTGTATAGATATTGTAAGTATATCAATGTATCAATGTATCGTCCAACTAAACATTCTCAAAAATCCACCATTTATCCCAAGGTCTATCTTGAAACATCTACATCCTCCAACTAAACATTATCGATAAACCACCATAGCATCCTTTCCCTTCTCCAAATCCATAATTATGACATCTACCAGTGAAACAAAATTTTTATGTTGTGTGTGGGAACAAGACTCGTTGGGATAACAGCAATAATAATTAACATATTTAAAGAAGATATATTAGTGTGTTCAATGAAATAAAAAAGTAATAAAGAATCACAATTTATATCATATAATATATCATAAAATCAAAATATACATGGTCGGTCCATAGAAACTATATCAACCTACATCAACTCTATATCTAGAGGAACATCGACCCATGACCAATAGGTCCCCACTCGATGGTATTTTCTACAAAATTTCTAAAAATATACATTAACGGGATATAAGAAATTAATGATGAATTATTTTCTATAATGTCCACCTCATTAGATAGTTTATAGGGATCATCTTATATTATAAACTATAAAAAACATAATAACATCATGTTCAATAAAAGGTACAATTGAATGATAAATATCACAGTATATTAAGAAGGAATCATAACCATTATAATCCACATAAGAGAGAAAAAAACTAGTTTGAAAAGGAAACACAATTTCTTATCATATTATCAATAATCAAAAAAAGGTCTTGTGGGTATTCACATGCATTTCCACAATCATGAAATGAACCATTATAACATAAGCTATGAGATTCCTACTTTAAGTGAAATATTGTTCAAAGACAATAGCCAACATCAATGTCTAATGACACTATTTAATATTATAACCACAAACTATATGATATGATTCTAATTATAGGATTATAATCAAGGAGAAACCATAACTAAATGGTAGTAGTATATGAAAACTACCTGAGCTGCTCTTTTGTTGATAACAATCAAGGTTAAAATGTGGTATAGATTCAAATTCTCTTAATCCATGTTTAGATTCTACGAATGATAAAAAATTCCATCTTATCCGATTCCAAAATTCATATATTCAATCAATATTTTCATAATATATTTTTTGATCAAGTAGAATAGTATAGAATTTATTTAGAGGAATATAGAATTCACAAGATTAGATATACAATATTAAATCATTGTATGAGTGTCTAACATGGAGATGTAAGGAGAGAGGAGAGTTGTAATACATTTGAGAGGGTACCTTGGGTATAGTGGGTCAAAGATGTATTGAGTGAATTAGAGAAGCAGAGTGGGGGAATGTTTTTTTGAAAAAATTTACATAAACATGTTGGTCGTACTGGGCCCCAAAAAGAACTACCAGAATGTTTGTGGGATCTACCAATAAATTGAATATCATATTGACTCCACTGGAAGGATTGTGGATCTACTGATGTAATTTTAATCTATAACACACTCACTATACGATAATTTTTCCATTTTAAACATACTAAAAATTTCTAACTAATATAAAAATTTGTTAATACATAATAAAATATGTACAATATGAAATGAGAAATAATATAAATATATGGTGTCAAAAGCTTACAATATTTGATATTTATCTTCTATAACATTGATACACATATGTTCAATATTTTGGGAATCTCGGTTTTTAATCAATCTCTCATTATATAATTTATTATTTTATTGGGTGTGAATTTACATTTCCCAAATGTCATATACATTAGTTTACATGTACACTTATGTTAAGGACTCATTCGTGATTCTCTAGTTGGTTTATACACACACCCAACATTAAATTTTAAGGCACATTTAGTCTTTATAACTCAGTATTCGATGGAGGTTATAGACCCTATGATAGCTACCTAAATATCCTAGATCCATGAGATAGAATCCAAACTATTATATAATTAAAATTATTTCGAAAACAAAATTATTTATTTATTTTTCTTATTATTCATGTTGATCAGTCACATTGGGGGTATTTTGGATTTTAATTCATTTACTTCACACAAATTCAATTATAACATATATTATTTTATATTTTTTAATTTTGGGATTATTTTAATGTTTTATTTTCATTTAATGTAATTTATTACATAGGAAATACTTTACCCATGTTACGTTAGAACCACACAAATATTCATCAGCCTCTTTTATTTGAGGATGGATGCATGAGGTTATGTATATCAGTGGATTAGAATCAATTGTTAATGTTTTTGAATTACAAAATACTTTTTTAATTTATGTTATATAATTATATTAATCATGAATCAAGTGCATGAAAAATAAAATCGTATTTTATTTAAACAATTACATTTTCCATAATAAATATATTGAAATAAAATAAAATAATGAATAAAACTACTATTATTTTTATAATCAACATGGATTTAAAATATTCAACCTAACTCTATCACTTAATAACCCATTTCTTAATAATTTCATTGTAATAATCATGTTTTATCCATTAACTTTTAATCAGTATTATAAAATTGTATATATTTATAATAATTCGGTAATTTATAGTTGGTCTGAAAAACAATATAATAATTGATTTTGATAGAAGTAAAACTTGTAGTGGAATCTATACGGATTTTATTATACCATTTATTTTTTTTTTGGTTTTTTCCGTGTACAATATATATCTTTTCCATAATAAAATCATTTCAATTAATTTTAAAAACCTCCTTTGTATTTCAATGACATATGAACTGTGATGACTGTTGGACCCTCCAATATTTTACTGTAAGATAGAAATTTTACCCCATTATATCATCACCAAAAAAATGCATAGACCTCACATGAACTTCTCAACTATAATCAATATAATATGAATATTAAGTAAACTATACTGAACTCATACATAATATCGTTCAAAAAAAATTATCAAAATATTTCCCAAAATGACTATAAATAAATCTTATACCCAGATCATATATAAAAGGAAACCCCAAACTCTACAAATCCTTAATGTACACAATAATATTAAGTAAATGGGAAATGTATATGGTTAAATTGGTCATTTTTCATTTATAAAATTCCATTATAACATCATATCTCATATTTATTTCCAATTCATGATATTTCATCTTGAGTTTATCTATCATATTAAACTAACCACTTTATCATGTTTTTTTTTCAAATATAGAATCAATAGACACAAACATGAGATTGGATATATAAAAGGGATTTTTTTTAATTTTTTAGTATCATATTATGTTTATAAAATATATTAATGTGTAAAATAACAATATTATGAATTATTTAACATATAAATCATATCTTCATTTTTAAGGTTGATTATTTTTTATTTGTGACTATAAGATTCTTCATAAAATAGACTTGTACTATTCAAAAATAAATCATAAATATAATTTTAATTAATATGGTATGATTTTTTATAATAATAGATACCTATAATATATTTCCATAATGATTTATAGTCAATAAATAATTAATTTTATAATATTTTATCTCACGAGATTAATATCCAGTTTGGATATAAATTATTTATATCTATCCTCCAAGATCTATATTTCATTATTCTTTTCATTAGAATTAAACTATTTCACATTTAATGACTATTTTGCTAAATAGTCATATATATTAAATATTTTAGACCACTTGGATAGACAATTTGATAACCCTTTAACTAAATCCATCATATGAATTATATCTACTAGATTCCATTAGTATCCTATATTTTAGGATTTCTCAACTAATATTAATTAATGCTCACAACCACAAATAATTTCCAAAATTTTAGGGGCAACCCCATCAATCATCTCATTCACAATATAATCACTATGCACCTACTCCTCTTAGTGTCACCTATATTGAATTATCGAGGTCATGAAATATGTTTACATGAAATGAATATAAAACTATATTTTTTAAAATGTTCTTTAATTTTTCAACACCTTATCTCTTGTATTCCCTTTATGAATACAACCATCTCAACATTTAGTTTCATTATCTAATACCATTATTCGAATTAATATTTAACAAACATATTATTATATATTGTTTTATATAACTGTTAATTTATATTAAATAAGTAAAATAAAATTCAATTATATTCATTCATTTAAAAATGTAATAATGAATGAGGTATAAAAAATCATTATATGTATTTTTTACAATCAAATTAAATAGACATATTTCTTTAATAATGTATGGTGTCACAAGTATCTAAACCCAAAAATTATAGATAGTTCCTAATTACTCAATCTAGTGATAAATATGTCACACAATCCATAAATCAAAACTCACCTGAGTCCTTAAAAATACTACAATATTGATAACTGATATGTTGAAATCATAACAAACATTTACTATTGTGTTCATGAATGAAAACATTTAATATTCATGGTTAAATATACCCACATCATATATAGTAAAAAGAATGTAACACATTATATTAATTGAATGGTATATATGAAAATATATTTGAGAAATTTAAACCAAGACATACCTATTTCATTAAATTGATAGTTTATATTGAGCAATATAATAATGATGGGAAAATATAAATAAATGTACAATTTCTAAATACATACATGATATATAATTTTAAAAAATATCAAGAAACTTATATACACACATTATAATTTTTCAAAATATATATACAATCCCTAACTAATTAATCATGAGAATTTTAAATATATTTCAATACAAACTCTTGTTTTATATATTTGTATCATAATTAGAATAAAATCCATCATATTAAAAAATATGTGATATTTAGGAATTTATTAAATTTAATAATTTCTTAAAAATATTTCTTTATTATTGATACATTTTACATAATGTAGATATCTAATATTAAATTTTATTTAAACATTGATAAAAGGATTTTTTTTATATTTCACTATAAAATTTTAAAATAAAGAATTTAATATCGCTATTTAATATATTTATTTGTGAAATTTTCATAAAAAACTAATTTTTATTTATCATTATGTTATTGTTTTTTAAACACTTTGTAAAATAATAATATATATAAATTAATTTTAATCCAAGGTCACATCCACCAAAACATTTTTGGTAAAGTTAAAATCCTACAAAATCTAAAAATTTATGATGAAACATCATGTTTTTCTCTATATGGTTTCATTTTTCATATGACCATGAAATTAATTAACATTTAAATCTGTAATGGATAGTTTCTAAAAAACAATATTGAATTTAAAAAAAATATCATTACAACAAATAAAATTATTCTTTTTATTATATAATTATGTAAAATTGGAAACTTTCTGATGAACCATTATCTAGAAATTATTTTCATTATCTATTTCTATTAATCTATGATTTTATTTGATAAATTTATAATAAACTATGGATTTGTTTTGTAATCCATGTCATAATTTGATTAATTTACATATATCATACGGTTTGATCTGTAAAAAACACAATTATTCTTGAATATCTCTTTTCTTCAAATACATCATTAACTCAACCAACTATTAATAAAATAATTAAAAAAATATGATACCTCTATTGGTAATTAATGGAAACAACCCTTGTTCAAATTAATTGAAAACATATCACTAATAACACATTCTCAATAATATCAAACAATATATTTGAATTAAATAAAAAATAAAAGAATAAAATACATATTTACCATATGAATATTATTATTTAAAGGTATAATACAAGACCTTTATAGAGATCGATTTTATATAATGAGGAAAATTATTTCCTAAAATGTATTCTTTATTTTTGAGAAACAACTGTCAGTTTTGTAGAATTACCTCAACATCACAAACTATTAAAAACTATATTTCCTAAAATGAGGTAATAATGGATTCTTGTCAATTATTTTATTCCCAATATAGTATTCCATAACCATATTAAAATATATTACTCAATTTATATGACTAGATGTTTCTATTTGAGAATATTAATAAATATAACAATTTAATTAACATTATACATTTAATCATTCTATATTTTTGTGAAGTGTTCAAAAAATAAAAAATGTTCCATGTTATTTGAAGCATTTGTTCTGAGTAATAATGTAATATTTTAAAACATAATTTTTTTTTATAGTATTCTTTAACAATATATAATCATGTAATAAGTGATAATATTGTAAATAAATTGTAGCAAAAAATAATTAATGATTGTTATTATGTAAAAAAACCACCTCTATATAGAGAAGCATGATATAGTTTCCATTACTACATAAATGTGTAGTTTTTTTAAAAGAAACTAAAAAATAGTTTACATGAGTGAATATTTTGATACTTTTGACACCTATACACCATAATTGTTATTTAGTGAATATTTTTATTATCTAAAAGAACTAGAACACAAATTTTATATTTTATTCTCCAACCATTATAGCATTGAACATATAGAAAGTTTTTCATGAATATTAAATTCACTATAACTATAGTTCTATAAATGAATCAATGATGTCCTATGATGAGTTATCTAATTTTTTATGTTTCAGTACTCAATTTTCTCGTTTATTCATACCACTTGGGTTTCTTTTATCATGAATCCTCTCACATTGATATCCAAGACATATAACTCTTTCAAAACAAAAAATCAGATTCAAAATTAATCAAATATACATAAGTCATAGTTGGAATAAATGTTATATCATTTCTTAACATACTCCTGACACTAAGGTGGTAATTCAATAATAATATTGTGTAATAACAAATTATAAATTGATATAAAAATAATTGAACCTCTATAGTATTGCATGGTATTGATTTACACTATAATGGATCATCATAATAGAATATAATAAAATATGTCAATCTAATTCATATCCATAGTACCAAATTATTATCAGAAGAAATTCTTTAATATCTAAAATACACCTTAAATTTTTTTATCATTTTATACAACAATAACAATTACATGTAATAATTTCACAATAAGTATCCCAATATAACACTTATGAAAAGAATAATATATTTAGAGGAAATATTCCCTTTAGCATCATCCCAAAAATCCTCTAGGAATTGCAATAATGGTTTTAGATCCCCTTATATGTTATTTCACATCATTTCCCTTTTCTATATGTAAATTATCTTAACTAAATTTTATCTATAATGAAGAATAATATTCCACTTTATATCATAATTTTCCATCACATATGACATATATATACCCCTATTTAAATATTCAAGAATTATTCCCCAACATTATTATTTCATTTAACTAAATAAATTAAAATTAATATAATTTGATAGTGTATTTAATTTTTTCCTATAATAAATCAATAAATGTGCATAAGAAAAATTTCATAAACACTATTATAAAATGTATTTATATTAACGATAAACCATTTCATCACAAAAAGTATTTTTTAATACCCCAAATTACACTTCATCATTTTTCTTACACATATTGTATATTTTATAATAAAAAACATCATTTACATTTCAAATAAATAATTTACAATAACCACACAATATTGTATATCAAAAATAGTTATTTTACATCAAAAATAAAAAAACATTAAAAATTTATACATAAATTTCACTCAAAAAGAAAATATTATAACATAAAACATAATTTATTATTGTCTTTTATTTAAGTACATAGATTCACTATGTATTTAATTTTATCATAAGGAATTTTCATTTTCAAAACAAAATTAAAATATATATATATATAGAAACAATTAATGATATAATATATAAATTCATTAACATTAACTCATTTAATTATTTCCTTCTTAAAATATTATCCAATTTTATGCCAATTACCCACACCACATCTAAATTCAATCATCTCAACAGAAAAATACTCTTGTGGCCGTACATTAAATTTTAGAGATGATCAAATTCCCCACCCTCATAAAAAAATCATTTTTATAAATAATAAGATGATTAATTCAACCTCAAACATATGATAATTATATTTTTCACACAAACTAAAAGATAAATCATAAAATTTGATGAATTAAAAGAAAATTTTAAAATATATATAAATAAAACATTTTAACTTTGTTATATCCACACACCCCAATCCATCTTAACAAGTGGATCAAAATATAATTAATAAAGATAAGATTTATGATCAAAATAAGGATGATATTGAGGGAAATGTTAATTTTTGGATCATATAAAACATAATTTATTCTTATATATTTGTATATGACATTATATCATGACATGTAAATAATTTGAATTAATTTTATAAAAAATTCTGTCATAAAATCCAATTGGGGTACATTGTGAATAACCATTATCCAACCAATCTGAGCCCCTATCCTATTTGTGTTTTTACAGAACCAATTATTATCCCTTTTCATAGCTACTATATATCTATTGTACCCCTTTCAGATACATAGTGATATAATCTGCATCAATCAGTAGAAACACTCTCCAAAATTAATCTAAAAAACCTTATTTAACTATAACCCACCATAATAGAGATGAATTATAAAATAAACAAAATAAAATTATTCATGAATTACAAATATAAAAAAACCTCACTATTGTGTTTCTTATATGCAAAAAATTCATTGATAATATCTATTGAAAATCACTAGAAACTGATACCTCATAGCCTGTTTGGATTCATATGTTTCCTCTTGAACTCCATTAAGCATCAACATAACATGCATTAGAAAAATTTTCTTCCCAAATTTATATTCTAACAATTATAGAAAATATTCACTATATGTTCAAGATAATATGAAACTACTTACAACACCAAACCATCATAATGAATCAACTATGATAGTTCTTATTCATATCATCTCAATTTCGACACAACAAAGAAACCATGAATTATCATTGGCCATATTTTAAAAGTCAATTGATAAAAATCCAATAAAGTCCTGTTATTAATATAAATTTAACTAAAAATATCTTCTAATTTCTTTTTAGTTGATATAATTTAGTGTCCTGATCATATTTAACCCATAAATAATATAAACTCATTTGTAGAAGAAACTAGAAGTCATTGTACCCTATAGTAAAGGATTTCATCGTAGATCAATTCATAGAGTATATCTTTAGTATTCTCTTGGTTTTCGAGTAAAAAATACTTAATATTGTAGAAACTAGTCTACATACATGCTTAGTGAATTATGTGATTTACCTGTGAACACAAACTATACATAAGTGGTAGGAGTCTTCAAGCATTGTTTTCATATTTTTTTCACAATTATTCAAATAAATTGTATTTATAGGTTAACAATGAATCATTTTGTGATAAAAAATATTATGATTTCATGGTTATCCAACATTTTAGGGAAACCGTATGATATAACTTTAAGTGTAGGGGGTTATCTTAATTGTGACGGCATGAATCTCACAATGATTAATAAAAAATAGTCCAAAACCCAGCATCTTACCATTAATTTTAAAATATTAATTTTTATCACAATTTAAACTATAAAATCATTATTTATCCCTAATATTTTAACCTAAACACCTCAATCTGTCAAATTTATATTTTCTATGTCTCCTTGGTGCTTCCTTTTTATTTTCATTTAAGTTTATGAGAGATTTCAACAAAGAGAATCCACATTTTTTTATCCTAAATATCAAGTATTCATTTACATTTATCATTATATCATTTTATCATATTTACATAGAGTCCATGTTTATGATATTTGGTGGTTCTAAACATGGATTATATTATTTTTAGGGAATATGATAATCATTTCCTTCGTTATATTTTGATATTTTGTGATGGAGATGAGGTTTTATTGAGATCAAGTTGAAATTTATTAAATAATTCCATTAATATAAATGAATTAAGAATAATGTTATTTCTAAATAATTTTCTTACCATGTTAGACCAATTTAATTTACCCCTCATGGGTTTATAAATTTTTATATTATTATAATTTGTGGAATAAAAGGGTTTTGATGGATCATAATTTTTTATTTCTAAATTAATTTTAGTTCATTGAAATTGTTCATTTCATTATTTAGGGTTATTTTAAAAATTAATTATAGAATATTAATGAGGTTTTTATAATATGTTTGATTTTGAAAATGGAAAAAATTTTGGTTTTAAATAGTGTTATTTATATGAACTGGGTGTGTTTGGGATATCCTAATTCATTTTTATGACCCATTGAACTTTTTTGGTTTTGAATTATTTTAAGGGAAATAATTTTGAGTTTTAAAGGACTTCTATTGTGTTAGTTTTAAATGATGGTTTAGAATACCCATTTGGAACATCATAAAAAAGAACTTATCTTGGTTTTTTATAAAATCTTAGTTTTGAGCACATTTTTGTAATTCTTTATATATCATTCTTCCCCAATTAGGTTTTTTGAAGAATATTATTGTTCTTATACAATGTAAAAAATTGAAATTTCATAATAGAGTATTTATTATGAGATGAAATTTATTTATCATGATTTTGTATTCATAAATGTGTCAATAATATAATGTATTGTTTTCTCATGTTTATTTTATTGATTTTATGGGAAACTAGGAAGTTATGGGGGAGATATAGGATTTAACTACACTACCTTTGATTACCCATTGGTCGGTAGACCCTATCATAGTTTACTTCATCAATAGGGGAGTTCCTAGATGAGACTAGGAGAGTTACTCGGGAGATTATATTTTATGGAAGGAGGAAATGTATTTTAGTTTGTTAGTGTTGTATATGATCATTTCACGTAATAACATAGAATGTTTTGATTAGGGATTATTCATTTTAGGATGTTTTACTAAGGATTATCAATACTCTATTTATTTTTATTCCAATGGTTTATCTTCTTTTATGGAACCATTAATACACTATTTTACAATTCTTATCATCGTTCTATGATATTATGTTTCATGAAGGACTTTCACAATCATTCCTATGTTGTTTGGTTTAAATTCAGTTTATTTATAAGGATTTAAAAATTAATATTTTAATGAATGAGAAATGGTTTTTGTACAATATAATATTCTGAAATAGGTTTCTATAAATATAGAAAATACTTAGTTTTATTCATAAAATATTCAGTCTCCATTTTTTTTATAAATTGTTTTCATATATTATTTTCTAAGTCAAAATTTATTTGAAAAAACATTGTTCTCATCCTTTACGGATGAAAACTTGATGATTTATTTTATTTATGAATTTTAAGAGGAAAACATATTTTCATGCTAAATTTAAAACTATAATATATGAAATTTTTAATTTAAATAAATTTTATAAAAACTCCCATGAAATTATATAACCCACGTTTAGCTCATAATAAATATAATCACTTGTATGTATGATTCTTTAATGTGTAAATATAGGCTAAAATGTTGTGATTTCAATTAGGATTCCCTTATTTATTCTATTGATGGATGTCCAGGGATTTGGTGTGTGACAATGTGTCACATGGATAAGTTTAGGATATAGCTATGATTGTAGATTTATATTATGGTGTTATTTATACATAAACCAATTTTTCATTGTGTTTATTTGAAATTTGCTGGTTCATTTCATATCCATACTTTTCAAGTCCTATAGATGATTTTGTATTGTTTTTTGGTATTTATTTCAATTTTTATGTTAGCTATATTTTAATGGGTTGGTTATTATTTTGTTACATATTTATATTGTTTATTTATTAATTATTATTTATTTCTTATGAATTGATGTCAATTGTATGGATGAACCATATTACATTCTTGGTAAACATTCCCTAAAATTTTATTATTATTTTAGGGTTATATAATCTCACATTGTATTATTGTTATGCCTCTGATGTTATTCTTTTCCATTAGTAATTCAGAACATCCTTTGGGCTATATAATAGAGTAGATAAGGGGAATCTTCATCTAAAATATGACCTTTTTATTACATAAATGAATTATGAACCATTTTATTATTTTGATGAGCCTAGTAGTATGGAGATTGAATTTTCATATCCTAGTATACAAGTTATCAACAGGTTCTTGATCAGTAACTTTTATGAAAGAAATGTGGTTTCCGTGGGTAGTTAGGATTTTATTGATGAATTTTTACGTCATTTATCAGTAGTTATTTTTTTTATTTTTATATATGATAAGAGTGTACTGATCCCCATAATGAAATATCAAATACATTGGGTGGGTTTAAGGTCATTGGGGTGAAATTACAATAATAAATAAAATTACAGAGTTATCATCAATAGTCAAGAAAACAATACAATACCTATGATTCCTTTTATGAAATCCTATTAATTGTTTTAACATGGTTAGAGTATAGTTTTCCAAACCATGAAACAAAATCATATATAGAGTTTCACTCCTTTGGATAGTGGTTCCTAACATATTTTCATAGGCAAAATGTCTCAATTTTTTTTTGTTATCCATTCAAGGAGAATCGTGGTATTTTAATAGTAATTTAATGTTTTTAGTGAAATTTGACTGATATCGTGTGTCTTTCATTCATTTAAAGGTGTTCGTTTAAAATACTATTCTAGTGTGAAAATGGATTTTATGAAGTGATATTAATTCAAAACAAAATTTTTTAGTTTACATGTAAAAGTAAATTTTTAAATGCAACATTTTTAAATTGGATTGATTTTATAAGGAAATATAGATGTATTTTAAAATGAAAGGGTTTTATATAATGGTTTCGGAGTTCCTTGTGGGGAAATTGGAATTTTAATTTATAAAATAGTTTATTGTTGGTTCTATAATTAAAGTACTATTTCTTCAATTGATGTTGATTTTATAATGTATGTGATCATTTTAATACCTAATTTTTAGTCATTTTCTTAATTTTGTGTTATCTAATTGAAGAGAACTTATTGTAGAAATTTTTAATTTACTTTTTTTTAATTTTGTGATTCATACCTTTATTTTCCTATGATTGTTTGATTTTATTTATGAGACTAAAATTTATTGGATTCATATTTTTTTTCATTATGTTTGTCTCCAACAAAAAAGTTAGAGAGAAACCTAGAAATAACATCTCTATAGATAATCTTGGGGTGATTCCTTTCATCACCTAGTAATGAGTCATAATGATCTTAACTCTTACCACTATCAAAAAAGAGCATTGGATTCCAAAACATATCCTATATTTCAGCCTATATTTGAATTTATACGTTATAATTAGTCTAGATTATGTGATAATTAATTCCCTCTAGAGGTGATAGAGCGGTTATGGAATATTAGTTCATCAAATATTTTTTTATAAAATCTTAAATTCAAACAAGGTGAAATCTGATGTATGATTTTTTTAAAGTATCATGTCAATATGGTGGGAAACCAATATCCGTTCTCAAATAAATTTAAATAAATCATGATATTTATTTAAAAAAATATTTCATCCCCATTATTATAGTAAGAGAAAGAATATATAAAAGTCTATTATGTTCATGATTTTTGATCAAGGTGATCAAATAAAAGTTTGATTATATATATAATTTTAAGTATTCAATAGTATTATCTCCAAATATAGTAACCAATTACTCCAAGAAATCATTATTCCTTACAATTTGTCTTCACCAATACCTGAATTATATTATATTTTATTCCATGCAAAATTATTATGAGAATTTTGATATAAATACTATGCAAGTGGAGGATAACTAGACAATTTATAGTATATTAGGTTATTTATTGATTCAACCAAGTTAAAAATATATGATTTATACCTCTCATTTCATTTTTCTTCTTCTCTTGATATGAAAATATCCGTGATTTTTTTCCAATGTGGAAGAAATGGGGATATTAATCCCTCTTTTTTGATAGATCCAAAGACATTTAATCTATGTGTACCTCTTGGTCATTAAATTTATTTATAAATTACAACTACTGGAATAATTTGTTTCTAATGTAACCTAAATTATAATGAGGATTATTGTACTAATTTTAAGATTAATGCTCATATTTTTAGAGAATACTAATTTTTTTGTAAATATTTCATGATGTTCATTAGATATATTCTTGATTGGTGTTTACAATATGGTGGTCATTTTAGTATTCATAAGGAGCATTTATCAATTATTATTTTGTGGTTCAACCTCTATTGAATTCATGTAATATGGTATTTCAATTTATAAGAAACTCATGGGAAGACATGGGTGTGTGTATGGGTGGCATGAATGTTTTCTAAACATGCATAGATTATTCATTAGATTATATGGTTTTAATTATTATTGGATCATCATGTGTTGGGGTTCCGAGAGTGTGGTCATATGTAACCAAATCATTAGTTTTTAACCAAATTTAGATACCATTTTTCTCTTGGTTAGGTAATGTTCATAATAGATGTATCTTGCATGATCTCATCTTTTTTTGAGTTGTAAATTTTAGAAGGAAATAAAATTTTCAATTACTGGACGGTTAAATTTTTATCTAATATTCCAAATGTAAATCTTAATTTTGATATGGGTCTTAATATGGTTTTTAGATTTGGATTGATGCTCTAAATGTGGTTTAATTTTTTCCAGAGAATTCAGGGGTTCAGGTCCTATAGCTGGAGTTTTTAAAAGGTGTAGCCTATAGTGCATGGTTGGATGATAGTTAGTGCTAATTGTGTGGAATAACTATGAGAATTAGTTTTCATATACACATGGTCAGTAGAAACCATGCAAAGGACAAATTAAAATCATGCAGGTATTTAAATTTTATTGTTTAATTTTATTAGTGGCATGTTAATGATTTTAAAAGAATAAAGTTATGTTCGATTGAATATATATGATATCAAACACAGATATTAAGTGATAATTTGACAACAATTTATTTAAGATAAGTTTCTTTTTAAGTTAATTTTATGACTTTTATTACATCTAATACAGGAACCACTATGTTTAAATGAAACACTATAGTCTATTAAAATATTATTATTTAAACATGAATATCATTACCTTACTATTAAGTTGGAAGGAATAAATAGGATGAGAAAAATTAAAAAAAAATATGGTTTACAGAGGGTTAAAATATATTTATTATTTCTCTATTAATTATGAATAAATAATCTATTTAAAAGAGAATAATTTTTTCTGAATACAAATGATTTTTTTTCTAAAAGGTGATTTAGTCTTTCATTACGCACATAATTTAAAATTAATAATTTTAAAATTTATTAAAAATATTTTACGAAATATTAATATTTTTTTAATTATAAATTTTAAAAAGTATCTTTGGGGGAATTTTTTAGATATTTTGAATGTATTTTTTTTCTAATGAATACAGAGAAATACTGATTTTTGAAAGAAATTACATTTCACCTAAATTATTTATAATGTTAAATGAATTTTTACATTATTTTTAAAGTCATAAAAGTTCAATTATATTATATTTTATATAATTTAGGTTATTGGAATCAATTTCATATTGAATTTTGACTTAAAATCTTTTTAAACATTTCAATTCTTTTTGTTAGAAACCAAATTTACATGTTTAATTTTAAATTATATTATACCATATATAGGAATTTAATTTTTAAAAATGGATTCCATATTGTTTTTAATTGTAATTAATACTATCTTTTCTATTCAACAAATAGTAAAAAAATAATTTTTGTGCTTAAGGTAAAAACGTGATTACTGAGGGTTAAGAGAATATGCTAAGGGGTAAAATGGTAAAGAAACTATTTCAATTATAATTGGATGGAAATATTTCTTCTTTTTATCATCCATGGATTGATAATAATCCAGTTTGAAGCTTTATAGTATGTGAAAAAATTATGTTTTACTTTTTTTTCAAAAATTCCAAGTTTATCGTCTTCCAAACTTATAAAAGGCCACACCATATCATCCCCTATTCACATATACAAATGAGTTTAGTATAGATAATCCCTTCAAAGATATCCTCCTTACATACAAACCCAAATAATAGAGGATTTATTTTGTTTTTTTAATCTATCCTAAGATGGATTTAGGTAAATCATAGAGAGGTTGTCCAAGGAAAAAGAAAAATCCATAGACTTCAATTTTTTATTTAATATTCCTCCTCCATAAAATATTATCCAATTATAATAAAATGATAAAAATGGTATCTATTTTATACGGATATTTTATTATTTCATTGTCTTACCAATATCTATCTTAATTACTATCTATTGGAAAGCGAAATTGTCAATCATGTGTACGATGGGCTATCACTTTACGAATCAATGTAGTTCATTTTCCATCACCAACATTAAATAATGGATATAATGAAATATTTAAAATATTTATATGATATTTATGAAATTATTATAATTTTTTAATTATTATCTCAAATATAACTTCTTAATTTTCATTCTGGGGTTGGATAGGATAATTTCTCTCTTGAATACGGCCAAATACAGCCTTATGAAGCGATGTGATCCATTTTTTCCTTACACATTATATGAAGGGTAATAATGATAAATTTAATTAAAATATTAATGAATTTTGACCTTACCATACCTCTTGAAATAATATTTCCCAAAAATATTATTACATTCTTTTTCTTCAAAAAATAAAAACATCACATTTGTGAAAGTGTGGACTACTGTGTCCACATAGCGATGTGAAATGTTTTTAATTCTATTTATAAATGAATGTTATTAAGATTCTGATTTAATTAATATTAAATATATATATATCATAATAAGGAATATTAAAGGGTGAATTAATATTTATTTCCCTTTTGTTTCATCCATTGAAAAAATGGAAACATCATTCAAGCAGAACTATGGAAAACTCTCTCCGTGAACTGATTAATGAATTTTCTATTTTTAACATTCAAGGATTACATTTAATAAAAATAAAATGAATATATGTGATACTTATATCATTTCAACCTTCATTAGTTGGCCTAACCAAGATCAATGTGAATGAACAAAAAATACCAAATAAAAACATACATCAAACACTTAGCTTTTATTACTCAAAAAGTAATTTTAGCAAAGACTTGTCAATAAATAAGACATTGTTGACTATATATAAATAATATATGGAATGAAATATATGATTATGTATTTTTAATATATTTATAACAAACACATATTTATTATAATGGAGGTAAAACATGTATATATGAAATTTGACTAGATGTAATGGTTTGTCAACTCAATATTTCTTCTGTGATACATATAACATTTTCACCAGTTACTTCTTCAGTGTTTTGTTTGTAATGACCCATCGATATGTCATATAATGAACTCAATTTTAATAATGGTATTTAATAAGTTATTCAAATATAATTCATTCATTATTCCTACGATAAAAAATATACTAATGTTCTATGGGTTTATTTTAAAATCTCATTATTTATCAACATTGGTTAATATTACATTTTTTATGTTGAAATAATATGATCTATCACTAAAAAAACTCATAAAATTTCATATACTATATTTATTGATGAAATTTTAATTTAATAATACCAATTTAATATTTTTAGTACATAAAATTGTTGACAAAATTATTTTTACAAAATTAAACTTTATTCGTCTTTTTTGTGGAAAATCCATTTCTCTTCAATTTCCATATTTTCTAAAAAAATAAAAAAAGTTATTAATTTATAATTCTCCAAATGATATATTCAATAAATTTTTTAATATTTTTATTTTAAATAAATTAAATAGAATCTTCCTATCATTTAATGAATAAGGTACTCGTTGACTTATTACCAAAAATATTTATGGAATATTTTTATAACATTATCATAATCTACATAATTTCACATAGTAATCACTACTCATTTCATTGAATTTTCCATTAATATTTTACAAGTTTATTTTAAAAATAAATATTTTTCCTGAATATTATTAAATTTTCATGTTTGTAAATATTTTTTTAAAGAGAAAAGGTTATTTTTCTCATGACTCATTTTAATGATTTTTTTGGTATTTATATTAATAAATAAATAAAAAACATTATTTTAATTTTTCTATAATCCATCAATTTTATTTCCCTAGATGGTTTTTGATCATTTTGACTTGAGATATATTATTCTTATCCCATTTTTTATATTACCATATATAGAATATGATTTTTTATTTATTGGGCTATTTAATAAAAAAATTTCTCTCTTTCTATAATAGTGTTTATGTTGATTCTATTTTACCCATTTCATATTTTTAAATCATTGGACATAGTATGTGGTTGGCAAGGACCGTTATAGCCCCTATATGAATTGGTAAGTCTCATGATAAAAAACTGTCATGGGGTTTTAGACAAGGACATAACCATTTCATTAAGATGCCTTAGCTCGTGGTGTTAATAGTGTATTTATGTTATATGGAACTACAAAATTACTTATTATGAGTATATTTATTAATGTCCAAGTGATTATTCAATTAGTTATAATATATATTGATATGTTTTAAGATAATGGGATTATTTATTTGGAATTATTCATTCATCATTTAATCTTTCCATATTATACTCATGTTATTTTTTAAATCAATTTTTTTTACTTATTTACCTTGAAATATTGATTATTATTATTTATTCATGATATATTCCACTTTATAAATACCCTTAATGAGTATTAACTGTCACTCCATTATTATGGACCATTTTTTAGGTTTATAGGATGTTTTTTATGATTGATGCATAGGTATTTGATAAATGCAATAACAGTGTAAAAAATGTAAATACTGTGTTCTATTTTATGTTTTAAATTTTAATATGAGAATCCCATATGTATCATATTTACAATGAGTTATAACTTTTTTAGTCCTTCAAGATTCATTTCCTTGAATCTTATACAAATGTTATAATGTAAACTATGACTATAGGCTACCAGGGTCTGGTTCTTCACAGTTGGTATCGTAGGAACCTCAATAGATTCCTTGGGAAATAAATTTAGGACAACATATACTAGGTAATAAAACCCAATCACATATTATAAAGATAATGAAGATGAAATCGTAATGGTTTATAAATGTAGGTATTAGGTGGTTCTCCTAGAAATAAATACCTATATAGATGATATAATTGGAAATTTTTCTAAAAAACGTGTACTAAGGTGTAATAATTCAGAAAATGGAAAGCAATGCTAGATTTTCGCATCCTATGGTACACAAAAAACGGACCTACTATGCACATGGTTTGACATTTTTTGGGGTTATTATTTTATTTATTCACATTTTTATTATAATACATTATAATTGAATTTAAAATATTAATATGATTTTAAAACATTACTGATGAATTTTTTTATGATTATAAGAGTATCCATATATATTTTTTTCAATTTATGTTAAATATTACACTAATTTTGGGATTATAAATTATTTTATATAATGATATGATCAATATATTGTATTCCATTTTTTATAAATAGTTCCTAGAATATTTAATTAAAAAACTATCAATACCCCATTGAGGGATTTCTATCTTGTGAAAGATAATAAAGTTGTACATAAAACTAGAACTTGTCAAATTATAATAATTTTAAGGAATTTGACTATATTTATGAGTAATAACCATGACCATATGGAGATTAATATTGATCCATCACATTTTGTAAAAATTTTAGGTTGATTTATAAATCATCAAATTCAATCCTTTAAGGGAACTAAAAATCAAATTGTAGTTCAGAAATGGATATATTCCTTAGAGAGTATATTTCTCTATCTAGAAAGTAGTGAATGAGATATGGTTATCCAGGAAATTATTCATCACTCGGGGGATGCAGATTAATGGTGGACATTGATTCAAAATATTAATGGTGAGGAGGAAATAGTGAGTACCTAATGGATTTATTTTAAGATATTATTCTTGGAAAAACATTTTCATCATGAGCAATAAGAAGATATTCAGAGACAATTCTTGTAGAGACCCGAAGCTTGATGTACATGGACATTACATTAAATTTGCGAAATACTTAGTATATAACAAAAAACACACACACAAGGAACGTAATAGTTTAGTGTCTTTGGAAACTCGGAACGTAATCTTCTAATCGTGGTGAAAGATCTTCACTATCTCCCATAAAGATCTTCCCTTTTTTTACCTAAAACCTTTCTTTATATCCTGGTGAAAAGAAAACATAAAAATGGTGAGCTCAAATGCTCATTAAGGGTAAAAAAATGAAATATAAATCACATCATATACATAAGAACATAGCTTTTGGAAATCTTAACCTGCAAAAGAGCTCATAATATCATAACATGGCTTAAATCATAGAAGTGAAATGTAATCCCAATAATCATAACTTAAAACATGAAACTTTGTGACATATACACATAATCATAGAAAATCATTTCTTGTTAGTCAAGACTCATTTCCAAGACTATCTTAGTGGACAAAGTCCCTTTCTGAATCGAGTCACCCTCTTTCAGTCCTGTTTCACTGAACCGGTATAACCTACCATTCCAGCCATGTCTATCTAATGAGATATAAAATCTTTACCCAATGCATTGGAGGGAGATATAGGTCCCACCCATCTCAAAATGAATCCTTTCTTATGTGTTCCACAAAATCATAAATGATACATCATTTCATAACATATGTAATAAAAATGGGAATCTTAAACATCGTGACATCATAAAACAATTCATATAAGATAAAGGAATTCATAAAAATATAATTCCATCACAACATAATCAAATATATGTAATAATAGGGATAAAAACAGAACCCTTTATTATCTTATATGGAAAATAATTTTGATAAAACACATGAACTCCATTCTTAGGGAAAATATCTTTTCTACTTCAAAAACACTTTTCTTTTCTTAACATGTCATACAATTATAAACTAAAATAAGTTGATTAAAAATAATCTTGAAAACTTGTAAAGGAAGATTCTTGGAAATAATGTTTTAAAAATCCATTCATTCCGTATAAGTTTAAAAAAATATTCTTCGTACTTTTGTCGGAAAAGTAAAAAAGTACCTCATACGAAAAATGACAAAAGATTCCTTTCATATCCTTTACTAAAAACTCACTGATGGGTAAAATTGGATTTAAACAATTTTAGGTGGATGGAAATAATATTACATATTGAGGAAACATGGATGTGGATGATAAAATACACCCCAGTAAATACCAAAGTATAAACAATCTCGGAAAAAATGAGATTGTGATATATTCCCTTAACTTAGGTCCGATTTGCTTTGTACGTGTCCAAAGCACCTGTATAATGGTTTAAATAATGTTATTGACTTATTCCAGAATCATACATATTTATATGATATCATATATGGTCATATTCTTAGCTTCTTATTAGTAATGTTTCATTGTTACTTGTTACTCGGGTCGTTATTGCCTTTTGTTCTTATGCGTGTTTTGTCGAATAAATTCTTATTCTTCTTTTAAGGTTATAGATACCTTATATCCAGAACGGTATTAGTGTAACATATATCATATTTATTTATTCAGTTAATTTATATAATTATTATGTAATGATGATCATGTAGAACGAGTCGCATCACATCGTGGAGACGGTATTCCGTACGTACGCACGAGCGATGATATTGTTCCCATTATCGTGGAATTGTATTTAAGTGTATTTATACTATTACAGTATCAATATCACTTTAGAATAATCATATATAGTTACTCATTACACCATTATACCCATCCTTGTAAGGTGATGGTGGAAAATAGATTACACCACGGCGTGGAGACGGTATTCCGTACGTACACACGCGCAGTGATTTCATTTTTCCGTAGAATGGATAGAAGGTGAATTAGGGTTGTTTCATATTTATAATAAAATATCAGTATGTAATTAATACTGATGTTATTACTTTATCATGAAACAACTAAAGAAGAAGAAGTCGAAGAAGAAAGAAATTGAAAAGATTGGTAATGGATATTACCTCTTCTTTGGAACGCCTCTTAGAATCCTCCACTTAGGGAACTATGATTGGTCTTTGAAGAAGACCAGGACCTCTAGGATTATTTAGGGAAGTGGATAAGGAATTTTTTCAGGGGTTGGCTGAGCTTGAGTGATCAAATTGGTGTGAGGAGGAGGGGGAGGAGGTGCCCTTTTATAAGGGTGGAGAGGGGCACCTTTGGAATAACTAAAAATATTATTTTATTATAAAGTCAAGTTCAGTTTTAAATATCTCCAAATTGATTTATTTCAAGGATAAGGTGTGGATGGGTCGCAATCCTCTCATCCAATATAATTTAGACATGTTTAGGTTCCTATTTTAACCTTATCATTTAGATTTAACATTAAGTTAAATAATTTTACTTTTACCGTGTCTTCTTGTGTTCTTACACTATAAGGTTAATAAACATACTATAAGAAGCCAAACGAACCCCAAATTGTTTATTATTAATATATATAACCTTATATAAGTCATTAGGACGATCCTTAGATTTTTAGGAATAAAATAACAATTAATAATATAATATTTGTTCTAAAAACTAATTTATGTCAATTTTGACACTATTTAGTAATTTATTTTTGTGAAATCATAACAGAATTACAAGTTCAAAAAAAGTTAATTAAATCCATACTAACATGTCATATTAACCAATAAAATTAGTGGAATTCAAAAAAAGTCTTAAATTACATTTATTTTGATATTTATAACATCAATTATGTCAATATTTCATTAATAAGATAATTACTGCATCATCTTTGTGTCATAAATAAATTATATTATTTGACGTCTAAAAATTACAAATAAAATACCATTATGTAGGAAATATTTTTAGATTTCTAATGAATATTTAAAATCGAATTTATCTTATGTATAGACCTATATTAAAAATGGTTTAGTAAATAAACATTGATTTTAACTCTTTTAACCCTTCTTTAAATAAATTAATAATAAATGTCCTAATCTAATCCAAGTTGGCCTAAATGATAATAGTTTACACTTAAGGTTGTTTCTGGTCGAGATAAACTTGTCCAATAGGATTAGGACATGTGTTAGGGTAATATTAATATCATTTTTACCGTTAATTACCCTATTTACTTTTAACCGTGGTAAATAAAAGTAAAAAGTTACTATTCATCAAAAATTATTTTCATCTCATTGAACCACATTTTACTTACTGACATAAACCGTGTCTCTCGGATTTTTGAAATTCCATTCACAGAAGCGGTAAAATTAAGTTTTATGAAAAATTCAGTTTTTTAACTACCACTTAGTGGTTTCACTATTCATAAAAATTGAAAGTTTTCAGAAAAATGCCAAAAATTAGGCCTAAGATATATTTGATATTATGAACTCAAAAATGATATCTATTTTACCAAATTAAAAACATATCAGTTGCATTAATTAATTTAAAAATTAATTCCCGTCGTCAAAACAAATAGCGTGTTCTTAAGAGACATAAACTATCAAAAGATTGACACTTGTTTATGTCTGGTTTAAATGTGAAATTACATCCAATGACCAACATTGTTTTAAATTGTAAAAATATATTCTATATATACTTTAAAACCACTAAAATTAATAATTTATCACTTTTAATTATTTCGATTGAAAAAGTTGTTTTTAATTAAAATTTAGTAATTTCCACTATTCATCAAAATATGAAAGTTATCCGAAAATTACCAAAATTTCACCCTAAGATAATTTCGATATTACAAATCCAAAAATGAAGTCCATTTTGAAAAATAAAATTTACAAAATTTCAAAAAGTGGTTATTACTATTCATAATGGCTAGTTTTAATAATATTTTAATAGCATATCGTTGTTTAGCGAAACTCGTTATTGCATACTGCACATTCTATCGAGGAAGGTCGCGATTGCGTGTAATGAAAGGAAAGTCAAGGATGCGTGTTGTGCAAGCTACTTTTGGTGTAGCATACAACACAAGACATTAGTGAAATTAAAAATAAAATTTCTCATAAAATCTCGGGGTGTTACATTCTACCCCCCTTAAAATGAATTTCGCCCTCGAAATTCGTTGGGGTTATAAATGGTTTACTATTCGAAAGTTTCTTTAATAGAAACCCACATCGTAAAAAGGAATACCAAAGCCAATCTTTAAAAACAAAAGTATGAAACGTAATGGTTACCCAACTAAACTAATCACTGGGTTTCCACATAGGTGAAAATATGGATATGGAAGAGAAATCTAACCATCATGTTCTGATGGAGAGTGATAGAGAACATGGCTATGGAAAAGATAGAAATCAAAAAGCCATAAATTTGTGACGATCTAAGGTACCATCTGATTCATCAGATATAAGGGCACTAAGACAATATTTTTGGTTTTCATGATCATTTCCCTAAATTTGATGAAATTGGAATTAGAAGAAGTACGTTCGTGATTTTGGTATAGTCTCACCGTTTGTCGTTCTTTGGACAATTTCCTCTTCATATCTTAATGAAATGAAGTTAAATTTGTCATTCGTGATGTGTTAGTAGATCATGTGACAGAATTATGGGTCATTCCATCTCTTTCAAACAAAAGGTTAGCAAAAGTTATAAGTTCATCTTATGGTTAATCGTATATGGTTCCAAAAATGAACTTATACTTCATATATCATACCGCTTAACAAACTAAAACTAGTTTCTACTAAACAGGGACTTCCTGTAGGCCAGTGGTAGGTGATAAAGGCCAGTCGCACTTCTGTTGTGGGTTCGATTCCCACAGCCTTGTCCGACGCGATGGGCTGTCGCCCGTCCTGCAGGATGTCCTTTTTCTAAAGCTATATTACTATAAAATCCAATCAATAATATCGAAAAAAACGTTTTATCCTAACTTATGTCCAACATAATCCATTCTAATCTTCTAGCTTATCTATGATACTTCAGTCCAAGCTCATAGTATAAAGAAAACGATTACTTGAAATGTTGTCAACCAAGCATGTGAATACCATCATTTATCCCCCATATATCTTGTTGGTCACATTCCAATCATGTGAATACCTTAATGATGTATTCTCTTGAAAAATTAATACCCATTGAACCTTAGTGAAAACATGAATTCAGTTAACTCTTTCCACATACCAAAATCCAAAAATTCTATATACTCAAACCATGATATAACCTTCTCCTTATATCAGTCATGAGCTCATGAATACTATCAAACATTTAATTTTCTCCTTATCCCTTCATTATGCGCATATCATCTACATTCCAAAAATATCTGAATACACTTTCAAAACTCAAGGAAAGACAACAGTGTAACAATCCATAGATGTCTCTTTATTTCATAGTAGCATGAGATTACTTATACAACATTACACATGATAAACATGTAATCATTCCACTACATTCTTAAACCATTGACCGAGCTTCAACAATTCTTTCATCTCAAATATCATTTGTAGTCTCTTCATCATCATCCACATAAATACTACCCATACGACCATACTGATTCTCTTCATGAGACTTTCCCTTAGGGAATTGGTTTGCATAATGCCCGTACATTCCACATTTAAAACATTTAACCATTGTTGATGTCGTAGCAATACCATTATCCTCATCCCTGGTGTTAACTGAACCTTTTTCTTTGCACTTAATATCTTTGTTTCCTTCTTTTCCACACCCAAAGAATCTTCCAGTTCCTTTGAAACATTATCCTTGATGCCTCTTCCAACATGATTTACATAGGGAAAATTGAACTTTCTTTCTTCTATGATCATCATGAAACTCCATCTTTCTCTTATTAGCTGAGTCAGGAAACTTACCAAATTTTACTTTGTTGATCATATTATGAGATTGATGATTCGGCATAATAATTTTGTTTGGACTTCCAAATCCCATTTCATTTGGTTGCTCATGAAGAATATCATTCCATTGTCCATCATATCCTCCATTATCGTGAATCATCTTGTTTCCAGCCATTTCCTAAAACCCAAAAAGAATAGTTTGAGAGGAAAAAATCATAATAAAGGGGGAGTAACTTCAATATTTAACATCTTTGGTTTAATATAATATCGTTACAATAGTTCTAGGACTATATCCTATATGTATACTTATCCTTAGGGACATCCCTAGACATACCTTAGAAATATTTCTAGGGATCTCACTAACGTTCTCACATCCTAGTTTCCAAAGGTTGACTAAACCTTTCCTCTGATACCAACTGTAGAGACCCGAAGCTTGACGTACATGGACATTACATTACATTTCCGAAATACTTAGTACATAACAAAAAACACACACACAAGGAACGTAATAGTTTAGTGTCTTTGGAAACTCGGAACGTAATCTTCTAATCGTGGTGAAAGATCTTCACTATCTCCCATAATGATCTTCCCTTTTTTTTACCTAAAACATTTATTTATATCCTGGTGAAAAGAAAACATAAAAAGGGTGAGCTCAAATGCTCATTAAGGGTAAATAAAAGAAATATCAATCACATCATATACATAAGAACATAGCTTTTGGAAATCTTAACCTGCAAAAGAGCTCATAATATCATAACATGGGATAAATCATAGAAGTGAAATTTAATCCCAATAATCATAATGTAAAACATGAAACTTTTTGGCATATACACATAATCATAGAGAATCATTTCTTGTTAGTCAAGACTCATTTCCAAGACTATCTTAGTGGACAAAGTCCCTTTCTGAATCGAGTCACCCTCGTTTCTGTCCTGTTTCACTGAACCTGTATAACCTACCATTCTAGCCATGTATATCTCATGAGATATAAAATATTTACCCAATGCATTGAAGGGAGATATAGGTCCCACCCATCTCATAATGAATCCTTTCTTATGTGTGCCACAAAATCATAAATCATACATCATTTCATAACCCATGTAATAAAAATGGGAATCTTAAACATCGTGACATCATAAAACAATTCATATAAGATAAATGAATTCATAAAAATATAATTCCATCACAACATAATCAAATAAATGTAATAATAGGGATAAAAACAGAACCCTTTATTATCTTAGATGGAAAATAATTTTGATAAAACATTTGAACTCCTTTCTTAGGGAAAATATCATTTCTACTTCAAAAACACTTTTCCTTTCTTAAAATGTTGTACAATTATAAACTAAAATAAGTTGATTAAAAATAAACTTGAAAAATTGTAAAGGAAGATTCTTGGAAATAATTTTTTAAAAATCCATTCATGCGGTATAAGTTAAAAAAAATATTCTTCGTACTTTTGTCGGAAAAGTCAAAAAGTACCTCGTATGAAAAACGACAAAAGATTCCATTCATATCCTTTACTAAAAACTCACAGAAGGGTAAAATTGGATTTAAACAATTATAGGTGGATGGAAATAATATTACATATTGAGGAAACATGGATGTGGATGATAAAATACACCCCAGTAAATACCAAAGTATAAACAATCTCGGATAAAATGAGATTGTGATATATTCCCTTACCTTAGGACCGATTTTCTTTGTACGTGTCCGAAGATCCTGTATAATGGTTTAACTAATGTTATTGACTTATTCCAGAATCATACATATTGATATGATATCATATATGGTCATATTCTTAGCTTCTTATTAGTAATGTTTCATTGTTACTTGTTACTCGGGTCTTTATTGCCTTTTGTTCTTATGCGTGTTTTGCCGAATAAATTCTTATTATTCTTTTAAGGTTATAGATACCTTATATAGATAATGGTATTAGTGTAACATATATCATATTTATTTATTCAATTCATTTATATAATTACTATGTAATAATGATCATGTAGAACGAGTCGCATCACATCGTGGAGACGGTATTCCGTACGTACGCACGAGCGATGATATTGTTCCCATGATTGTGGAATTGTATTTAAGTGTATTTATACTATTTCAGTATCAATATCACTTTATAATAATCATATATAATTACTCATTACACCATTATACCCATCCTTGTAAGGTTATGGTGGAAAATAGATTACACCACGGCGTGGCGACGGTATTCCGTACGTACGCACGCACGGTGATTTCATTTTTCTGTAGGATGGATAGAAGGTGAATTAGGGTTGTTTCATATTTATAATAACATATCAGTATGTAATTAATACTGATGTTATTACTTTATCATGAAACAACTAAAGAAGAAGAAGTTGAAGAAGAAAGAAATTGAAAAGATTGGTAATGGATATTACCTCTTCTTTGGAACGCCTCTTTGAATCCTCCACTTAGGGAACTACGATTGGTCTTTGAAGAAGACCAGGACCTCTAGGATTATTCTAGGGAAGTGGATAAGGGATTTTGGCAGGGTTTGGCTGAGCTTGAGAGCTCAAATTGGTGTGAGGAGGAGGGGGAGGAGGTGCCCTTTTATAAGGGAGGAGAGGGGCACCTTTGGAATAACTAAAAATATTATTTTATTATAAAGTAAAGTTCGGTTTTAAATATCTCCAAATTTATTTATTTCGAGGCTAAGGTGGGGATGGGTCGCAATAATCTCATCCAATAGAATTTAGACAAGTTTAGGTTCCTATTTTAACCATATCATTTAGATTTAACATTAAGTTAAATAATTTTACTTTTACCGTGTCTTCATGTGTTCATACACTATAAGGTTAATAAACATACTATAAGAAGCCAAAAGAACCAAAAATTGTTTATTATTAATATATATAACCTTATCTAAGTCATTTGGCCGAACCTTAGATTTTTAGGAATAAAATAACTATTAATAATATAATATTTGTTATAAAAACTATTTTATGTCAATTTTGACACTATTTAGTAATTGATTTTTGTGAAAATCATAACAGAATTATAAGTTCGAACAAAGTTAATTAAATCAATACTAACATGTCATATTAACCTATAAAATTATTGTAATTAATAAAAAGTCTTAAAATACATTTATTTTGGTATTTATAACATCAATTATGTCAATATTTCATTAATAAGATAATTACTGCATCATCTTTGTGTTATAAATAAATTAAATTATTTGATGTCTAAAAATTACAAATAAAATACCATTATGTAGTAAATCTTTTTATATTTCTAATTAATATTTAAAATAGAATTTATCTTAAGTATAAACCTATATTAAAAATGGTTTAGTAAATAAACATGGATTTTAACTCTTTTAACCCTTCTTTAAATAAATTAATAATAAATGTCCTAATCTAATCCAAGTGGGCCTAAATGATAATAGTTTACACTTAAGGATGTTTTTGGTCGAGATAAACTTGTAAAATAGGATTAGGACATGTGTTAGGATGATATTAATATCATATTTACCCTTAATTACCCAATTTACTTTTAACCGTGGTAAATAAAAGTAAAAAGTTACTATTCACCAAAAATTATTTTCATCTCATTGAACCACATTTTACTTACTAATATAAACCGTGTCACTTGGATTTTTGAAATTCCATTCACAGAAGCGGTAAAATTATGTTTTATGAAAAATTCAGTTTTTTAACTATAACTTAGTGGTTTCACTATTCATAAAAAATTGAAAGTTTTCAGAAAAATGCCAAAAATTAGGCCTAAGATATATTTGATATTATGAACTCAAAAATGATTTCTATTTTACCAAATTCAAAAAATATCAGTTGCATTAATTAATTTAAAAATTAATTCCCGTCGTCAAAACAAATAGCATGTTCTTAAGAGATAATAACTATCAAAAGATTGACACTTGTTTATGTCTGGTTTAAATGTGAAATTACATCAAATGACCAAAATTGTTTTAAATTGTAAAAATATATTCTAAATATACTTTAAAACCACTCAAATTAATAATTTATCACTTTTAATTATTTCGATTGAAAAAGTTGTTTTTAATTAAAATTTAGTAATTTCCACTATTCATCAAAATATGAAAGTTATCCGAAAATTACCAAAATTTCACCCTAAGATAATTTCGATATTACGAATCCAAAAATGAAGTCCATTTTGAAAAATAATATTTACAAAATTTCAAAAAGTGGTTATTACTATTCATAAAGGCTAGTTTTAATAATATTTTAATAGCATATCGTTGTTTAGCGAAACTCGTTATTGCGTACTACACACGCTATCGAGGAAGGTCGCGATTGCGTGTAATGAAAGGAAAGTCAAGGATGCGTGTTGTGCAAGCTCCTTTTGGTGTAGCGTACAACACAAGACATTAGTGAAATTAAAAAGAAAATTTCTCATAAAATTTCGGGGTGTTACAATTCTTGAGTGTACGATAAATGGATGATGAAGTTATTTCTAAGTATGAATTCAATTATATAAAGATAGCAAGAAAATTTGTGGACTAAAAAGTAATAAAAATTAGATTATTTATCTATGATTTTCTTATGTCAATAATTTT
Source organism: Viscum album (assembly GCA_963277665.1). Taxonomy (NCBI): domain Eukaryota; kingdom Viridiplantae; phylum Streptophyta; class Magnoliopsida; order Santalales; family Viscaceae; genus Viscum; species Viscum album. The sequence goes on from OY728151.1 coordinate 600,186,388, forward strand.
ATGGTCACCGGTATCCCAAAATATCATATCGTATATATACATATTATCATGTGTGTTTAAGGAATAGAAATAATTATACATTTATTTTGGAATAAAGGGGAAAAAAGAAAAGAAGAGGGATACTGATCATGATAGAAATGGAAATATGATAAAACTAAAGAAGGTAATGGTAGGTTTTACATTTGTAATAAATGTGTAATGAAACACCACGAAACATGATTCTTAGGAATGGTAGTTTTCTAAACTTGTAGAGAGATGGACCAATATTCTATGGACTCTAATGGAATTAAATAAGATTCCATTATAAAATTATTCAAATATAAGATGATGGGTAACTGTAAAAATTAATGTCCCAATCATCACATAAATATACCATAGATATATCTAAGTAATCAAGGTAAAATTTATGGTCTTACTTCTAATACCCCAAGCTTCCACGGTACGCTTCTCGCTGAATAATACAGTAGCGTGTGTTGTACGCAACTTCATCTTCTAACACACACCACAACTAATAAAACTAGATGTTATGAATAGTAATACCCACTTTTTGAAATTTTATAAATTTTATCTTTCAAAATGGAATTCATTTTTGGATTTGGAATATCTAAATTATCCTAGGGTGAAATTTTGGTACTTTTCAGATAACTTTTATATTTTAACGAATAGTGAAAGTTACTAAATTTTAATTAAAAATAACATTTTTAATCGAAATAATTAATAGTGATAAATTATTAATTTGAGCGTTTTTAAAGTATATTTAGAATATAATTTTACCATTTAATAAAATTTTGGTCATTGGACATAATTTAACAATTAAACCGGACATAAACAAGTATCAATCTTTTGATAGTTATTATATCTTAAAAACACGCTTTTTTGTTTTGATAGTGGGAATTAATTTTAAATTAATTTCTGATAATTCTGTGATTTGAATTGGGAAAAATGTATTCGATATTTGGAATCATGATTTCCAAATTGTTTAAATAGGTAACTTTTATTTTTAGACATTTTGAATAATTATTTCGGTAAATATGTTATTTACCATGGTTAAAGGGTAAATCCGGTAAATAAGGGTTATAAAATAATATTATAATAAAATAAATTACCCTAAAACATGTCCTAACCTTATTAGGGGATACATGTCTGACCATGGTCATCTTTGGGTCGATTTGGGGACCCCATGGAGCCACTTGTAGGTGATAGGGACACTTTATTTTAATTAAGTTATAATAAATACAAAAATGACATAAGCATATATCTTTTAGAAAATTTTTTTTACATAGGGTTATATATGTTTGATTTTAGACTATAAATATTATTTATGAAGAAAAAAATATTTTCTACATCATGGTATTTTATTTATGATTTTTTGACATTATATAATTTAATTTATTTATGACACAATGGTGATGCAGTAATTACCTAATTAATGAAAATTTAGAATAAGTGATATTATAAATACCCAAATAAATGTAATTTGAGACTTTTTATAAATACCAATAATTTTATAGTATAATATTACATGTTAGGATTTCATTAATTAACTTTTTTCGAAGTAATCATTCTGTTATGATTTTTACAAGAACCTATTATTCAATAATGTCAAAATTGACATAAAAGAGTTTTCAAAACTAATATTATATTATAAATTGATATTAAATTCCTAAAAATCTAATGTTTCGGCCAAGAGACTTATATCATGATATTTGTATCATTAATGGACCACTTGGGGGTCTCTTGGATGTATATAATATGTTTAATGACCATATAATATAAAAATACAAAGAGACATTGTAAAAGTGAAACTAATTAACTAAGAGTTAATACTTAAAGATAATGTTAATATAGTAACCCAAACCTGTCTAAATCCTATTGGTTTAGTGGTTTTAGACCCATCCCCAGCTTAGCCTTTAAATAATACACTTTGGATCCATTAGAAACCGAATATGAATTTATTGTTAAATAATATTTCTAGCTTTTCCAAAGGTGCCCCTTACCCCTCTTATAAAAGGGAACTCCCCATTCTCATTAATTCACACCTTCAAAGCCTTTTGGCTCGGCCAAACCCTACCCAAATACTCTCTCATCTTCCCTAAATTCATCCTATAGTCCTTACTTTAGTCATAAAGCCAACCTAATGATCATTTTTGATCAAATCAAAAGGAAGAACACGAAGAAGAGGTAATGATTTCACCACCCTTTTTCAAGTACCTTTATTCTTCTACTTCTTCTTTCTTTATTATTACCATTATAAAATAATAACTCCATTATATTATATATACATTGATGTTATTATAAACATGATACAACCATATTTCTTTATTTTATCCATCCTTTGAACGACATGTCACCATACGTGCGTACGTACGGCTTACCGTCTCCACGTCGTGGTGTAATTATTATTCAATACATTATTATTTGGATGGGTATAATAATTATTTTTAATTCATTTAAATAATAAATATAATATGATAATGATTCTGTATATATGATATATCATCCAATTATATATTATTTTAATATTAAAAGAATGATATTGTCGCTCATGCGTACGTACGGACTACCGTCTCCACGAACGCGATGAGATTCATTCTCCATCGTATCCATTCAAGTATAATTCTCATTTGAAGATTAATAATAATGTTTAAGGACTTAATATCATTCTGTATATGAATGAGATAAAACCTATCCATAAAAAACATGGCTTACATAACAAAACATATAAGAGAAAATGAGTAAGTTAACACCCGAAACGACAATAATATTAATATATTATCAACAACGCAATGTTAAAAGATCATATATGATATCATATTAATGTATATGATTATTTTATAATTTAATAAAAATTATTTAACCATTACACATGAGGTTAACCTACCCCCAACCAAGGAAATGTACAAGTTAAGGGGTTTCTTATCTCATTTTGAATTCCGTGAGAATTCCATTGTTCACCACTTATTTATTGCATGTGGTTTGTGTACTACCCATGATTGTATTAATTGTGTAATATACTTTAATTTATGGATATTTACAACATCATTGTATTATCCTTATTTCAAGGGTGTATGTTTCGTAAGTTACCAAATCGATAAGGGAATTTGAAATTTCAATTTCCATTTATTCAGCTTTACGCAAACTTCATTGATTATTTTACTCCGAGATTATATGTGGAATCACTATTCATTTTCTTATGTCATAATTTCCACTCCCATTTTCTGTGGATATAATATTGATACAAATAATCACTCCATTGATAATATCTCAAGTCATAGATATGAATTTTATAAGAGTAATTTTAACTCATTCTCCATTTGTTGAGTTAAATATCCAATTCATTGGTGTTGTCTTTACAAGAATATGTGTGAATGTCCTCTGATTTATTTACACTGAACATCCAATCATATTGAGTGTAATTATATTTTTCACACATAATTATCTCGTTGATTTATCCTTATCCTAAGGATACAGTCTTTATAAGAGATGTAATCTCAATTTACATTCCCTTGAGACTCCTTTGTTGTTATACACCAAATCACTTTTATATGGTGTATATAATGTACTTTGACATAGTATATCATCAATCCCTTTATTCTCATGATATTACAAAGTTTTTATTACCTTAATTATTTGTATTCAAGTGTCTCTCTTTTAGTTTAAAACTCTAACTAAAAAATCATTTTTAAATGTTTTAAAGACTTATTCTTCTAAATCATTCTCATTAATGTCCATGTTTTAAAAATAGTTTTAAGGATTTATTTATATGAACATTAAAGTTTTAAAATTAAAATTAATATTAAAAGTTTCAAAGTGGTGTGGGACACTTTGATTCGAAAATCTATTTTTAAATGGCTTCTTGATAAATGGTGTGACTTTTAAATGATTTCAAGAAAAAGTGGGATATTTCTCTCTAATAGATTTGATGATTATTTTCATATATTTCAATATACATCATTATTCTCTATATGGGTTAATATGATACAATAAAATATTCCATATTGTATCGAATGAGTTTTGTTTGACTGTGGATGTGCTATTTTTATACCATTCGTTGTTTGTGGTTAAAGTATTGACAATTCGAATGCTAGTTTTAATACGAATGTTTATGTTATGTTTAAACCTGCTCATATGAGGAATGCATTGGACAGAGTAAGTGATGGGTGGAGCCCGCTATAGCTCCTCGATGCGTCAGTAGGTCTCATGAGACAAACCAGTGTCTTAACATAAGGCCTTGACAAAATCTTATTTGTATTCTTGGAACAATGCCTTGGCTATGTGGTTATGATAGTCTGGAATTATGCATTCTATCATTATGAATGTGGTTATTGATATTTCTTGTGATTATTAAATTAGTAGAATATCCATGTGAATAAGTAAATGGAATTATTTCATTTTATTTCTGCCATATTATGTTGATGTTCAAGTTTAAAAGGATTTTTTTAGTTATACATTGCCTTAAATGTTTATTCTTATTTATGAAAGTTACCGCTATATTGTTATCCTTACTGGGCATTTGAGCTCACAACTTTCTATGTATTACTTTTCCCAGGATGTGAAAAAGTACTTTATAAATGACATGTAGGGAGAGTATGAGGGGATACGAGTGTGGACTATGGAGACTATATTGTTGTAGTTTTCATTTTATGATGTAATGTAAACTTTATGAATGTATTAATTTATTCCAAGGCTACTAAACTAATCTGTCTTTTGAGACTTGATCTTTCTTCTGATCATGCCAATGTTATGTAATAATGCACCGCTCTTGGTAACTGGGGTCGGGGCGTTACTGTTGGTATCAGAAGAATTTTAGTACAAACCTTGGAAGCTAGATTTTGATAAACTCTGATTAGAGCACATAGACCTAAGATGGACTTTGAGGATTAGTATAGAAGAACGACCTAGAATTTTGGTATTTTAGAGATTTTGTGTTTTTTCCGAGCAATACATCCATGTCTGGATACGAGCAGGTAGAGGCGGCTCTGGGACAGATGTACCTAGGGGTAAAACCTGAAAACACCACATTAAGATAGACTCGAACGAGAACTAGTGCACAAAAACAGGCCTTGCTGCACTCTTGGTTACGACACTCCCAGGGGATATGCTTAGGACAATTTTAATTTTCTTTACAAACCAATTGGATGTATTATATATAAGATGAGAGTAAATGACCTTGGTTAATCCTAATGTGTTTTAAATTGGGAATATGGTGACATGATGTTCTCTAATTGATTTTATGACTACTATTACTCACATTATGATTTTTGGTTTTAGTCAATGTCTGGATTCCAAGGAAGTCATAGTGACATTGAGAATTATTTACAAGGTGCGAACGGTGGTGGTAATGAGCAACAAAATGGAATGTTGATTGGTGTAAAAGATATAGTCTTCATGCCAAATCAATTTTCCAAAAATTTGATCAGCAATATATATTAACCAATTCCCGGACTCAACAAAGAAAATAAAGGTGATGAATGATAAGATCTCCAGTAGTGGAGGCCATGGAGAAAGAATCCTCAATTTCCATCATGCTGGAAATGTGGTAGGAGACACCCAGGAAATTGTCTCAAAAGAACAAAGAAATTCTTTACGTGCAAGAAATATGGACATAAATTGAAGAATTGCCGAGGAAAAATGAAGAGTACTATGGAAGAAAATAAAAATGGTCCCAAGAATCCATTTACAGTCATTTTCTGTAAATGTAGTGGACCTAACCATTACCTGAAGGAATGCCCTATTCTATAGAATATTTTCTTTGTCAAAGTAGAAGCTATGTGGAAATAAATGGTTTGATAAATGTTTAAAAGTATTAGTTCTCTTTATTGATGGGATTACTTTGGAATAATATTCTCTTGTATTTGTAATCCCATAATTTTCCATGTGAGAATTCTATTTGAGGAATTCTTATTTTTTCCCTTGTGGATATAGTTATAAATAACCATTTGGTTTTATATGATCATTGGGTTTGAGGCAATAACATGTTATTACATTTTAGGATGAAAATGTAAGGTATGAGATAACATTTGTGGTTAAATTATGTTACGGTTATCCTGAGGAATTTATCTCATTTTGATAATATTATAAAATATAGTTTTTGAAAAAGGATAACATACAGACCGTGTGAAATCCTGGCATGTCGGACAAAGATGTGGGAATCGAACCCACAACCAAAGTGTGATTTGGATTTATCGCCTACCACTGGACTACGTGAAGTCCCTGGATAGTTTGAATAATTATTTTTAGTTAAATGATTTTATTTATCAATAATAAGTTGATTTGGGTTCTTATGTCTTATCAAATGAATACCCTTAGTATATGAAAATTATTTGGTGATTAAGTGATAAATGTTATTTTGGAAGATGTTTGCTTTGTTGGGAACACTATATGCCCAAGGAAAATTGAATAGTATGTGATTTCATTAGAAGAGTAATGGTGGATTTTTATCTATGTTTTTATTGTTGATTTATAGTTATTTGGGTTATTTATGGAAATGATTAACCTAAAATAGAGAATATGTGATTAGGTTAATTACTTTTAAGTATTTGACATTAAGAGTAGTTGATGTCATTGGGAGATAAAATATAACATGGAAGACTACATAACCAAATTCTTCTATGTTTTGGGTTTCAATATTAGTTTGGATTATATTGAATGATTTTAAAGAAAATTGTTTATTGAATGGTATTTATTTATCTTTGGGGTATTCTTGGTTTAATTTTAGAAATTAATATTAGGGTTTCTTTAATGTAATATCCTTTTGGGGGATCATCAGATCATATAGTAACCATTTTGGTTTTGATTAATCTATAATGTCAAGGTAAATATATAGTTTATCCTTTGTGGATCATGTGATTCTATAAGAAGTTTATTCTATCTCTTCCAGTTTGATCAATTCTGCTTGAATACTCATTGTTTAAAAATGAGTTAGTAGTAGGAATTTATTAAAGAATTAAACCTGACAATGAAATTAAGTATATATCTCTAAGTTCTTAGTCAATCTCACAAATGAATTCCTCATCTTTATGTAATGTAACTTAAAACAAAAAAATGTTGTACGTTTACTTTTCCTACTGGGAAACTAATGACTGTTTGTCCCATCACAAGTTTGTGATTTTCTTATTATTATATTTCTGATGATCATGTTCTCTATCCCTCTCTATCATAAATTGAGACTTATTTTATTATCCATATCCATGTTTTTCTACATGGAATCCTAGTATAGGTTATCTCGGGTGACCTTTGTACTTCTCTTTCTTTCTTTTAAAGTGATAGTTTTATTGACTCTTTTTCTGATGTAGGACATTCCATTACATTACCAATCCCAATTTTAAAAATTGAGAGCACGAAATTTATTGATGGAGGGGAGAATGTAACACCCCAAGCTTCGACGGTACGCTTCTCACTGAATAATACAGTAGCGTGTGTTGTACGCAACTTCAAGTTCTAACACACACCACAACTAATAAAAATAGCTGTTATAAATAGTAATACCCACTTTTTGAAATTTTATACATTTTATCTATCAAAATAGACTTCATTTTTTGATTCAGAATATCGACGTTAGCCTCGGGTGAAATTTTGGTACTTTTTGGATAACTTTCATATTTTGATGAATAATGAAAATTACTAAATTTTAATTAAAAACAACTCTTTTAATCGAAATAATTTGTAGTGATAAATTATATATTTTAGTGGTTTTAAAGTATATTTAGAATATAATTTTACCATTTTATACAATTTTGGTCATTGGACATAATTTCAAAATTAAACTGGAATAAACAAGTATCAATCTTTTGATAGTTATTATATCTTAAAAACACGCTTTTTGTTTTGACATCGGGAATTAATTTTAAATTAATTTCTTCCACTTCTATGTTTTGAATATGGAAAAATGGCTTCCATATTTGGAATCAGGATTTACAAATTTTGTAAATATGTCTCTTTTATTTTTATACATTTTGAATAATTACTTCGGTAAATATTTTATTTACCATGGTTAAAGGGTAAATCCGGTAAATAAGAGTCTAAAATATTATTATAATAATACTAAATTACCCTAAAACGTGTCCTTACCTCTTTGGTGGATACATGTCCGACCATGGGTATCTTTGGGTTGATTTTGGGACCCCATAGAGCCACATGTAAGTGATAGGGACACTTTATTTTAATTAAGTTATAGTAAATACAAAAATGGCATAAGCATATATCTTTTAGAAAAAAAATTTTTACATAGGGTTATATATGTTGAATTTTCGACTATAAATTTTAATTAGAAATATAAAAATATTTTATACATAATGGTATTTTATTTATAATTTTTAGACATTATATAATTTAATTTATTTATGACACAATGGTGATGCAGTAATTACTTAATTAATGAAAAATTAGAATAATTGATATTATAAATACCAAAATAAATGTAATTTGAGACTTTTTATAAATACCAATAATTTTATAGGATAATATGACATGTTAGGATTGAATTAATTAAATTTTTTCGAAGTAATCATTCTGTTATGATTTTTACAAAAATCAATTATTGAATAGTGTCAAAATTGACATAAAAGAGTTTTTAAAACAAATATTATATTATTAATTTTTATTAAATTCCTAAATATCTAAAATTCGGCCAAAAGACTTATATCATGATAGGTGTATCATTAATGGACCACTTTGGGGTCTTTTGGATGTATATAGTAAGTTTATTAACCATACAATATAAAAATACAAAGAGACATTGTAAAAGTGAAACTAATTAACTTAGAGTTAATACTTAATGATAAGGTTAATATAGTAACCCAAACCCGTCTAAATACTATTGGTTGCGTGTTTTTTGACCCATACCCAGACTAACATTTAAATAATCTACTTTTGATCCATTAGAAACCGAATATGAATTTATTATAAAATAATATTTCTAGCTTTTCCAAAGGTGCCCCTCACCCCTCTTATAAAAGGGCACTCCCCATTCTCATTAATTCACACCTTCAAAGCATTTTGGTTTGGAAAAACCCTTCAAAAATACTCTATCAACTTCCCTCAATTCATCCTAGAGGACTTACTTTAGTCTGAAAGCCAACCTAATGATCATTTTTGATCAAATCAAAAGGAAGAACCTGAAGAAGACGTAATGATTTCACCACCCTTTTTCAAGTTCATTTCTTCTTCCACTTCTTATTTCTTTATTATTACCATTATAAAATAATAACTCCAGTATATTATATTTACTTTGATGTTATTATAAACATGGTACAACCATTTTTCAGTATTCTATCCATCCTTTGAACGACATGTCACCATATGTGAGTACGTACGGCTTACCGTCTCCACATCATAGTGTAATTGTTATTTAGTATATTATTATTTGGATGGGTATAATAATGATTTGTAATTAATGTAAATAATAAATATAACATAATAATTATTCTTTATATATGATATAACATCTAATTATATATTTTTTTAATATCAAAAGAATTATATTGTCCCTCGTGCGTACGTACGTACTATCGTCTCCACGAACGCGGTGAGAATCATTATCCATCATATACATTCAAGAATAATTCTCATTTGAAGATTAATAATAATGTTTAAGGAATTAATATCATTCTATATATGAATAATATACAACCTATCCATAAAAAACATAGCTTACATTACAAAACATATAAAGGAAAATGAGAAAGTTAACACCCGAAATGATAATAATATTAAGATATTATTAACAAAGCAATGTTAAAAGATCATATATGATATCATATTAATGTTTATGATTATTGAATAATTTAATAAAAATTATTTCACCATTATATAGTATGTTAACCTATCCCCAACCAAGTAAAATTATAAGGTAAGGGGTTTCTTATCTCACTATTAATTCGTGATAATTCCATTGTTCACCACTTATTTATTTCATGTAGTGTGTGTACTGACTATGATTGTATTAATTGTGTAATATTATTTAATTTATGTATATTTACATCATCATTGTGTTATCCTTCTTTCATGGGTTTATGTTTCGTATGTTACCAAATCGATAAGGTAATTTGAAATTTCCATTTCCATTTATTCGGATTTACGCAAACTTCATTTATTATTTTACTCCGACATTATGTGTGGAATATCTATTCATTTGATTATGTCATAATTTCCACTCCCCTTTTTGGTGGATATAATTTTGATACACATAATCACTCCATTGATAATTTCTCATGTCATCAATATGAAATTTATAAGTGTAATTTTAACTCATTCTCCATTAGTTGAGTTAAATATCCAATTCATTGGTGTTGTCTTTACAAGAATATGTGTGAATGTCCTCTGATTGATTTACACTGAACATCCAATAATATTGAGTGTAATTATATTTGTCACACATAATTATGTCGTTGAATTATCCTTAACCTAACGATATGGTCTTTATAAGAGATTTAATCTCAATTTACATTCCATTAATACTCAGTTCTTATACACCAAATCACTTTTATATGGTGTATATAATATACTTTGACATTGTATATCATGAATCCCTATATTCTCATGATATTACAATGTTTTTATTAACTTAATTATTTGTATTCAAGTGTCTCTCTTTTGGTTAGAAACTCTAACTAAAATACCATTTTTAAATATTTCAAAGACTTATTCTTCTAATTCATTCTCAATAATGTCCATGTTTTGAAAATAGTTTTAAGGATTTATTTATATGGACATTACAGTTTTAAAATTAAAATTAATTTTAAAAGTTTCAAAGTGGTATGGGATACTTTGATTCAAAAATCTATTTTTAAATGGCTTTTCATAAATGGTGTGACTTTTATATGATTTCAACAAAAATGGGGATATTTATCTCTAATTGATTTGATGATTATTTTCATCTATTTTAAAATCCTTTGTTATTATCTACTGAGGTTAATATGATACAATAAAATATTCAATATTCTATCGAATGAGTTATGTTTGACATTGGATGTGCTATTTTTATACCATTCATGGTTTGTGGTTAAAGTATTGACATTTCGTATGCTAGTTTTAATACGAATGTTTATGTTATGTTTAAACCTATTCATATGAGGAATTCATTGGACTTAGTAAGTGACGGGTGGATCCCGCTATAGCTCCTTGATGCATCGGTTGGTCTCATGAGACAAACTAGTGTCTTGGCACAAGGCCATGACAAAATCTTATTTATAGTCTTGGCACGAGGCCTTGGATATGTGGTTGTGATAGTCTGGAATTATGCATTCCATCATTATAAAAGTGGTTATTGATATTTCAAGTGATTATTAGATAGTAGAATATCCATGTGAATAATTAAATGGCATTATTTCATTTTATTTCTTCCATATTATGTTGATGTTCAAGTTTAAAAGGCTTTTTTTTAGTTATAAATTTCCTTAAATGTTTATTCTTATTTATGAATGTTCCCACTATATTTGTATCCTTAATGGGCATTTGAGATCACCTCTTTCTATGTTTTATTTTTCCCAGGATGTGAAGAAGTATTTTATGAATGACCTGCATGGATAGTATGAGGGGATACGAGTGTGGACAATGGAGACTACATTATTGTAGTTTTCATTTTATGATGTAATTTAAACATTATGAATGTATCTAGTATTCCCAAGGATACTATACTAATCGGTCTTTTGAGACATGATCTTTCTTGTGATCATGCCAATGTTATGTATTAATGCACCGACTTTGGGTAACTAGGGTCGGGGCGTTACATTACTATAGCCTAAGAGGAATTATTAATGTACTTATGTATTTGGATTCAAGACTTATACTATAAAAGTGTTTTATCAATTATATTCTCATTATAGGAATCATAAAATGTTTAAGGACTATACTATAGATGTTTTTATATAAGTACTTCAAGACATATGTTAAATTTTATTGATGATGAAGAAATATAATCCGTCCGAGAATAATTTTTTTTTGGAAAACATGTGACGGGGGGAGGATAACCCTAAATATATTATAGATATTGATATAATAATGATAAATATATGTTTATGGGTTTTTATTAGTGTCATTGAAATTATTTATTTATTTGATGGTTTATGTAATCTTTCATAGAGTTTAATTAAAGTTTTTAATTACTGAGAAAATTTGTTAATTCGAGATTTTATTTAAGGAATAAAGAGACAAATATATTTCTTGAGAATTCATGTTTTCCATCAAATTTTATGGTGACTAATTTATTCACATATTTGGAGTATGATATTTAATGATACTCTATGTGGTTTAAGAAATCTAATATTATGTTTATTTTGAAAATTTGGTGACCGTCCTAATTTTTTAAAAATTCAATTGGGTGAGACAAATTTTGGAGGAGTAAATATTTATGAAATGTATTAATTAGAACCATAGGATTTACTAATAAGTGATAGTAATTAATTTACTATATTGGATGACTCTTCTAAACCATTTTTGGTTTTGGTAAATATTTAGAGACATATCGAATGACTTTTCCCTCTTTTATGGATCTTTTAATCTAATAAAAGGATATTCTAGTGATTTAAACTTGAAATTTTATTCTTCTATAAATTTATTTGAGTAATAAATAATGTTAAAATTAATCAAAGAACAACCTGTAGATAAAATTTTACATATTGAATATAATGATATTAACTAATTAGATTATCTTATATTCTATGTTTAGATGTTAAAGGAATTCATCAGCAATAGAGAATGTATCTTGAAACAAAAATGTGATCATATTACATTAATAATTGATGAAATGATGGTCTTTTTTTCATCATTGATTTATGTAGTCATGGATGATAATTTGTCTAAATATTTGACATTCTTGTGATCAATGATATTGATAACTGTCTATATTTATTTATGATTTTATTCAATGACTATATCTTCACATTCCACTACTATTTTAAAACCTGAAAAACTAGTAACATATAATTATAGATTATATTCGCACATTCCATCCCCTCTTATCAATATGATGATTTATTAAAAAAACTTATGAAATGGGGTTTTCAAAAATCCTTATATGTATGATGACCCAAATAGAATTTCAATGGTGTAATTTATTTATGGGAGAAGACTGTAACACATTGATATTTAATAATAAGAACATTATGTTGGATATCATACATAAAATTAAACTCTGATAAAACAAAATAATGTAACAACAAAGGTTTTTTATGTTATTTCTTAAATAAATTCATCATCATTAATAGATTGTGAAAAATGAAACAATGGTTTTAAATGAAACACGATACTGTATTAAAATATTATTATTTAAACAAGACCTATATTACCTGACAATTACATTGAAGAATATGAATATAAATAAATAAATTATAAAACATTTGTTGTTTACTCATGTATAAAATAAAATTAATGGTTATTTATTGATTAGAAATAATAACAGAGATATTTGAACAAAATCAGATGGTTTTTGAAAGTCTATATTATCAAAAAATAGTGGTTTAGTTGTAAATTGAAAAAAATATAATAAAATATCTTTTATTCTATTTTATAAAATAAATTTGAAATAATAAAATTGAATATTTTAATATACATGTAAAAATTATATTTGGGTGTATTTAAAATAATTTTAATTGCATGTTAATATTTTTTTATGAATACTGAAAAATATTGATTATTTTGAAAACTAAAATTTTATTTATATTATATAAATAGTTAAATTATATTTAAAATAGGTTTTTATATAAAATTAGTTCATTATTATTTCAGTTTGATTATTTTATTTCATTGAAATAAGTTTCATATAGAATTTTTGTATTGAAACTTTTAAAACATTTGAAATCTTTTCAATTTTAAAAATGTTTTCCGAATGCATTTTTAGATATATTTTTGAATTGAATTCTATGAATTATATTAATATAATTTTGAAATGTGATTTCGATATTTTTCATAAAAATAAATAATATTTTCAAATATTTTTAATAGAATTTTTCACTAATATGAATTTCAATAAAAATTAAAAATAATGTGTAGTAGATATAGTAACTATATGGTTATCAGATGGTAAAACTAAAAAAATTACTTTTAAAATTAGAAAAAAAAAATTAAATTCAAAATTTAATGATATATTTACAAATTTTATTATAAATATATTGAGAATGAGACATTATGTATCTTTATAACATATGAAAATGTTGGTGTTCCTTTTTATTTTCATAAATTCCAAGTGTGTCATCTCCCGAACATATGAAAGGTCACCCCTCAACTCCTCTACTCAAACATTCAATTTTTCAGCCAATACCTGACCAAATGTTTCCCATAAATCCCTAAACACTTCCAATATACCATATTTTTCTGATAAACAACTCATATGATGGATTTATCTATACACCTAAAGAGACCCTCCATTGAAGAGGTAAATTTATTAAACATTAATTTTTGAATTATTTCTTTATAAAACTCTTCCTATATTAAAAAACAAACATAAAATAAAAACATAAGTATGGAATATAATATTTTCTTTTATTATGTTAATGTAATTACCTATATCTGTATCCACTTCAATCATACATCTAATGAAACCATCGATCATGTTTACGGCATACTACCACCTTGTGAACCCATATAATTTTTCATTCCATCACTACCATTCGATGAAGGATTTAATATATATATATATATATATGTAATTATTATACTTATGGAATTTTTTATCACATATAACTTCTTAATTTACATTATGTGGGATGATACGATAACGTTACTTGGGTGTACGGTGAACTACTGCCTCTTGAAGAAATGGGATCCATTTTTTGCTTACTCTTTACATGTATGAAAGTAAGGATAATGTTTTTAAATATATGTGATATTAAATAACAAAAAAATATTCTAGAAATATAATATAACTTCTAACTTCCTATATTCCAATCAGTTGGGAAATATTAATGTTGGCTACGCGTACGTGTGAGATAATGCCTCCACATTTCTATGTGGAATGTTTTTCTTTTTTATTTTTACTTGAATATTAATAAAAATGGATTTTATTAATATTATGATATATATATAAATAATCAGTCTTTAAATTTTAATTTATATTTATTCTCATTTTATACATTCTGTCAATATAATGGAAAGATTGTTGATGTGTAGGTACAACTTACTGTCTCCATGAATAATATATTTCATTTTGTATCTTTAATATTTATGTAATACTCTAATTATATATATAATTAATGACTATATATGATATTTATATAATATATAAAATTATGTATATTGTGTAAAAGTTATCAAACTAAAAGGACATAAAATACCAAATCAAAACATACAAGAAATAACGCTTTTACTAACTGAAACATGATTTCAACAAGGAATTGTTATTTAAAGGGTAATAATGAAATTATGTAAATAATAAATGGAATAAAATATATATTTATGATTATCTAATATATTTATAAGAAATATATATTTATTATTCAGGTGGTATCATAACAGATGTAGTAAATCAGACCTGAGGTAAGAGTTTTTATCTAACTATGAAATCTATGATATATATTCCATATTCCCCAATTAGTTATTGTTTTGGGGTATATAATGCCAAATTATGATTTTATATCAGTAATATTTTTAAATATTTTTTAATGCATGATTATATATTATTTATATCATGGGTCTTGTGATATAAAAAGTTACCAAAATGGATAGGGTTTATTTTACACCTCATTGTTTATCCAGATATTTTATGGTTAAAGTTATGATGATGAAATATTACAATATCTCTCTAAATAATATAAAAAGAATTATTCTCCTAATTTTTTTCAATAAAAGTTCATATAATAGTTCCATTTTAAAATATTTTGTAGTTAAAGTGGTTGAGAAAATGATTTTATGAATATCCCACATTGTTTCCCTTTTGGTTGAAAATACCCTTCTATTCCGTACCATTGTTTTATAAGAAAATATATTTTTAAAATTGTAAAAATTATTAATTAAATTTATTTACCCCTGACTATATTTTTACTAACAATTTTAAAAGGAATATTCTTTTAATTTTATAAAAAATGTAAATTTTGACTTTTTACAAAAAATATAAAAGAAAAAACTTTTTAACACACTCAGAATGTATAGAATTTCCTTCAATAATTTCCCCTCATCTCATAGATGCATAATTTATAAGTATACAAGGTTGTTTTCAAATAATTTTTCCGTAATATTCATGAAATTTATTATTTGGAAGAGTTATTATCATAGGTAAGAGGATATTTTCCATAATAATGTTTTAATGTAATTGTTTTTATATTTTTATTCATCAATGATAAAAACCCAAATTTTACTTATTATTTACTAGGAATTTATTTTAATAATAATGTCATTTTTATTATCTAAATGGTTTATAACCAGTTTTACTTGGGATGCACTATTTTGATACCATTATTTTTATTAATCAGAATATGTTATGATTATGCTTATTGATTAGAGAAAGTATTAATGTTTCAAGTTATATTTTTTAAATAAGAATGTTTATGCTGATCATGTTTCACCCCATTTATATGAGGAATTCATTGAACATAGTAAGTGAAGTGTGAGGCCTCCTAGTGAAACTAGATTCATTGGTATCAAAAAAGAGACATACTTTCTTGGTTTTTTCGTAGAGACCTTACCCATTTATGAAATATGTAATTAAATAAGGCCTTGATGGTATTTTTATAATGTTAAAAATCTTCTATTCCTTCATTATTAGATCTGTTATTATTTTCCACATGATTATTTGACTAGTCAGAATCTCTGTGGATAAGATTCAACATCATTTATTATTATATAGAATTATTTGATCATTATTTATTCCTTCAATGTTATTCTCTTGTTATTATTAAAATGGAATTTTTTTACTTACCATTCTATTTTGATTTTGACTATTTTTAATGATAGGTTCCACTATAAGCATACCCTTATAGAGTATTAGAGATTACCCATTTTTTATTTTTCCTTTCCTAAGGATTCCAAGATGTGTTTTATGATTGATTTTTATAGATTGTAAAAAGGTAATAATCATTTAATCAATGAATATAATATGTTTTATTTTATGATTTAAATTGTAAAATAATATCCTAGTTTGTATCTATTTTACCATAACTATTAAACAATTCGATTATTCAAGAGCTGATTTCATGTATCATATGCCAATGTAATAAAGTAACCAATGAGTCTGGTATACTAGGTTCATGGTCATTACATTCATGATTTGTGAACTATAACACCTTGATATTTTGGGAAATATTTTGTCAAATAAATTGATATTCATTTATATTTTTCATTAATTGAAATATCTTATTTTATCGAAACCTAAAAAATCATAAATATTATTATTTAAACATGGTTTTTATTACCTTGAAATCAATATTAATGGAATGAATAGTTAAAATTAAATATTAAAAACTAATTATAAGGGTTTCATATAAATAAAACATATTGAAAAAAAATTAATTTATTTTTTGTAAAGTCATTATTTTTTTCAAAATACTATTTAAAAAAAATCAACTCATTATGTAAAAATTTTATAAATGTTCTTATAGATATATTTAGAGAATTTATTACACAAAAATAATAATTTTTGTAATATACATTCTAAATGAACTTTGGGTGAATTTAATGTATATTTTGAAAACATGGATTTTTCGATGAATAGTTAAAAATAATACTTTTTATTACAAAATTTTGCCTCATATAAAAATGAATAAGATTATTTTTTTTAAAAAAAAGTTTTAAATAAAAAAAGTTCAATTATGTATTTATTAATCTAATTTAAGAAATTATAATCACTTAAGTATTTAATTCTTTTATAAAAATAATATCAACTTTTCCACATTTTATCTTTGAGAAAAAACATTCTCATCATATCTATGGGTTTACTAAAAAATTAGATTTTCTGTATTCTATAAATGGAATATAAAAAATAGATTATGTATTTTGAATAATACATATATATATATATATATATATATTAAGATAAGTTCAACATAATTTTTTGTCAATGTGAATAGTAAAAATAGTAAAAATTAATTTCCATGGTTAAGGTTAAAATAAATTTCTAGAAGATAAAATAAAATTATAATGTGAAAATGACTAAGAAACTTCACCAATTCCCCTTTTGTGTCATATTTCATCCTTATTTCTTATATGGTTCAATATTGTTCCATTATATAACTCATTTTAGGACAAAAACATGGGAATACATTATTATTCTCGAACATTACAAATGTGTCCTCTCCGCCACTTACAATTTTCCAACCCTCAGTTACCGTATTAAAATATTAAAAAGTATTTAGAAAAGATAAAACATAACAAAATTTCTTCCCTAAATCACTCTAAATTTCCATTAGATCATATTTGTATTAGGAATTCCCCATATGAATAGTGTAGGTATAAACATAAAGTGGTTCCCAAAAAAAGATGAAAATTTATAAAACATTTGTTTCAGTTTTTTTCTTCTCCCACATCCTTTAAATATTATTTAAATATAATGATATAATAACGGAAATATCTACCATATTATATTATTTTATTAGGTTAATGAAATATTATGCATCCATCTCCACTTTTATCAAATGAGAAATGAAACTATCACTCGTTTGTACGATAGAATACTACCACATGAACCGATATTCTTCATTTTCCACTACAAAATCTCATAAATAGATATAATTATATATTTAATATATATTAAATATAATTCTGATAGAATTAATTTTTTATTTTAAATAATATCACAACTACATTCATATCAACCATCCTTTTGTAATATGATAACATTGTTCATCTATATGGTGGACTACAACCTTGTGAAGCTATGTGATTTATTTTTACATAACTCATTCCATAGAAGGAAATTATTGTAAATTTATGGAATATATTTGATATATATTATATTAAAATTATTATATTTTTTAAGTATGTTATTTACCTTTATTTCATTTTATTTGTTGATAAAATTAAAATAGAATTCATGCATATATAGGACCTACCGTCTATTTGAATGATATATTTCATTTTCTAAAAATATATATTTTTAATTACTATAAATAAAAAAATTTGAATATATATTATAAAATATAAATGTTATGAATCCTTCGATTATGGAACCATGATAAAAGTAATAGGACCAAAAATAACAAATCAAAACATAAAAAAACAACATTTTCTTGAAACATGAAATAGAGTTGTTAATAAATAGGTAAAACTGCCCATAAAAATTAATATATGGTAGGATATATAAATTTATTACTCATTAATAGATTTATTATTATAATATATTTATTGGACATGAGTTTTTAACATGTTTGATGGGTTTTCATATGCAAGGTAGGAGATTCTTGTATCAATTTTATTTATATGGGGTTTATTCCTTATAAAACACATGTTACTTTTCTATGGTGTATATACTTCCCATGGATGAATTTTATAATTCTATTAATAAAATTATTAGATACACGTATCATTATAATTTTTATTTGGATATGGGAATTATAATTCAATTGTTTCCAATGTGTTAATGGTTGGATTTCATTATTGTTTATGAATATGATTTCAATGAAGAAATATTGTAGTATAATTTCGATGAACATCCTGAGTTTTCTTATTCTATCAATATTTCTATATGAAAAATGTTTTCCCTTATTTTTCCACTCATTATGTACTCATGATTCCAAAATAATTTTTTTAAACCAACTTTATTTCTCTCTTCATTTAGAAACATTTTTTATTCCACATCGATGTATTGTACAAAATAATATAATGAAATTTTTTAATGATCTATAAATATTTTTTAAAGCTATTTTAACCTATTTTCATTTCTAATTTTTTTTATTTTTAAAATAATTTTGTTTTTCAAAAAAATTCTTGTTTACCTTTTAATTAAATTTTAACAGAATATTTATTTTTATTTGTATATAATTAATGTAGTTTCCCACCATCATGACTAATAGTTTTTTAAAAGAATCATTTATATGATTTCAATGTTATTTTCAGAGAAAATTATTTCCACATTATTTATTAATTTTCATAATTTAAAAGGTAGATTTCAAGGAAATTATATTTTACTCAATAAATGTTTTAAGTGATTTTTAAAAATTCCATTGTATATGTCTATAGTTACATTCAATAAAAATGAATTTGAAATTTTTTTTTCTTTTCAAAACATTTTTCCAATATTTAATGTATATTTTTATTAGGAAGAGTTTTTAATGATATTTTGAGCTTCATTTAAAATTTTTCAATATTATTTTAAAAATAATATATTTCCACACATTATTTAATTTCTATTTATAAATATGGTATTTTTATTGAAATGATATTTTCCATAAGAAATGTTCCCAGTGATTTTTCTTTAAAAATAATTTTCCATTTAAGATGACATCATATGATGTTAAATATTTCTTACTAGAGATATGATCTAAGGAGTCCATCATTATTAATTATATGGATGGTTTTCATTTTTGATGATAATATGTTTATGAAACCCATTTCATTTTTCCAGGTTATGGTTAGATGAAATTATTAATGAAACCCATTTCTTTTAATGGGTACTAATATAATGATTTTTTTATGATCAAGTCAAATACATATGAATGATTTTAATTATGTGAAAAGTGGGACCTATATCTCCATATAATGAATTGTTTAATGATTAATGTTATATGATATAACGTGGTACATGAGAGGAAATCCCATTCAAAAAATAGGGTTCACATATGGTTATCTGAATCCCCAAAGAATGAAAAATTGAAGTTATCACAAGCCCAAAGTTGGTACACAGGTGGTCATCCTAATCCTAACATTTTATGAATGTATTAGTGGATATCAATGGAATAAGATTTTATATTCATATCTTTATGCCTCAAATCTATAAATTATATAACTTCCATTTTCTTATGGGTCAAGTTATTTGATTAAAGATAACATTTTTTCTGATTTTATAAAAACCACTTTTTGGAAAAGTGAGAACCAATAAACACCGCACATGAAGATCCATAAGCGAGCCGGCCAAGGAACCTAGCCACAAACCAGACCCACCCAAAAACAAAAAGAACAAACCAAAATGAAGAAACCATCAATGGTATGGTCAGGGGACCCAGTCCCAGACTAACCCACCCCAAAAATAGCATTCACCCACAGTGTCACGAACAAACCGCCACCAGGGGCCAACACCACCACACTAACCTTCACTGGGAACCTCCACTGATGCCACTCGCACCCCCTGTCTTCATCATCAATATCTCTAAAAGACATGGAAATATACTAAGACAAAATTCAGTGGACCAGAACAAGCCACACCAGATCCACAACGAATGAAAATACAAACCCACACTAGATCCCCAATGGGAGATTACCAATGGGGAGATCTTCATTAGATGCTCACCAGAACCATAGATCGACCAAGATTATAGGTAATGGGATGTCTCTGACTCGAATCCTTCTAGAGGCCACTTCCTACAGTCATGCTAATTTTTCACGACTCTTGCTTATGATATATGACATGCATGGTATGGTAATTAAATGTTATTATCATGTCCTCATTACTATATAATCATGTTATATTGACTTCTCCATTATTTTCCCTTAATGGAAATCTAATATCACTATTGAATATATTTCCATTCCCCATGATATGAAGTAACATACTATGTATGATTTTTCCAAATAGGGGGCTCATTATAATGAATAAAGTGGGATATGAAGTTTCTCACTTGTGGATATTTTTTGTGTGTTATTGTGTCTAATGGAACTACATCTAAATGATGATATAATGGATTATTATGTTATGTAGAAAATATTCATATACTATGATGTAATATTTATATATGAGATTTTATGGTCACTATAGATGGTATTAGTGAATGGTAGAGTTAATACTTTAGAAACTAGGATGTGAAAACATTAGTGATAAACAAAATGACATTTCTAAGTACATAAAAATATCATGGAATTTTGGGGAATGATAGAGAGTGTGATTTCTAAAAAATTACATCCCAACCTGGATAATACAAGTGGATATGAATCTTGGAAAAATGTGCATAGGGGTAATTACTCTAAAACAATTTCACTGTCCTAGCCATGATTTTTACCTTGTGCATGATAACATGCCTCACTGCACACCTAATTTGACACTCTTGGGTGATATTTTATGGAAATTGAGAAAAAAATTCATGTAACTTCCTATAGATTTTAAATATATGATCTCCATGAATGGAAAATGTTAAGAAAATGGTGTCATTATTTTGTGGATCTACACAATTATTAGTGTTGTTTATACTATTTTAATTGTATCAATTAATGGAAAAAAAGATAAAAACATGTTAACACTGAATATCAGGACCAAGTTAGTTACAATGAGAAACCAAAGTGGTGGTAACTATATAGAATGATATTTTTAATATACCTAATCATATATCATGATATGTGATTAAAAACATGAACTTTACTGAGACTCTTAAATAACTAAATTAGTATAATATGGAATTTTGTTAAATTTTATATGGTAATATGTATAAAGGAAAGAAAATTTAGATTCTTACATGTCAAGAAGGTTGTAGGATGAATATATATGAATATCTCAAATGGAGGGGAAGATTTATATTATGTGGAAAATAATGTCATAATATAGAAAAATGTCAAGGAAATGTCTTATGTGTGGGTACTATTGGAATTATCCAACTCACAACCCTAATCCAAGAGTTAATTTCTAGACCAAGGGAGGTAATTTTCCATGATTATAAATGAAGTATAAGGATTTATATTTTTATGTTTCTCTATTCAATGATAATGTTTTACATTCATTTTGAAAAATATTATTTTGGTTATAAGATTCATGAAACATTTAAGGATTGTTTTAATTTTGGAAGAATATATTACTTCTTTTCGGATTAACTAAAGAGTTATGGATACCATCAAGGTTTTATGAGTTAGGATTTACCATAAATAAACTGTTGTAGATATATTTTTTTATTATTATGTTATCGTAGTTTATTAGGATTATGGATATTTTTAGATACATTTATGTATATACAACCATTTGTTTTATATATAATTTAGGGAAAAAAAGTTACGTGAGGATGAATTCCTTGACATTTTGATGGTATATAATTAAAGGAATTAAAAGCCTTTATGGTTTATATGATATTTAATATTAGGTTAATTATCGGTTATTTAAATTTCAGACCGTTTTAGGAATTATATTAATATTGGTTTGGAAATATGATAACTCACATGTCCAGTGAAAACCTGTCGCAACTGGTAAGGCCACAAGGCAAGAACCCCCAACCAAAGAAATAAAAGGGTATAAAACCTACCAATGTCCTATGTGAAAGTCAATTTCATGTCTTAAAAAATTAAGTGATATTTTTCTAAATATTTATATTATTATATGGAAGGTCAGAAAGTTAAGGTTGATAGAAAAAAATATAAGATGATGCTACCACTGTTGTCCATAAAAATTTTGAAATTGGAAAATGTGACTAATATTTTATTCGAACTCCCAAAAAAATATAATGGGAAAAATCTCTAAGAGTTTTAGTATATCTCCCTAAAACATTATCATATATAATAACAATTATAGAATACTTTTTCCTTGACTATATCTCTAGTGTACACATTAATTGAAGTGGTAAGGATACATGGGGTACCACATTTTATTATTTATGATCGATATCTAAGGATTACGTTAATGTTCCGGAAAAGTCATCAAGAATATCTTGATACAAAATTGAGTTTAAACACTACATATCACTTTCATACATTTGGTTATTATGAAGGAAAATTTCAAACCCTGAAGGATATTATATGATATTGTTTTATGTATTCAAAAGGTGGTTTATATCCACACATTCCCCTTGTTAAAGATACATACAATAATAAATTTTTACTTAGTCATCAAATGTATCCTTATGAATCACACTATGGAAATAAGTTAAGATCTATAATATAGTGGAATAAGGTTTCAAAATAAATTCTAATATAATATATTCTATCATGTGAAATGGTAGTGAAGGTTAGAGCCATTCTGTGATGCATAAGGGACACACAATGTCGACAGAAAAGTTAGGATGATAATTGTCAGTGCTATCTAGAATATAAGGGTTTTTAGAATTTATATATATATGAGTTTTTAAATGGAATTAATAAGTGAAAATTAATTCCTATGTATGTAATTCCATTATCTTTTATTGACGACATTGATATGGTAGCATATTGTTTTGTGATTCCATCAAACCTCTCTCTGGTTGACGGTTTGTTCCATGTATCCATCATGGGGAATTACATAACAGATACATCACATACAATAAACATAGATTTCAAACCGTGAGATCATGGTATCTATTTTTTGGAAAAAATGGTGGTTATTATGAATAATACATTTAATTTTCTATGAAGAATGACCACTCACCTTGTCAATGTTTACTGGTGATGATAACATCTTGGGTAAAGCGATGTCAGAACTCGAGGATGAAACTATAAAAAAGTATCCCATTTTTTATATCAAAGTAAAACATTACGAGGGAATAATTCCAATTAGTTGGTGTATAATGTAAAACCAAAATATTTTATGAAATATTTTTTTTGAATAAATTTAATTTCTTCGATAGCATGTGTTACAAGATACACAGGTTTTTAATCAACATCGGATAACTATTTATATTACTGTATAAACACAAAATTTATTACCCAACTATTAAAAATAAATAATGAATATGAATAACAAAAATTATAAATATTATGTATAATGGATGTTATATAAAAATAACCTTAATAAAATGTACTCGATCTTTTATAGTTTTTATTTTTTTTCGAAAATACTATTTTCTCAAAAAAAATTAATTGCTTATTGGGAAAAATTATAAAATTAATTTTCCTAACTATTATAAATTTTATTTCATAAGATAATAATTATATTTTAAATCAACACACTAAATTACGTTAGAGTTAATTTTTTAGATTTTCTTAGAAAAGATTAAGTTTTCTTTCACTAGTAAAAAATATAGGTTTTACCTCTAAGCTAAATATTCATCTATATAATTTATATTGTTAAAAATGTTTTAAAATGGTTTTTATATAAATATTTCTCAATTATATATATATATATATTAATCCAATTTATGTTATTTTAATCTATTCCATATTTCATTTTGGTATAAAAACAATTTAATCATTTGAATGTTTTGTCATTGGAAATCATATTTCTTATCATCATGATGGGATTAATGTTAAACTAAAATTTTAAACTGTATAAAATTTATTTTTAAAAAAATATTCCCTATTTGGAATAATAAAAATTTACATTCAATACAATTTTAACTTATTTTTTGGTCAAAATGACTAGAAAAAATAGAAATAGATAATTACCACATTACAAGTTAAAACGGGTTTGTTGAGGTCTGAACTAAAATGATATGGGGTAAAATGAACTATAAAATTAAAAAACACAAAATTTCTTCCATATTTTGATATTAAAAAATATATTTTTATATAATGGCCAATTGTTGATATTTTTACATGTGAAAAACGTGATTATACCTTATTTTTTTCAATAATTCCAAGTGTGTCTTCTCCCCCACTATAAAAGACCACCCATATTCTCCTCTATTCACACTTCCAGTACATTTTTTGGATTATATATTACCCAACCATATATCTTTACTAAATCCTTCTACACTTCTAATATTCTTTTTTTCTAAAACCTTCTATGATGGGTTTGGGGACAACCCTAAAGATGTTATCTGAAGAAGAGGTAAAATTTTAAATCTTTTGAATTGTTTTATTTATTCATTCACTTACTTCTAGACTTATTTAAATATAATGATATAATAAAACCATTTTATCTAGTATAATTTTATTTCATTACACTAATACTATGACCTATATCCATCTTCGATTCAATTAAATGGGAAATGAATCGAATGGTTGTCGGTACGGTAGACTACCACATCGTGGACTGATGTTATTCATTTTTCATCACCACTTATCATTGACAGATATATTGATGGATTATAATTTTATATAATATATTTTTTATATTATAATAATTATTTAATTATAACATCGCACATAACTTCTTTAACTTCAAAACTATTTAAATACACTAATGTCGTTCATGTGTACAAAAAAGTACCACATCATGAATCGATGTGATTATTTTTAGCTAATGCATTTAATGTCAGATAATTGAGTTAAATTTATAGAATTTCTTGGATTTATATGAAATAAAAATTATTCTTTAAATTTAATATATATTTTTTTTATTTTTTTGTAAAATCAAAACAATGATTAGGTATATCCACGTCCTTCCACATCCATGAACATTGTATTTCAATTTCTATCTACAACATTTATGGATTAATAAAAATACATATTTAATGCATATATATTATATTTATATCATGTCTTAATATATATGTATATATATATTATTAAACTATGATAAATTTAATAGGATAAAAAATTAAAAATCAAAACATATTTAAAAAATAAATTTCTAATTGCATGAAACGAGATTTAAACATAAAATTGCAAATAAACTAGTAATAAACGGAAATAAGAAATAATATATCATATTATATATATTTATATAAAATTATGGTTATTTAATATATTTAAATTAAATATTTATTTATTAAAAATGTGGTTTTAACATATAAGAATATAGTTGAGACTTATGGTAATATATTTTTTAATCACATTTACTTATATGGGACACATGTCTTATACACAGTTTTTTTCTTTTGTGTGGTTAAAATATTACACATGGGTGTATTTAATGATTCCTCTGAATAAATTTTAGGACATTAATCTCCATATAATTTTCTTTCTATTATTGGGCTTAATATTTAAAATTTTTCAATCTAGTATATGTTTGATGTTAAAATCAAATTGTTTATCAAAATTGTTTTTGAAACATGTTTTGATGGTGATATATTTTTGATATCATTCTTTAAAAAGTTGTGATTTCCATATCATATGGTTATTCCATGGGAATTCATGTTTTCACTTCATTCTCTGTTGTTATGTACAAATCACATGAAAAGAATGTTTTTAATAAAAACCTATATTTATTTATATCTTTAGTCGAAATCCACTTTTCATCATTGTCCATGATTTAAAAAGATTTTTTAAATAAAAATTTAACTATCATCTATATATTTTTAAAGTAATTTGTACCTATATAATAAACTTTTTAAAAATATTTTTATGAAGTATTCATGTCATTTTAAAAAACAATTACCATTTTTCATTTACTAAAAACATAACAAAATCATTCAATGAATGTGTAAGGATTGAATGGAATATTCTACAATAATTACCAATAAATATTTTGAAGATTCCATTTAAAATATTCAAATTTATTTTCAATTATAATAATGTACACATTTTTTCATTACTTAAAATTTTAAAATTTTGATTTTAATATAATTTTTTTCCATAAGAAATGTTTTATATTATTTTTAATACTTCCATTATAAGATTCCATGGTATTTTACAATGGAACGGATTTTGAAAATTATTTAGGTTTTAAAAAAATATTTCAAAGTGGAAATTATATTTTCCCCAATATTATTTTT
The DNA here is from genome assembly GCA_963277665.1 of Viscum album. Taxonomy (NCBI): domain Eukaryota; kingdom Viridiplantae; phylum Streptophyta; class Magnoliopsida; order Santalales; family Viscaceae; genus Viscum; species Viscum album. The sequence goes on from OY728151.1 coordinate 600,213,951, forward strand.
TAAATATTTTTCATGTATCATTTATAAATATTAATGGTTATTTTCAAATAAAACGATGTTTGTAATATTTTAAGAATTTATAGTTTTCAAAATGTAATTTTCAAAGGAATGGTATTTTTTTCAAGAAATATAACATGTGATTTTTCATTAAAAATCATTTTCCAACTAAGATTACATCCTAGGATATTTCTTCATCATTACAGAGGTTTTGATATAATGATTCCATCTTTATTATTTATATGGATGGTTTTTTTATAATGAAAATATTTTTATGAAACCAGTATCTTTTTCATAGGTTATGTTGTGATGAATTTTTTTATGATACCTAATTATATTTATGTATTATGAAATGATGAATGTTTAAGGATATTATGGCTCATTAATGTATGATTTTTATTATTTTATATATGGGAATTATTTCCCCCTCTAATGAATTTTGAAACGGTTAATATTAAATGAGATCAAAAGATATAATAAATGTTATCACAATCTCAAAAGTGGTACACATGTGCTTATAACAGACCTGAATGATGGTATACAAAATGTTATCCAAACAGAATATTTGTTACCAAAGTGGTAATCCAAATCCTAACATTTTATAAATGGATTTCTTGATAACCTTGACATATTATTTTATATAATTATGATAATTCCACAAATATAGGAATTTTCCAATGTGATTCTCTCCTAGATCATGATCTTTGATTCCATTATGAATCACATATTATGAACTAACAAAATTTATTACATAACATTCATTTATGATATATTATTTACATATAATGTTTGTCAAATATTATTCCATATCCTCATACTAATATGATCATGTTATTTTGAAGCCTCTATTGGTTACCATTACAGAGTATCTTATCTCACCCTTTATTAATATTCATTTACCCAAGATATGAAGAAAAGTGTTATGTATGACATGGAAAAGAAGTTTGATAGTTATGAAGAATAGAGTGGGAGAGGATGTATCTCACTTATAGAAAAAATTGTGTCCAAGAATACAAAGGCAATATAACTAAACCATTCAGGTGTGGATACTTCTGTTATGTAATGAATAATATTCAACTTAGATTTAATATTTATGTATGAGATTTTTGGGTATCTAATGTTTGTATCATAGTGAGGTTTTGTTAATCCTTGGGAATCTATGTTGTGAAAACATTAGTAAGAACCATAATGAAAACTCTATATATAAGAAATTTTCAGAGAATACTGATAAATTTTAGAGATTGGGGTTTTCTATAAATTAAATCTCTATCTAGATACTATATATAGATGTGAACCTATAACAAAACACATAAGGGTAATAAATCCAAAAAAGGATCATCATGATTAAATTGATTATTACCAAGTTCATGGAAACATGCATTACTACACACCAGTATTGACATTTCCAATAAATATGCTTTAGAAATTAAAAGAACACTTTATGAACCATCATGTTGGGTTTAAATAGATGATGACCATGATTTTCCTGGGTTATGAATACAGATTCATTATTTCAAAATAATGATTCATGATTTAATTATCCAATAATTTATTTTTATGATTATGTGGTTTTGAACTATTATTAGTGAGGTATATAATTTTTTTTTGTTTTAGTTAATTTTTTGAATAAGAGGGAATCATTTTACACTGATTTGGATGAAAAATTTGGTGACTATGTGCGTCCAAATTGGATGATGAAATAAGAGAATGATATTCTGATTTATTAAAATCATCTTTCATGATATATGATTACCAACAAGATCATAAGTGACATTTTTAATGAATCCATTAATAATATGATTGACTTTTATGAATGTTCCTATGAAAATGAACATAAATTAAATATGATTAATATTTGTAAATATCATGAAGGATGGAATAATCACCAAAATTAATATATTAAATTTAGGGGAATCTGTTTTCTGTGTGAAAAATATGGACATATAGTGACAATTAATCAAGAAGTTCAATTTATTATGTATGGGGAAAGTGGGAATTTTCCTAGTCATTTCCACAACCAAAAGATAATTTCTAAACAAAATAATAAACTATTCCATTACAATCATTTATATGGAAGTATTTATATATTTATATTATTGTGTTCCAATATTATTTTTTAGAATTATTTTTTTCCAATGGTATTTACGATGTATGAATCATGAAACATGTAACGATATTTGTTAAATTTGGAATAATATTTGACTTTATGTAAAATTAACATAAAATAGATAAATCATATCTTAGTTTTTTGAGTTTCAGGTTGATCATAATTTAAATATATAAGACACATATTTTGAGGAATTATGATTTAGTTGTTTATCAATATGAAGTAAATTTTGAGATGAGTTAATGGAAATATCACCATTTTTGTATATGTTGGAGGGGAAAGATTATTTGAGTAAGAATTCCTTTACATTTAGTGGAAATATGATTAAATGTATTGGTAAAATCTATGGTTTATTTTATCTTTTATTTTTTGGTAATTATAGGTTATTTATATTTTATAATGTTTTATGAATTTTATTAATATATTTTTGGAAACATAATAACCCACAAGCTAGTTGAAAACCTGTTGCATTAGGTAAGGCGATGTTGCATGAAGCCATAAGTAAACGAGAAAATTTTATTGGAACTTTAACACTCCAAGGTTTTAAAAATAAATTGAAATTAATGAAACACTCAATCTCTACATAATGAATTTTTTAAAGATATTTGGTGTAAACTATCCATATAATATAATTTTTCTGCTTCTATAATTTTAATTTTGAAAAACAGACATATAAAATTGAGAGTAGTCATTTTTTTTCGAGTCTAATAAAAAAATTTATTTTTGGTGAATAGTAACATACCATTATTAAAATTAATGTTACCCTTATGAATATAAATATGATAACATGAATATTAATATCAACAATAAATTTATTTCTAATAATGTTATGAGACCTTGATTAATTTTTCAAGGCGTTAAAAATCAGTTATAGTTTTAAAATTATTATTTTTGGGAATAAATGATGATTTTTTAAAATAAATTATTTTTATCTTATATAGAAACTTATTTTGATAAAATTGAGTGATGTTTTTAATTCTACATCTTGAAAATTGTTGACGGAGAATTGTTTGGATTTTTATGAAAAACAAGAATTTTTTATGAATAGTGAAATACGGTAATTTACTGTATATATACAATATATGTTAAATACAATATTCTTAGAATCATGCTGGATGTAAGAACCATTGGATAAAAACCACATGCTCTATTTAATATTTTTTGGTTCAATGAATCAGTACTATTCATAGTCTTCATAAAAACTATTAATCTAATGATTAAAATAAGGGAAAACCCCTCCTCTCATCCACTACAAATACTACCTCACCCCCATCTTACTCTCACACCTATAAATCGTTGATAATTGCCTAAATTTCTCCCAGTAACCTTCCTAAGTCTTTTCCCCATGTCCTATACCTTTTTGTCTCACCAAAAGTCCAAAACCAAATTCCTAAATGAGGATCTCAATGGGAAGAGTTCAAGAAGAAAAAATCATCTTTCATTTTCTTGTATTTTTTTTCAATTCTATTGTTTTCTTGTAATTTCATAACCTGCCATATACAAGAGTAATTAAATCTATATTATTATATATTTATTTTATTTTTATCATGTTTATAGAAAAACTCATCATCATTCTTCATATCCACTTCCACTTATTCTAAAAATAAAAACATCGTTCGTGATGTGTAGATTTACCGATATCATGGATGATGTGTCTTCAATTTCCTTTAATTCCTTAAAAGATGGTGGTAAAACCATTTTAATGGTTGAAAAAGATTATAATGTGTATTATATGACTTCTCTTATGTTATGTAATGGATTAAAATACATAATATCTATGATATATGATGAAATAACAATGTGAGTATCGAAGAACCGCCAAAATAATCTAAACGAATATCATTAATGATTTATCTGATGATTCATCCTCATAACATATAAACAGAACGATTTATGTCATAATATTATATTATTTAATCATATTAACACAATTTTATTTAACTTCTTGTCTTTCTCTTCCATTCTATAAGAATATCCTTTACAAGCCAACAAAGGAAAACAAGTAAAGTTTGCACCCAAAATAATGGAAATAAAAAAATATTATTAATATATGTTTGAATATTATTATAAAATTATTATATATGGGGTTATGAACATGGTTATTATTATTTAAAATACTAATAACACCATTTTAAACATTATACAGTAGGTTTAAACATGTTTTAATTAAGGCGGACCTGAGATGAGGGAATGATTTACCCAATTTCCATTCTTTAGGTTAACCATATACTTCATTTATTATGTTCTCCTAAGTTTACTCTAATAATAAATTATGACTATATTATGTTTTATAATGTTTAATTATAGTTTATACACATATTCCTTTTATTTTTTTAATTCTCACATCAATTATATGATAAATGAAATGAACAATCCTTTAAAAATCCTATTTTAAAATTCTATTTTACGAAATTCAAAAGAAATGTTTTAATGAAATTATTCATGTTTTATGATTATGTTTTGGTTCATGGTTATTTCTTATAATGAAGGATGGGACCTATATATCCCTCCAATTCATTTGGTATGTGTAAGTTGTAGGTAGGCCTTATAGTTACTCGAAGTTTAACTATAATAGTCACACCCCAAGGTAGCCATAAAGGTTATATTACAAGGTATCCATGAGGGTTACAAATCATAAGGTTTCTGGGAATCATAAAATATAACTATGAAATTTCCAAATATAACCCTATGGTTTTATATATGTTTTATAATGTATTATGGAAATCTCTTATTTCAAAATGTTGGTATATATGGGTGAGAAGTATGTCTGTGTGGAAATGATTTCATATGTTTATAAGTATTCATGGAATAATGGTTCCATTCATTCTTTTTATATCCTTTACTATGATTTCTATGATCATACCATATTTTTTAATGTTTTTATAGGTTATAAGGATGTTTATGATAAATAATTTACTCAATTTAGTTGTTATGATGATTTTTCAAAAACAATCATGTTGTTTTTTTGTTGTTAAAAAATTTATATTATTGAAGAAATGGATACTGTTTTAATGGTACCAAATTTGTATACTTATGCGTTAATATGCATGGTTTATGTCCTATCATTCTATAAAACTAAACCAAAATGATATTTGGGAATGTAATGAAGTGAAATCTATTCGAAATATCTAGATTATATAATTTTTAAGGAAGTGTCCTTATAGTTGGTATTATGAGAATTTTTTAGATGAAATTAGGTGTTAGTATGATGTTCACAAAATACAATAAATTATTTTTAAATTATTTTTGGTTGAAATGTAACATTATTAAAGAGTTCCATGTTTTTTAATCGTAGTTATGTCTGTTCATAATCGTATTCAATAGAATAAACAAGGAAGCTGATGTTGGTAGGAACCCATAGGTTGATATCTTTCCAAATCTACAACTGGGAATGGTGGGAATTGGAACTATTCAGTTTGTGTGAGTAATGGATCAGATGACTCATTCAATAAATGGTGGTGGCATCCATGCATTTGAACAACCCAAAATACTTCAATGTAATGTGATGATAATGGAAAATTTTATGAGGCCACACCCTTCTCCTTTCAGTGGATCATCTGACCCAGTAGCGAGTGAAAGATATATTATATCCCTTGAAAAGATAATTGATGTTATGGGATTTTTAGATATTCAAAGGACTAGTCTTTCTATTTATAATTTTGAATGTGAAGTTGGTCAATGGTGGTTAGTGGTCAAGGATATTAGAGATATAGAGGACATTTAATCCTTATAGTTAGATGAATTGAAAAGTATTTTCCTTGAAATTTATTTTCCTATGATTTTTCAAATTTTGATGGAGAAGAAATTTATTTAATTGAGGAAAAAATAAAAATATTTAGTGGTTATGTATGAAGAAAACTTCACATTACTGTCATGGTACAGTCCAAATCATTTTTATGATCGTGATAAAAAAATCAACCACTTTTACTCAGGATTAATGCCAATATACCGAAGGAAATTGGACTCTTGAAAATTAAAAAGTTAGGAGAAACATGTTTAATGTTCTAAGAGGGTAAATATAGAGTTTTCTGATAATCACTTTTAATTTGAAAAAATATATAATAAGTGGTCCAGGTGGAAATAAATGGGTAAAATCAAACAAAAAAAATCTGATGGTAAGAAATTATAGTTTCCAATGTGCGAATAGTGTCCTAATAATCACATTAGGGAATGTCTTACCAAAAGTGGGAATTGTTTTCAATGTGGTATGTTTGGAAATATGACCCGATATTGCAATGAAAATGATCTTAAGATCAATTATAAATAAATAAATTTTAACTATTTCAGATATGGTGATATGGGATAGTATAAAAATTCATAACCAATGAAATATTTGAGTGATGGAAAGCAGCCAGATTGTAAGTAGAAAGGTGTAGCTGAGTTACATTATGACTACATCAGAAGATATGGGGAAAACCAATGAATTGGTATCAGGTAATTTCTCTGTTCTCTCATATTTTTATAATATCTTGTTTCATATGAGGTGTATAGATTCCTTTATTTCTGATAAATTTTATAGTAAATAAGAAATATCACCTCAATAAATGAGGGAAGAACTTATTGTTAAGACACATGGGGGAAATGTTACAGTATGAATGAATTTTAAAAATCATCATATTCCTATAATTGGAAAGTCATTACCTTAAAACCTTGTTATTATTTCCTTAGTAGAGTTTGATTTCCTTATGGGTATGGATTAATTTTTTTTATAATTCTAAGATTGATTAAAGATATAAAAAATTTTGTTTTGGAAGAGTATTAGTTTGTATAAAATAATGAACTTGTAAAATTAATAACATATCTAGGATCTGAGAAACTTTTTATAGATGTAAATTACTTTTATATCTATCGTATTGTTGAGAATAAAGGAAATATTCAGATTAATGATTATACAGTGGTAAATGAATCCCATTATTTTTTTCTGTCGAATTACACATGGTTATACCATATCCAGAATTTTAATTCAAAATTAACTTAGATCCTAAGGCTAATCCAATTACAAATCCCCCTTATTGAATTGATCAAATAGAACTTCATTAATTGAAAAATCAATTACAGGAGTTTCTTTATAAAGGATTAATTCATCCAATAACATCACCATGGGTATCTCATTTTTTCATTAAAATGAAAGATGGTTCCATGATACTTTTCATTGATTATAGATCATTTAATAACATTATTATTATGAATTAGTATCATATGCCTCACATCAATGAATTATTTGATCATATCTAGGGATCTTAGTATTTTTCCATGATTGAATTTTCATCCAGGTACCATCAACTGAAGGTGAAAGAGGTTGAAATTCCAAAAACATCTTTTTGAACTAGATATGGTCGTTATGAATGTATTGTTGTGTCGTTTGGGTCAACTAATTCACCTACATTATTCATGGATATTATAAATAGAATATTTCATTATTTCTTGGATACATTTTTTGGTTGTTTTTATTGATTAAATTATAGTATATTTTAGATGTAGATAGGTTCATCAAAACAACTAAGGGTTGTTTTGAAACCCGTAAAAGAAAATAAAATGCATGTAAAATTCAGAAATTATGATTTTTGGTTGAAACATTTTTTTCTCGTGGTCACATTGTTTCTAAAGATGAAATAGATTTGGATCATGATAAAATGAGAGTTATTAAAGAATGGAAAAGACCCACAAATAAAACTGATATTTGTTGTTTTCTTGGTTTATAAGGCTATTACATGAGGTTTGTTAAAAACATTGCACTGTTATGTAGTCCACTGACCAAGATAACTCAAAACCGAGTTAAATTAATCTAGATAATGAATGTGATAATTTTATTCTAGAATTGAAATGAATTATGGTGAATTACCCAGTTCTGACCCTACCTTCCTGAAATGGAGATTTCGTCATCTACAATAATGCTTCATTAAAGGGACTTGGTTGTTGTATGATGTAGACTGATCAGGAAATTTCTTATGCTTCAAGTCAACTAAAACCTCATGAGTTAAATTATACCATACATGATTTGGAATTAGCAGCTATGGTTTTTCTTTTAAAATTTAGGAGGAATAATATATACATATCAAAATGTGAAATATATACTGACAACCAAAGTCTAAAGTATATATTCATTCATGAGAAATTAAACATGAGAAAGAGAAGACAAATTTAATTGATAAAGGATTTTGATTGAAATGTAAATTACCATCTAGGATAATCAAACAATGTGGAAGATGCCTTGAGTAGATAACATCATGCATTATTAACTATGTTATGGCTGGAACAAGACCTTTCGATTAATGATTTAACGAATTTTGGCATAGAAGTTGTTGGTGTAGAAAAATAATATATTTAGTTTTTGGTTTCAATGTAGTCATATTTGTCGTACAGAAATAATCAAGCGTAGAAGGAAGACAAGTGGTTACAAATAAATGTAGATTTAGTTTCAATGGATATGTTTTGAAAATTTTACATTGATAAAAACTATGTTCTATGATTTGGGAAGGGATTATGAGTGCCATGTGATTCCCATATGAAGAATTAATTATTGTTTAAAGCTCATAGTTCTCCCATTTCAGTTTTTCCAAGCAGCACAAAGATGTATAGAGACCTTCGAGAGTATAAATTGTGGGATGGAATGAAAATAGATAATTCAGATGTTACCATGAAATGTTTGACATGTCAACTAGTTAAATAAAAGTGGCATTTACCAATGGGGATGCTTCATCCTTTACTTTTACTATAGTGTAAATGGGAAAATATATCCATGGACTTTGTTGTGGGACTAAAAATACTTTTTGAGGTAATGATGAAATTTTGGTTATTGTTGATCAACTGACTAAATCATCACAATTCTTTTCTATTCAAGATACTATGTCATCTGATCAGATTTCTAGACTTTAAATTAATGATATTATCATGTCACATGGAGTTTATCTTTAAATTTTATCCAACCATGATCCCAGTATCACTTGAAACATCTTGAGAGGCATTCAGAAGTTGTTGGGAAGGTAACAAAATTTCAGTATAACTTTTTATTCTCAATCAAATGGGCAGTCAGAAAATATGGTTTAGAATTTGGAGGATATGCTTCGATACTTTTCAATGGATTATCTAGGATATTTGGATCAATCTATTTCATTAGTTGAATATCCTTTTGATATCATTTTCATTCGAGTATATAGATGACACCTTATGAAAAATTATATGGGAAGCGATGTCAAACTCTAGATTTTTGGAATGAATTCGGGGAAAGTAAATTGATGAGTTCATAATTAGTAGAGGATGCGGATGATAAATTGAAGAAGATCCTGCAACACATGAGGAAAGCTCAGATTATGAAGAAGGATATACATATAATAGGATGAAATAATTTTCATTTGAGTTAGGTGATCATGTTTTTCTTAAATTCTACCATGGAAAATTGTTAGGTGTTTTGTTAAGAAATAAAAGGTGAGTCCAAGGTTCATTGGACCTTATAAAATCATGGAGAAGGTTGTACTGGTTTCCTACAAAATATATTATCCTCCTATTTTGTCTCAGGTAAACAAGGTTTTTCATGTTTTGATGTTGAGAAAGTATGTTCCAGATTCATCTCTTGTTTTGATGTAAAAACTAGTTCAGTTGGAAGAGAACCACTCTTAGGAAGAGAAACCTGTTCAGCTTCTTGATCAAAGAGAACGAGTATTGTAGAATAATTTAATCCATCAGGTAATGGTTTTTTAGATAAAACACATAGTTGAAGAAGAAATACGTGAATCTAAAAATGTTATGAGGGAAAGGTACCCTAACGTGTTTAAAAAGTAAAGACAATTTTGAGGATTCAATTTTCTGAAGGTGGGGAGAATGTAACACACCATGTTTTTAAAAATAAAAAGAAATGAATGAAAAACTCAATATCTACATAAGGACACATACTTTTAAGTATATATTTGTAAACTATCCGTTAAATATAATTTCTTTTCTTCTATAATTTGAATTTAGAGAAACAAACATACATAGTTTTGATCATTATGTTTTTTTGGAGTCTGATAGAACAAACATAATTTTTAGTGAATCTTAACCTACCATTTTGAATTGTAATGTTACCATTATGAATACCAATATGACTAAATGAATAGAAACCACCCAAATTAGTGTAATTCTAATAATTTGATGAGACATTGATTAATTTTTCAAGGTGTTCTAAAATCTGTTATATTTTTAAAATTTTTAATTTTTAAATAAATTATGACTTTATTTAAAAATTAGTTTTCTCATAATTAGAAAATTATTTTGTTAAAATGGATTTCATTTTTTAATTCTAAATTTCATAAAATGGTTTGGCTGAATTTTTGGTATTTTTCTGAAATAATCAAATTTGTATGAATAGTGAAAAACAATATTTTATCGTATATATACATTAAATATTAAATACACTATTCATGGAATCGTGGATGATGTAAGAACCCTTGGTTCGAACTCAAATCCTGTATTTAATTTTTTGGGTCACATAAATCAAGAATATTTATAGTCTGGAGAAAAAATATTAAATTAATGATTAAAATAATGGAAACCCCTCCTCTCCTACACTATAAATACTACCCTCACCCACCCCCATCCTATCAAACATATCATGTTTTAATAATTGTATAAATTCTTTCCAGTCCCCTTCCAAAGGCCCTTCCCCAAATCCAAGACCTACTTGTCTCATAAAAAAAGGCTAGAACCAAATTATCTATGGAGGATCTCAAGGAGAAGAGATTAAGAGGTAAAAATCCTCTTTCATTTTCTTGTTTTTTCTTTTCAATTATTTTCATTTTTTATAATATCTTCACCTCCACTTATCCAAGAGACATGAAAGCTCCATTTTAATATACATACTATATTCTTATCATTTTTATGGAAAAAATCATCATCATTCATCATACCCACTTCTTCATATTCAAAAAACAAAAACATTGTTCGTGATGAATCAATTTACCAACATCATGGATGACATGTCTTCAATTTCCTTTTCTTACTTAAAATATGGATGTAATACCATTTTAATGGTTGAAAAATATTTTAAAGTGTACTATATGACCACTATTATGTTTCTTAATTAATTTATAGTCATAATATTAATGGTTTATGATGAAATAAGTTATTGATTATTAAATAACTGCCAAAATGATCTAAATGTATGTCACTACTAATTTTTTTTATTGATTCATCCTCATACCCTATAACCAACATAATTTATGGAATAATTTAATATAATGAAAACATATTAAGATCATTTCATTCCTTTTTGGGATTTTCACTTCCATTCGATAAGAAAATCAGTTATGAACCGACCATGGAAATCATGTAAAACATGCACCCAAAAAAATGGAAATAACAAAATATTATTAATAAATGGGTCGAATGATTGTATGGAATAATCATATAAGGTTTTATAACATTAATATTATTATTTAAAATAATAATAAAATTCTTTTAACCATTATAAAAAAGTTTTAAACATGTTTTATGTAAGACAAACCTGAGGTAAGGGAAATCGTAACCCAATTTCCATTCTTTAGGTTAACCTTATACTTTATTTATTATGTCCAGCTAATAATGTTTGTGTAATAAATTTTTTCTATATTATGTATTATTGTGTTTATTTTATTTTTATAAACATTTTATTTTTTTATATTAATTCTCACATCAGATATATGATAAATGAAATGAACTTTTCGTTAAAAATCATCTTTTAAAATTCTATTTTATGAAATTCAAGATAATTTTTTAATGAAATTATTCAATTTTTAAGATTGGTTTCTGGTTCATGGGAATTTTTTATAAAGTTGGGACCTATATATATCAACAATTCATTAGGTATTTGTATGTTGGTGGTTGGTTATATGGTTACTGCATGTGTAATTGTGATTGTTACATCATAAGGTAGTTGTGATGGTTACATCATAAGGTAGCTGTGAGGGTTACAAGTCACATGGTAGTAATGAGGGTTACAATATATGTAATTAATTCCCCTAGAACCCTTATGGTTTTATATATGTTCATTAATTTTGTATGGATATATCATGTTTCACAATGTAAGTATATATGGTTGGGAAGTATTTATTTATGAAAATGATTTCATATGTTTATAACTATACACAGAATAATGGTTTAATTCCTTCTTTTTATATCCTCTACTGAGTTTTTTGTGCTCATTCCATTTTTGAAATGTTTTTCATAGGTTATATGTATTTCTAATAGAATTAAAGAATTCAAGTCATATGTTATGATGATTTTGGAAATAAATCATGTGGTTGAGCTGCGTAAAAAGTTTTATGTTATGAAAGAAACGGATACTATTTTAATGGTACCCAATTTGCATGCTTGTGGGATAATTTGTATGAGTAATGTTTTAAATTTCTAAATCTGTAATCCAAAATGATCTTTGGGAGTGTATAAAAGTGAAATTTAGTTGAAATTTCAAGGTTATGTAATGCTTAAGATCAGATCCTTATAGGAAATATTATTGGCCAACGTGAAAGAGTAAATATAGATGTAAAATATTTTGAGATATATCAAAATTATTATTTCATTATTCCTAGTAGGTAATCATGTTGAGGCTGAAATAAAAAATTCTATGATGATGTTATCTCCATTATCCATACAATAATGGAAAGGGTATAATGTCAAAATGAATTTTTTTCATAGACTCCCAAAAACATAAAGAGATCAATGTTTTAGGATATCTATTCTATTTGATGAAATATTATGCACACCTCATAAAAAATAGAGAATTAATTTCTATTTATCATCTTTATGGATCATATATTATTGAAGTGTTAAGGTTACATGGAGTACCACATTATATTATGGTTGATCATGATCAGGGGATTAACTTATATTTCTAGTGATTTATTCATAAATATTTTGATATAGTTTAATGTTTTATCACTCTATTGAATCCTCATATATATGGTCTATTAGGAAGAAAAATTGAAACCCTAGAAGATATTCTAAGGTCATGTTCTATGTATTTCAAATGTAGTTGTGCTAAAAACCTTCCTTTAGTTTGATTTTTAATCAACAAAATCTTTACCTATATAATTCATATAGATAATTCTGAGGCCCTCTATGGAATACGTGTATAAAACCAATGTATTGCAAAGAATTTGTAGAAAGAAATAAATTGGGACTTGATCTATATGATTAAAAGAAAAAGAATGTTAGAGGCATTTAGTAACACAAAGGGTGAAACTAAGTTGACAGCAAAATTATGTTGCTAATCATTGATTCTCTCTAGAATATGAATATGGTGTAATGGCATTTTTATGAATTAAGCCATATAATATGTAAGGGTGAAATAAGACATTTTTATATCATTTCCTTATAATTTCATGATTATATCGCAATAGTATATTATCATTTGTCTCTCCAAATAAACCTATCTTAGGTTCATGATATGTTCCATCTATCAGTATTTTGGATGTATATTCCTGATTTATCACATGTACTGAGCATAGAAGTTGTACCATTGGAACATTATAATTATTATAAGGAAACAATTGTGGATATTTATGATCATACTGATAATGTTCTATGAAACAAGATCATATTCAATGTCAAAATAATGTGGTGAAACCACCAACCCGAGGAATCAATGTGGCAATCTAAGGATGTAATGAGACAAACAGATCCACATTTTATTTTACCCAAATAATAATTTTCGGTGGTAAATTTAATTTTATGTGGGGTAGAACGTGACAACCTAATATTTTATGCAACTTTTTTGAATAAATTTAATTTCTTTGACAGCTTATGTTACAAGCATCACCATGTTGTAATGAGCCTGAAACTGTTATTATTCTCATTTAAACATGACCTATATTACCTAGTAGATAAACATGGGTACATGAATAGTAATAATAAAAATTCAAATAGTATTTTTAAAGGGTTTATATAAAGAAAATATACTGATAAAAAGTACTCATCTTTTGGTAAAGACATTAAATGGTTAAAAATACTATTTTCTAAAAATAAAATGATTTTTATTCATTTTTGTGAACCAGTAATATATATAATTTTATTAGAATATCATAAAATATTATTCAAAAAATAAAATAAAATTTTTGTATGGAAATTTAAAAATTTTATTATCCTATGTTTTTGTATTTTTCATAAATGATTAGTAATTTCATCAATAGAGAAAAATGTTTTTTATTCAAAAATACCTTTTCAATTAAAGAATGTATAGGGATCCATTTTTAAAAAAATATTACATAATACAAAATATTTCAGTTATATTCTTATTTATTTCATTTTAATAAATTTTATATTGTATTTATATATACAATATTTTAAAAAAATTGATCATTTTTTCTTTGGAAACCCAATTTCTCATCGTGTGTATGTTTTTAATTTAAAACTAAAATCTTCCACTTTTATGAATTGATTTTTTAAAGTTTTATTACATATTTTGAATTAATGTTATTTATATTATATAATATGTTCATAATAAATTGTGGTCAAAATAAATATTGAAAATAGAAAAAAAAAATAATTCACAAGGTTATGGTTAAAACAGGTTTATGATGGGATAAACTAAAACTATATGGGTAAAATGACCTATAAAAAAGTCCAAAACAATTATATGTCTATAGTTCAATATTATCACTTATATGTTTTGAAAATGGATGTTTTTTTTATCATTTTGGAATGTCAAAAAATAGGTTATTGTTTATTATATTAAAAAACACTACGTCTGTCATATCCCACACTTATAAAAGGTCACCCACTCTAATCCCTATTCATAATTCCAAAATCCTTTGAATCTAAAAATACATACCAAAATATATAACCCAATTTCATTTACACTAATTATATTCATAATTTTTTTATAAAACTCTCCAATGTAGGATATATATATATAACTAAGGAGGATCTTAGAAAAAGGGGTTAAATTTTTAAACGTGTAATTATATTTTATTTTTTGTTACACCTCCATCAAAAAAAATTAAGATATGATGGTATAGTAAAAAAAATATATCCCTTATACTGAATTTTTATCACTTTAATGAAATAACATATATTCATCTCCACTTCCAAAAAATTGGAAATAGAAATGATGCTTGTGTGTACGGCGGACTACCGCCTTACGAACCGATGTTATTCTTTTTTCTGTCACCAACTCTCATGGATGGATATAATGATGGATTTTATGTTTATTGAATATATTTATGATATGATTATACTTATTTAATTATAATATCACATTTAACTTATTACCTTCCAAGCCAATATAATAGGATAACATCATTCGTCTGTACGGTAGACTACCATCTCACGAAGCAATATGATTCATTTTTCACTAAGGCTTTGCATGTTAAAAAATTAAGATAAAATTAATTATGAAATTTGATATATATGAAATTAAAATTATTATTTAAAGGTAATATATTTTTTACATTTATTTCATTTCAACCATCGAGAAAATGTAAACAACATTATTTCATAAGTATGGCCTACCATCTCCATGTACCATGTATTTCAGTTTTTTCACTAACTTTTATCGATTACTCTAAATAAATTTATATTAAATATATATGATTTCTATAACATTGAAAAAAACATGGATATTATGAAATAGGGATAAATATTAGTGGTTTAAAAATAACATATCAAAACATACATGAAAAACAATGTAGTTATTTCCGGAAATGTAATTTCAACATGGAATTGTTAATAAATGAATAATAAAATCTCAATAGAAATTAATATATGGTATGATAAATATAAATTTTTCCTTAATATATGTATAAAAATATTTATTTATTATTAACAAAATTCTAAAATGTAAAAATAAATCAAGTCTTATTGAATGATATTTTCATCCCACTTTTATTTCTAGGAAACACATGCCTTGTACACCACTTTTTTGTTTTTTTGTGGTGTATATAATTATCATTGATATAATTTATTATTATTATCATGAAATTATGGTATATTAAAATCCATATTATTTCCATTATTTAATTTTTATTACAGTTGAAATTTTTCCTAATTATTAAGGGTTTGATGTCATAATATCATTGTTTATCGAGATTTTTTATGATAATGATTTTAATAATTAAACCACATTATATAGTTCCCAATAAAACATGTATTTTCTCCACTTAAATATATTAAATAATAATACATTTTTCTATTAATTTCCCTATCATTATGAATATAAAACTCAAAAATAATATTTTTAATGAAAGTTGACTTTTTTTCTCTCTTTAATAGATATGTTTTTTTCATCCATGTCTATGTTTTCTAAAAAATATTTAAAGACTTTTTTTACTATTATATTATTATTATATAATGAAATTTTTTCCAATGTTGGTTTTTTTTCAAAATATCTTAAGGTGAATATTCATGATAATTTTTTAAAAAAAATCACCTTTTCATTTACCAAAGTGTGAAGGAATATTTGTTTTATCATTTATGACATTAATGAAAATTTAAAAATTCATGACAATAAATATTTTAATGTTTTATTAATAAGATATAATGGTTATTTTAAATGAAAGGGATTTATAAATTATTTCATTATTTTAAAATTTTAAAAAGGTGATTTTCAATTAATGATTATTTTCCACAAGAAATGATTGAAATTATTTTTAAAGATAACTTTATAAGTTTCCATATATATTTTTAATGAAGGGGATTTTAAAAATGTTTTATATTTTAAAAAATTATACATCAAAGTAGAATAAATAATTTCTTCAATAAGTGTTTTTATGATTTTTAATGATTGATTTATTAGTATTAAACGTCATTATTTTAGAAAACTACATCCATAATATTTTATAAATTTAAATATTTAATGAGGTTATATTAGATGAAATGTTATCTTCCAAAAGAAATGTTCTAAGTGATTTATATTAAAAAATAATTTTCCCACAATGGTGAAGTCATTTGATTTTAATGGATCATTACTAATAATTTGATATGATGGTATCATCATTATTAATTTTATGATTGAATTAATTTTATGATCAAAATATGTTTATCAAACCCATTTCCTTTTCATGGGTTATTCTATAATTAAAATTTTTAGGAAATCTATTTCATTTCATTTGTTTTGATCTAATTAATTTTTTATTATCATGTTGAACACTTATGTAAGATTTTAT
Organism: Viscum album; assembly: GCA_963277665.1. Lineage (NCBI taxonomy): Eukaryota > Viridiplantae > Streptophyta > Magnoliopsida > Santalales > Viscaceae > Viscum > Viscum album. The sequence continues at coordinate 600,231,168 of OY728151.1, forward strand.
TTACATGTTGGGGGTCATATAGATCCCTCTAATTTATTTGGTAATGATATATATTATATGATCAAAAATGGTGAATGATAGGTTATCCCAATCCAAAAAATGGTACACTAGTGGTTAGCCCAGGCCTGAAAGATGGTATATGGGAGGTTATACAAACCATAAAGAAAGTAATTGGGTTATTTTACCATGAATAACTTGTTATGAATGACTTGGTGGTAGGCTTCAAATAATATTTTCTTGGATTTTGTGAATTCCAAAAATTTATGACTTATACCAATATTATTATATTATGTATCATGTTTTTTAGTATATTATGCTTCATATCATTTTAACTAAAATGTTTTACTCAATGACTCATTTTTATGATCTATGATATGCATTGTATGGCTTTAAAAGGGTTTTATCATGTTTTCATGCCCATATTCTAATGATATATGGATATCTCCATTTTTAAACCATACTGAGCATATGTGTTCATAGTTTCTTATGTGTCATTTCCCAGAGATATAATGAAATGTAATATATAATATTCTTAATAAGAAACATATTTATGAATACCATTTTTGTAGATGACATATCCCACATATGAACCAGTTTTTATGTGTCCATGTTTCCAAAGGTACTAGGAAAAAATTATTCATTCAAGGATCATTTTGTTATATAATTAACATTCAACTTTTATGATATAATATTTATGTATGAATAGTTCAGGTATACAAATGTATGGTTTGCTAAATCAAGAGATTATACCATGAAAATGATAATGACTCATATATAAGATGAACATGGTTGGTACATGTTTGGGAAACTATGAGGCCAACCAATAAAGCCCATTATAAATGTGAAAATAACTATTTGGATACATTAACAATTAAGGTATTTTTAACAATTTTCTCCACATTTTCTCTAAGAAGGTCCAACAAATGTTCCCACCTCCTTTTCCCTTCCTCCACGGGATACCTCACCAATTCTTAGTGTAGATGAAACACAGATAGCTATATTATAAGCCAATAGGGTTTTCATCAAAAAAAATTCCACCATTATGTTCTTTTATTTATTTCTATAATGATTAATTCACCAATTTTGTAGTTTTTTATTCCACCATTTCATGGTTGAGTCAGATACTGATGGTAGGGTTTTCTCATTATTTTGGAAGAGGAAAACATGAGAGGATGTCCTCACTTATCCACATGTATTTTCATTGAGGTAAGTTATGACAATGATTTATCTACGAATTAAAGAAAAAATTAAATTATATAGATGTATTTTGTAGAATTATTTAGGGATTAACCCAATTTATTTTTGATGATGTTTTTCATGTTTTTGGTGTTTGTTATATAACAATTTTAGTTTGATAGGATCTACCGGTGAGTTATTACGAATTATTCTTTGGTAATTTAAAATTTTAATTGTTTATTACCTACTATGTCTAATTGAGTAATTATAATTTATTTATAATTAATTAAATTATGGTGATTTGTTTGTCATACATGAAATTAAGGTGCCTCATATGATCTTATATAGGCCTTGGAACCTATTCTTAAAAATTGGAAAAATAATTTATATCACTATAAAAGATAGGTCATATGTCATACAACACTATGTTATTGATGCATGTTAATGGATGTATTTTTATGATATGTTTCTCCCATGTGTGTGATTACACCTTTTTAATTTATTCTACCGAATAGTTTAATTTAACAAATGTGAAATTTCAAGTAGATTGTCCCCATATGTCACTAACAACCCATGGGGGATGGCTTCATGTCATGTCCATGATCCCTGAAACAGATATTTCTTGCAATACCATGTTCCCTCTTGTCCTATTTGTAAATGAGAAAACTATTGTTATGATTCAAGATCCCCTCTGTCCAAAGATACCAAAATCAAGGTATATGGATAATGACCCATCACTCTCACCTCTAGTGGGCCCCAGGTTATAGACTAGCACTGAGGGTATAAAAAATATCACATTTTGGAGGGATTACCCTCTATTATTTAAATAGGATTCGGTGATAAGATGGATAATCCACAAAAAAACTCCAAGGCACAAAATATAAATAAATCCAAAAACCATACCAGATGCATGTATAAATAGAACTATTACTAATACAATAAAGTATCCAAAGAAAATAGGCAAAGTAATACTAAGGAAGTGACACAACATCTATCAAAATGTCTGAGCTGTTAATGCCCATCATGGCCCATATAATCCTATAATTAACCTAAAAATTGTTGTATATATGTAGTTTGAGTATAAAAGAAAAATCAGTATAAAAACTCAAGTATCTCTTTTGAGAAAATAGTAGAACCTGATAGAACCTATAAAGGTATACTAAAAAATTTAACCTCACAATGGTACGCACACCAAATAACACAAACCAAGTAATATAGTATAATAAGAATCACATTGAAAAGGCTACCCCATACTAATTTGACACTAGTATTCCACTCTCACACCCAACATCATACATTCTGGAGCTCCCATAACTGTTTTATAGAACTCATCCACAAAAACACATTCACAACACACCATTCCAAAAAACACATGATCCGACCACCCCAAAAGTATGGCCACAACACATATCACCTGAAAACACATGGGCCACAAAAAAACCACCTCCATAAAAAATATAATAGGGTATCTTGAACATTATGTAAATCAACCTAGTGCCCTTCTCCTACAATGCACGACCCCCACCATATGCATCCCCACAAGAACTTTCCTATATTTCTTTAGAACACATAGGACATCACATCTCTCCCACAAATTCATGGGCTTTAACATCTCACCCAAAGACACCAGTTCCATAAAAACCACCCTCTAATGCACTAAATGACCTTCAATAATCATAGCCAGTGCAATACATACCTCTCCTGGAAGAGAGATTCAGAATGTGTAGCTACCTTTCCATTCATACTCCCCACAGAATTTCGGTAAAATAACCCCTTGTCTGACTATGTGGGTGCCAGCACAAAGTGCTCAACATGGGTGGGGTGCATATAGAAATCACAAGAATATACAAGGGTATATATATATAATATCAAACACTCAATCCTAACCTATTGGTTCACAAAAAAAATAATCCAACTGACAACACCATCATTTTATCTACCACCTATAAATGAATAACATCCCACAATAGGACACAAACCCCATTTTACATTTCCAAACAATTTTATTTAGTCACCCAATTCATTTATCTATTTATCATCCACCATATTTAACAACACAACCCAACATTTAATTATATATTAACAGTTTCCATTCCATTAACCAGACAAACTAAATCAATACCAAACATTTTTGAGAAATTATTTATTTATTCCATCAATACTCAGACATCTATCACAAAACAACCACTACCTCACCAACCAAAATTCAAGTACAAACAAACTCTCTACATCCCCAAAAGCACGACCAAATAAACTATCTCTCCATCGCCCCAAAATCATGGCCAAAAAAACTATTATACCCACATTGCCAAATCAAACATCTCCATCCCACAAGAACAGCCACACATCACAACATTTCATGAACATTTCAAAATTTTAAAATGGGGATTCTAATGCATTCCACTTTATTTTAGGGGAATTTTCACACTATCCAAAATCCTAGAGAACCCATTTCATTATCCAAATAAAATTTGGTTTTTAATTTCTATATTTCGGTGATATCACAATTATCACAACCAAATAATAAATCATAAATAATATATATAGTAAAAAATCCCCCTTATGGCTACATTTATCAATGTGTAATCAACCAAGTACAATTTACTATATCATAAATAATATTAAAGCTATAGAATCAATAAAATCAAACCCCATTTTCCCCATTAAATTCAATTAACCAGTTATTTATCATTGATTGACCTATACAAACCATAACCCATAGAGAAACGAAAGTAAACCCATAATGCATGATACACAGTAAGAGGAAATGAGTTAATCCCTTACTCAATGAAGATTTCTGACATGTTGCACACCACAGAGCGAAGAGGAATTCTCACAAAAAATAGACCCACAAGGGAAATAATAAATAAATTGAAACCATAACCAAATACCCTATAAAATAAACCCAACACACATATAAAACCATAAATACATCTCTACAACTAATTCACATGAAACGAATATATGGAAAACCACCAAAAAGGGAGAAGAACCCACCACTGATCAACCATGGATTTCCAACGAACAACCATTGGTACTAATTGATTGTATAGGGGGGAAGTTAAGATAATGAACTCTACGGGGAACCGAGGGTTCAACCAAAACTAGACAGAGAAGAACCCATAGACAAATGAATGAAAATATTGTTGGAAAATAATTTTAAAACTCCACTAGATCAGAGGGGGTAAACAATGTCAAATCCCCTTTCACATCGTGTAACCCTCAGGATTCAGTTTCAACGAAAAATGTTTATCATTTTTATTATTTAACCCTAAAAATATACAATCCATTAACCAATATCGCACAAGATTTTAAACCAACTATCACATAATGTAATACACATACACGATGTCTATTTCTTCCAGCAGCTCTGTTGTACCTCCAATGCCCATGAAAACACTCAGAACCTCCCCCAAAAACTTCCAACAACCAAAAACAGAAAATATATTGAATAGAAGTAGAATGGACTATTACATAAAGTTCTAGTAAACTGATTATATCCCTTCTGATCAAAATCCATGACTATAATGAAAGGGGTTCTAACAATTACCCTATGCGATACCACTCACAGATCTCATCAGACCTCAAATTCTACCACCATCTAAACATGCCAACCCAAACTGCCACAAAAACACTGCACAACCTCAAGTTGCCTCCTCTCGCATAAGAAGAATACCACATCACCACTTCACAAATATCTTAACCTCCACACAATCCAAGCTAAAAACCGCTACAACCAATGAACTGCACCGTCATGAACACATGAATTGGAGAATTAATTCTTCTAGTTTAAGATACTATCAGCTCTTGGTGGAACTGACTCGCCCACATGGATTTAATCACATCACTATTAATGCATCTCAATTAGGAATCAAGACATCCCTTTTTCATATGTACTGAATTTATGACACATCTCACCATACACATCACAAACCAAGGGAAATGACTTGTCTCATACAAAAAAAGGATCCAAGCTTCGGATTATAAATGGAAATAAAACAAAGAAAAATAAAATCATCTCAATGTATTGGGACCACATCTGTGTCTCTTACACCTCATTACACTCCTCCAGTCCCCCCATTCCTACACAACACACAAACCAAATTAATGATCTATTCATGCAGTGCCTAATCTTGGTGATCCTTTATATCTACAGGTGATTCTAAAAACACTGCATTGTCCTTGATATCCATCCCTCCCCATTCAGTCACATTAGAGTCATTATAAAGATACCAAGGAAGATGAAATTTGTGAATGATGTCATGGATCCAGTCTAAATGTGGAGAAAATGCTTTTCAGTATTCCCTTTTTTCAACTCGACTCAACACCTCAAAGGATAACAAAACATAGGAGAAAGATTACCCCCTCTACCAAACTTATATTTCCCATATAAAGTGGAAAACATAAATATTTCATGGTCCCCATACTTGAATTCCAAGGGCCTCATTATATAATGGTCATAATACTTTTATCATTACTACACAGCTTTCATCATCTCATAAAAAAGATGAACCTTTTTTGTCATTCCTTGCACCACATTGGAACTATGAATGAAAATCTCCCCAACCACACTCCAACACAATGGTGAATAAAATGGTCTTCTATATAAATCATAAAAAGTATCCATTCCAATATAAAATCAATAGATATTATAATAAGAAAACTCTAAAAAAGGAATGTTTCATACCCAAGATCATCCAAAGTATAAGACTCACACCTGCATCATATCATAAGATTTATAGATATTCTGTTACATTTTCCCATATATCTATTTGAGGAAAGTAGTAATGATACGTAATTGAGATCCAAAAGCATGATTTAATCCCCTATAGACTCGGGAGGTAAAATTTTAATCCCAAATCTGAAATAATAGACCTCAAAAATCCATGAAACTCCGCCACCTCATTCACATACCTCTTATCCAAATATCCATGGTGACCAACTCCTGGATTGCTAAGAAGTGGGATGATTTAATCAACTGATCTACTATCTCCTTGATAGCGTCACAACCACCCTAAAATTTTAGTAACCATGTGATGAAATCCATTGATATGACATCCAATTTCCACTAATTAACAAACATGTGTTGTAAGAAACAATAAATTACAAAATGCTCGGCCTTTACTTGTTGGAAAACCAAGAACTATCACACAACTCCGCAACTTATTGTTTTATCATGGGCCACCAAAGATACATCATCAAGACATCGTACATTTTTAAAACTTTTGGGTGTACTACCAAAGGTGAGTTATGATACTCAAAAAGGACTCCATTGTGAATTACTACTAAAAAAACCATATTTGAAATAACATTTGATTATGAAAATCCTCTAACCATCCCTCCAAATAATATCCATGGCCAACATGAATGTCCATCACCTCTACCTCTGAGTCCAAGCCACTATGAAATCTCCACATACATCATCAGAGAAGATTGCATCATCCTCAAAAAATAGTATCTAGAACCTTCCATTCTTGAATCTAATTTCACGGCTACAGTATCCTCTATTTCTCTCTAAGAATCCCTAGACTCTTGAAGAAGACCCATCCATGGATTTATACTCAAAGTGTACGCCAAAACGTTCCCCTATCCGGAGGGGCTAGAGATATAAAAATAAAAATCTTGAAGAATATCCATCCACCTACACTGTCACATGTTTAGATTACCCTGGAAAAAGTCATTCCTCATACTCTTGTGACACATAAAGACCACAAAGAACTCTCAAATGAGGTAATGTTATCCAAAATTCAACGTAAACACAACCACAAATAGCTCTAGATCGTGGGTGTAATAGTTACACTCATGGTAATGTAACTACGTAAACCCATAATATATCATGAACCACTGCTACATTAGTAGGAATCCCAAGCATATATGGGAATCATCACATTAAACCACACACCCACATCCGGTAGATGATGCACGGGAGCACTAACTTACTTCCACTTCTGGTATATAAATACTACATTTCACTGACCACCCAAAACAAAATCTCAGTCTTTACTAGTCAAATCTATCAACGAGGATGAAACTATAGATAAATTGGGTACAATCCTCTAATAATATCTCGTGAGGGTAATGATATAATAAACCCCAACCAAATTATTGGGTGATTTCCATGAAAAAACTACTCCATCCTTTGACAGGTCTACTACCACATCCTGTTAGAATACCACATGCCCATGCAAATGTACCTATCTTGTCCATAACATATAGTTATACAACATTACATAGAGTCGGTGGCATCGATGAACATGTAGGATAGTTTAGAGAGGATCATAATTCTCATCCTGAAACTTCGAGTAGTTTATGATATCGTTTTTCAATACGATGATGATCCGAACAAGGAAATCATAGAAAACAAAGTTCATAATCCCTATGAACATGTATGGGCCTTTCGTTACACTGAATGGAATGACTACAAACTCAATGTTCCCATACCTTCATGTCAATGAAGTATTAGGGACATCACCCACTTTCACCCTCAACTATTAATATCCAAACCATAGATCGATCCTAGAAAATGAAATCACTCATCTTAGATTTTCTAAAGGATCATCTATCATTAGTATTGGGAAAGATTTTATGACTTTCACTTAATTTATCCTCTGGTATTCTATACACAACCTCACACTACCAACCTCATTCTTTGAGAACATCACTGGAGCACCACCCCCCCTCATCGATGACTCACTAGTATGGATAATACCCTTATAAATTAGACCTTCTACTTAAAACCTCAACTCACACAACTCAGTAGGGGTAATCCGATAAGTATCCATCAAAATTATACAAGCACAGTGCTTAAATTTTTTCTCGAACTCAACATCACATCGAGGGTTATGTCACAAATTCATTGGGGAAAACATCCAAGAACTTCCCCAATTAACCTAGGATCCTCTACCATCTCATAATATACTAATTATACTATCAACTAATCCAATAAGTAAATTGGGGGCTCCAAACACCAACTACCCACCAAACAACCCCGCTCATTAACCAAAAACACTCATTGTCCATCCAAGTCCAAAAAAAGACTCTCCTTTGGAAGAATTCAATAATAAATTTAATGAAATACAATAAGTAAATGCTAAGGATGACATTGTATGGGTGCATCAATATCAAGAAATGATCCCTACATGATTGATGCATCCCCATCATAAGTCTACACCACTGTCACACATCAATCAATATATTATGACCTATGTCTATTGTAGGCAACACTAGGGGAATGAAAATCCTCTATAAGTCATTCCCCGGAGCATGGGATTGAGGGATTTCAAAAAAGGAGTGTGAATATAATGAATCAATCCTGGCACAAAAAAGTTTACAAAATTAATTGATTGTACCTATGATGATTTATGCACCCTCTAGAACTGCTGCCTCCACTACATGAAACATACCATGACCATGTCCTCTAGCTCTCTGCTGACAACCACCTCCATTTCCATGTTTGGTCTGCAGTCCCTAAACATGAATAACATCCGGAGTTAGGGATATACCTACTATATCTCCTCCTATAGTGAATGAAAAACTTGTTTTCCTTGTTGTTGAAATGGCCTCGCTAGAAACTATTACTAAGGCTAAAACAGAACCTTTCCACCTCCACCAAACTGAGGATGGGAAACCAGTGGGCACTTTTTATGGTGATGGCCATGAATCCCAAAACCAAAACACATTATTATAAAATTCCCAATAATATGATGGATTGAAATTTCCAAAAAAGGCCAGAAAGGAAGCTATTGAGGTGGACTCCTGGCCAGTCAAAACCTCGATGACCCTGAAGCCTAAGATCTGCCACTAGAAAACCGACCCCACCAAGAATCATGATTGTTCCCCTATCATAAAAAAACCTAATAATTTGTGAATCCTCTTAATAACCAATGACTTATTCTCGTCCTCTGAATATGTTAGAAATATATAAGGAGTTGCTGCCTTCTCGATAAATGAACAAAGTTCCTCCTCAAGATGCCTTGCACAAGACTCCTCATTAAGAAAAATATCTCGAGAAAACACAAAAGTTTACATAACTTGATTCCCAACTCTCATACTAACATGCTACCATTTTGAATAAAAAATATCATACCTCTTTACTACCTTCATGGTTGATGAATGGAAATCTAAAAGGAACTCGTTCATGAATTTGACCCATAAAACATCTTCCCCATTCTCCTCTCCCAAATACAATATCCACCACTAAATCATATCGCCCCACACGTGAATGACTTCTAAAGGGACCCATTAGTTCATCATGCCCTGTATAAAATTGAATGTGGTATCTATCTCCTCTATTCATCTCTTTATCTCTATTTTTGAAATAATTCCCTCATACTACCATAATGTCTTATGCTAGAAAGAGCCTAACATCCTCTTCCACTAATCATCCTACTCAACCATATCAAACCTAAGGCGATCAACCAGATTAGACTACTGAACCAAAACTGCATGATCCACATGAGATCAACGAACGATAACCACAAATTAATGGAAAACAATGATTTCCTATGCCCGATTTGTATGAAATTTTATTAAGATTCATTTTAATTCATTTAATTCATTTTTTTATTTATTTAATCATTCCCAAAACAAATCAATTCATAAATGAATATAATTCATTATGATGCATGTAACATTCCATGGTATCTACCATATAAGTAGGTCCATATCACCTGGTCGTTAAATAATCTCTATGACAATGCACTATATCATAGGGGTTAAATTCACATGTCCTTGCCGGTCTCCCTAGCCTACGTCATGTACAAAGGTCAAGTAACACTATTTACATACCACCCTATGAAATTGTCACTATACCTAACACCAAACTCCACCCTATATCTCAGAAATCACCACTAATACGAATCATTCATGACTACCTCTCTCTAAATAAACCACAATGAAGGGAGATAAATAATGAACCCCTGATTCCCACCTCTAGTAGGCCCTATTTTGGCTACTATCATTGATGTCATGGAAATATCTTATATGGAGGAATTACCCTCTATTATGTAAATATGATCATGAGATAGATATATCATCCTCAAAAAAACTCCAAGACAAAATATAAAAACAAATCCAATAACCATCCCACAAGAATATATAAATTGAATAGATACAGATACAATAATGTTTCCAATGTAAATAACGAATGTAAAGATAAATATGTGAGACATTAGTAATCTAAAGGAATGATCTAGTAATGCCCAGGAGAGTCCATGTATTCCTCTTAGAAACTTCAAAATAGTTTTTTGTATGTAGGGTAAGCATATAAGTATACTTAGTTGAAAAACTCAACTGTCTCATGAACATGTTAATGAAGCGTAAAAATGAACCTGTGAGAAAATAGTGGAACCCAACAATACAAATAATGGTATACTAACCATCCCAACCTCACCAAGGAATGCTAAAAAAATAACAAAAACCTAGTAATATAGTATAATAATTATAACACAGATAACGGTACCCCACACCATGTCCCCACTAGTAAGCCCCTATCACAACCCATGTCGTACATCTTGGTGCTCAAATAACTTCATTCTACGACACCTCCTCATAACCACGGTCACAACACACCTCACCAACACACACCTGGTCTCGTCGCCCCACTAGCACGACAACAACACATCTTTATCAGAAACACTTATCCCACACCAAAACCACATCTATAACCTAAGTAATAGGGTATTGTGAAAAAGTTCTACATAAACCTTTTACCCTCCTCATACCATGCATGACCCCCCAATAGAATCTTCCCCATAAGTAGGGTCACGTCCCACCTAAAAACCCATGGGCCTTCACATCATTCTCACAAACACCTCAGTTATCAGATCACACCCAATGAAACTAAGTCCATCACAATAATCATATAATTCACCTAGAGACCTCTAGACATCACATAATGTGCAATACCTACCTCTATTAGAAGAGAGAGAGAGGGAATGAGCGGGTAACCATCCATCAATACTCAATGAATTCTTCAAAAAATATCCACTCCAGACTATGTGGGTGTCAGAAAAAAAGTGACCAATGTTTATGGGGGGTATATAGAAATATCAAGATCAAACAAGTATATATATATATAATATCAAAAAAATGAAGCCCAACCTATGGGTTTACAAGAAAGAGAACCAACTCACAACAATGTCACTTTTTCTACAACATCTAAATGCATAACATCCCTCAATAGGCCACAAACCCCATTTCACATTTCCATCCAATTTCATTTAATCCCCTATTAATTTCATTATTTAGATTCAACCAAATCATACTACAAAATCCACCATTTAATTATTCATTAACCATGTCCATTAGATTAACCAAACCAACACAAGCCATTTGGAACATTACAAATAAATTAATTATTATTCCATCTATACTCATGAATCTACCACATTGAAACCACCACATCAACACCCCAATAGCATGAACAACCAAACTACCTCCCCGCGACCACAAAAGCACATCCAAAAAAACTATCTCCCCGCCGCCCCAAAATCATAAACCAGAAAACTATCCATCCCACATTTCCCAACCACATATCTCTGTCTCAGAAGTACTAACACACATCACAACACATCAAGATCATTTTACGAATTTAAAAAGGTTCTTTTATCACATTACACTTTATTTTTGGGTCATTGTCACACAATCCAAAATCTAGTGGAAATTGTCATTATCCAAATGTAAGTGGTTAATAAATTTCCATTTTGGGGTGATAACAAAATAATCATAACCTATTTAGAAATCAAAATACATATATATAGCTCAAAAAAATCCCTCAACTGCCAAAAATTTCAATGGGACATTATGCTCTAACAAATAACTATATCACAAATAATATCAAAGCTTTAAAAGAATATGAATCACACAAAATATTCCAATTTAAATTAAATTAATAAATTATTTTTCATTTATTAAGAACAAAAAACCATAACCCATAGAAACAAAAAATTAAACCTCTCAACATGATACACAATATGGAGAAATAATGGAATCCCAACCTCAAAGAATCCTACTGACTCCTTGCGCACCACAAGGAGAAGAATAACACTCACAAACCACAACCGCACCTAGGGAACCCCAAATAAACCAACACCATGACCAAATAACATCAAAACTAAATCCAACACACACCACCGATCATAAAAACATCATTGTAGTGAATCCCAAGGAGAATAATGCAAAAAAACATACAAGAAGGGAGAAGAACCTACCACTAATCACCTAATTATTGTCAGCGAACAACAACCAGGACCAATGGTTCAAAGAGCAAGTAAGAGGGATTGATGAACCGCTCAAGGAACTTAAGGATCACCCAAAATAATTATAAGATAAATCCACATCGGAATGAATGAAAATTCAGCTACTGAATAATTTATAAACTGCACTGGATTGGGAGTTTACATGACTTGTAATCCCCTTACATGTTGTGTAATCCTTAGTGTAGATTTTTTCGATAAAACATGTCTGATTTTTATTATTTATCCCAACAAATATATACATCATTGACCATCCCTGGAAAATCCCTGAAACCTACTTTCACTGTATGTAATACACTTACATAGTGTGAATAGTTTTCAACATCTCTAATGCACCAACGACTCCCATGAAAAATCCTGAAACAACCTCGAGCACATGCAACAACCAAAATCATAAAAGTAAAGGGATGGGAGGTAATGGACCATTATGTTAAGGAATATCATCATAATGTATAAAATGTTTCTAAAAACTATAGGTCAGAGTGGATAGGGTTGTATGATTTGACAATCTCATACATACCTTAAGTATTGAAATGGGCCATGAGCCATCTCATGATTTTTGACACTCTAGAAAGACCCTATGTAGCTCAAAAAGATGTGATTACCTATTTATATTTGTATATGATATGATTTCCTAAGGTTTCTAGTGTTAAAAAAATATTGTTACATTACTTATAGATAGATTTTAGGGGTTTTTTGTAATGATGGTACCAGGTGTCACCATAGAACCCATACTGAACATGTAAGACTATGAGTATATAGAAATGGGGAGGGGTTTAGGTGTTAGCCAACCATGCTCCTTACGTAAAGATTCACATGGTTTCTCATGATTAATATTATATTTACCTAGGATAAACTTGGTTTATAGATAATGATCCTAACATGATGTGATGTTATAACTGGTATTCCAATAGGTACTTCCGGGTATCCGACTTTTGAGTGATAAAAATTTAATTTTATATAATATTGTTAATGGAGATGGACCTCTACATCAATGATTGAAATTATATTTCATGGAATTCAAAAATTGGAATGAAACTCCACATTTTTATTGAAATTAGTGGACATGGAATTCCACAATGTACTTGGAATTCCATGATTTATGTTGAGATTATTGGATATGGTATTCTAAAGGTGATATATCTTCAAAGGAAGACATCCCATGATCTCTAGATATTTTTATGTTCTTGGGTATCAAAGATGATATCCTTGAGTGATTCCTGAGATAATCTTCATGTGTAGGGTGTATACACCATTATTTCATTTGTCAGATGTTCCTGGAAATGGGGCGGTTGAGCCATTTTTCGAATTGATATCTCTTTATTAGATAATTATTAAATTATGAATTAAGAAATACATGTTTTAGTAATATGGAATTATATGGTATGGCACATAGGATTAATGGAAACATTTTATCCATTTTATTTTATTTACATATATTCCATGTTTATTTTTCCTCAAGTCTTCATTTTAATAATATAAATTAAATTACTCATTAATATTCTAGTACAGGATGAAGTAGGGATCATTGATTGAGATCAAAGACTCAATGATCAAATGTATATTTATTTTACCCTATTATGTATAGTTGCGTCTTAATAAGATTGAGAAAATTTCCTAAGCATTGACATGTGACAACATGCCTCATTATGAATTTTTTCTTCTACTATATATTCAGTTTTTTCTCTTCTTGAAAAGGGAATTACCCTATGTGGCCTTTTCAAACCATCGAAACATAGAAACCCCCAGCCCCCATGAATAGGTCACTGACCTAAGGTAGAGCCCCATCTAGGGAAGGATCCATTTCTAGTCAAGATGACAGAGAATCTTGGAGGCTAACAGCCTGATCAGCAATGGTTTGTCAAAATGATCTATCAGCACAGTGGATTACACCTCATTTTTACCACCCAGTGGAAACCGAGTGACTTGGAAAGGTGGGTGGATCCAAAGGGATAGGCTCTCCCTGAAATATGACTCCTAGTATTTTAAACCTAATCCTCTTAAATAAAAGAGTGTTTCTACCACTTACATTCACCACTGCACCACCACCAACGTGGCTCTAATGTTTATTTAGTTGTTTTTTATTTATTTTTATTGCAATCCTGGTGCATAGATCACATATACATACACGACATTTAAGGTATATATAAATTACTTCATCAATGGTTCTCTACTAAATTTTATACTCACACCCTACTTGGCTCCCCACTGCATATGGGTACCCATGTAGATGATCACATAGTTTTAGCCACAGTATGTGCTGAGGCCTATAAATGATTGATATGAATACCCATATATGTCTGTAGAGGCCTGGTATATTTTCCAATGTGGAGTATTTTATAGATCATTATACTATTTTATTTATTTTTATTTATTTTTGTTTATGTGATTGAACTAGTAGGTTATTCCATTTTGATATATGATAAGGTCATTCAGGCCTCTACAATAGTCTATTACATTATTATGAAATTATTTATATTTATTTCTTCCAAAAATTGATTTTTTACTAATATGGATGATGTGTTGCTATTTATAATGGTTTCATAATTTTATATAAGGTTATAGTATCCCCACAAACACACCTTAGGCCATCACTACTAATTAGTTTCCTATCGCATATGGGGAAGATGTTTTGATCCTTTATCACAAACTTTTTTTTTGTTACTATTCGTATTGTGAACCTAGTCTGGGCATGAAAATGAGATATAATAGTGGTTGATTTACTCATGTATTAATAATTAGGATATAGTAGTCATTAGTATTAGATGTTTATTATAACCAATGATAGATATTAGACAAGTTCATTGTAAAAAATTGAGTTTTTTTAATGGGTCCAAATCCCCACCTGGTTTGAATTTTTAAACTAGTGGTGGTGGTACTTTTTGTTTCATTGGTCAGAAAAAAATTTTGAGATTTTTTTCCATAAAAGGAGTATTGGGTTGTTTTGGATGCTAGGAGATTACCTCAGGTGTTCAGAAGGGTTTTGGGAGCATCGAAGGCCTAGAGGCATTTTTTTGGGGCATTAGGTGTAGGCACACGGTATGGGGAAACCTTGTGATTAGAGGCGCATGACAACACAATATCATCTAAACAATTTGTAAATAGTTGTGAATGGTTTCCAAAATGTTTTTCAAATTTTTTAGTGTAGTCTTCTGGACCTACATCCTTAGGAAACTACTTCTTCATGGTTTATGAATAGTTTATAAAACCATGTGGGTAAAACAAGCTGCCTGTTTTGAGTATTGTTTATTAATTTTGATTTTCCTTTTAATGATTATTATTCTCTCCTCTATCCATATTTCATCTTCCTTGGTCATGAAAAATTGGGTATGGCCTCACCTTTTTCTCCTTTGGTGGATTTCGATCACATCTCTCTGTCTGACCTGTGTTCTTCGATCCATAGAAGCTATAGGAACGCCTCGGTAAGGTTAACCCCACAGATACCTCATCTTCTTTAATCCTTCATCTTACAGATTGTTGTTTCCATCTGATCTAATTTATGGTTTAAATATGGTGCCTCAAATCTACATCGATCATCTTTGAAATGGACTTCGATATCGGATGTTCTTATGAATACGTGTCTAAGGTAGGTGGTGTATACCTTGTTTTCTATTTTTTTGCGGAATTTTGGGTGACGCAGCCTTTGGCACTTTTTGGGTAATTTTGAGAGATACCCCATTGTATCTACTATTTCATATTGAAATGATCGTGATACCCACGAGATGTCCTTGGGAATGCCTAATAACTATTTCACATGAGTGAGGCTAGAAAAGAGGCCATTTCTCCTTGGGGTATTCTGGTCGTGGGTGCCAAAAAAATTAAATTGTGTTTTTCTACTTTGAAATAATTTTATTAATTTAATAGGGGATTATTAAATGAATTATAGGCATTCAAGACCTCCATAGTGGATTTTTATATTGAGTAGTTGAGAAATTCAATCTTACTAAATTTAATTTTTTGGTTAATGTGAATTTTTAGAATTAAATATATATTTGTAATTTCAAAATTTTATGTGATTAGACATAAGGGTTTATGACGGGCATGGACTGAGATGAGGTTCGGATGACATAGCCATCAGGATTGAGTGATGTGGATCCCTAGTTGGGCATGGCCTGGATTTTCATTAGTGGTTTCGACCATAGGATTGGGCATCATGGATGTCAGATTGAGGTAGTAAAACAATCAAGTTGGGCAAGGCATGGGATACATGTATGGAATGACCATCAGATTTGATTGATATGTTCATAGGGTCCTGATTTGCTCTATATTGTGCAGTTTAGGTTTTTATTTTGTGATTTCCACTCCCTTGTGATGGCTAAAAGGTTGATTGAGTTGTGTGAACATAGGTTGAATCTTTGATGAGATGGTTTTGACAACTCATGTGGGTAGATCCCGTTGATAGATGTGTCTTAGGTATTTAGGGATTTATGGGTTCTTTCCATATAAATCCACATGGGAGGTGAGAAGACATCAGTTGATAGTAATGAGGCTATCAAGATGGGTGATGATGCTCTTTGTTCTTGAGGCCATTTGCTTGGATATTTTTTTGAGGATAGACTTCGATGTTCCTTCTGTTTTACTTCCATGGGATGATGTAAGATTTCAATCAGTGGTCCGTGAGACTGGGAGACAATATCTAGGCATACCTTTTAGATGTCAGTAATTTGAGATACAATGTGTTAGAAATCACATGGTGCAGGGTTAAGGGATTGAGGTGGAACCTAATGGTTCACCCGGATGTTGTGACTATAGGGGTAACATGGGCCATGGGCGAAGGATTCTCTTTGCTTCTGAGATGTCGGCATTGATCAAAGAGGGGGACCATCCCTGTTGGATATTAAGAACTATTAGATATTGTGGGTATTATTGTATCATACTATTTAATTTTCATCTAGGTTCATGTCTTCTTAAACACATATACTAGATAGACACCATTTGGTCTTATCCCACTGACATTCTACTCACACCCTTCATGGGTCGTTCAGGACATGTGTATACATTATGGATTTACATATAGGTAATTGATAAGAATCATGAGATGGATCATAGTACTATTTTTCATGGAGAATGGAATAGACCTTGAGGTTGTTCCTAACAATAGTTTGAAATTTGTGTAGTATATTTATCTGTATTAGCATGCTTATTTTTTAGTTAGTTATAATGGTTAGTCGTGGGTGCCGTTTGTATATTGACATGTATGAATTTTTATGGATGCATTCCTGGTTTTTTTAGTAGTGCCTACAAGTGGTTTTTGGCATGATGATCTATTTACTTTCCTCTGTTGTTTTTGTGTATTTATCACTTCCTCTCTTTAGTGATATTGGATGTGCTTCTGCTCTGTGGGGGCTGGTTCGAGTCTACTAAGTAGTTTATTTCCACTACATGTTATCATATTATGCTCAGAGAAATATGATATCTATTCCTAGTGGGTATATCCTTCCCACAATATATTTTTACACCCTCACTACAAGTCTGCATCCTTTATAATTTGGAGAGGTGCACCTAAGGCTAGTGGCACCTATCCCATTAGCGCTATTCGGGTGGTTTTTTGGGTTATGTATGCTACAAATGGTATCAAAGATGTTTCTTGTACCTCTTTTTTGGGTATTACTATTTGGGAATATGGTAGAATGGAGATAGGTTGTTTTCAGAACTAGATTTCGAACTATTTCTTGGGTGCCTATAGCCCTATATGCGAGGGATAGATTGAGTTGGATTGGGTGGGATATGCTATTTTTCTCTTTGGTTGATTACAGTTTATATGATTTCCACCATGGATGATAACTTGGTTTGTGATAATTATTGGTTGTGATATGGGACCCTTCACCTGGTGTGGTAAGATAGAATTGGACCTTGTCCTGGTAATGCAAGGGTTGGCTATTTGGCTTTTGATAGGCACACTTTTATGGTATTTCAATTTCATATAAGAATGAATGCCTTATGAATTGATAATACCATGTGAATAATATCAAATACCATGTGGAAATGTTAAATTCCCTGGTTCAAATATTTTTGAATGTATAGTGATATGACATTTAATATATATGTGTGTGTGAAATTTCTTGTGGAAGGATTTTTGGGACTAGATCTTATTGGTGAAGGCTGGTATTATCGCAGTAGTGATTTTGATCACCAGGATAGGGCAACTAGGTCGTCAAATTTAGGCAACGTGGTTGTAAGGATGGGCATGGCTGGAGGATTTTATTGTGATACATGGATCAATTAATAATGGGTAATAAGGTCTCTTGGCCGGGATGTTGTTGGCATGGTTGCGATAGGGAGAGTAAGGGTACTTGTTATATGCTACCTTTTACTACATTCCCTATCTACGTTGAATATATTGATATATATATATATATGTATATATATATATATGGGTTTTCTAACCATTTTATAGTATTTTTTGGGTTCCTGCTAGATGGGTTGATGGACCATCATGTTCGTGATTGTACAGTTCCATAAGATCATGATCGGGTTCAAGCCCTTGAGGGGTAGGTTGAGCATGAGCCACAAGTATATGCTCAGAGAAAGGATCTGGTTTAGGATCTAGTAAAGACAAGGAAATTTCTAGGTTAGAGTGCATTTGGGTAGTGGCTCAATGAGAAGATTTGAACTATCATGGTATGTGTTTTTCAGTTGTTCTTTAGAGGTACTGCGGGAACAGATCCATATATGGCCTACATTACCAGGGATTTCTAGTCAAATCACCAACCACTTTTCCAAGGTGATGGGGTCAAGAGGAAGCTAATAACTACATATAGAGCTTACATATCATCTTTGAGAAACTTGAGATGCCACCAGGGTGGATGGTTAAGATGGCCACTTAGCTACTCAGAGTACTGACGAAGCTATGGTGGGCTGTGCGGGTTCAGGCACATAGACATGAGAGACTGTCCTGGAAGGACATTGAGGATAGGTTATTTGTGCACTTTTTATCTATTAAGTGGAGGGAGTAGAGGGCCTAGGAGTTATTAAGCCTTCAATAGGGTGACATGTCTATCATGGACTATGCAGCTACCTTCACAAAATTTTCTCACTTTTCACCATGTATTTTAAGCGATGACACCTTAGGGGTGAGGAGCTTCGATGATGGATTATGGAACACTATACGGGTGTAGGTAAACGTATTTAGGTTGGACTTGTTATTAAAGGTATTGAATCAGGATCTCATATCCTAAAGAAACCTGACATATATGTATCACTTGGGTAGGGAGGTGGATTTAGTCGATGGTTGAGATGGTAGGAAATGAGGACGGGATGAGTTACAGTAGGGTGATCAGGACAAGGACCCAACTTGGCCACCTCATTATAGCTCGGTGGTGATTTTCATTCAGTGTTGGAAGCCATGTCATATACATAATCATGGTTATAGGCCTCCAAAGGAATTCTCATCATGTGGGAAGCTCGGTCATCTTGAAAGGTTAAGTAGGTAGCCTTCTCATACAGTTAGTAGACAGGGACCAACGTAGGCCCATGATATAGAGATCGGTTCTAGATCGGTTCTAGGAAAGGGTATCCTAGGTTCATCTACACATCGAGGATGTGGTGACGATAGTGGAACCCAACAGTGGGGTTAGTGTCTAGTGGATGGGGTAGAACCATAGTGAGGATATGAATTAGGTGGCTATGTGTTAGGCCAGGTGCACACCGTGGAGCTACCAGGGGATGAGCAGACTGTAGATTCGATGACGGTCATAGGTATGTTGCGGTCGTGGGCATGATTTGTTTTATTTTCTTTTGTCATGGCTTGATGAGGCATGTCTATTTTGAATTCATGAGGTGAACATGGTGTATTTGGATTTACCATATTCTTGACAGGGGGTTAGGACCCTCTCGAGTGCATGGTACATATTAATGAGGTGCTTGACATCAAAATCATTGTTGGATGTGGAATATATGAGTATCTTAGACATCAGGGAATCTGAGGGATGTGGGTTACATGGGGTTCCTTTTTCATTGGAGCATCGAGGTTTCCAGATTATGATTGAGGTGTGGGGAATTGGGTTTTTTATTGTCCATGGGATGTGGGATGTTATTGTGAAATGGGTGTTAGGGGATCAAGGTGGGACCTGATGCAGTGCATGATGTGATGGGGTGTCAAGATTGGAACAAGGGAATTTGATGAGGTGAAACAATGACGATGCATGACGAAAAGACCATGGGTCCAAAAATTGGGTGATGGACCTTTGTGTTATTTTATCTTTGGGTTGGGATTGACCGGGTTAGTAAATTCCTAAGGTGGGGAGCCCCTTTGAGGAAGTTTTCATATGACCTTGATATCGGGGTAGTACAGGTTTCTAGGATGGGATGGGTATTCTTGGTAAAATCTCAATGTTTTTTTGATAGAACGAGGATGAACTATGTTAAGGTGGGAGATTATAACAACTCTGTTATTTTGGAATTGGTCAAAATACCCACCAATATTGAATTTTTCAACCAGTGCTGATGCTACATTTTTTATCGTAGATCGGATCTATATTATGAGAGTTATATTGGAATTAAATGGTGTATTTGGGTTAGTTTTTAGGCTATGATAGAACGTTGGCAGTTTAGAATAGTTTCGAGAGCATCAGAGGCTTGAAGGACTAGTTTTTGGGATATATGTGTAGTAACATAGTTTGGGGAAACCATACAAACTCATCTGAGAAAGTTGCAGAGAGTTGCACATGGTTTCGGCACAGTTTTCAAAATTATGTGGGGTAGCCATGAAGACCGACATCCCTATGTAGTAGATTCCACATGGTTTCCTCATGGGTTGGAAAACTGTGTGGGAAAACTTTATAGCCAGTGCTACATATTTTTTTCTAAATTTTTCATTTTCTTAAATTCATTCTTTTTCTCTCTTGTCTCCCTCTTTATTCTTCTATGGTCATTCATTGTAGGTGAGATTCCCCGATTTTTCTCCTACAGTGAATTTTGATCCTGTATCACCATCCAAATTTCGTTATTTGATCCTTCAAAAGGTATAGGATCACCTTTTTAAGGATAATCCCACACATAGTAATTATTCTTTGATCTTTCATCTTACGGACCACAGTTTCCATCCAAGCCAATTTTAGGGCTAAAGATTGAAAATATGATCTTCATTGATCATCATTTGAATTGGACTTCGATATCGATCATGCCTATGTATATGTGTCTAAGTTATGTAGTTTATAAATTGTTTTTTATTTTTTGGGACTTTTAGGTGGATTTACCTTTAGAATATTTTTGAGTATTTGGAGTGATACCACATTATATCTGATGTTTCATATTAAAATGATCATGAGACCTCTGGTATGCCATTGGTCATGCCCAATACCTATTTCACATGAGCGATGCCAGGAGTGTGGTCATTCCTCCTTGGGGTATCTTGGTTGGGGGTTCAAAAATTGTTCCAATAGTATTGTATTACATTGAAACGATTCGTTTAATTTACTCTAGGTTGATTAAATTAATTAGAGGAATTAAAGGCCTCCATAATGACTTGTTATGTTGATCAATTTTGAAATTCAATATTATTAAGTTGAATTGTTTTGTTAAATTGAATAGTTTTAATTAAATATATTGTAAGTAATAGGTGAATTTCATGTGATGAGACCTAAAGAGTCGTGACGGGTGTGGCCCTAGATCAGGTTAGGATGGCATTCCCACCAGGATTGAGTGATGTGGAACATTGGTTGGGCATGGACCAGAATTTCATGGGTGGGTTCAACCATATGATTAGGCATTGTGGATGTCAGATTGATGTGGGGAGACTATCAGGTTGGTCAAAGGCTTGGATATGTTGATGGCATGGCCATCAGATTTGAGCGACATGGTCATTAGGGCATGAGGTTCCAGAGATTCTGTGGCTTAGGATCTTATTTGGTGATTTCCACTCACCTATGATGGCCAAAGCATCGTTTGAGTTGCATGCACATTGGTTGAATCTATCATGAGGTGGTTTTGACAATGAATTTAGGTAGAGGCCCCAGAAAGTTTTATCTTATTCATTTATGGTTTGGTGGTTCTTTCCGTAGAAAGCCACATTGGAGGTGAGGAGCCTTTGGTTGATAGCGATAAGAATATCATGTTGGGGGCTATAGATCATTGTGCTTGAGGACATGGTCCTAGATATTTATATGAGGAAATACATCGACGATCTTTTGGTTATCATACCATTGGCCTTTGTTATATTTTTATAAGGGGTCTGTTAGACTGGGATACTATGTTTCAGCATGCCTTTGGGAGGTCGGTAGTTTGAGACACGATGTGTCTAGAGGCACGCAGTGCTAGGTTATAGGATTGAGGAGGACGAAGAGGGTTCATTAGTAATTTTTTACTACAGGTATTCCTTAGGACATGGGCCAATGTATCTCTTCGCTTTTGAGATTTTAGTGTTGGTCGAAGCAGGTGACACTCCCTAATGGATGTTGGGAACTAGTCATGAATGTGTTTATTATTGCATCGTACAGTTAAATTTTATTGGAGGTGAATGTATTATTAAACAAATATACTAGGTCAGAATCATTGGGTGGTATCCTAATGAAATTTGTCTCACACCCTACACAGGTCCTTCAAGATGAGTATAGATTTTATGGATTTACGTAAAGGTAATGGATCAACATCAGGTTCTGGATTGCAGTACTGTTTGGAAATTAGATTGGCATGGACCTCGAGGTCATTCCTAGATAAAGAATTAATTATGTGTAGTTTCCTTTTCTGTATTAGAATTATTATTTTGTATATAGCTACACCGGGTAGTCGTGGGAGCCCTTTTTTTATTTCCATGTATGACCTGCTATGGTTGCATGCCTTTTTATTTTACCAGTGTTTACAAGTGGTGTTTAGAATGTTGATCTGCTTAATTTTTTATGGTGTTTCTATTTATTTATCGCTTCCATTGTTTATTGATATTGGATGTGATTCCACTCTACAGGTCCGGTTCGTGTCAGCTGAGTCATTTTTTTCATTGCATGTTATCTTATTATACTTGGACTACTATATTATCTATTCCTAGAGGGAATAACATCCCCATTATACATATTTACACCATTTCTACTATTCGGATGCCTTTGGAGTTTGGGGAGGTGTGCCTAAGACCAGTAGAACCTGACCCATTATCACTATTTGATAGCATGTTTAGGTCGAGGATACGACATCCATCAATGACCCATTTTTCTATAAGAAGTACTGGTTTGACGTAGATGATAATATTATTCTTAATATGTGATATTATAGTTTTATATGACATTATTTTTTTAGATGAACATGTGGTGTAAATTTTATGATTTCCTATGTGATTCATGATCTCTCCCATCAAGCAAGAGGTAAGGGACTAGTTTTTACTCTTGGATGACAAAGGAAAGAGGAATCACGTGAATTATATTTGGCACATAAAACAATCATGTTATAGGCCACATAGTGTTTAATTTTACAAATAATGATGAGGTAATCTATTTAATGTTCCAATAGAATCCCATATGGTATTTTACCATATAAGTTCTTAGTGCGATTATACTCAGTTAGATTGACACACACAAACACACAAATATATATATATATATATATATATGATGGTGGGTCATGTGGATCTATGGTGAGACATTTATTAATTAGGATGTTGACTCATTCATTGTGAACGGGAGGTGCAGTGACCCTAGTAGGCCAATTGGGCACATGAAGTCAAGGATTTAGAACCATCGTATGGTGATTATAATTAGGTACCCTTCTTTATTGATCCCACACAAATATATTTTGTGTTTTCCTAGATATCATGAAATGATATACTATATTACCAACTTATGTGATTCTGGTATGACATATATAATTGGGATTATCATGTTTCTTTGGTTGACCCTATTAGCGTATCTTTTGTAGTTTATTCCTTTTTTGTTAGACCCATTGTGGGTGTTTATTTTTAGGTGTGATTAACTAATGTTTCTTAACAACCTGCATGGAGTTTTCCCATCAACCATACTTTCATATATTACTTAACCATATTTGGTTTAGATTTATCTAGTTCGTTCCTCAAGGATGGTGTCGATAGGTACATAAATGTCTAAAGTGAACTTGAACCTCAAGGGGGTGTTATCATATGTAGTTTCCAGGTTAGTGTGACTTCTTATCATTTTCCATCATATTATGACCCTCCATGGATTAATAACTTATGAATATTTTCACAAAGGATAAAGGGATGGTAGGTCATTTTTTTCAATTGATACCACCAAATTCTTCCTTTTTTGTAGTCATAAATGTGTTGTAATTAAATGGGTTTCTAATAAAACATCAATTATGTGTTATTTTGTAACAATAAATTTAGAATATATATAGTTGAACTCATATAGACTGATTTTGGCCTTCATAGGTTGATATTATGTTCTTTCATCCAGTGGAGGGTGTCGACATGTGATTTAGATTCCCTTCACTATGAAATTCTTGTGATTGATGACCCATGATATTTGACCCTGGTGATGTGTTTAATACATGGTATATGTGAATAAACCTCGTGACCATGAAATAAGAGTTGATCACAATGTCTATGTGGGTTATCTAGAGCCCGTCAGTTTTGGATTCAACCATTTTTTGGCCATTTTTTATATTAATAAATAGAAACATGAGAGGGGGTTGAAAAGGGATTATGGATTCTAGTTCATGTTGTGATAGTTGTGGTGCATACATGTGGAGGTTTATGCACAAAATAATTTAATAATTTTTGGTATATAGGTTATGATTCCTACAAATCTTAATAAATTACATAGGGTGTTTGGTTATCAATACTGACTTCAAATTTTTTTTTGATAACATGGCCCTATTGACCAATAATTATTGAGGAGGGTGTTTTATTTTTTGAAAACAACTCCAAGATATGGGAAGTCATGGAATAAATTTTTTCACATGTAGATTTTTTGAGTTTTAAATAAGGTACATGGGATCATCCATTTATATGTGAATAAAGTTATATATAACATGATCAAAATGAAATTTATGTGTGGATCATTAGAGAATGAGTTAAATGATGACCATGTAGTATGGGATTTTACATCCATAGCAATGGGAGAGTTGGTATGTGTTGGTTACACATGGATCCATTTAAATAGATAATATCAAAGTGTTCATGTGTGAGTCTATGACCATTGGTTTCAAAGAGATGTTATGGCAATGGAATACTAGTAGTTGTGATAAAATTATTAATGTTCCTGTGTGGTAGGGAATCCATCATGAATTATTTTGGTTTTATGAGATTGTCGAGTCTGTGGAAAATGACACAAAATGTTAGGAGACATGGTGTTAGTGGAATGAAAATGGATTGTATAGACTAATTTTATAATATAATTTCATAAGGGATGTAATAAATTCTATATATATAATCATATTGTACTATTATTTTAGATAACATCATGCCTAATATCATGACATCTTTCTGAGTACACTAAGATAACATCATCTACAGATTAATCTATCTAAATTTCTTTTTGGTATGATGAAATGGAATCATTACGAGTTTATCGTTTGGAGTGGTATGAGGTAAGGTATATTTTGGGGAGTGAACCATCTTCCATTTTAAGGTTATTACCATAATTATGAGTTGAAACTCTGCTAATTCCATGAATACAAATTCTAGCATTTGAGAAATTGTTATATGTGACATTTTCATTGGATCATGGTTATAAGGGGGTTTCTAAACATACCTATTATTATTCAAGATATGGAAACAGAATGGGTGATAATGACCAGAAAAGTTTTTGGTTAAATGATGAGGATGATTATATTGTGGGGATAAGGGAGTTGGAAATGAGTTTATAACCCACTTGTGATAAGGGAGATGAGATCATTAGGACGGTTTAGGAAAGTGGGTCTGGATTTCGAATTTCATTGGATAAATAGAACCATTTAAACCTAGAATTTCTTTGTTGATGAAAGTAATATGTTGTAATATAGATTCATTTGGATTTGGAGAGAAAGGTTCAAACTCAGTACTGCTTCTAATTAACCCTGAGTATTTGGTTAGGAATTCACCAATGTTCCCATTGTGGCTCAATAATAGAAATGGATACATGATTTTTTTCAGTATGAAATTTCATTGGATGTTAGTTATAATATTTTTAGAGTGTTATCAGAATGATCTTGATGTTCCATAGTATAAGAGCATTGGGATAATATTTTAGTGATGCTTTAGTTACTGAATCCATGCATATCAGTGAATGTTTGTTGGATTCAGTTTGAACTGAGTTCATTCAGTTAGTTTTATGTACTTAGTGAGGAATCCAATTGGTCATGTTGTAATTATGGGATGGATGTAGTAAAAATTAATTTCATGGATTTGGAGGAAAAGACATTATTTCAATGTTGAGCTTCACCAATTGGGAATTTGATTGCTTAGATAAAATAAAGGTCCAAGGGAAACTTCCTCATTCACGATCAAGTGTAGAAAGATAATATTATTAAAAAAAATATGATGGGATTATTGTTATTTGTTTGTATGAATTTATGATGGTTGAAGTTCCATGATTTATAATTGGAATTTAAAACCAAGAACCTATTGTGGGGAGAATCATAGAATCTTTAATGAAAGAGATGATCATGTGTTAGGTTACCCAGGCTTGACTAAGCATTATCTTTATTTTTTGTCTATAAATTCATGGATTGGAGATTCACTTATGGGTTTAAACACCATATGATTCAAACCGAATTGAATGTATGTTGGGGGATATAAAATGAAATTTAGTCTTCTGAATAGATTTCACAACACATGTTGGATGAGTTATTCATTCTTTGGCACAACACATCTCAGTTATGAGTAGCATTATGGTGGGGTAGGTTGTACTATAACATTTTTTTGAGTTAGATATTTTAGATGGAAATTTATTTTAAAAGTAATGTTCAGGTAAAATATTGATTAGTGATACAGAATGAAAATTTGAAGATAATAATTCCTCTACATAATGGTTATTGATGAGGTTTGAATATTAGAATGTGGGTAAGAATTATTCTTAGAATTCTGGGAAATCAGTGACCAAATATGGAGTTTTGAAAAACTGTGACTATGGTGTCTAGTTCTATCATGGTTAATCCTAGCCATTCAACCTAACCATGAACCTTGTTTTCATAGGTTCCTGGTTTTAGAAAATTATGTAGTATGATAAGGAAAACCCATGTGGAAGACTACTCTTTATCTTAGATATGTCACATAGTTAGTTCACAACTTAATAGTTTGTGTGATATATAGAGACGCACACTTTTCATAAATATTTATAACATTTTTTAAGACAAATATTCATTACATAACATAACGATCCACACCAAAATTGTTTAGTTCTAGTATACTAGGAAACATGGAAATGTAAAAAAAATATAGATGTGGGCTAAAACATCTCCCACTGAGATCATTATAACTATAACACTTAATAGAAAAATCACAAAGAATAACAATATGCATAACTGAGGGAGAGGAAATATAAGTAAGGGTGAGCTCAGATGCTCATTATGTATACATAAGGAGGATATCAACATAAAATGTGCATTGGGTATTGAGAACATGAGAATAAAAATTCAAAACCATACCATGCATATCATAGATCATAAAATGGAGACAGTAGGTAATGATTTTCATTTTACATTACATAAATTATATAGTAATATAAGAATATATGTTCTATGAGTATAACATTAGTATAAGACATAAATGTTTTGGAAAAGATATAATTATAAAAAACCTTTTTCTGTAACACCCAATGATCATTTTAAAGGATATAATAGTGGAATAGTTTATCCCCCTATACTATTGTAGTAGTCATCTTTTGATCCTAATAATATAGTAGTTGAAAAATTCCTTAACTAAAATAGGTTTTAAACCCATTATATTCCTTGTTAATTCATTGGATTTCCATTTTTACCCAATACATTAGAGGGATTTATAATTATAGGTCCACTGATGAAAAATTTAAAATCATGAAGATGTGTTCCATAAGATCATAATTCATTCATTATATCATCGACCATGAAAAGAAATTGGATCCATAGACACTACCTCATGAAATAAACCAGGGATAATAAAGAGATTTCATAATCATTTCTTTATATCATAACAAGTGGAAAAAATTGGGATTTATAATAATTTCATCAATTTATAATGGAAGAACCCATGGAAATTTTATGTTTTTAGAATCATTTCATCAACTCATTATAATGTTACCCATAGAAAAGTAACTGGTTTTATAAAAATATTTTCATTATAATCATGATCAATCCAGAGGAAAAATATAGATTTTATCATTGGATTATATCCTTACTAAATATTAAGTGGCATCAAATGAAGTCATCAGATGTTGAATATAAATTTGAATGAGCAGTTGGAGCATTTATTGAGGAATGTATTCATTAAATTTTTTAACCACTTATATAAAATAAAACAAATTAATAAATAATAATGAAGTAATTTCATTTAAAAAAAATTGAGAACATTTAAATGATGATTTAAATCATTGATCATTTAGGACAATGGGATATAGAATTTATTACATATATGATAAAAAATGATTCATTT
This sequence comes from Viscum album, assembly GCA_963277665.1. NCBI lineage: Eukaryota > Viridiplantae > Streptophyta > Magnoliopsida > Santalales > Viscaceae > Viscum > Viscum album. The sequence goes on from OY728151.1 coordinate 600,260,106, forward strand.
CAACTTTATTCCTTAAAAATTACAAAGTACCTCATTTTTGAAAATTATAAGAGGATTAATTCATAAAAAAAAATAGAAAATTAAAACATGAGAAAATTTAATTAAAAAAAATTAATATAAAAAAATTAATTTATATATTTTTTTTATAAAAAAATAACATGTAAGACAGTGGATTTTTTATGGAACTTATAAATTATGAAGGTATATAATTAAAATGTTCACTATGTATTCTAAGTACATTAAGAAATGAAATTTAGTAGAAAACTTATATTTTATTTAAATATCCATTGGAAAAGATAATTCATGAGTTTATTGAGGGATATATCATAATATTTTATCTTCAGAAACATACAGTTAAACGATCATGAAAAACAATGAGATTGAATCATAATACCCTTACCAATTCAGAAACACTTGAATCATAAATAACATGAAATAATAAACCTTATATCGATATGTATATCCCATAAATTTGATTATAATAAACATAAAATAAAATCTTTTGATGTATATACATGACATAGAAAAGATAAGTGGTTAATATGGAATGTGTAACAGAAAAATAAAAATTAGATTAAAATACAATAACAAATTTGAAACATTTGAATCGTAATCCCCAATAAAGAAAAAAATAAAAATACATATTAAATAATAGTAAAATAATCCTAGTAAAGATATAAAATGTTAATGTATTTGTTTCAAAACCACATAAAGGAAACGAGTTTTGAATATGGAAAATGACTCCAAGAAATGAAAGATAAAATATAAATCACTTACCTCTACTCATGACTTTATTTATACACAATATAATGCCTAGTAAAATAAATATAGGTTTATAATAATCAGATTACATAAATTTAATCATATATATAGCATATAAGGCCCCATGCCTTAATCATCACTTAATCTTGAGTTACTTCAAGAATACATGTTCAGGATCTTTTCAGGTTTAGAGTTTTAGAGAATTAAATCATAAAACATGCATTACATTCCACATTTAAACAATGTGGTTACATAAAATATTGTATCCATTTTTCCCATCAATGGAAACATATTTAAAGTAAAACATGGATTCTATCATGACACTTCTTTGACACTATCATCATATCATGTACCTTTCCCTTGACCTGTGAAAAACATTTCAAAAACATGGGATGAGCATGAAAATCTCATTAAGGGATATAAAAATATGGAAAGGAAACATGAGTACATATATACATAATAATTTAATCATACTTCACACATTAAAACATAAGCACTTTAACATACCTCTTAAAATCATGAATAAATCATAGAAATCATAAGACATAAAGGTAACTTGAGGAATTCATAACATTCTTACGTAGGGAGTAACCCTCTTAGTTACGTTTGGAATACCCATCACAGTATATTCCATAAATCACTTTGGAGAAACCTCAATGTTTAACCCCGTCATATTACCCAATGCATTGGAGAGCTATATCTGGCTCACCCGCCCTTAGTTTATCACGGAACCACCCGTCTTCATAATAACACCCAAGAACCATAACATAATCGTATCACATAAAACATGCATAAAGGAAAAATATCATTTCCACTTTTCAATCACAAGATATCAATACAACACATTGATATAAAAACATTACGAAAACCATTTTCAATACCAAAATAAAATAAAAGTAAAACATGGTATTTATTTTTCATTTAAAAAAAGGTATGGCTTGTAGAGGAAGCCGAAACTCAAATAATGATCACAGCGGAGGAGAAGTCATTGTCGCCACATACATACGACAAAAACATTCCCTTTTGTTGTTTAGTAAAACTCTTTGTATAAAAATATTCCTTTTGGATAAATGTAAAATTCAAAGGGGTTTATACACCATATAAAAGAAATTTGTGTATAAAATATAATATGCCTCAATGAAAGGAAATTGAGACGAAGTCTCATACATTGGGTCTGACTTGACTCAATCGTTCATTAATGCCCTGAATAATAAACATGAGTTAACTTCTACTTGTTTATGAACCTTTTTCATGTTCATTATTCCTTTAATATCACTTATTAACATGTCATGAACACTATGTAATTATTTAAGTTAATAATTGTCGTTTTAACGATCATTGGTACTTGAGTAAAAAATATGCTCTTTATAATTTCTAGTTGTTCATGTATCCATTATATCCATAGTTATAATCATGATTTATATATTATATATATCATATATATATAGTATATACATCCATTTATGATATTACATAACATTTAGAGGTTAGAAATGAAATGCACCGTTCATAGAGACGGTAAGTCGTACCTACGCATGAACGCTACTTCCATTTCTATTTCATATTTAATGGAATTAAAACATAATGATACATAATATTATTATAATTCCATTATTGTATCATATATAATATTATTCAATATATCCTTTATACGTACCACATATGGTATTAATGAATCAAATCACTTTGAGGGGGCGGTAGTCCGTACTTCCTAAAATGAAGATATCACATTTACCCATAATTGAAACAATAAAGGTATGACATAAATGAAAAATAAAGAAGCTTAAGTAAAACATAAAAATATTATATATCTTATATAAATATAGTGATATCTTAATGGACACCTTTGAAGGTGTTATATGAGTGTTGAACAATCATCGTTTCGTGAGGCAGAAATTCTCCATCCACCAAAATAGTATGTTCTTTAACCATTAGATGTAGGTGTGTGTAAGTGTAGCTCGAATCATTATTATAAAAACATCCTAGTATATTTTAGATACTGGTTTTGTTACAAAATAAAGGAATAAAGAGATTTTAGGGGGTTGTAGAAGCAAAATAAACATAAGAACACAAGAGAAAACACTACCTTTAAAACAGGTAACTCTTTTTGATTTGAGCTCAAAGGCTTCCTTGGGAAGACTTCTGCCCATAGTGAGGATTCAAGAAGTAATATAGGGATGTGTATAGATAAAATTGACAGGTGTTGGCCGAGCCAAAGGCTTTAGAGGTGTGGGTAAGGTGGTAGAGGTGGGGGCCTTTTATAAGAGGAGAGGAGGGCCACTCTTGGAAAGTTATAAAAGGTTACTTTATTATAAAATGATTTTTGGATTTAAAAGGTCCAAAAATTATATATTTCTAGGATAAGGTGATAAGAGTTATAAATACACCCATATAATAGTTTTTTGAAATGAGTAGGTCTTAGATTTTACATTATCTTTTCATTTTTGTTAAATCGTTAAATAATGAGGTAATCGTTGCATCATCATGGTATCATAAATAATTTAATTTATATAATGTCTAAAAATTATAAAAAAATATCATTAAGTAGGAAATCATTTTAGATTTATAATTAATATTTATAGTAAAAAATATGACTTGTATTACCCCATTTAAAAATTGTTTTAGTAAAACAACTCATGTTTGTGACGTTTTTATTTTAACATTAAATAAAAAGTTATTAGTGTCATTTTCCTACCAAAGTGGCTCCATGGGGTCCCCATGTTGACCCATGGATTTTCTGGGTCGTCCATGACACATCCAATAAGGTTAGGACATGTTTCTAGGTCATTTCATATTATTAAAACATTATTTTTACCTTAAACTACACTAATTACCTCTGGTCGCGATTAAAAACATAAAAGTTACTATTCACCAAAAAAATTATTTTCGTCACATTGAAACAAATTTTACTTCTTAATGACAACCATGTATGTCGGATTTTTGAAATTCAAAACACATAGGTGGTAAAATTTCATTTAAACAAAAATTCTGTTTTTATAAGTACCACTTAGTGGTTTCACTATTCATCAAAAATTGAAGTTTATCAGAAAAATACCAAAACTTCACAATAAGCTATATTAGATATTCCGAATTCAAACATGATGTATATTTTAAAAAATTCAAAACATATAAGTCACATTAATTAATTTAATATTTAATTCCCGCTATCAAACCAAATATCGCGTTTTTATGAAACAATAATTATCAAAAGATTGACACTAGTTTATGTCCAATTTCAAAGTGAAATTAATTCCAACGACCACTATTGGATTAAATTGTAAAAATATATTCTAATTTCACTTTAAAAACAATTCAAAATATAATCTAATAATATAAATAAATTAGATTAAAAAGGGGTTTTGAATTAAAATACAATAGTTTTCACTATTCATTAAAAAATGAACATTATCAGAAAAATAATAAAAATTCACAGAAAGTAAATTTTGATGTCCCTATTATAACGAAGAATTTTATTTGGTCCAACAGAATTTATAAGAGTGACCAAAACTATATTTAATGACGGTACGCCATCAAAAGGCGATAAGTGGACCTTTAATGAAAATTAGAGTATATATGCCTAAAATTGAAATATTTTCATATTTTAAGCCTTTATCTTTTATTGGATAAATGTAAAAAAATTTAACAAACATATATAATCATATTTTAGTTATTTCTATTCATTCCCACCAATAAAACAGCAATGTGTGAACTGCCATTTAAAATAATATTATTTTATTACTAGTGTGCAACGTAAGATTTCAAAGAAACTGTTTTTTGCGTGTCGGGTACGCTATACAACATAGAAACCCCTTTAAAGTAAAATTAATATTTAATTCATAAATATTAATTAGAATTAAAATTCTTTATTCTTTATTTACCTGGGATGTTACATCCTTCCCTCCTTTTGGGAATTGCGTCCTCGCAATTCTATTTACTTATCAAAATAAGTGGGGGTATTTATCCCTCATAGCATTTTAAGATTCCCATGTTGCCTCTTCAACCATATGGTTTTTCTATAAAACCTTTACCTGGTGAATTACTTTATTCCACAACACTTGCTCTCTATGATCAAGTATCTGGACTGGTTGTTCTTCATAAGAGATATTCTCTTCCAACTTAACTACCTCTAGGCTCAAAACATTTGATGGATCTGGCATGTACTTTCTCAACATCGAAACATGAAATACATTGTGTACCTAAGATAAACATAGAGGTAAAGCCACTCAGTATGCAACTGATCCAACTTTCTCCAGAATTTCATATGGTTCAATGAACCTTGGACTCAACTTTCCTTTCTTACCAAATCGCATCACCCTTTTCCATGGTGAAACCTTGAGAAAAACATGATCACCTACCTCAAAAGATAGATCCTTCATCCAGTTATCTGCATAACTCTTCTGCCTGCTTTGAGCTATTCTCATGTGTTTCTGAATCAACTGAACTTTTTCTGCCATCTCTTCTACCAATTCTGGTCCCATCAACTTCTTTTCACCCACTTCATCCTAGAAAGCTAGAGTTTGACACCGCTTCCCATATAATGCCTCAAATGGTGCCATCTGTATACTATAATGAAAGCTGTTATTATAAGAAAACCCAACCAAAGAAAAATGTTGTTCCCAACTTCCCGAATAATCCATCGAACAAGCACATAGCATATCCTCCAAAGTCAAAATTGTTCGTTTTGACTGCCCATATGATTGAGGATAAAAAGATGTACTAAAATTAAATTAAGTATCCAACGACTTCTGAAGGCCTTTCCAAATGTTAGAAGTGAACCTCAAATCACGGTCAGATACAATGGAGAGAGGAACTCCATGTAACCTGACTATCACTTTAAGATACAAACGGGAATGTTGATCTTGGGAAAAAGTATCTCATATGGCAAGGAAATGAGCAGATTTAGTCAAGCGATCAACAATAACCAGATTTCATTATTACCTCGAGGTGTCTTCAGCAATCTCACAAAAAAGTCCATGGATATATTCTCCTATTTCCTCTCTGGCACTGGTAAAGTCTGAAGCATCCATTTAGGTAACTTCCCCTCTGCTTTAAGCTGTTGATAAGTCAAACACTTCATAGTAAAATCAGCAATATCCCTTTTCATTTCGTCCCACCAGTAATACTCCCGAAGATCACTATACATCTTAGTACTGCCAAGATGGACTGAAAACGGAAGAGTTGTGAGCTTCACATAACAAATCTCTCTTCACCTGTGAATCAAACGACACAGACAATCACTTCCCAAATCTCAAAGCAAAATCATTATAAACATTTAATTCCGGAAACTTACCCTTCTGAACCATCTCTACCTTTTTCTACAACTCACTGTCTTTCTTCTGTGCTTGCTTAATTCTGTCTGATAGAGAAGATTTCACTGATACTTGAAACAAAATAGAAGGACATCCTATACCAACAACTTCTGTGCCAAATTTTATCAAATCCTTAACCAAAGGACCACGTTCCAAATGCAACATTCTTAATAAAGAATTACTTTTTTGACTCAAAGCATCAGCCACTTTATTTGCTTTTCCCGGATGGTAATGAATTGTAAAATCATTATCCTTGATTAATTCTAGCCAACTTTTCTCTCTCATGTTCAATTCCTTATGAGTAAATATATACTTTAAACTTTTGTGATCAGTATATATTTCACACATTACTCCATACAAATGATGCCTCCAAATTTTTAAAGTGAAAACAACAGCAGCTAATTCCAAATCATGTGTAGGGTAATTTACCTCATGATTTTTCAACTATCGTGAAGCATAAGAAATTACCTGATCATTCTGCATTAAGATGCAATCAAGTCCTTTAAATGAAGCATCACTGTAGATAAAAAACTCCCCATTCCTGGAAGGTAGTGCCAAAACAGGATCATTCACCAATCTTCTTTTCATTTCCCGAAAACAATCATCACATTATTTTGTCTAGATAAACTTAACACCCTTCTATGTTAGCTTAGTCATTGGACTAGATAACCGTGAAAAATTTCAAACAAACCTTCGGTAATAGCCTGCCAAACTAAGGAATCTACGAATCTCAGTAACATTTGTGGGTCTTGGCCATTCTTCCACATCCTTTGTTTTTGCAGGATCAACAGTTATCCCATCTTTAGAAACAATATGACCGAGGGAAAAAAAAATTTGCAACCAAAACTCACACATGCTGAATTTCCCATACAATTTTTTTTTTAAGGTTTGAAAAATAACCCTTAAATGTCTTTCATTCTCCTATTTACTTTTATAAAACACCAAAATATCATCAATGAAAAAAACCACAAACTTATCCAAGAACTCTTGGAAAATTCTATTCATTATGTCCATGAATATAGTAGGTGAATTGGTTAGCCCACAAGGCATTACTACAAATTCATAATGTCCATATCTTGTACAAAACGCGGTCTTTGGAATATCTGCTTCCTTTACCTTCAACTGATGGTACCCCGATCTCAGTTAAATATTTGAAAAATACTAAGCTCCCTGGAGATGCTCAAACAAATCACTGATATGAGGCAAAGGATATTTGTTCTCAATAGTGATGTTATTCAAGGCTCTATAATCAATGCAAAGTCTCATAGAACCATATTTCATTTTATCAAATAAAATAGGGGCACCCCATGGTGTTGTGCTAGGTCGAATGAATCCTTTCTCTAATAAATCTTGCAATTGCTCCGTAAACTCTAAAAGATCAATTTGAGCCATTCGATAAGGGGGTTTTGAAATTGGCTTAGCATCAAGAACTAAGTCTACGGGATACTCAACTTCCCGATCTGGTATTATTCCAGGAAAATCATTAGGAAAAACATCAGGATACTCATTTAAGACTAGAACATCATTAATCTGAACAGTTAACTTGTTTTCAACAATATGTGCAAGTTAACATTCATTTCCATATTTTACAAGTTTCTCAGCCTCTTCATATGTTATCAACAGTAAGGGTTCATTCTTTTACACAAACTGAAAGACTTTCTAAAAATAAACTTCTTTAGCTCTACAATCAATCTTAGCATGGTAAATAGAGATCCAATCCATACCCAGGATAACATCAAACTCTACTAGAGGTAAAACAATAAGGTTTGAAAGTAGGTTCTTTCCACAGATAAGGATAGGAAGATTCTTATAAATTCATTTTTCCTCAACATTTCCCCCATGTGTTTTTACCAAAATATAAGGAGTCATTTCTTGAGATGGTATTCTCATTTTACTAGAAAAGTTTTCATAGATGAAAGATTGTGTAGAGCCCAAATCAAACAACACACTGACATAATCTGAAAAAACAAACAAAGTACCTGATACCACTTCATTTGATGGCCCAACATCTACTGAAGTAGTTGCAAAGGATTTCACTACCCCTTTCTTCTTGTAGTCTAACTACTTCCCATCACTCGAGCTCTTTTTCGGATACTCGTTTTCATAGTGACCCATCTCATTGCACATAAAACATTTCACTAACTGTAAATCAAATTTGGTCTTACCATCACCCTGATCTTTTTCAGTGCAATCACGAGCCTTATGTCCCATCTTACCGCATCAGTAACACTTTTCAGAATTCAGAATACATTCCCCACCATGCCTTTTACCACATTTATCACAAACTGGAAACTTAGTTTTCTTACCGTCAGACCTTTTTGAAGAATTCTTTCCTTTCTCCTGCCACCTCGGTCTCTTCTTTTTTTTGGATGTTATAGAACACTTGATCATCGGAAAACTCCATTTCCACCTTCTCAGCACATCAAAAAATCTTTTCATAACTTTTGAACTCGCGTGAATCCAATGGCCTTTGATATTTTGGCTTTAATACTGAGTAAAAACGATTGATTTTACTATCAAGGTCTCGGATAAAATTTGGAGCATACCTTTCCAATTTAGGGAACCTCTCATCATAGGCAGCCACTGACTCTTCCTCTTTCCTCGATTCAAATAATTGTTTTTCCATCCTAAGTCGAAAAACCTTAGGATAATACTTCTCAAGAAACATACCTTTGAATTCATCCCAGTCGAGAGCATCAATCACATCAGCGTCCCCGATATTTTTAACCATTGACCATCACTGATCTGCTTCACCCTCCAAACAGTAAATACCAAGACTAACCTTTTTATTGTCTAAACACCCCATGACCTCGAAAATTTTCTCTAGTGCTTTAATCCACCCATCATCTACCACATGGTAAAATGATCCTTTGAATGATGGTGGTTGTTGCCTCATAAAATGTTCAACCACTGACATGTTCCTCTGCAGTTGATCTGGAAGATCTCGTGCATGGATACCACCAGCATTTATCTCTTGAGTCAACTGCACCATTACTGCAACAAACTATTCTGTTCCAATTCTGACCATCTCATGATGCTGATTCGGAAGGTTATTTCCTTCTGTATGCCTTCCTAGCACTGCTTCCCTATTTCCTCTATGGAAAACCATTCTGAACAAACATGTCATAGATGAAGCAACGTGGTAATCGTCAAATGCTATATCATTTCAATATTACCATAAAAAAATATTTTGGGATAATCATTTAATAGAATTATAACTCCTAAAGTTATCTAAACCGACCTCTGATACCAACTATAAGGCCCCATGACTTAAACAACACTTAATATTGAGTTAATTCAAGAATACACGTTGAGGATCTTTTTAGGTTTAGAGTTTTAGAGAATTAGATCATAAAACATGCATTACATTCCACATTTAAACAAAGTGGTTACATAAAAGATAGTTTTTATTTTTCCTATCAACGAAAACATATTTAAAATAAAACATGGATTCTATCTTGACACTTCCTTGACACTATCATCATATCATGTACCTTTCCCATAACCTGTGAAAAACATTTCAAAAACATGGGATGAGAATAAAAAGCTCAGTAAGGGATATAAAAATATGGAAAGGAAACATGAGTACATATATACATAAGAATGAAATCATACTTTACCCATAAAACATAATCATTTTAACATAGCTCATCAAATCATGAATAAATCATAGAAATCATAAGTCATAAAGCTAACTTGAGCCATTCATAACATTCTTACTTAGGGAGTAACCCTCTTGGTTACCTTTGGAATACCCATCACAGTATATTCCCTAAATCTCATTGGAGAAACCTCAACGTTTAACCCCTTTGTGTTACCCAATGCATTGGAGATATATATTGGGCTTACCCGCCCTTAGTTTATCACAGAACCACCCGTCATCATAATAATTTCCAAGAACCATAACATAATCCTATCACATAAAACATGCATAAAGGAAACATAACATTTCTAGTTTTCAATCACAAGATATCAATACAACACATTGATATAAAAACATTATGAAAACCTTTTTCAATACCAAAATAAAATAAAATTAAAACATGGTATTTATTTTTCATTTAAAAAAAATGTATGGCTTGTAGAGGAAGCTGAAACTCAAATAATGGTCCCGGCGGCAGAGAAGTCATTGTCACCGCATACGTACGACAAAAACATTCCATTTTTTTGTTTAGTAAAATGGTTCATATAAAAAGATTCCATTTGGATAAACGCAAAATTAAAAGGGGTTTATACACCATATAAAAGAAAGTTGTGTATAAAACATAATATGCCTCAATGAAAGGAGATTGAGATGAAGTCCCATACCTCGGGTCTAACTTGACTCGATCGTTCTTTAATGTCCTGAATAATAAACTTGAGTTAATTTCTACTTGTTTAAGAACCTTTTACAAGTTCATTATTCCTTTTGTATCACTTATTACCATGTCATGAACACTATGTAATTATTTAAGTTAATAACGGTCGTTTTAACGATCATTGGTCCTTGAGTGAAAAATATGCTCTTTATAATTACAAGTTGTTCCTGTATCCATTATGTTTAGAGTTAGGCTCATGATATATATATTATATATATCATATATATCCAGTATATACATGCATTTATAATATTACATAACATTTAGAGGTAATAAATGAAATGCACCGAAAATGGAGACGGTATGTCGTACGTACGCATGAACGCTACTTCCATTTCTATATCATATTTAATTGAATTAAAAAATAATGATACATAATAGTATTATAATTCCAGTATTGTATCATATATAATATCATTAAATCTATCCTTTATATGTACCACATATGGTATTATCGAATCAAATCACTTTGAGGGGGCGGTAGTCCGCACTTCCTAAAATGAAGATATCGTGTTCACCTATAATGGGAACCATAAAGGTATTCCATAAATGAAAAATACAGAAGATAAAGTAAAACATAAAAATATCATATATCATATATAAATATAGTGAAATATTAATGGCCACCTTTGAACGTGTTATATGAGTGTTGAACAATCATCGTTTCATGAGGCAGAAATTCGCCATCCACAGAAACAGTATGTTCATTAACCATTAGATGATGTTTTGTGTAAGTGTAGCTCGAATCCTTCTTATAACAACACCCTAGTATATTGAAGATACTGTTTTTTTTAAAAAAAATTAATAAAAAGAGTTTAGGGGGTTGGAGAAGCAAAATAAAACATAAGAACACAAGAGAAAACACTACCTTTGAAACGGGTAACTCTTTGATTTGAGCTCAAAGGCTTCCTTGGGAAGACTTATACCCAAAGTGAGGCTTCAAGGAGTAAAATAGGGATGCGGAGAGACAACATGGACAGGGGTTGGCTGAGCCAAAGGTGTGATAGGTGTGGGTAAGGTGGTAGAGGTGGGGGCCTTTTATAAGAGGAGAGGAGGGGCACTCTTGGAAACTTATAAAAGGATACATTATTATAAAATGATTTTCCGATTTAAAAGGTCCCCAAATTATATATTTCTAGGATAAGGAGATAATAGTTCTAAATACACCCAGAAAATAGGTTTTTGACATGTTTAGGTCTTAGATTCTAAATTATCTTTTCATTTTTTTAAAATCGTTAAATAATGAGGTAATCGCTGCATCATCATGGTATCATAAATAATTTAATTTATTTAATTTCTATAAATTATAATAAGATATCATGATGTAGAAAATATTTTTAGATTTATAATGAATATTTATAGTCAAAAATATTACATGTGTAACCCCATTTAAAAATTGTTTTAGTAAAATAACTCTTGTTTGTGACATTTTTATTTTAACATTAAATAAATAGTTATTAATGTCATTTTCCTACCAAAGTGGCTACATGGGGTCCCCAAGTTGACCCATGGACTTTATTGGTCGGCCATGAAACATTCAATAAGGTTAAGACATGTTTCTAGGTCATTTAATATTATTAAAACATTATTTTTACCTTAAACTACATAAATTACCTCTAATCACGATTAAAAACATAAAAGATACAATTCACCAAAAAAATTATTTTAATCCCATTGAACCACATTTTACATCTTAATGACAACCATTTATGTCGGATTTTTGAAATTCAAAACACATAGGTGGTAAAATTTCATGTAAACGGAAAATCAATTTTTATAAGTACCACTTAGTGTTTTCACTATTCATCAAAAATTGACGTTTTTCAGAAAAATACCAAAAAATTACCCTAATCTATATTTGATATTCCAAATTAAAAAATGATTTCTATTTTAGAAAATTTCAAAAATATAAGTTACATTAATTAATTTAATAATTAATTCCCGATGTCAGAGCAAATAGCGTGTTTTTATGAAACAATAAGTATCAAAAGATTGTCACTATTTTAAGTCAAATTTCAAAGTCAAATTAATTTCAACGACCACTATTGGATTAAATGGTAAAAAGATATTCTAATTTCACTTTAAAAACAATTCAAAATATAATATAATAATATATATTAATTAGATTAAAAAGTGGTTTTGAATTAAAATACAAAATTTTCACTATTCATTAAAAAATGAACTTTATCGGAAAAATACCAAAACTTCACACAAAGTAAATTTTGATGTCCCTATTCTAAAGAAGAATTTTATTTTATCATATAGAATTTATATGTGTGACCAAAAATATATTTAATGACGGCTCACCATCAAAAGGTGATAAGTTGACATTTTGTGAAAATTAGAGTATATATGCCTAAAATTAAATTCTTTTCTTATTTTAAGCCTTAATATTTTATTTGATAAATGTAAAAAAATTTGTCAAACATATATAATAATATTTTAGTTATTTCTATTCAATCTCGTCAATACAACAGCTACATGTTAACTACCATTTAAAATAATATTATTTTATTACTAGTGTGCAACGTAAGATTTCAAAGAAACTCTTTGTTGCGTATCAGGTATGCTATCGAACATAGCAACCCCTTTAAAGTAAAATTAATATTTAATTCATAAATATTAATATGAATGTAAATGCTTTATTCTTTATTTACCTGGTATGTTACATATCACCATAAATTATTTACTTACAACCATTTATCATATTTTTAATAACAATTCATTGTTAAACTAACGTTTCAGGTAATACCTGCTTTATTTTTCATGTATGTTTTGGTTATGTATTTTATAGCTATTTACTTTTATCAATGTTCCATAATCTAATGAAGTTTATACATGATAATAATATTATATATATATATATATATATATTTATACTAATGCATTAAAATTAGTGATTGAAAATTATTGACACCATTCAGGGCAAAAGTCAGCCATACGTATGAATGATCTCCATTTCCATTTTCTAGACAGATAATTTAAAGGTAAGATTATAATTAATTAAACTATAAAAAATTATATTTATATCATATATATTACATATATTCATTAAATATTTCCTTATATCTATAATTTTAAAAATAAAACAAAAAAACTTATCACATCGCTTTATGGAGATGGTAGTCAAGAAGTACGTAGAAGAGACATTAACATTTTTCAATGATTAGAATGAATGATGGTAGAAATGATATTATAATTATTGAAGAATAATTATTTCATAAATTTCATATATAATTTCAATACATTATTATATCCATATTTGAGATTCATTGATGGAAACCTATTTACATCGGTTCTTGAGGGAGCAGTACGTCATACACATGATCAATAGTTTTGTATCATGTTTGATAGAAGAGGATATCTATATAACATATTATATTAAACTAAAAAATATAAGTATATTACTAAAACAACTGCTATTATATTATCATTTTATTATAATACAAAAAGATGTTTTAATATGAAATAAAATAAAAACACTTGGTTAAGAGAAATACCTCTTTTTTCGGACAACCAATTTAGGTTTTCTCCAAAGTCCCTCATTGGAGGATTTTTTAATAAATTTAAGTCTTATAGGATGTGGGTAGTAAATAAAGGAATGTTTATTGTGTGGTATTATCTCAACTAAATTTTTTTTATAAGTGTGACGAATATAGGAGAGTGGGACCCCTTTTATATGTATGGGAGGGGAACACATGGATTTTTGAAAAACAAATTTATAAATAGGTTTTACAAATGAAAAAAATGCTACAAATGGACCATCATCAAATAATAGATGATATAAGAAGAAATTATTTCAGGAAAAATGAAATTATATATGTTTTTATGTGATTTTAACCCTTATAATTTTAGTGTTTCCCCCTTTCAAGCTACTTAAAACGCAACCACAGTAATTAAATTTTACTATATTCAATATTAATTATGATGAAAACTTCTGTTGACTATATTATAAAATATTATTTATTATCATTCTGAATATGAAATCCAATTTTCCAAATTTAGTTCATATTAGTGGAATATTTTAAATTAAAATACAATATTCAGGCACAATGAAAAAAATTGTTTTCAAAAGATAAGGTTTTCATAAGTATAAAAATAATTTATATCAATAATAAACATTATATTGGTTCAAATGATAGAAATTTTTATTATTCATAAAATTATTGAACTAATTATAAATTTCAAACACTTAAAAATAGAATAAATTTTTTTATATCATTTAAATGAAAAGGTAGTTTCTAATTAAAAATAGTTTTTTCAATCATCATTAAAAAATTAAAATTATATAAAACTCCCAAAAATTACCCCTACACTAATATTTATTTATTTTCCAAATATGAATATTTTTTTCTAATAAATTTTCAAAATGTGTAAAAAATAATTTTATTATGTATTCACAATTTTTTTTTACAAAAATATATATTTTCTTATTATATAATTAATTTACTAAAAATTATATACTTATGTATAAATAAAATTTATTTATATAAAAAATTATAAAAAATTATTAATATATTATTATTCCTATTCATACCACAAAATATAATGGCTATGATATAATAGTGATGTTTAAATAATAATATTAATATTATAACAAGGTTTTCTAAATCTCAGGGTTTCATGTAATGTCAGATATCAAATAAATAAAATATATTTTTTAAAAAATATATTTTATAAAATATTTGACTGATAAATTTCACCCCCATGTTAAATTTTGTTTTTTCAATGAAATTTGAAAACTTTGATACAATCAACTAATGATTCTTCTGTATCATAATATCCTCATATTACTATGAAGATTATTGAAGTTGGTGGTTTCTCTATAAAAATTTGACCAAGATAATGGTCTTGATTCATAAAACATTCTATATTTGATCTCTAATCATCATAAGATGTTCTTCATAGGAAATATCATGGTAATAAGTTATGATGTTTGAGTTTATTCCATGTGAAGGACCATGTTTGTACTTCATCTTGAGAGGTACATTGAACACATCATAGACTTCAGAGGGGTTCGGTGGATGCGGTAAAAAATAATAACGTATCCCTTTGATAAAGTATATTAAAATGGATAATATACCTATGTATTAGATTTAATTTTTCCCCAAAATCTCATAACCTTATTCCACGTATAAATTCATAGAACCCCCATCTCACCAATTTTAAATTTTAGATCATGCTTCTGATTTTCAGTATAACTTTTCTATCGACTCCTAACTACCTTGATGTTATATTTAATGTATATGACATTATTTACCATTTCTTTAGCTAGATCATGTCTCAAAAGATTTCTTTATCAAACATCATCCCTTCACGTTGATGTTGAACTTTTTTTTCAAATCGGACTTCATAAGGATCCATCTGAATTATTGAGAGAAAGGTATTGTTGTATAAAACATGAGAAGATAACTATTTTGATCTCAAATACATTTTAAATCAATAAAAAATGATACGAGAATATAATATAGGGATTGAATTGTTCTCTCAAAATAAAAATATTTACAGAAATTTGATATTTTAATAAATAATACTTTGTTAGATAATATAAAAGATATACAATGGTAAACTTAAATGAAATGTGAAAAATTGTTATTTAATTTTGACTATTATAACTATGCCATAAAATTGGTTAGTATGGTTATTATTAACTAAATATTGGTATATATATAAATATTTGAAAATAAATATAAATTTATAGACAACATTAAGTGAATAATCTTTATATTTATTAGAAAGGTAATTTTCTTCTTTAAAAATGTGTTTTCATCAAAACTTATTTTTAATTTCTTTTGAGAAAATGTTAAAATTAATATATATAAAATTTATAACATGAATTTGATATATTGAAATTATTTTTTAAAATATTAACGTAAAAAATTATTTAGGGAGAAATTTATGGATTATTTTGAATATATTGATTTATTAATAAATATTTAAAAAACTAATTTTTTAAAACAATCATTTTTTTCAAAAGGAATCAATAAATTTATATATATTATTTTTATTTGAAATTTATTTCATGTTATATAAGTATCATATAGATTTATTATTTTATTTATTTAAATTTTAATCAAATTTATTCTGAATTTTAATATATGTTTATTTTGGAGTTTAAAAACAAATTTTTTGTAAAAACTATATTAAAAAGAATAATTTTTACCCAAATTAATTTACTAAAATAAATAATAATTTTTAATTATTTAAATTATTTTATTTTATTATAAATATAAAAATATTGATTTAAATTAACATAATTATATTTACATTTCATTGAGTTAATATAATCTAATCTTATATTTGAAAAACACATGTCATGAAATACAGTTTTTTCATCACATATTCAGGTATTATTTTAAATAAAATTATTCAAATTATGTTAATTGAATTTGGAAATAATGATTTTATATTTTCAATCAGAATAATTTAGGTTATATAATAATTTAATTATTTTTTTATAATGAATAGTGAAAACATTTAGAATATTTTACCTCGGTTAAGGTGAAAATGGGTCCACTTTGGGTTTAATATGTACAATTATGTGTTAAAATTAAAAAAAACATGTATCAAAATTATTTGGAGATATGTTGACCCTAATTTATCTAGGGCTCAAAAATATACAATTTTGGATCCCTATGTCTAGTAAATAATGCGGGTATCAATTTTTCCTTAAAAACTTCCAAGAATATCATCTCTCCCACTTATAAAAGGCCACTTATATCCTTTCTTCTGCAAACATTAAATTCATTTTTCATCCAATAAAATCCCAAATACTATTTTGAAATACCTCACCATGATCTATATCCCATATTTTGATCAAAATCCATACAAGTAAGGTTTTTGGTTCAAACTTAATTAGGTTTATTGAATAAGTGGTATCATGTATAGACTAGAATATGTTTTTTATTTATTATTACACATTAATCAAAACATATTAAATTAAGATATTTGGTTTCTAAAATGTAATTATATGAAATTAATTTATATTATTATCCTATACATCAATATCTAACTCCATAAAATGGTAAATAAATTCAATAGTAGTGTGTACAGCGGAAGACCACGTCCCAGACCAATGTAATTTTTTTTTCATTACCAACTATTTCAACATATTATGATGATAGATTTAGAGAATATATATATTATTTTTAAAATAATTATAGTTTTATAAGTATTAAATCACATATACCTTCATACATTTTATTTCATGGGGTATACAATAATGTTTTTCATGTGTAAAATAGACTACCTCTTCATGAAGCAATGTGATTCTCTTTGCACAAATACATTATATGGAATGTTAGGAGGACAGTTTCAATGAATATATGTCATTTATATATTATTTTTCTAGTATTCATGAAATATTTATCCTTATTAAAATAGAAGATGTAATTTTATTTCTATATTTACACTTACTAAAAAATAATAATGTCATTCTTGTATACGTATGGACTACCGCCTCCATGAAGTGATGCAATTATTATTTGTAAACAAAGAAAATATATAAATATATATATATATATTAATAACTAATTTGGTATTTGTTATATAATAATAATTCTGTAATGAATATATATTATCAACCGTATTTCTATAATGATTGTTGAAAATTTGAAATGTTACTCTTGAATACGTATGGACTATCGTCTTCATGATTGTAGCGTAGTTATTTTTTTCAAAACCAACATTAATGAATTGTTTTAAAAGTATAATTTATAAAAAAATG
Organism: Viscum album; assembly: GCA_963277665.1. Taxonomy (NCBI): domain Eukaryota; kingdom Viridiplantae; phylum Streptophyta; class Magnoliopsida; order Santalales; family Viscaceae; genus Viscum; species Viscum album. Next base: position 600,278,261 of record OY728151.1, read on the forward strand.
TAAAATTATTCCATTAAAATTATTCTATAGATTATGTAATAATGAACTCATTACCCAATGTCACACTACTGAATTCATATTTGACTTATATCTCAAATACCATCAAGAAATTCAAATTAAACTTAAATTATTAACTAATTTTTTATTCCATTATAAGAGATAAAATAAACAGAATAATAAATATGAAATCAGATATAAAGTGATTAAATAATTAACCTATGTTAATCATTATATATTGTAGAGAAAGTATGCTCTGATTTTGACTCAAGTTAAAGTTCATTCGTATAAAATATTACACATTTTAAACATTCCATTAATTTTTTTAGTCCATGTCAATATTCATAAAAATATCTTATGAATGTATTTATGTAGACCGAAATAATTATAAATGAAATTTTTTGTTTATATTTATATTTTTAATGGGTTTAAATGGTATATTTTTATTTGTTTTATATGTAATGTTTTGAATTTCTTTAAAAATTACCAAAGGATTGTTGTAGTTTAAAATATAGGGAAACAATGAATTTCCCCGCTAACATATCCATTATTTTTTAGGATTCCAATACATGATTCAATGTTTTATTCAACAAAAATTCATCATTTTATTTAGTGTAAAATTATTTATTTTAATAGGTGTTTTTAATCAAAAAATATATAACAATATTTGATCATGATTTCTTATGGTTAAAAAGAATATTTTATTTTGACGGAATTTATTAATTATGCCATTTTTATAGTTATTTGGAATAATTTATGTCGATGGGTGGTTCCATTATAATGAATTAAAGGGTGGTCATGTTATTAGACAATGATGGGTGTTTCTATTACAATCAATGGATGGGTTGTTATATAATTAACCTAGATTGAGTAGTTCCATGACAATCCAAGGACATGTGGGACATATATAGTCCACCAATTCCTAGGGTATATAATATGAACATATAGTTATTCCATTTTTAAGATTGATATAGAAAATTATGTCCCAAGTTTCCCATATGTTTTATCTATTATTTATATGTATTCTTATGAAAATCATACCTTTCCATAAGTTAATATAATGATATAAATTTTCAAGTAATGTATATATGACATTTAATGGAAAAAATAAAACTCTATGAAAAATGTTTTCATGAGATATCATGAATGAAATAAAACCAATATGGATAGTATTTTTTATAAAATGTTATAGTAAACTCTTTGGGATGATAAAGTGATTTTGTGGGTAATAAATTTTCTTTAACCCCAATATTGTTTTTGAAAAATTAATATTTTTATAAATTTTAATGGATTAATGGGTTTATTTCATTCTTAATTATATATCCTTTAAAGATAATTTTATTATCATTAATAATTTTAAAATGTATTCTAAAAATTATAATAATGGGTAAGAACAAAGAACGAGTCATGTTGAACACTGTGAATATTATTCTTTAAAATAAAATGTGTTTTTTTACTATTTTATATTGTGGAATAAATGTATATTGATTATAAGTTCCCACTTTTTAAAATTATGGTTTATTATGTATGAGTTATGAACTAATTCTCTAAAACAGTAAGATATAAATGATCTTTAAAATGAAATAATATGTATTATTTGACTAAAAATCATGATTATATTATGTTTAGGTCAGTTTCATATAGTTGTTATTAAAAGAAATTTTTAACTGATTTAGAGGATTTCATAATGTTAAAATCATACCCTTGAATTATTATGCTTTATATTTAAGATAAAAACCTAGATAATTTGATTGTTCGTATGTTTTTATGTATAAAATATGTTTTTTTAGAATTTTATCTATTTCTAGGAAACAAGAAAATTTTATTATGAATGAAGTAATATGCCAATATCCTTCTGATTCAGAAACATAAAATTATTGGAATGTAAACAGCGTATTTTTTTTGATGTGATGGATTAGTTTACATGTGCTATAAATATATGTTGTATCTATTCATCTGATAAAATATATTTTACTCAAAGGGACATGTCAATAGTTGATAGTATGATGAGACAACATCATTCATAATTCAATTGACCATATTATCAAAGGGTATTATCCTCCATGGAATTCAAATTTAATGAGAAATTTTTTTTGTGTTTAGAAGTTATAAATGGAGTTTTTTAATGATCATGTATTATATAAATAAAAGAATAAAAACATGACTAGATGGTATGGAATGTTAAATAATTCATCAATAAAATTTAGTGGTAGGTAAATCATGTTCCCATATTGTGTCAAGTGTAGTTAATATAACATAGAGAAATGGATTTTGAATTCTAGGAAATGATTCCAATGTGAAATATTATAGAAAATGGATCATGACTATAAGTAATGATATCATGAAATGAATAAGAATATTAATGTAAGATAATTTAATTTCATGGAGTTTAATAATTACGCAAACATGTATTTGAAGTTAGTGACCCATGGTGGAAATCCCTAATATCGAAATGAATGGGTAATAGACTATGATGAAAGATGAATGATCGAGGAGTATATATATAAAGATTCAAGAATCATTACTTATGTATGATAAAAAGATTAATTTAATTGGTATGGTTTTTTATGTGATTGTAGTATATTGGGAGACATTTATTAATTTTTTACTGATATTGAAGCTATAAGTAACAATATTTTTAAAATCCCATAAATTTATTTCAGGAAGATTTTTTTTTAATTTTTTGGAAATTAGATTAATGGTTTTGACAGCCTTTATCGTTTATATAATCTTTTATTATTGAGGATATTTTTAGGATGTTCATCAGGTTTTATGGGAATTTTTAAATAATTATATATTTTTAGAAAATGGAAAAAACAAAATCTAAGTGATAACCCTTCACATACAAAAAGTCTATGGGGCTTGAACCAAAAATTTAATGGTGATAAGGGTGAAATTCCTACAACTAACATATGTGATGTCTTGGTTAGTGTTAAATAATTTTTTTTACTTAAATGGTTTTATAGACAATGAATATGATTATTTTTGTAATATTGGATTTATCATATTATTAACCACGATATTGAACATGGATTTTTGTAGAATCGTATAATGTTATTTATGAATTTGGTTAGAATTTTTGGAACCTTTTATGATGAAGATAGACAAAAAATTAAGATATTTAATTTGAGGAATAAATGATAAATTATCTCTTCGAATGATATATGATTTTAAAATTTATTTTTGGCGATTCATATTATTTATATAAATTATTATTATATCATATTGTTTGTTATTGAGAAATTTATATTTTATGTAAGATACATTAATATTTATGTAGTTTATTTAGAGATAAATATAAAGTTAATAAATAAAAATATGTTATCAAATCCTTATGGTTTTTCGGATTTAGTTTTATTAAGGAATATTTTTGAATAATTTTAATTACTTTTTTCTATGGAATGATTTAGTTTGAACATTATCCATTACATTGTAATCTTTTTCATTAAGTTATTTTTCTTGGTAACAAGACATATTAATTATTTTTAATCATATTACATTTGTTAACCATTATATATTTGGATAATATTTATATATATTAGATGTAAATGGTTATCCTTTTGGGGTTTATGTAATCCATTATATGATTATAATAGTGCTTTTGGAATGAAAAATATACAATTAATACTCATAAATTAGAGAAAAATATGATATTTTTCTGGAAATTTATAAAAGGATGATATTTCACTCATCATATAATTATGATTCATTATGGTCAAAGTCGAGATGTTAAAATGATACCTCCCTATTAGGAAAATGATCATAATGATAAAATTTAATCATTTTCAATTAATATATGGTCTCTAACATTATACGAAAACTGTGTGTAGCATTACCTCCTAAATTGATATTCATTCCAAATAAATTTTTTTAACTGGACACCAATTTTCTCTAATTTGGGAACCTATTTTATTCCATATTACCACCATAAATCCCTTTCTACAAAGTCATGATGATATGTTATTAACCCTTATTATTATATGGGTTTCTAATAATGTAATTTTCTAATGTAAAAACATTGATTACTATGAAAATATTCACATTGTGGGGTAAAAATTTATTAAGGGGGTGGAGAATATAACTCCCAAATATATTAGAATATACAACTATGTTTGATAACACACAATATATGAAACACTAATCATAAATGAACCACATGATATTAATATATAAATGTTACCATTTAATCCTATCTGTTAAATTAGTACATATAAATAGTATAATATAACATAATAAATAAACAAATATATATATAAATTTCCTACTCAATATAAATTTATTAATAAAGTCACTGTAAACCCCATTCACACATCCTTCGAGAATCAGATGAAGGATGCGTGGACGGGGACACACATCATTCAATTTTTTTTAATAATTTTAAACATTATTATTATTATTTTGTTTTGTTTTGATTATATATATATATATATATAAAAAAAATTTAATATAATTTATACGCTATATAAAATCCTACATCACTTCCATTATAGTAGTCTGGAATCTGACAGAAACTCTCCTCCAATACTCCCTTTAATAAGAGGGCTTACCCTAAAATTATTCTGCATTTTCGATGTGGGATACATGTTCTTCCAAACCTGTACAGTACATTCTGCATTTCTGATGTGGGATTCCGTTTCAAGTATGCGACTTTGAAAGAGTGTAAAATAAAGACTACAAGACTAATATACATGAAATTTTAAACATTGATTAAAAATATAAGATATAGTTGAAAACAAAAATAATTTCATAAAAAATGTTGATCAAAAATAAATTATAACCATTCAAAACCATCACATTAAATCTTAAAAATGTTTCATGTATTTCAAGTATGTGACTTTGAATGACAACAAAACTAAAACTATAACACTAATATAAATTAAATTTTAAAAACTAATTAAAAATATAATAAATAGTTGAAAACAAAAATAATTTCATTAAAAATGTTGATAAAAAATAATTTATAACCATTAAAAACCATCAAATTGATACTTAAAAATGTTTCATGTATTTATTGTATGTGAATTTAAAAGACTATAAAATATAAAATATAAGAATAATATAAATTAAATTTTAATAATTGATTAAAAATATAAGAAATAGTTGAAAATAAAAATAATTTCATAAAAAATGTTGATCAAAAATAATTTATAAGCATTGGAAACCATAAAAATGAGACTTAGAAATGCTTTATTTATTTGAATTACTTGACTTTGAAAAATAGTAAAATATAAACTATACGACTAATATATATGAAATTTTCAAAAATTGATTAAACATATAAAAAATATTTGAAAACTGAATGAATTTCATAAAAACTATTGATCAAAAATAATTTATAACAATTCAATACCATCAAATTGAAACATAAAAATGTTTCATGTATTTCAAGTACATGAAATTGAAATACTATAAAATATAAACTATAAGAAAAATTTAAATTAAATTTTAAACATTGATTAAAAATATAAGAAATAGTTGAAAAAAATAATTTCATAAAAAATGTTGATCATAAATAATTATTAAGCATTCAAAACCATAAAATTTAGAAGTAAAAATGATTCATGAATGTGACTTTGAAAGCCTATAAAATATAAAGTATAAGACCAATATAAATGAAAATTAAAACATGAATTCAAAATAAAGGAATAGTTGAAAATAAAATGTTTTTAATAAAAAATGTTGATGAAAAATAATTTATAATATTTCAAACACTCATACTTGAAACATAAAAACGTTTCAAATATGTGGTTTTGAAAACCTAAAATATAAATTACAAGAAGAATATAAATTAAACATTAAACATGGATTAAACATATAAGATATAATTAACAATGAATTAGTTAATTATTAGTACAATTATTAATTATATAATTTTTAATTACTTATTAATCAATATAATTATAAATTAGTTAATTACTAATATAAATATTAGTTATCAAGTACTAATATACATAAATTAATTACTTATTTACTAATATAATTATATAATAAATAATTAGTTAATTAGTAACAGAATTATTTATTATATAGTAATTAATTAGGTAATTAGTAATATCATTATTTATTATATAATAAATAGGTAATAATATAATTATTAATTATATAATAATTAATTAGTAATATAATTATTAATTATATGATAATTAATTAGTTAATACTTAATATAATTATTAAATATATAAAAATTAATTAGTTAATTCATAATATAATTATTAGTTATATAACAATTAATTATTTAATTAGTAAAATAATTATTAACTATATAATGATTCATTAATTAACTAGTAAACTAACATGATAATTAATAATTATAATTATTCAGTATAAATATTAATTATCAATTATTAATAATTAATTATATAATAAATTAATAGTTAATTAGTAATATAATTATTAATTATATAATAATTAAATCGTTAATTACTAATATAATTATTAATTATAGTATAATTAACTAATGAATAATTAATAATTATGCTGCTACTTGACTAATTAATTATTATATAATTAATAATTACTACTTATAATTAATAATTATATGACAAATTATATGTCATAATTATATTACTAATTAACTATATAATTATTATATAATTAATAAATATAATACTAATAAATAATTAGTTATTATATATAATGAATAATTAATAATGAGTAATTATAATTAATAATTATATTACTAATTATGTAATTAATTATTATTTAAATAAGAAATAAGAAATAAGAAATATATTAAACAATTATAATTAATAATTATATTATTAATTATTTAATTATCTAATTATTGTATAATTAATAATTATACTACAAATTAACTAATTAATTATTGTATATTAGTAATCAATAATAATAATTAATATTTATTTTACTAATTAACTAATTAATTATTATATAAATAATAATTTCTAATTATAATTAATAATCATATTACTACTTAAATAATCAATTATTATATAATTATATTAGTAGTTTATTATTAATTTTTATATTAATAATTAAATAATTTATAATTATATTTATTAATTAGTGAATACTAATGATATAATTAATATTTATACTACTAATTAACTAATTAATTAATAATTAGTTCATATATGTTTAATTCATGTTTTAATTTTCATTTAAATTCATCCTGTAATTTATATTTTATAGTCTTTCAAAGCCACATATTTGATGCATTTTAATGTTTAATGTATGTGTGTTTGAAATCTTATAAATTATTTTTCGTCCACATTTTTATTAAAATATTTTTATTTTAAACTATTTCTTATATTTTAAATTCATGTTTTAATATTCATTTATACTGGTCTTACACTTTAAATTTTATAGGTTTTCAAATTCACATTATAGAAATGCATGAAACATTTTTAAGTTTCAATTTGATGGGTTTGAATGGTTATAAATTATTTTTTATCAAAAATTTTTATGAAATTATTTTTGTTTTCAACTATTTCTTATATGTTTAATCAGTTTTTATAATTTTATTTATATTATTTTTATAGTTTTTATGTTATATTTTTTCAAAGTCACGTACTTGAAATATGTGAAAAAATTTTAAGTTTCAATTTGATGGTTTTGAATGATTATAATTTATTTTTGATCTTCATTTTATATGAAATTCTTTTTTTTCAACTATTTATTTTATGTTTAATAAATTTTTAAAATTTCATTTATATTAGTCTTATAGTATATATTTTACACTTTTTCAAAGTCAAGTACTTGAAATAGAATCCCACATTGGAAATACAGAATGTACTGTACATGTTAGGACGAACCAGTACCCCACATCAAAAATGTGGAATAATTTTCAGGGAAATCCCTCTTATAAAAGGGAGTCATGGGTGAGTGTTTCTGTTAGAATCCAGACTGCTTTAATGGTAGTGCTGCTAGATTGAAGATGCATGAACCCTGTTCACGCATCTTCCTAGGATCGGGGATGCGTGACTGTGGTTCAAGCATCTCGGACCAGTTTTTAAAAATATCCAAATCCCTATACCTTTTGTAAAAAAAATTTAAAATCCCATTTCAAATGAAAACCCACCTTCGTAGGTTCTCTCAGGGGAGGTGAAAAAGCGAATGAGGCTGACGTGGGTGGCGACCATTCTACCCAATATAGTGAAGGTGTGGAGGAGAATGGGGTCAACGCAGGTGGTAGCCAGTCCTCCTTCTACGGTGAAGGTGTTGTCCTTCGGGGATTCACATGATATCAGCTATTGACATCAGTCTACAGGTCGCATGTGGAGTGATTCGAGGAAGTCTTTAGTTGGAGGAGGGCTCGGGGAGAGAGGGGTGGCCAAGGGGCTCATGGAATCAGTATGGAGACATGGCTCCTTGGATGGAATGTAGGGTTCCGGCTACTCAAGGGAGGTGCGGCGTTGGTCGGCCGTGGAGGCTAGCTTGCTTCCAATGAGTGTCGATCGGGAAAGGGGGGAGGGAGGGACCATCAAGATTGGAATTATCACAATGCCAAGTGATTTTTTTATTCCTTTTTTTATCATGCCTGTAATTCCACATGCCCTAAACTGTTTGTCATCATACACACCTTTTAAAAGAAAAAGAGATTCCCATAAAAATTCCATACCACTAGCTTTGCAGTTTTTCTATAATAATAATAGTTATAAATAAATAATAACTATTTTTGTTAAATTATATTTATTATTTTTTTATTCCGCGGTCAAATTTATATCTGACTAGAAAATACTATTCCGAATGAAACCTATATTCACCGAAAATATCTTCGGTCACCGAATTGATCAAATTTAAATTCCCAAAATCAATAACATCAATCCATATTAAAAGCATCAGATGACCGAAACATGCCCATCTGATATCAGATTGAGTTTCCTTCAATGAAATTGTGATCTAATTAATACACCATACATCTTTTTAATGAAACTTTTTCTTCATGGCTCATATAATTTAAAAAATCACTCTCATTTCAATTGAAGGTACTTGTGCAGCATCGTAGGATAGTGGGCATGAATCTTCAAAATCATTCATCATCTGGCTAATGAGAGCTATCTTCTCTAGTATCCAAGCCCTTGTATTTCCCTAGGTCCTGACGTGAATTAAATAGAGAAAATAAAATCAAATTCATACAATTTTTTATCTGAAGACATGATAGAAAACTTCTTGACACTGATGATTGATTCAAGAGGGATTCAAAGAATAATTCCTCTAGATTACCCACACAAACGTCAAAATCCACAGGAGTATCGATAATTGAATTCCACGTAATAGTGCAGAGATTAGATGACACCTTTGATTCCCAACCATCACCACATCGACTTAATTGTGATGTGTGATGGATAACTCTAACTGATCACCTAGATTGAGAGTTTCCCTATCTATAAATTGGGATATAGGATATAGGATCTGATGAACTCTCCATGATAAGTCACTAAAAAGAGCCTCTCTCATCCTTTAAATAGTGGATGATCAAATATCCTAATTGGGTTCATCGGACCATGTTTATTAAATCTCTACTAATTAAATAATTATGGAGAACAAAACTGCATCATAAATATTATTTTTATTTAATCACATACCTATATTTAATATTAAATAAATTACGTGATAAAATAGTGTCATTAACCTGACTCAAAATTCCCACTAATATTAAAATAACATTTGTTTGATTAATGTTTTCACTCATATTTACATAACATGTATATAATTTCAATTAATAAATTAGACAGAATTATTCATTAAAGGAATCATAATGAATTTATTTATTTTTCAGTGATTGACGAGTTGGACAACACTCAAACCTTATGCTGGGGCCCGTAATGTCCAATTTACCTATTTAACATAATAGAGAAGATTCTTCAACAAGTTATTGTGTGTGACCCTCTTGGCCATTATCTCAACATTAATGAATAGAATCCACATACCATTATTTGAGTTTAGAAACCCATAAATTCCCTTTAATAGATAAGGATAAGTAATAGAAATGAAATCGACATACTTAATTGTATGGTGTATTATAATATATTTTTCATTAGATATATCATAAATAAGGACTCATAATTTTTTCCACTTCCTTTCATGATTTATTACTTATTGATCTAAACAGATGTATTTACATTTTTAATACCTTTCCTATGGATTTATGAAGGTATTACCATCCCGATCAACCTGGACAAAGATATAACTTCATCAATTTGGAAGCGATAAATTATATCCTGACCATTTAACTAATTTCATGCTACCACGGATGCACCCAACACAAACTACCACCCCACAATTTCATTATCATGTGTTTTTTCCTTGAATCAATGTGTGAGATCAGATAAAGAACACTGATAATGATATCAAGACAGGAGTCCAATACACATGTCTGTATATATGAACAACCAATGACACCCAAAACATGTGATGTTCGTATTGGTGAGTTTATCCTCGTGATCTCAACAACTAGAGATCAACAACTGAAAACTTAATGATAATAATTCTAAATGATTATGAACCCAAAAAGCATTATAGTTAGAAGAAAACTTTGTCCAGTCAGAATGATACAACAAGACTATCAGAACTTTGATTAAGATTTATGTCAAATTATATTGAGGCTTTAATTATAGCATATGATCTACTATAAAATTTTTATATGACAATTAATCTATAGAAATTACCATTAAAAAATTTATGCCGAAATTTATACGCTATAAAGGTATGTATACATCATGTATATCTAACTGTATACATGATATGAAAATATAAAAGTACTATTTAGTTAGGTATAGGTAACCCACTATTACAACAGGTATTTGTTGTGGTTTCCAGGTTCTTCATGAGTTATCTCTAAAAATAAATTCTTTCACCATGGAAAAATTTGTTCATATCAAGATGCCTCCATCAATAGAGATATCTTGGAATATACTATGTGATAATTTGGATGATATGCTGAGTGAAGAGGCATTACAACATGGGGTTGTAAACTTGGTAGTATCTCCTGGTGGGTTTATAGTTATACCACCACCCTTTGAGTAGTAGTTATCCCTAGAAATATCAAGTGAGAATACAGATAGGTTGAATGCACTTCATGAGTTCTAAAGGTAGTAACATCCTTATTTTAGAAAACTTTCAGACCCCCTAGATGGAAAAGAACAAGCTAGAGGTAGTCACCAAAATTTTCCACCTTCCTAGGATAACTAATGATTATATGGTATTCCATAATTTGGATCTTTTATAATGATTTTATTGTTGATGATGGGGTCTAGTGAGTCAATCACATGATGAGACAACTCTCTCTTAGGTTGATATTGAGAATCTATTTAAGGTGAACTTCTACGCACCCATGTTAATATTATTGTGTATACATGAAATTATATATTTACATCAGGAAATTTTCACCATGATAGAGTTTTTGGTGACAATTACTGATCTATCATGATACTCATTCTATATTTTATGATATATAATCTTCATGACATCGACTATTGAGTAGAGAATACACTATGATATCATAGTTTTTGTGATATCCATTTTCATTCCCACATTTGCTGGAGTGAATTAATGACCCATAGTAGCGGAGAGCTTCTAGGAAGATCAAACTATAATAGAAGGTTCCAGTTGTGTGAGAACAGGCATAGAAGGCTTGATGTACAGTAGACAATGGAAGTTATATGGATTTAGGAAGACCATATGCTTTATTAGAAGTCCCCATGTTATAGGATCGGTAGATTAGGGATAACATGATGGATAATGTTATCTAAAGAAGGGGTGGTATTTCTTCTGCGATGACTCAGGACATCATTCAAATGATTTTCCAACTCATTATAAATATGATAGATAGATAGGAAAGGGAATTCCCATTTAGAGACAATGTTAGGATAAAGAAGGATAGTGGGGTATAAGTTGTGGTATAGTGGTTGGTAGAAAAGTATGATGTGTCGTTCAGTTTGACCAATTTTAACCACCACCACTTGTGGTCCATGCCAGACTTAGGGAGTAGTTAGATACAGATAGAGATAGTTGAAAGCAATTGAGGAACATAACCATGCTGAGACTAAAAATATTATAATTAAATTTTATTTCTACTATAATTTATTTTATATATTTATATACATAGGTTCTATCCACTCAATTCATTAAATATTTCTTCATTAAGACATGAAGATTTTAGTTGATCTCGTGGCTCGACCCTTACACTTGTAGACTTCAAATGGAAGAGACTCAATGTTTAATCACTTATGCTGAATGTGTGGTCTGATTCTTTGTGGAAAATAAAACATATGGGATCTATTTGTAGTAGTGATGAGGCTTTATGCCATCATATTATGTGTTCAATGGTTATCCACAATTCATGCCTAGATTAACCATTTCAGTTAGAGGATTTATTGTGCTCACAGTTAGGGGATGAGGATTTCATTAATGGGTTAGTTAGAAACCTAGGAAGATAAGGATGAGATCATATATAGTAGATTTAATATAATTAGTCTATAATTGTATAGAATAACTCGTGGAGAAATTCATTCTATGGGATACCAGTTTCCTATAGTGTTGACAGAGAACAACAACATCTTTCTTTAGGATGTGCCAGGATTACCTCCCCATAAAGAGATAGATATATAAATTTTCATACATCCTCAGATGAAACAAATATCATAGTTAGATTATTTTATTTCTCTCATAGAGTGTTGATAGATGAAGGTGCTTTTGTAGGACTTATAGAGGATGATCACCATGAGAGCTGATATTTTTCCCTAGGAAGCCATAGTTTTTTATGTTCGAGAAGTGTGAAGAAATACTGAGGTTTTGTTCAGGTATGTCACTATGGAGAATTTCTAAATAGGATAAGGAGGACCCAACAACTCATCTTCAATTCACATACTTCTTTATGGTTCAGGTATGTCACTATGGAGAATTTCCAAATCAATAGACCATAAATTTAATTTATTATCTATTTTTTTAAAACCATTTCATTAGGATTTTCCCAATACATAGTTGAATTCGAGTGGTGGGTACAAGTGATATCTATGTTTGTGACATGATAATACTAAATAATTAATCATAATATGATTAAAATTAATTTTTTCTTTTGTTTTTATTCTCAGACCAGACTCTATATATCTCAAATGTGATTTAACCGGATTTGGAAACTATTTTTGGGTCTTTGTAACATAAATATAAAGCATAATATTGTTATGTTGTATATTGTACCTTTCATATGGAACTGATTCATTCTAATGGTACTATGTGTAAGCTAAGGTCCTCTAATGAGGGAAAATTATCCTATTTTATTTATTCTAATGAATTGTATAATAAATTAAATGGGTAAGTAAAACCAGTGAATAAAAGTGGTCACAAATAACTCTAGTGTCTAGTTTCCCTGGGGTGACACATTTAGTGAGTAAGTATCCTCTATACATCTAAGGATGTGATATTGTACAAAGTAAGGCAAAAAAGACATTATAATGTCCTACCAAGACTGAAAATGGGAAGACATGTATATGGATGGATGTGTACACCATATTAATGAGTTCGTGGAATTAATATTGGGTGATAAACCCCCTATTGAATGTTTCTATACCGATAAGACCTTATGTATATGGTAAGGTCAGGTTAACTAGATTACAGTGCCATAGGACATGACAATATTTTTACTTGTCTATAACCGGAAATAGTTATTCTGAATTGGATGGTTCCAAGAGAGATACCAATCTTTGTGTCGATCTAACAGACCCTATTAGGTGCCCTTATTTTTGAATGAGCATGATCTAGGGGTCACTAGGTTTAGGGAGATATGATAGTGGGTTTTACCATAGAACCCATGATGTATTTTTGACCATGAGGTGATGTTATAGAGGAGATTGGTTTAGTAAGTCGACCAACCACTCTCTTTTATTTTATTACTTCACATGGTTATTATTGATCTATTTATGATTTTCAAAGGTTTTTCTTTATTCATGGTTGATGGGTCTGATGGGATGTGACATGTGTTTGGGATTCCAAGGTGTACTTCTAGGGATCCAAATGTTGTGTATTTTATTTACTGTCATATTATTATTATTCTCAAATGTACTCCCTACAACACATTATATGATCCTTACTTGATCTAATGTTGTATGTGTAACTCCTCATCATTTATTGATACTAGTGGACATGGTGTTTCATATGTGATGTTTTCATGTTAGATAACATCTCCTAATCTCTTGGTACTCATGTAATACATCTGATGATTTCTATATCTTTGAGAAATACCTATGATACTCCCTAAGTGTTGGTGGATTCAGCATTACTAAACTCACAATACCTCTCAAAGAGTGGGATATTTATCCATTGATTGAATTAATGATTATATTTTACATGGATCTAGAGGGATATCCTTAAAGATCACCTAAGGATCATCCCCTATAGGAATTATCTGAGGTACAATGTAATCATTTCCTATTGACCAAGTCCAAGAATTCAAATAGAGAATTGTATTTACCAGGAATGAGTTATATGGAATCCATCTTAATACCATATTTATAGTATGTCAATATATATCATGGAATAATTCATTATGGTGATTGGAGGTGAAAATGTATGATCTCAATGTTACGACATGTATACCCCTATTGTGTCACACCTTACTAAGAGACGTTTCTATTGTTGGAAGATATTTTAATTATTGATCATGATTTCAGAACCATGGATTGAATTGATTATGCATTAATTGAGTGGTATAAAATCAATCTCAATACCATATTCACATGATTTCGAGTTGATTTGTATATCATAACCATGTATCAACTACCAATTTTTTTATTCATTATCTCCTGTGATTTCACACCTATACTAATCACTTTTCCATGGTCATTCCATTTATGAGATTTTCCTTTATTTAATCTTCAATAATAATATATTATATATTTTTCCAATATATTTAATATGTCACATATACATACACTACACTTATTATCTATGAATGAGAAACCATTGGTGATTCCCCCAATGAGTTTTATACTCACACCCTACTCATGAAGATATTACACAAGTGTTCCTAAGTGTACATTAACATGGTTGCTTTCAAAGATGGGTAGTGTCCAGAGACTAGCCAAGTAGGATTTCTAAGATATATTTGTGGAGATAGGGTTTGTATTATGGTATGATGTGGTTTGTAGAGTCTTTTAATATTAATCATATTTATTTCTTGAAGTCTTATATATGTGATCTGACTATTGGGAGATCATTTGTCTATGAATTACATAGACATTCGAGCCTTTACTATATTCCATTTTATTTTTACCATGTTTATATTTACTACCTCTATAGTCTGTTTATTTATTGATATAGATGATGCATTATTTTTTTTCTCTATTTCATTTACTCTGATATAATGGAATACTCTCTCAATATAGAAACCCTAGGCCATCACTACAATTTTAAAACCTCTAGAATGTTGTAGGGGAATGCTAAGGGCATTGTGGTGAACCGGATTAGGGTACTAATTAAGTGTCATTAGAGTTTAGAAATTACAATATTGTATTTTATCGTATTTATTTTCCTATTGTATTATATTTTGGATATGGTGGACATATGAATTTTTATTTTTCTAGAACTTATGATAAACATTAAACTGGTTCATCGTGGATAGTTGTTCCATTAGAAAGTAATGGTTTATAGGGATGTTAAATGTTTTTATTGACTTGTGATGTTACAAGTATATTCTATATTCTCATTGAGTTATGAACATATAGTATGGAGTTATTAATTATTATGTATATATTTATCTTCGTCTATTGAGGAGAGTCGAATGACATATTTTGACTATTGGATGATAATGGTAATATTTGTCTCATGTATCCTATCTAGACTGTATTGTCCATTTTTTGGGGATTTTAGAGTTTGATTTTACTAATAAAGACGACAACAACTTATTTATTTTGTGGCGAAATAAATGGATTTTTATTATTTACATTGTTTTTACATTCTTCTCAATTTGACCGACATGTATTTATATACATTTCATTTTGATTGTAATCTATGTAGATCTATGGGGAGATGATTTATAGTGTGGGTGACGATTCATTCCTCCTGTAATGGTGGTTAATTAACCCTATTTGGTAAATAAGGATCATTGTTCCCTTAAATTGATCCCATTTGGGGTGTTGTTTCATTAGTTCAATTAATCTGTATGGAAGTAACAACATATACGATATTTTATAACATAGCATGAAATTACATTATACTTAACCAAACAATGTTATTTTGAAATGATTGATTTTTTTGAGATGTTGTTGTGCATGTACTATTAACCCCTATGAGTCGACAATGGAGATGATACCCTCATTTATTGTTATCTATTTAGTTTTTTAAGAATGGTGTTGATGGATACCTTTATCTTTATAGTGAAATAGATCCTCGAGGGTGTATTAATATATATGGGTTCATGTTGAATGCCAATTCAGCATTTATTTTTATTTTTATATTAAGACCCCCTAGAGAGATTTCCCAAGAATATTTTTGGTGACTGTTATGACATAAGGTCTATGTGGTGGGACATAGTGACCCTATTATGTGACAATGATAAGTAGGGATATGTGGGAGAACAATGTACCCTATGGTGTGACTAAAAACCTTAATTTTCAATATTTTTTTGATCAATGGAAACCTACAAGAGGGGATTTTCTAGTTTATGTATAAATTTTCCATTTATTATCCGGGTTATACATCTATTTTATGACCAATTCATGCAAGTTTCTCTGGTTTTTTCCATATTGATAGTTATATGTCTTTTTCTTTTGATAAAACATCAAGGGGCATTGGTAACCAAGATTGGAAACTATGTGCTGGACTTTTATGGTTCGTAGACAATCAACCAATATTTTCACATTGGAAACATTGATTTTGATAATTAATTCATGTTATGGGTGTTTGTGGTATAAGTCATGAAGTAATAAAGGTTATATATTTTAAAGAGTAGTTGAAAGGGAGATCCTAATTTTTTTATAACGATGTGTCATTTATCATGATTATCATACCCTTATGACAGATGACTCATAGAAACATGAAATGCGTGATAGTTGTATGAGTCCACCAAATATTATATTATTTAAATTGTATAATAGATATTGTAAGCTTTTAAGATAATTATTTTTGGTTTAATATAATTTTTTTGGTTTGTAATTGTTGACAGATGTGATGAAATGAGCATTGACCGTCCATGGTAGAGGAGACATTGATAATAAATTGGGTTCTATGATATTGTTTCAACATGGAAAGTTGCCTATATGAATTGATGGGATACATGGAGTCAGGGATGGTTAAAATGTGAACATCGAAGTCTCATGTCACTATGTCATGATAAGGGAAATACATGCTTATCGATTGAATCATAGTATACTCCTAGTTAGAGATGATCATGCCTCCTATCTTGATAATGTCTTCACTATGATAAGAGAGTTTCAATTATACACAGATCTAAATAAAATTATATTCTAGTATGATATAGGGAATCCTTGTGTGTTTCATATTAGGATTGGATAATGGTAATCCATATGGTGGGGAGTATGGTGTTTATCTTTTGATTATGGTGACTTTTTTTGATTTTTTGCATTACCATGAACGTTGTTTCCATAGAACTATAATGAGAGATAATTTAAGTTTTCATTAATACTTTGGTATGAAAGATATTTCATACATCTTAGTGTTATGTCTAATAATAGATTGGAATGGGTTATGTTTATCTATAATTCATTTCTTTGGAGTGATGACAAGGATCCTCCAAAGGTGTGTTGTGGGATGTCGATTGCTACTATATGACCCTTAGGTGAGAAAGATCAATGGACCGTGATACGAGTTATGTGATGGTCATTTTTTCTTTTGTATGATTTTAAATAAATGAAATGAGGTAAAATTAGATATTTTAGAAAAATACTAGCTGCATATTTGAAAATAAACCTATGAAAAGTCTAAGTTTGGGCATTATTCTTGTTATAGCAATGACGATCCAATGATATTGGATTTGAAAATCACAGTTGTTTAGGTGTGTCACAAAAACAATAATGGAATGGGTGTTGTTTTGCTATGAAATATCACCAAAATTATTTTCCAAGATTAAGGGACTATTATTATAAAGATATTGGTATTTCTCGAGGTTAAATCTTAGGATAAGGTTTTTGTGACATTTTTTTGATAGAATCATAGTTTTTTAAAAAATATTTATTTATAGGTGGATCGTCTTAAATTTTTTTTAATATTTTTATATAGTGCTTTAGGATCCAAATTAGGTATTTCATTGGGATTATACATGTACATTCTAAAGGTTTCTTGATTATTTTTTGTAAAGGCTTTTGAAACTAGTTCATTTTGGTTGATTGGATTTCAACAATATAGATAAAATTGAGCATCAATATTAGTTCCTTCATCTGGGATATACATTAGAACAGTGAGAACCATGTCAAGTGAATCATAAGAACTCTATGGTCATGCTTTATTAAGAAATTTTGGCAGTGGGAGTACGATGGATTGAAATTTTGTTGTTAAAATAAATAACATATAGAGAATAACAAGATAGGTTCATTGAAGAACCCGATATCAAAGATATTTCAGTTTGGATTAGATGGAATTTAGAAATAATTTATTGATGTTTTAGGTATATATAAAATATTTTGATCGAGTTTTCGGGTGTTAAGAACACTATGTATAAAGTGCCACTTGAAAGAATGTTAGATGATCTGATGATGAAATTTGATCATTTTAATGGAGTTCACACCCCATGTATATTAGTTTTTTCATTTTTCATTCCACTGAGTATTTCTATGGATGAGAGGCACTATATTGGAGAGGTTGTAAGATCTTGTGATTGATGGGGTGGAGATTTATTAATGGAATTTAAATTTTTAACAACTAGATGGTTTGAATTTTGATCGCATATTATAAATTTAAATTTGGAGGTTGTTATGATTTTAAATTTTTATGAGTAATGAGGCTTTAATTCTATATTTGAGGTTTCAGAATCATATCAAGTGTTTTGGAAATTAAGGTTGAGTATTGAAAAAATATACCATAGGTTTCACAATTGGTGCATAGTTAGTTAAATCCATGTGTCCTAACTATGAGTCTTAGTTCTTGAATGATCATTGGTCATGAGAAGAATTTGGAAGGATCAATAAAACAATTCTAGTTTCTATATTTTATTGTAGACTTTTGGTATGGATGGGGCATGATCGGTCAAACCATGTGGTGTGTCCATGAAAAATGTATGTGCTTCAAATAGTATAGGCACACAGTTTCTCCAAACATGTGGCCAAACACTACAACCCATATAAATTGGAAAATTACATATTTCCCCTAGGGGATTTAAAGGTATAAACACCTCTTTTCCTCCTCCTCCTCTTATGTGTGACCCAGGAAGCCCTATCCTCTCCATCAATTTATAAAACCCCTTTAAAGAAGGTTTCATGATGGATTCCATTAGTGTTTTATGGAATGTTTAATACTTTTTTTATCTTAATTGTACTCCTCAAAATTTATTCTATAATTTCTATTTCATGAGTTATTTATTTTTTCCCTAATTCCACTTGATCATGGTTGAATATGTTACTGGTGGTAGGGATTTTTCATTACCTATGAATAGGAAGAATTTAGGGGATCTCAACACATCACCATATATAATTTGGTAGGGGCATGTCATCGTGGTTTATATCTAAATATTTAAGTCCTAAATTTAATTCTTTATCTTTTTTTGACACTATTTCTTAGGTATTATACCTAAATTGAGGTTCACATTGTGTTGTTGGTTTATAGAAAATGTTAGGTTGTGTTATCAGTGTGATGTGATAGAATTGAATGTTTTTTGGAGTTATTCCTTTGAAATAATAATTTTTTAATTATTATATATTTTTAATTTTAGTTAATTTATTATATTATGATTATGATCAATTAATTATAATGGGTTTATTGTGTTATTTGACTTCATTCATCTTGGAAATGATTAGATGACCCATAACAACAGTCACCGGCCGATGAAAAATAAATGGAATGACTCCAAAAGGTAGGTGGTCTGTCTTATATTACCAATGGAATTGATCCATTATTGTTATAATATGTGTAATATATGGCTATAAAATAATTTAAACACCCCATGATTAATTCATTCTAGTGATTTTTTAACAAATTATGTTTGTAATTGAAATGGATAAATGTAAGTGGTCACAAACTAACCATATTATATACATTAAAGGCTTTGAATTTGAGTTATCGAGTAATCTCCAGACCTCTAAGGAGGTGATACAATACATGGTGAGGATCTTAATCCATTATACATGTCTTAGAGGATATTCAATAGTTAAAATTGGATCAGTTTCTATGTGTACAACATCCTTGTCATTTCATGGAAATGAGATTGGGTCATGACTAATATCTTTAAGGATGACATAGTGAAAAGGATCCATATAGCCAATAAGTATTTCTTAGTCGTATTATGATTCAATGGGAGGGGATGTATTGGTTCTTCAGGTTTTATCAAAATTATATAATTCTAAATTGGAGGGTTTTAAAATAGATACCCCTCTGTGTATCGATCTAGGGTACCCCAATGTTTTTTCTAGTTCTTTGACTGGCCTTGAACCTGGTATTCATGGTTTTATATAGATATTTTAGTGGGGGTAACCATAGAACTCAAACCGAACAAGGGATCCTAAGATTCCATTACATAGGTAATGGTTTTTGTCATTTATCCACCCTATCGAATCAATTTTATTCATTCCTACAGTCACTATTGGTGAAAAATGAGGAAAATATGTGTTATCTAGTTCATCGACAATGGGATTGATGTAATGTTACATGGGTTTGGGATTACCAAATATTCATCTTCTGATCTGACTATTGGGCCTTTTTATTTAATACCACTTTGTTTGGATTCCCCTACATAATTCTTATGATCTGGATTATGAGAATTACATAATTGGGTAATAGAAACAAATCTATCAAATATTTATTGATATTAATGGATATGGAATTCCATAAAAGATATTATCAAGTGAGAACAAATATGCTGATATCGTGATATTTTAATACTCTCGATGATGATTACTCCCTTATTGAGCGACACATAGGATGATCACTATAGGGGTGGAAAAATAATTACTGAACTTCCCAAACATCTATAGTAGTTAACTTATACACCATCTATTTAATATATTTTGAGCTTTTACTATGATCTTGAGTGAATTACATACATATACCATAAGGGTCAACCCCATTAGAGAGTATTTGAATCATAATGTTTTCATTTCCTACATTCATGGAGTTAAGATTTATACATCAGAAATTATTTACATTAAATTAGTGTTATAAAATACAGGAAAATTACCATATTTAAAATATGTTAAAATATTACATGTAATCCTTCCTTATAGTTTTTTGAGGTGTGAATGGATTATCCCAAGGTTTGGGTTTTTATCCCCATGTGGTGACATATCATGCTTAGAGACTTTTCTGACACTGGATGAAGTAGCTATTTAAAAATGGGATTAAAAACCAAAGGATAAATTTTTTTAAAAATTGATTGAGTGGAATTACATCTAACACATTACCTTATTCATATTATGTATAGTTTACAAGGATCACAAGCCCATGGAATCAATGTGGAGTTGTTTTATTTTTATTTTCTATTCATATCTTATATAGTTTGACAAATTCTCGATGATAATTCAATGAATGGCCTTTTTCTTTTTTTTATCTTCATGGGTCAGTTATTATATTTTTTATTATTATGTTGAGTGTCTTAAATATACCATCATCATCATAATTATTTATTTAGGGATAGAAAATACAAGGTTTCATTGGAACCATATTAGGGGGCCTTAAAAAGTGAATTCCAAGAGGATCCCCCTAATTTATAAGGATGACATGGATATCCATATTGATATTGGGTATGTGGTATGGATTTTTTGTGGTCAGCAGATCCTTATACTTTTATTTATATTTCATTTATGTGATCATATTTATTTGACCATCACTATGGGAAACTAGGGTTTTCTGTATAACATGTTCATTCGGTCCATTATTACATTCTATTTTAATATGATCTTATTTATATTTATTTCTTTTGTAGTCTATTCTTTTTATACTATATATGAAGTTTCGTTATTTCAGATATTTTTTATAATTTTAAATGAGGCAATTTTCTCCAAAAATATATGTCATAGTTCTTCACTACGAGTCGGAATTGCCTAACATATGTGGTGGACCTCTTGAGGTCATATAGAGAACCAACTCAGGGGACTTGTTATCTAGAATTAGGGCTAAGTCATTAAAAAAATCAATCGATCATAATTGATGAATATAAAATTATTTTTAAACACATATAAAAATATATTAACATAAATTTATTTTGTATCCAATTCTATGTATTATTAAGAACACATAATGATTAAAGTATCATTTTAATACAATTTTTTTATATATGAAATTATTTAATTTGAAGATTAATTTTAACATATTTATAAATTGAATTAGAATATATTTATATTTTTTTTTGATTCAGAATTTATTTAAAAGGATTGTTTTATATTTTTAGTAAAAAATTTACTAATTAAAAATATGTTACCTACGAATAAATAATATACAAGTAAAAATCGACAATTAATGGATTAAAAAATATTTAAAACCACTTTTTAAATAATTTATTGAGTAATTCACAACCAAATATAAACCCACACATTATTATTTATAATTTATATATTATTTAAAAATTTAATATTGTTATAATATCATTGAAAAGTAATTGGGTGTTCAAAAAAGTGACATTTCATTCACAAATAAAAGGTGTCATATAATCCACTTCATGAAATTACAATTAAATTTAATTTATTCTTAAAACTATTAAAATTATCCCTTCTATAAATATCTCTCCCATTTATAATCTTATAGTCTCAATTATTTATCCTACACCCTTTATTTCTAATGATATATTCTGTATAATGTTAAAGATACTAATGTGAGTATTATTTAGTCATTATCATTTCATAATTCTTCTTCACCATCCAAAAATATCATGAAAATAAATATATAATAACATAAATTTCTTTATTATAGAGATAATTTAATATATTAACATAATTCACATTTTTTACTACATTCAATAAACAAATAAAAAAAGGATGTTAACCGTATGTTGTGTGGACTACCACCACCACGAAGTAAATCATTTCAATTTTCATATTGATTTTCATTATTTATAAGAAACACTTATAATATGACTCACCAACATAAATTTTTTAAAATAGTATCATTAACCTACTTTTATATTGATGTTACCAACTTCCTTAACCATACTCATTCATCGAGGTATAATGTGTTCATGTTTTGGGTTGGTTAACCTCCTATAGGAATGATACTATAAAACCCAAACATGAATTGTTTTGGAAACCTAGATTCATATGTTTTTATGTATTATTAAAAATTAATTATAATTTTTTTATTGACCATTATAATAATTATTTATGTTACACTAATGTTTTCATATTTGATTAGTAAAATAACAGAAATTAGCCATTATTGATTCAATATTCCTGAAAACATATGAAATAATTATATATATTAAACGAATATAAAATGAAAATATTGATTTTATATTAAATGAAATTTATAATAATAATGTTCTAAATAATTTAACTAATAAATTAAATTTTATTATTCAGGATGTTAAGCTCAACTGTTGAAAGAATCGGGAATAATGTAAGTATATCATGTATCAGTTTTCAATTACTTGGGAAATAATTCTTCTTATGCACCATTTTAGGTTTGGAACGATGTATAAACATCCAATTTAATATATATAAGAATGATCCTATCATTATTCATGGAATTTAATATCTCATATTATATCGTATCGTTCAAGGGGTTCTATGTTAAATGTTTTCAAATGTTATAAGTGTTTTAATTCTCTCAATTCTAAATATTTGATAAATAATATATTTTCTGAAATTGTTTTATTTGTATATATTATTTACATCAAAATTAATTATTTTTATCATTATTTTTCAATTGTAAGATATTTAATATCTTAATGTTGTTCCCTTATTCATGTGGCTATTGACCAGGATGACTCCCCATTAGTAAAGAGTTTTCTGTAACTAAATATTCATTCAATTATTTAATATTATTATTTTGATCTTACATGACATAATTTTAGAAAAATAGGTTATTTTATTATATTAAGTGTAATTATAACATTTTTATTGAAATATTAATTGATCTCACATAAACCCTTTAAAAAATCTCACTTCTCAAGATATGTAGACATTATGTGAGATTAATATCTCAAATCTACTCCTATGAGTTGTAATATTTAATCATACTAATATATTTTCCATTGTTGGGTTATCCCACCCTAAAAATTTACTATGTTGAATTTTATAATCTTGTTTTTGAAATTGAAATTTTTATTGAAATATTGTTTTATTACATAGTTTTTGAACTGTGGATTTTCAAAATGATAACATTGAAATATTAAAAATTATTATTTCATAATAAAATATTTTCTCTTTGGCTCCAAATTTATTATAAAAGAAATTATATCATCTTCAATTATCCATTATTTGGATTATTTTTAAATATAATTTTTTGTTTAAGTCATTAACTTCAAATTTTCAAAAGGTAATTTCAAATGTTTCTTAGAAGATATTTTTTCATTAAAATTATAATAATATTCTAAAAATTTTTATATAATGTTTCACCTCCATCTTCATTTCCATATTCAAAAAATATTTAAACTCCATAGATTTTGGTTTTCCCGGTTTTTCCTCTAATAAATATATATATTTATAATTTTAGTTATTGAACTCATGGTACCAAATAATTTTATTTTTGATCACATTTTATGTGATATAGATCAAATCACTCTTTTCATGGATTTATTTTCATCTATTTAAATTAAATTGTGAGTATATTTTTTAAAAAACTGGTTATATTATTTTAAAACCATCTTAACTTATTTTTATGTATGCTTTATGTAATATTCTTTTCATTAAACGATTTGATCCATCAATGATATGTTCCATAAATGGATTCTTCATTCCTAATAATCAATCATGAAAAGTCATATATTTTCTTCAAATTCCTTCACTTTGTGAATTCTACGTTTTCTCATCCATTGATTGAATGGTGTTCACATAAATCTCATACATCAACAGGTTTTTTAAACTATTGACTTAATTGTATAACATTTTTATATATGATTTCAGATTTTGGGATGATTTCATAGAAAACTATTCCATTTATTCATTGGGGAACTCTTTAAAATCCATATATATTTGTTATTCCAATAGAGATTTTTATTTTTTAATTGGACCTATGGAATATGATTTTTAAATGATCCACCTTATCTCAATTGATGGGATTCAACAATCATATAAATTTTACTGACATAGGAAAAAATATAAGGGTTTTTTATATTTTTATTACAATATATATTATTATTGGAGAATTTATTTATTTCTAATTTAAACTTTATCTCTTATAACAAATGAATTTTACATACAGAATTTATAGTTGGAGCAAAACATTATATTTTCACTTGATGCATTGGAAGGTATCAAGAGACAAACATGTTTGGTTTTTTTTGTATACCTGACCAATGAAAAAAGATGCATTGACTTTGGTCATGGATATAATAATGGTTTCACAGATATGGCCATGATGGAAATAATTTTGTCTTGGAAATGGGGTTGATGGTTATGTTAAGATGTCTGAAATTATATATTCTATCACTAGAAATTATAATATAGTTACCCATGTGATATTTTTTATTTTTATTTATATCTTTGATATGTTATTGTCTCATTTTATGTTGATAATGGTATTATGAAGATTACTTATTCCTGACATTATATTTACCCCATGTTTATGCAATGATTTTCTCAATTATTAGTTTTATTTTATTGATGTTTCGATCTCACCCCTTCATATGTTTATATTTCCCCTTGTTATGAATAAATTTATTTAATATCATTTTTCTAATGAGATATATTATGCTGAGATTCTATGGGAGATATTGAATACTTTTTAAGGATTATATTGTTTCATGTATGTGAAGAAATACTGATTTAGATGAGAATAAAATTGGATTTATTAGCTTATTTTTTTCGTTGTTATCTATATATCCAAACCTAATATATCTTTTGAATTTATGTAGTCTAATATTTTATTTTATTCATGTAATTATGAATTGTGTTTTCTGAGGTCCTATAGTTTTTATTGATGATAGTATGTAAAGTATGTATTTTCAGTAGTGGATCTGATAGTATGTGTATAAGGCACCACAAAGTGGGTATTGTGATACCACCCAAACATGTTGGTTAATTTCTTAATCCTATGAGATACCATGTATTTTTTCTTAGTATGTTAGTGATCACATAGTGAATGTTTATTTATTTCCACCCTTACACCACAATTTTATACATGTTTTTTTTTTGAAAAATAGATATTTAATTAAAAAATTAACTTCCAATTTATTTAAATAAGTTTTTTATCAATGTTAAAGAGTAAAATGTTTCTTATTTTAATTATTACATTTTATTTAGATGTTACTTGGAGATTCCATGATAGAATTTGAGAAAAATAGGCCAAACTGAAAGAGATCCCTAACACACTTGTAGACTTCATTATTTATTGTGAAAAATCTAAGCATATAAATTGTCATGAAATTCAGGGGAGACTTCAACATAGTGTGGGATACATATCTACTGTAGACCACATAACTGAATTCATCCATTTGGAGGCCTAAAAAAGGTCCACATTGGGAATAAATTCTAAGCATGAAAGATTGTACCACCCTTATGTATTTGGGACATAACTTCGGTATCAGACCTCTAATTGGTATAATTACACCACCATTTCACATGTAACTCTAAATCCCACCATTCCACCAAATTTTAAGACATTTTAATGCTAATTGTACATTCAAACATCTAGATAAATTAGATAAAAAGTATGCAGTGAATAGAGACCTAGTCCGTTAGGCCCATGACTTGTTTTGTGGTTTAATAAGTTTAACATAATTTTTTGAAAAAAATTCTTAGTAAAAGTGATAATAATTAATCACTTCAATTAATGCCATGTTATGGTTAATTAGGGACTAAAAATTAATATTAAGGTCCCAAAAGACATATAAACTTTTCTAACACCCATTGGATGTACATTGTTCATCTATACACATTCCATTCTTGAGTTGGGATGGTTTGGTAAGACATTTGTTAGGTAATAACATGTGAACACCTAATTTGTTTCTAAAAATTCCTTATGGGTCCTTTTCATTCCATATAAAAGGTCACCACCTCTACCAATTCCTCAAAGATATCAAAACTTTTACGTTCATCCCTCATCTTCCAATGTAGAGTCACAATAATCCTACATTAGAACATGAATCATCACATTGGGAAGAAACCCTCTTAATGAATCCTTTTGGAAGAAACCAAAAGGATTTGCCTGATTAAGAGGTAACCTCTTCTCTCAAGCTCTTTTCCTTTATTTTCCTTCTCAACCCCTTCAATCTCTTAATTACATTATTATGTGGAATAATTAGTATCCTATATATAGTAGGATTTTATTATGAAAATGATATGACCTACACTTACACACACCTCCATCAAATAGATGTTTAACATACTGTTTATGTGTATAGTGAACTACTCCCTCACAAAATGATGATTGTTCATTTCTCCTTTGTCACCAATATTGGTGGACATTATGATGGGCACTATATTTATATATGTAATATATTATACTTATTATGCCTTTAATCATTTTTATTTCTTTTAAAAAACACATATTTTTACCTTCTATTTGGTGTTAATATGGTAATCTAATTTGAGGATGTGTAGACTACCGCCCCCAAAAGTGATGTGATTCGTTCACACACCACATAGAATGTATTAAGGATTGGTTTAATGAATATATATGACAGACTTATACTAATATAATAATTATATACATATAACCATATATATACATACATATATATACGTATGTAAATTAAATATATTCTATGAATATGACAACAAAAATGGAAAAAACGTTCATGTCTACTTACATCTTCCCATCTCCATGAATGATGTATTATATTTCATAATAATATATTCTTTAGATTATTTTAAAACAAATATAATGTATATACATGAAAATTTTATCATTTTTTACATTCTCAGATCATGATATAAGTTTAAGGACCAATGATATAACAAATTAAGACACATGCAGAGAACAAAGAAAATATTACACGAAGTGAAACCATAACATAGGATCATAAACAAGCGGTTAATATAAAAACATAATAAAAAATAGAAATAATATATGAATTTTATTCTCTAAAAGATTTATAATAAAATTATATTTATTATACCAGAATCTGGTATATGTACAAAGTGAGTCTAGATACATGGTTAGGGGATTCAATCTCACTTTTAATTTTTGTGTGACACAAGCCTTGTTCTCCACACATTACTTTTGTGTGATGTATTTTATTACCATTATTTTATTATATTTATATTTTAATTAAATTTATATTTATTTACATTCCAATTTTATGATCATTCTTTCATGAGGATTAATCTTTAAAAGTTACCAAATTGGGAAAAATGATTTGGCTCAATCTTCCTTCCTTGAGACTCAGGTTTTGTTATGACCCTAAAATCTTATTTGGAGTGTGTATACTTCCATTTTACATGACATATCATGAGTATAAATATTTTCATGATATTATATTTGTAATTTAATTACCTTTATTCAAATGGATATCATGATCCCAATAGACCAAGTTATAATGTTTATTGATATAATCTCATTGTTTTTCTAAGATTGTTTATGTTCATGCTTCATTGGATAAGATATTAAGATCTATATATCAATAACATTCACAATATTAGTTATCCTTTTTTATTTCATGATATACTCATATATTGGTACCATTTTATTCAATTTGGTACATAATTTAGTTAAGAATGTGTTTTTAGGAAAACCTGACTTTACACTCTCTTTGGTCAGAAATATATGTTTTCTAAAAAGCATTTCCAAGAATATATATTCCATTATCATAAAAAATATAAAATAAATTTCTAAAATTTTTAATTTTAAAAATATCATCAAGGTAATCTTCTTGTCACTTTCCTAATAAGGAACTTATCTATCCTTTTTACTGTGAAAATAGAATGTTATTCTGACCCCGTACGACAATTACAGATTTACTTGCTGTCATTTTATTGAAGCTCCCATTTAATTATTCAAAAGTATAATCATTAAGAGGTTTTTGTAAAAAATTTATTTCATAAAAAATTGTTCTAAAAATGGTCTCAAACAGCTTTTATATGTTTTCATCGAAAATTGTTTTCAATATGTTTTCATGTATTATTTACAATTTTTCAATGTTCATTGAAAGAAATGATTTTGAAAATGATTCCAAGATTCTTTATAAGTTATCAAAAGAAAATGATTTTCAAATAGTCTTAAATGTTTATTTATATTTTTTAAATGAATTTTCAATTAAATGGGTTTCAATACATTTTCATTTATTTGTTAATAGTTTTTATCTATTTTCAAAGAAAAAAAGTTTTTAAAATGTTCATGAAGCTTATTTTAAATTTTTTCATGGAAAAATGTTTTATAAATGATTTCATGTCTTAATAATAAAATTTCAAGGTATTTTCTTTGAATATTATCTTTAAATGGTTTTATTTATTAAAAATCCTTTTATCAAACAAGAATGGATATTTTCCTCAAGATTTTTTTTAGAGTGTCATTTAAAATTATTTTCCATCTAATAAAACATTTATTGATGTTACACATGCCTATATAAGAAAGGATCTAATTGTTTCATTAATATAATTTCTATGAATGAGTTATGATTAATTCCATGGTCTTTATGAAAACCATTTATCATTTAGGGGTAATAATGTTATGAAACTCATTTCTCTTTCACTCGTTGTGTGCTTTTCAAAGCCACTTCATAGAATGAGAAATGTTCATGATGAAATGATTATGAAACCTTTCACTTTCAATAGGTTATGATCTTTTTACATGTTTGTGACACCCAATTTATTTCATGGGTTATGATATGTTATTTATGATCTTGTGGAACATGTGTGTATGATTTCATTATGTGATGGGTCGGACCTATATCTTCCTCCAACGCATTATGTAACGATTTGTATCTCATGAGATTGATAGTTCTGGAATGAGGTTTTACACGGTTTAGTATTACATGCCTAGAACAAGGGTTTACATAGTTTAGTAATACTGGGAGGGAATGAGGGATTACTCGGTTTAGTAATATATGGGTGGGATGAGGGTTTACTTGGTTTCGTAATATAGGACTGGAATGAGTGTTTAATCAGTTCAGTAATATAGGGATGGAATGAGGGGTTACTCATTTTAGTAATAAAGGGATGGAATGAGGATTTACTCGGTTTAGTAGTACAACGCTTCAATGGGGGTTCAACCTTTTTAGTAAAGGGATTTTTACACAAATATGAACATGGAGGTGATACTTTGGATAATATGGAAATCAGTACATGCTTACGTATTTCCACAATTCCATGTCTTACTCCTATGTTATTCATTCATGGATTATGTACTTCACTTTATTTTGATTCATATCCTATGAACTTCCATGTTTATTCCATAATTCATGTGAATGTTCTTTGATATGTATGGTATGATCTTTATTTTTCATGATCATGTTCTCAAACCCTTATGCTCTTGTTTATTCGAACATATCTCCCTAATTTACGCTTATTGAGAATTTGAGCTTACCCCTTATATTTTTCCTTTCACCCAGGTTATAATGATATGAACTATATTTGATATTTCTAAGAACGATGCTAGTCAAGGAGAACCTAGTTGAAAATGATTAGCTCACATATGTACACGTTTTAATGTTTCTATGTTTCCAAAGGCATTATACCAACTACTATATTTGGGAATACTTTTGTATAATGTTTTTATATTCCATAAAAGTTATGTAATGTCTATGTTTGAAAAGTGAGGGTCTCTAGAGTTGGTATCAGAGAAAAGGATTAATTAACCTTTGAAAACTAGGATGTGAATACTGTAGTAAAACCCCTAGGTATATTTCTAAGGATATTTCTAGGGATGAATCTAAGGATAATTATAAGGTTTAGTTAATGTGAAAGAAAATGTCATAGAATTTTGGTGATGAATAGACTCTGTGGTTTCCAATAAATACATCCATGTCTGGATACTATGAGTGGATTTAGCTCTGGGACATATGTACCTAGTAGTAATAACCCCCAATGATGTTTTGGGATTGAATGGGGGTAATCTGGAACATGAAAATGAGCATTACATCACAAATGGTTTCACACTCCCGGGGGATATTCATTGGAAATTTATAAATTCTTCATGAACCATCATAGAGGATTTAGATATCTGTTATCTAGGAATAACCTAGGAAAAACACAAGGTGTCATAGATTATGGAAGGTGTCATGATTTATACATCCCATAAGTATGTATTTTCCTGACTATACGGTTTTCTGCTATGATAAGTAATTCTCACAGTATTATTACGGTTTTAGTCAATGGGGGGAACCAAAAGGAACTTGATTAAAATTGAATGTGATGGATGATTTTCTAATGAGCAGTTAAGGGGATGATTACAATAGTGAAATATGTCATAATCATGCATAATCAGTTTTGGAGAAACAATATTAATAATATTTACCTTAACTAATAATCAAAATCACCAAGGAAGAGAAAAAAGTATTTTCCCAAGAGTTTGGGTAATGGGGACCATGGAGAATAGAATATTAAGTTTCCTTTGTGTCATGAATGTGGAAATAATAACCTATGTAAATGAACATGAAGAACAAGAAGGTGTTTTAACTATGGAAAATAAGTACACAATGAAAGTGGCAGTAAGGAAAAAAATAAATAGTTCATTTAACGAAATGGATGGGAATTTTGTCCTCCTAACGTCCACATTGAAGGTAAAGTATTTTAGTTGTGGATAAAATGGTCATTATGCAACTAAATGTCCCAAGAGAAAAATTACTAAAGAGAATCAACATGGTTGTGTGACTAATGGTGAAATTGTGGTTCATTAAGAGTCTAAAAATTAAATTTGATGGAAAAAAGGTATTTTGTAATAGGTTGAGGTTTCCTTGTTAATGGATTAAAGATGAAGCAATCAAAATATTTATTTATTTTGATTCAATAATTAGGAATGATGAATTTTGTATGGATTTTTAATTATCTGATTTGATATGTAATTACAAGAATATGATGAATTGTCATGATGGACTAGAATGGTTATCCCATTATAGTTAACATTTTGACTAAATGAAGGTAACCCTTAACATGTTCTTTATGATAAGATAATGTTGTATGGATAAAGATACGCGGGAAAAGAAAATGTGAATCAGATAGTACTTATTACCCTGGAACTATGTATGGACCTATTTATTGGTGGTTTATGATACCACTAATAAAGTTTACAAATTTTTTGGATTTATGGAGTAAATCCAAAATAATTTTGAAGGAGGAATCGAACATGTTTTCAAAAAGGATTTATGATAATTTAGGTTGTTACCGTGTTTCTAGGGAATATACAATAAGGGTATTCACATGATTAGAATGTTACAACCATGACATACATTATGATAAAGTGGGATCAATGTTAATATTATTTCTTGACTCTCTTTATATGGTTTTGAATTTCCATATTTTTGAAGGGCTACGAGGCAATCTATTCATGAAAAGACTATGTTAAAAACTGGATGAATTATTTATGCACTAAGTTGGTCTTACAGAACAAGGATAAAAATCTAATTTGTGATTAAGATTATTTCAAGGATGCCCATATTATATATTATATTAGTGAGTTTCAAAAAAATTACATCATGTGTATCAGGTGACAACCAATCATGTCTGGAAAGGTCACGGGTCTATTTCACATGATCGAAGGATGATAAGTGTTTCAAACCTACCATTGGCCTACACAATGTCCTAGTTAATTTGTATTTATTTATAACAAATTAATATTTATGATGAACTATTAGTGTTACTTTTTACGTTTATAGATTAAATCATGTTGATTTTTGGAGACAAATAGTTATACTTTTATTTCTTTTATGGCATAAAGATTATTTAAAAGCATATTATAGTGATTTACTCATTGAAGTTAATTTATGGATGTTCATTACATGGGGTAATGGATGTTTTAGGAAATTTTCTAATCACAACCAAAGAATGAAATTTTGTTTGTATAAATTTATCAATAATTACTCAAAGTTATGAAAGTCATACAAAACTGTTGTCCTAATACCTTAAATTCTATTAAACCAATGGCTTTTAGAATCATCACAGATTTATGACATTAAGGCCGCCAACTTCACTTTTATCATTCACTTGTTTGTGAATGATTCCCTCAGCCAATCCCTATAAATATTTACATTTTTCATCCTTGTACGATATTCACACCCAACCTATGTTCTCTTATATAGAAACCTAGTTATATTCTACTTTGGGTAACCGTTATGGTTCCAAATTTACATTTTTACGGGATATTTTAGTATCCATTTTTAAGATGTGGGTTTATATGAATGAAACATTCAAGTATTATTCCTTTGATAACCCATATGAATTTCAGGAGCGAAATTATTTTTAAGGGGGTAGAAAGTAACACCCCGAGGTTTTGAGAATTATTATTTTTCAAATTATTTTAACTATTAAATAATTTTCATTTAACATGAAACTAGAAATAGTAATATATATATATATATATATATATATTAAGACATTAAGTCATACATTCCTTTCAAACACAATACCAACTTGGTTGTGCAACACACAATACCAACATTATTTGCAGTATAAGAAACTCCGACATGGAGTACGATGCATCCAAAATTGAGTTTCTACAAAAATATATTTATATTGTTTTAATTATTTTAATAATAAAATTAAAACATTGTCATTAAAATTATTAATATATGATTTTAAAATATTTTTTTTATATAAATAAAAAATATTGTTAATGAAAAATAAAATTATTGGTAATGTCCTTTTATGTTAAAAATATTCTTTTCTTGAATGAATCAATTTTAATAATAAAAGTAATTTTATACACATTTATAAATTGAATTGCATAAAATCAACATAATTTTTTAATTCTGAATGTCTAAATTATCCTATGGTGAATTTTTGGGCTTTTTCTAAAAACTTCATTTTTTTATGAAAAGTGAAAACAACTTTTTAGTTTAAAACTACCTATTTAGTAAATTAATTATTAATTATAAATGATATTATAAATTTTCAAGGTCAAATTAGATAAATATTAAATCTAATAATACAATTAAATTCTTTATAATCATCACCACTTTAAAATTTAATATTAAAAATTAATAAACATTTGAACGTTTTATCTACCATAAAAACATGTTATTTCACCATGTCTGGAGGATTAGTGTTGATCTTAATTTTCCCACATCTACAATTATAATTTTGAAAATACGAAATAAAATAATTTAAATCAGTAATATATTTGTGTTTAACTAGAATAAATTAATTTTCTTACCAAATGATTAGTAAAAATGATTAAAATTAATCTCATTAATTAAGGCCAAATTAAGCATAATGAGGGACTAAACCTTAAAATTAAGTGACAAAATGATGTAGAAACTTTTACAACACCCATTTCAGTCCATATACCTTCTTTACAACTTACATTATTGTTTTTTGTTAGTTTGATAAGTCTTTTGTTATGTAAGAACATGTGCACACCAAATTTGTTTCTAAAAATTCCATGTGAGTCCTTTTCCTTCCTTATAAAAAGACACCACCTCTACCCATTCCTCACACCTATAAAATATTTTACATTTTTAATTTATCTATCCAAGTAGCCTCCCAAAAACAATAAATTCCACATTGAATCCTCACATTGGGTAGAAACACTCTCAATGGATCCTTTTGGCACAAACCAAAAGGAGTTACCCGATTAAGAGGTAACGTCTTCTCTCAAACTCCTTTCCTTTATTTTCCTCCTCCACCCATCCACTATCGTTATTAAATTTTTTTGTGAAAAAAATATCTAATATATAAAAAGAGGTTAGTATGGAAATTTTATGATCTATAATTACACACAACTCCATCTAATGGATGTCGAGCATACTGTTTTTGTGAATGGCGAACTACTGCCTCACGAAACGATGATGCTTCATTTATCTTTTACCAACAATCATGGGGTAAATTATGATGGAATATATGTATATATATATGTAATATATTTTATTTATTAAGGATTTAATATTATTTATACCTATTACAATACACATCTTTTGACCTCCCATTTTGGGTTCATAAGATAATCTTGTTTGAGTAAGTGTGGACTACCACCCCCTCAAAGCGATGTGATTCGTTCACACACAACATAGAATGTATTAAGGATGGATTTAATAAGATTATATGATTTATAATAAATATTAATTATAATTTAAAAATTATATATATATACACATATATATATATATATACATATTTCATTTACATGCATTCTTTAAATAGGAAAATATAAGGCGAAACAAAGTTCATGCGTACGTATGACTAACCGTATCCATGAACGATGTATTCCATTTAATAATAAATTTTTATATAAATTATAATAATAAAAATTTAATGTATATAAATTATATTTATATAATGTTTTACATTTTATAATCATGATATAAGTAAAGGACCAAAGACATAACAAATTATGACATATGCGATGAACCAAGTGAATATTACACGAAGTGAAACCTTAATGTATGATCATTAAAAAGAATGTAATATAAGGTTATAATAAAAAAAATATGGTAATAATAAAAAAAAAATTATTCTGTAAAATATTTATAGTAAACTTATATTTATTATATAGGTATCCAGTACATGTACAAAGAGAGTCAAGACACATGGTAAGGCGATTTCATCTCAATTTTAATTTTTATGAGATACAAGCAATGTTCGCCACTAATTTCTTTTTGTGGTTTATGTAATGCATATGATTTTATTATATGTATATTTTACTAAAATTTATGTATATTCAAATTCCAATTTTATGATTATTATTTCATGGGTTTTATGTTTCAAATGTTTCCACTTTTGTAAAAATGTTTTGTCTCAATTTTCCTTCTTTGTGACTCATGTATTGTTATACACCTAAACTATTTTTTAGGGTGAATATAAATCCATTTTACATTCCATATCTTGAATCCAACTATTTTCAAGATATTATATGTTTCATTTAATTACCCTTCTTCAAATTTAGATCATGATCCGATGTTACCAAGTTATAAGAGTTTATTAAGACAATCTCATTGTTTTTTTTTGAGATTTTTTATGTGTATACATACGTTGATAATATATTAAGATCCCTCTATCAAGAATATTCATGAGTTTCCTTATCAAATTTTTTTTCATGGTATAATCATGTATTGTTTCCATTTTCTACTCTATGGTACATAATTTTGTGAAGAATGTGTTTTTAGGAAGACCCGACTTTACTCACTCTCTGGTCAGAAATCTATGTTTTCTAAAAAGGGTTTCCAAGAATATAATACCATTGACATATAAGATATAAATAAATTTTTACCCATTTTTATATTAAATATATCTTCAAGGTAATCTTAATATCTCTTTCTGAACAAGGCAATATTCAATCTATTTTACTGAAGAAAAGGAATGTTATTTTAACCTAATACAACATGTACAGGTTTACCCGCTGTTATTTTTTCAAAGCTCCATTTTTATTGTAAAAAAGGTAATCTATAAGAAAAAAATGTTAACAAGTAATTTTAAAGGAAAATTTTAATCAAAATGGATTCAAACATATTTTATATATTTTCACAGAAAACTATTTTCAAAATGTTTTCGAGTATTATTTAAATTTTTTCAAAGTGCTTTTAAAGAAATGGTTTTCAAAATTATTTAACGTATCATTATATGTTTTCATGAAAACATTATTATCAAAAAAAATTAATGATTTCCATATAAATTTTCCAAAATTTTCCAATGAATTTTTTTTCAAAATATTTTCAATCTTTCTTTAAAAAATTTCAAGTGTTTTTAAATAATTTTTTTAAATGTTTTGAATCTTATTTTAAATATTATCAAGGAAAAATTTTATCAAAATGATTTCATGTATTTTTGTAAGTTATCAAGTTATTTTCTATGAATATTATTTTCAAATGGTTTTATATATTAAAATACTTTTTCAAACAAGAATGTATATTTTACTCATGAAAGATTTTTAGGGAATATTTCAAAATTATTTTTCATCTAAGATAACATATCTTGATGTTAATCATGAATTTACTAGGAATGATCTAAATAATCCATTCATATCATTTAATTTAAATAGGTACTATTAAATCCATGTATTTTAGGAAAACTATTTATCCGTCAGGGGTAATAAGTTTATGAAACCCATTTCTCTTTCACGAGTTATATGATTTTGGAACCTGCTTCTTTTGACGAGTTATGTTTATGATAAAATGATTATAAAAACTATCTCTTTCCACTTGTTATGATATTTTTACCTGTTTAGAAAACCTATTTCATTTCATGGGTTATGATATGTTATTTATGATATTGTGGCACATGTATATATGATTACATTATGTGATGGGTGGGACCTATATCTCTCTCAAATACATTGGGTAAATATTTATATCTCATGAGATATATATTGTTATAATGAAGGTTTAATCGGTTTAGTAATATAGTGAGAGAATAAGGGCTTACATGGTTCAATAATACATGGCTGGAATGAATGTTTACTCAGTTCATCAATACATGTTTGGAAAGAGGGTTTACTCAGTGTAGTAATATAGGGATGGAAAAATGGTTTACTCAGTTCAGTAATACAGGGATGAAACAAGGGTTTACATGGTTTAATAATATAGGGATAGAACAAGGGTTTACTCAGTTCAGTTGTACAGGGCTGGAATGGGCATTCACATGGTTATGTAAAACTAATTGTCCACTAAGATGGTCTTGGCAGTGATGCCTTGGATAATATGGTAATCAGTATATGATTATGTGTTACCACAATTCTATTTCTTACCCTTGGGCTATACTTTCATGGATTATTTCCTTCACTTCCATTTAATTCATTTCTTTCAAACTACCATGTATTCCCATGATTCATTTGTCTGATATTTCATATTTAGGGTATCATATTTTATTTTCATAATAATGTTTGCATACCCTTATGATCATGTTCATGATTACATGTCTTCCTTGTTTACCCCTACTGAGAATTTGAGCCTACACATTTTATGCATCGTTTCCCACAAGTTATTATGATAAGTACTATATTTGATATTTCTAAAAAGGGTTCTATTAAATAAGAAATTAGTTAGAGATGATGTATCTCATATATGTACCTATCTTTATGTTTTTATCTTTTCAAAGGAATTATACCATCTATAGTCTTTGGGTGTCTTTTTATATAATTTTAAGTATTCCCTGAAAGTTATGTAATGTTTATGTTTGTCAAGTTATGGTTGTGAAAATAACTCAAATACCATAATGTGTTCTATGTGTATTAATCAAAGAATCAATAATCGTTTCCACTTCTTTTGACAGAGATGATAGATAAGCATCAAGGTACATTCACCTAGATTGATCAAAAATTCTCCGACTAATTTCTCCCACATAGTAATATAGTTTCAATTTCTATTTTAAAATGAAAAAACCCCTTGTTTTTTGAAATACCATTCAACTATTATTTTCATAATCTAACCCTTGTTTTTAATTATCAAATCCATGGCTCCATAGAGATATGACTTAGTGTTTCATCTAAAATGAATAATTTCTAGTAAAACTAAACATATAATTTAACGTGATACACAACACAATCAAATTTTGGCACCATTTCCTAGAATAAAAATATCAATTTTCCCATTTTTTCTGTTAATTTTTATTTATTACTTCTTTCAGTATTTCACCCTTCCCTTTTTAATTTTTTTGTTTTTTATTATTTTTGTGTGTTTTTATTACCTCTCTCATTTTATATACCTCTAATTTTCTAATATAGATTTCAATTTTATCTTATCCTTCCATTATTTTTATGTGTTTATATTATATGCAGATTTAATCAGAAAATTAATGAAAATAAAACAAACAAAATATCACAACATTCTTCCATGATACGATCTTGCAAGGAAATACTACTTTAATTTGACATAGAAATTGAAAATTATCTTCATTGAAAAATTAGTTCTTATAGAGTTAAAAAATAATGTAACACTGATGAACCACATATGGAACCTCAAGCGATCCTTAACGAATCTAATAGTGAACCATGTAAATCCTATAAAACATGGCTGAATATAACCGATCATTAAAATAACATACCACCCCTGGTGTGGAGTAACAATATACGTATATCCAATACCCTAAAGAAGTTATAAATTTGGGGATGATATCAGGCCTCATCCACCTCCTTCCAATTTTTTTGTCTTCTTATTGAGGACCCTTGTAAATATATTAATGAGTTTAAAAGTGTGTGATCGACCATGAAACCCCAAAATGTGATTGAGGACCTCATAATGATTGGATCCTTCTCTTTATCCCTAGATAGTGTAATCAATGTGTGGATATAATATATATCTACCAGAATTGGGGGCTTGAGTGGCCTTAAATAACTCTTTCTATAGAATTTTTATATACCTATCAAAATAAATTAATTAGAAAAATAACCATGGAATTAGGAAACCACATGGAGAGAAACTCTATGAATATTGGAAGATATTCAAAAAAACATTTCTTATGTATCCCCCACCACCATACATTTAATAATTTCTAATTTAGTACATCTATGAGGCAATCATGCCCATATATATTGGTATGAGATCTAATGGAGATTTTGGTGTGCTATTTTATAAAACTCATTTCACTCCTTGTGACTTAATATCCAACTTGAATCAAAATGCACAATAATTCGATACATGGTCAATTACACCCAATTTAAGAGTTTATGTGGGATATAATTCATCCCTAGAACAAAAGGTAAGTAATAAACATGATGGTATTCATACCCTTATAAAGATATTATTTTATGCCCATGTAACTTATATTCTCCTCCCATTCCACTAATTTTTTGTATTTGTTCTAATAACACTCATATTTCATACCATTTCTCACTAATTCATGATTAAACTGAGTCTTGGGAAGAAATATTACCATGTAATCCATTACAACATGAAACTCCCTTCAATCAAGAACTATTTAGTCCACATTTTAACATCATATGTAAAGTAAAACTACAATATCTAAAAGAAGGTAGCTTGAGATACCCCAAATATAACTGTTATCAATAAGTCCTACGTACCAAACCTTATTATCCATCGCCATCTAAAAAAACATCATCCTACCTAATTTTATCCAATACTAAAGGTCATAGTGAAGCCATTGAAAACCCAAACCTCTAGTTCCTACTGAACACACAATCGACTATTCAAGACCAGAAAAATCATGTGGGGAATTGGAAAACAGAATCGGTGAGATAAATATACATGTTTATGGAAAAATAAAAACCCAACCAATTTATAATCCTAATGATAATGTTAATGTATGTTAAACACACTTTTTAGTGGTAAAGATATTTCATATTCCAATTATTCTATCAAAAAAGTATGTACCCCTTTTGAAAACACGCATTATATAACCATAATAAATTCTAGTAATGAAATATATGACAAAAACTGTTAACAAATTATTATTGAGTATTCCTCTAAATTTTCCATCACTCATACATTCATTAAATTACTCACTAAAAATAAGAAATTATTTAATAATCAGATTGAAAACAAAATAATGGATACATTTAAAAATTCACAAGTTATCATTTCATTATTTGATGCATTTAAACTTGTACCTTAATATGAAATTTTTTTATGTAATTTTCACACATAGACTGTGAACGAAGGGGAATGAGATGTCTACTAGGGAAACAAGGTCTCACAATTGAGAAAACTAGTATTGATGAAAAAATTCCTAGATCTAAGAAAATTCTTGACACCATTAACCATAGGGTATATCTTCTTATCTAATGAAATGATTGATTTAGGTTCTTCAATTAATGTAATGCCTCACTCAATGCATACATATATACAATTTTGAGAGCTTAAACCACTAGGAATCATCCTAAAACTTAACCACAGGAGTACAATAGACCCATCCGACATGATCGAGGAAATACTAATAAGAGTAAAGAATCTAATATTTCCTAAAGACATATATATTATTGTTATGGAAGATAACCTAACCCATTGGAATTATCCTCTAATACATGGTAGGCAATTCCTTAAAACAGAAAACTGATCATTAGTGTTCACATTGGTATGTTATCCACGGAGTTCGATTAGTAAATGGTATGTTTTATTATCATTGATTCCATAACACACCCCTTTGAAGATAATCCCACTCATCTTGTTCATTTGATGGATGTTCTCTCTAACTACTTACACTCACAACATTCACTCCATGTCCCATACTCTGATTCATTATCTTCTTATTTATTGTTGGATGATTTTTTTATTCATGTTTTTGAGTGTTGTATTTTTTTAAAAAGAATTAATTTTTTTCATTAATTGTATACTATATTCATTCAGAGTTACCTATGACCATTGATGATTCTTAAAATCACATTTCCATTGATTTCATTCTATAGAGAGTAAACATGACAAAATTGGATGTTTCATTGACCTAACTCTCCCTAAATACCCTCCATCCATAAAAAACCATTGGTGTTAGAATTGAAACCACTTCCATCAAATTTAAAATATTCTTATCTTGAACATATTGACTAACATCTCATTAGTATTTCCAATAACCTCTCTCCATAGTAGGAACTAAAACTTCCCAATGATTTGAGAGAGTATAAAAAGTCAATAGGATGGATATTGGAGGATATACATAGGATTATCCAATCTATTAATATGCACCATATACTTTTAGATAATTATGATAAACATATATATACTTCTCAATTCAAGTTTAATCACACTCTCTGTGAAGTGGTAAAATTTTATTTCAATAAATTACTTACTACTAAGATCATTTATCCAATATATGATATTAAATGTGTTATTCTGGTTAAAATTATGCCTAAATACTACAAGAAATAATGGGTAAAATGAAACTAATGAATTGGTTCCAAAAAATGAGGAAAATAGTCGGAAAGTCTCTATTGACTACCATCGACTGAATCAAGCCATGTTAAAGGACCACTTATGTATACCTTTTATTGACAAAATGTTATAAAGACTGGATTGTAATTCCCATTTTTTCCTTGATGTACATTCATGTTAATTTGAAATACATATAGCCATGAGGATCATAAAAATAAAGAATTAACTTTTCCATTCAGTACATTTTCATACAATAAGATTCCTTTTAGACTCCATAATGCTCCTTGTAATTTTCTGAAATGTATGTTGAATGTTTTTTCCTAATTACCAGTAGTATTAAATATATGTTTTATAGATGATTTAATGGTTTATGTAAATTCATTTAATGAATATTTGTAACACCATGGTTCTTCAATCCACCATTGCATTGAAAAAGGTATCCTATTAAACCATGATAAATTACATTTCATTATTGAGTGAGGGATATCTACTAGATATATTATTTATAATTAGTGAATTCCATAGTATAAATGATAATTTAAATTCATCTCAACCCTTCC
Organism: Viscum album; assembly: GCA_963277665.1. Classification (NCBI taxonomy): domain Eukaryota; kingdom Viridiplantae; phylum Streptophyta; class Magnoliopsida; order Santalales; family Viscaceae; genus Viscum; species Viscum album. The sequence goes on from OY728151.1 coordinate 600,320,936, forward strand.
ATATCTATAATGTGTTCGTGAGGCGCAATCTTTATTTAGTAATGATGGTCTCAACCTCTGATTCGTTGCATATTTTCATAATATTTCAATTCCTTTTTCTTGATTATTAAAAAAGGATTCTTAATTATTTTTAATAAAAATTGTGGGGTTTCTAAAATTAACTAAAAAAGATTCTCACATCACCTCCCATCATCCAACCACTATGTTGGGATATCCCATTAAAACATATCTTCGATGCCTTTAACTTTGAAGATGGGGAAGTTTATCATAAATGGTTGATAATGATCCTTATGTCATAGTGTATGCCTCATGTACCCTAAACCATGCCCAAAAAAACAACATGACCACAGAAAAAAGATTTTTTTTTATATTTTCCATAAGTTTCTTGATCATATATTATTAAGTGAAAAAACAATTTTTTCAAATCATTTTGTCTTTTTTTTTCTATTACAGAAACCCGAATCTAAGCCTCAACTCATTCAGTAGATACAGCTCCTCCATGAGTTTGACCTTAACAATTGAGACAATATATGAGTGTAAAAAGTGGTAAGTGGTTACATTAGAAGGATTTCACCACCATTGGACCACTATGTTTAATCATACCTCTCCATTGGATAATTCATTCATCAATAGAACCATTGTGATTTTGTGGACCTTACCCCTAGTATGCAGACATTGTCAATTTTCTAGTAGTAGCTAGGATCACCACTGATTTCATCACTTCACAATCCCAGGGAATTAATCATGATTCACGATGGCACATTTGGGATTACACATAAATATGAGTAATATAAGGCCCAAGCCTTGAACATTACCTAATATTTAGTAAATTCAAGTATTATATTAAGGATCTTTTCAGGTTTAGTGTTTGAAAGAATTAGTCCATAAATATTGCATTACATCTCAAATATTATAAGGAAGACACTTCAACTCTATCCAATTTTTTCCCCAACAATAAAATTCCTTAAAAAAACATATCTTTTCTTGATTAAATTATTCTTGAATTATTTCATTCTCTTACCCTTCCTTATACCCTATGAAAAACATTTCAAAAACATCGTATGAGCAGAAAAATCTCTATAAGGGACATAAAAATAAAGAAAAACCAGTAGTCTGGTCAAATTCGGGTAACCCATTCAATTTTGTTTGAGTGGATGAATAATTTTTTTTTACATGAATAAAACTCATACATTTTTCATTATGAAAATCACTAAAACCAATAGCATTAAATTAAAACTTTTTTTTGACTTAGAACATCATATATATAAAACCCATTCAAACAACCACTAATTGGGAAAAACATATGGTTATCATAAAAATTAGAGATCTATAATGGGGGTGAACCTTAGTATATGTTATATTGAGCTCACCTGTGAGCTCTAATGGGGCTCAACCCTTCGTATAAGCTATATCGGACTCACACATGAGCTATAATGGTTCTTAACACATCGAATAAGTTATATCGGGATCACCAGTGAGCTATAATGGGGATCGAACCTTAGTATAACCTATATTGGGCTCACTTGTGAGATATAATGGGGCTCAACCCTTAGTCTAAGCTGTAACAGAATCACCGCATTCATATAATTCTTATGTACCATTTCAAAAACATGTTCATCAAAAAAGCCTCTTGGAAAAATAATCAAATACCATATATTAAAAATTCTATACAAAAAAAAATATTCATTTGAAACCCATTTTAAATACTAAGATACCCAAATAAATGAGGAATGGGTTTATTATCATTTTAAAGTACATTTTGGATTATTTAGGAAGCCATATATCAAATAACGGCTACTGTGGGGGAGAAGTCGATGTCACCATATACCTTAAAAAACATTACTTTTTTTCATTTTGTAAAGAAGGTAAAATGATTAATTTTAAAAGATTACATTTGAAAACGTTGAATAAAATTCTATATAGACATAAAATTTTCTACATAATACTTTTATTCCCATATATATGAATATGTAATTTAATGTCATGAAGAAAACATTTTGATAATTACATATTTAAACGTTCGAGGTGTCCCATACCACTTTGAACATTTAAATATTAATCTCCATGATTAAATAAGTAAAATTATTATAAATAAAATATGGGTATTAAATTTCATAGTGTCTATATATACACCATATAAATGAATAATGGTGCATATTATAATGAAATGACTTAATGAAAGCAGATTGAGACAAAGTACTTTATATTGATTGCAACTTACCTCGTTTGTTCTTTAATTTATTGAATAATAAACTTAAGATAATTTATACCTTCTTTATAACCTTTTTAAATTTTATTATTCATTTTATATCACTTATTACCATGTTATAGCAATTATTTAATTGTTTCAGTTCATATCAGATGTTCTGTCAATTTTCTATATTTGAGTAAAAATGAACATGTTTTGACGCAAGTTATCCATGTGTTCATAAGTCCATTATATCTAGAAAATTATTAATGATTTAAATATCACATATATATAGTATATATGTATTTATAATATTCCAAAACATCTGTAGATAAGAAATGAAATTCACCGTTAATGTAGACGGTAGGTCATACATACGCATGAGCACTACTTTCAATTCTTTATCATTTTAAAGGAATATAAAATGAATAAAAAATAAAATATATATAGGTTTATTATTATTACATTATAATATCCTGGTTATATATGTAAAATAAGTTAATTAACTACATACTTTATATGTTCCATGTTTGGCACGAATGAGTCATATCACTTTAAGGGGGAGGTAGTCCCCACTTCCTTAAAAAAAATCGTATTTACACAATATGGAAAAAATAAATCTATAATATAAATAAAAATTAAATAATTATAGATATAGTATAATATTATCATATATAAATACAATTACATCATAATGGCCACCATGAGAGGTGGTTGGAGAAAATTGAACAATCATTATTCCCTGAGGTAGTAGTCCTCCCAACACATAAAAGTATGTTCTATATCCATTAGATGAAGGTGAGTGTACATGTTAGAAAAAATGTTCCATAAATACATCCTAGAATATTTATGATACTCTTTTTTTAGAATATAATTTTAAAAAAAGAGTGTATGGGTGGATAAGGAATATAAATGAAAGAAGCTTGAGAGAAGACGTTACCTCTCAATTGCGTAACTCCTTTTGATTTGAGCCAAAGAGATTTTTATTAATTTAATTATACCCAAATTATGGATTATAGGAGTAATTTAGGTATTTTGAGAGATTATTTTATAAGAATTTGGATTATAAAATGGGTTCGAGATGCGTGTGTATGTTGGAAGAGGTGGTGGCCTTTAATAAAAGGGAGAAGGGGCACTTTTGAAATGTCCTGAAATATTATTTTATTATAAATTTATTTTCAAATTATAATAGTTATAAATTGATATATTTCTTGGATAATATGATTATGAGTTTAAATCCTATCAACCAATAGGTTTTAGACATGTTTAGGTTACAAACATAACCTTATCTTTTATATTTAACCCTTAGATAAAAACTTTAACTATTACCATGCCTTTTTGTATTTTCATTATATATTGTTACTAAAGTTACTATAAAATGAATATAGAATGAAATTTGGATAATTAATTACATTTTGAACATTATATATGTCATTTGGAGGAATCATATATTTTTATCACTATTATATCATTTAATAAAATAGTATTTTTTTTTAAACTCATTTAGGTAAATTTTGACACTATTTAGTAATTTATTTTTGATAAAGTCATAGCAACATTATTCCTTCAAAAAAAAAAGAATTAAATCACCCATTACATTTCAATGTAATCAAAAAAATTCATGTATGGCATAAAAATTTTCAAATTACCTTTATTTTTGTATTTATAATTTCATTTATTTTAATATTTCATTAATAAATTAATCACTACTTCATCATTGTGTCGTTAATATATTTATTGATTTAAGGTATAAAAATTATAAATAAAATAAAATGTTATAGGAATTATTTTTATATTTCTATTTAATATTTATATATTAAGATATAATTTATATAAACCAAATTAAAATTGTTTTTTAGGAGATACAAGTTTATGTTATATTTCCCTTTTCGTTAAAATAAATATTATAAATATCGTTATCAAACCAAAGTGGCTCCGTGGGGTCCTAAAATAGACCCGAGGATTATAAGGGTCATAAATATCTCATAAAATAGGATTAAGACACGTTTTAGGGTAGTTTTCTATTATTATACTATTATTTTTTACCCTTATTTACTTGATTTACCATTTAACCATGGTAATATAAATAATTACTGAAGTTACTACTCATAATGTCCAAAAAATTAAAGGTATGTATTTAATAATTTTGGAGCTTATGATTCCAAATATGGAATAAAATTTTCCAAGTTAAAAACAGAGAATTTTCGGTAATTACTTTAAAAAAAATTCTCGTTGTCAAAACAAGAATGTTGGTTTTTAAGTAGTAAAAACTATAAAAAGATTGGAAAGTGTCTATGTCCAATTTAAATGTGAAATTACCTCCAATGACCAACATTGGATAAAATGATAAAAAAATAATCCAAATTAACATTGAAACCAATTAAAATGGATATATGACTATATAAATATATTAGATGAAAATGCATATTTGAATTGAAGTGAAGTGATTTTCCCTATTAAATAAAATATTGATTTTATTAGAAAAATACAAAAATTTAAATCAAGTTAAATTTTGAAGTCCCTATTCTAAATATTAAGTTTATTTTGTAAAATAGAACATATAAATGTGAAAAAACAGGATTTAAAAATGGTTCTCCATCAAAAGGTGGTAAGACGACCTTTTAAAAAAAAATTATTTTACACTAAAACATGGATTCATACTCATATTTAGCCTCTAAAATTTATTTTATAAATATAAAAACATTTAACAAACATGTGTAATTGTATTTTAAATAATTTTTTTTCAATCTATACAATAAAATAGCTAGGTGTTAACAACCATTTAAAATAATAATACTATTATTGTATTATTTTTCAAAATAACTCAACGTTGTGTACAACATAAGATTTCAGAGAAACCCATTGTTTCATGTCGAGTTTGATTTAGGAAAAAGTGTCCCCTTTAATATAAAATTAATATATTAATCATAAATATTATTAGATATGAAGTTTTATTATTATATAAATACCTTGGATTTTACAAGGAATTTCTAGTAACCATGTTGTTCATAGGGGTGTCTCTGACCACGAATTCACCTCTATTTTGAGATTCTGTCGCACTTTGGCTTGTGGGGACCAATTTGGATCTCAATTCACTACTCTAATGGTCATTTGATTGGGAAATTATTCGACAATGTTATATATATATTTTTATAGGATATGTTAGTCATGTACTCGATGTCAATTCACTCGGAATATCTCCAAGAGGAATGAAATTCTACAACAACCCATGTTATTATATAATATCTTTGATACATGGGGAATTCAATCCATGGAGCCTTTTATATGTTCCTTTATGTTTCTGTATATCTTTTTTACTATTTAATTTGTCTCTAAATAGGTGGAAGTAAATGCTACCTACACTATTGACTCTAGAGTGGTTGTTGATTTTGTGAGGTCCCAAATTTTCAATAGTATTGGCTTTCCAAGATTCATTATTACTTATCACGGTTCAAATTGTATCCATCGTATCATGAAAAAAATTATACATATATATGCGGTTATTCATAAATTATCCACGACATATCACCCCCAAACTAATGGACATGCATAAATCTCAAATTAGTAAGTAAATTGAATCTTGGAAAAATAGTATAACACAATAAGAAAGATTGGATTTTTTTGTTTCATGATGCTTATTAGGTATAAATTATATCTTTTAAAACCACGATAAAAATTTATCATATATGATTGTGTTTGGGAATGATTTTTAGCTCATTATAGAGGTAGATCACCATTCACATCTAGTTGTTAAACAATGTAATATGAATATTTATTATGCAAGAGAGCACATGAGGTTTTAGATGCCGGAGATAGAAGAAATTAACTTGATGCCTATGAAAACTCCATAATCTATAAAGAGAAGAAAAAATCTATCAATTATGATATGATTCATCAGTGAAAGTTTTATATTGGTGATAAGGTCTTAATATATAATTAAATTCTAACGCTCCACCCAGGTAAGCATCATTTCTGATGAATCTATCCTTATAATATTTATAATTATTACTCTTTTGGTCCAATAAAGGTCTTTAATGAGAATATTGGCCAATTTATTACCTTCAATTGGATGAGAGATGAACGCTTTTAAGATTATTTTTCAAAGCACCCAATGGAGGAAATCCTCGATCAATAATAAACATACTATTGATACCCGTTATATTTTATCCTTCAATAAAAAATTTTATTTTTTTTATTTTGAGGACACTATAAAATCTAGGGGTCTAGGAGGGTACATTCTTGGGAAAATCTGTATTTTTATTTTATTAAATATTCATTCTTTTATTTTCTTTCTAAATAGTATTTTTTACTTTTCCCAACCTTTTTATGTTTATTATGATTTTCGTCATCTTTCTTCATTTATTTCATTTTTACTTATTTAATAGTATTGTTACATTGAATATACTATTTTTCTCAATAATCCATGTAAATTACTAAAAATTCATGTTAAAATTCATGATTCCATGTTTTTTTAAAATTAATGAAAAGTTTCCTCAAATATGGAATGTGATTTTTCTTTATTTTAACATTTAGGTGTGATTTTTATTATTATTTTTTATGATAAAAATGATATTATAATTATAAATACTTTGAGATGAGTGATATCCTTTATGTGAGGAATTTATAGGAAAATTTAGTCACTAATAACTCCACACATATTTTCACATTTACATGAATTGTCATTATTTCTTAATTAATAGAAGGTAAATAAAAGATAGGTCAATTTTCATAAAATTTATAAAATTAATTTTCCTTACATTATTCCTTATTTGATCCATTTCATTACAATAATAGATTGACAAATACATGTGCACCTATTATATAACTATTGTACGCCCTAAAAAATAAACAAAATAACAACAAAGATGCAATTAGAAATAATAATACATATAAGGGGAGTTATGAAATGTAAAAAAATGTGGCTATTTAAGATGGGAGCATATGGTTCTATGTGAGTGGGTATTGAAATTTTATTATAAATGACGTAGGGTAGGTTTGGTTGAAAGAATCAGGTAAGTTGGAAAATTCGAAAATACCCTATATTTATAGGATAAAAGGTGGAAAGACTAGCATGAAATGGTTTGCACACATACTAGAGGATCGTTAGTGGAATGGTTGGATTTTGAATTCCTTTTCCATATTATTATCACAAATATCTTTAAATTTCGTTTTCATAAAATTTATGAGGCATATATTTCCATGATCACTGGGAATAACTCATTGGTGAGGATTTTTCATTGATCACATTGATATAATGAATTAAATCATCATTGAATTTAAAATCTTCATGAAGTTACGAATGCCTACATGCATAATTTATTTAGAACTCTGACTTTTCCCATCTGTGAAACTGTTTATGTTTGGGGGTGTGATAGAATAAAAAATCAGTATTTATTTACACCCTTTAAATACTATTTCAACTTGGTTTTTAGTGAAAATTAAAAATATAAAAAAACATAACTTCATTTTTTAATAGATAATTTAATTTTTGTCACAATTTTATTTAGGTTAATATTACTTTTCTAATGATTATATTATAGGAGTATGTGATTTGGAGATCCTATTATAGAATTCGAGCAAAGCAGGCCAAATTGTGCGAGATCCCGAGTACACTTGTGGATTTCATTATATACAACTGTTAATCTGTGCATCCAATTGTGAAAAAATTGGGGGTATAGTTAAAACAATTGTGGATAAATTCATTTATTAGAACATGTAAACCACTTCACCAATTTGGAGGCCCAAAATAGGTCCCCCAATGGAATGATGTTTTGGGCATGCATGATTATACAACCCTATTTTATTTGGGACATAAATCCTTCCTCAGAAATCCAATTGGGTTACTCCATAACAATTGGATAACTAACTCGAAAAAAAATTAAAAATAATTCTTAGTAATTTTTCATACATTTTGGTTAGTTAAATAGTCACATAAAAGAGGAAAAAGTATTCCATGAATATTGACCATGTCCCCCAAGCACTTGAATTATTTTATGAAAATTTTGATTATTTTTCCCATTAAACACTCATCACCCCCATTTTATTATGTTTCAAGGATTGGGTTATGGGTGAGTCAAATTTGAGAGATCTCTGCATCCATTTTCTTACTCTTCTTCATTTCTCCTAGTAAGAGTATAAAAAATATCGAAGTTGAATGGTGGGAGACAAGACATCCACATCAACAAACAAATGTTGATATTCCACCTTGAAAATATATACTTTGAACTCTTTCGTTTGTGTAAGAAAAATATATTTCCTTAAATGCATAATGATTATATAATTTCAAAGCATCCAGGAATACCAATAACCTAATATCATGATTCATATAAATCTACTCATGAGGATAACACTTTTGAAATCCATAAGTCATAGTATTTCAATCATGAATTTGTGCTGCATAAATAATTACTCTTTATACATCAATATGAACAACCTAATTCTTTCACTACTTGGGTAAAAAAAACATGGGTGCTTTTTTAACTTCATCTTTGTCGCCTGAAATGACACCTTTCGTCTATCATCATGATATAATCTTATGGAAACTATGGAAAATATTACCTTTTATACTACTAAATAATAGAACACCTAAAAAATTAATAATACCCCTTGACTAATAGAAATATACAAATACCAAATACATTCTCGTTTACTCCCCCTGATTTCCCCACTATTACTTCCATAAAATCAACAATATTCATTTTTTCATATAAAACATAAACAATGAATTTAACTATAATAAACCAATATCATGACATTTATATCATTCCATAATTTATAATAATATTAAAAATATCCCACAGTATAGGAAAATAATCACATTTACCTTTCATGAGATAATGAATATATCAATAAATAATATATTAAAAAACAGAATGTGTTCAGTAAGGATACACTGTTATATTAATCAAATACATTGAAACCAATGTCATGATTATTAAATTAAATCACATGAAAAATAATTTATATGGAATCTAAATAATTTGAAATATTTTTTTAATAATATCTTCTTCCTAAACACTAAGATAGAAATTATCCAGAAAAAGATATATTTTATAAAAATAATGAGATTACCAAATTTTGTAAATAGATATCCTATTTTATGAAATGTTTATGTATTTTAAACGATGAAATTATTTTGATAAATATTATCATTAAAAATATATCAAATTATATCAAATATATGGAAAAATAAATCAATTAAATGCCCTAATAGAGTAATTATCCACATATGGAACCCATTATATTTATGATCCTCTATATTTCTTTGTCTCTCATAATTCCTCTATAGCTATTTCATATGGATGGATAGTAATGTGATCAATATCATGTACAAATTTTTATCATCACCCCACCACTCTCATAGATGGTAATCATGAGAAATATTTTAGATGAATATTAATAAAATTTACATTAATTGAAGAATAATATCACCAACATCTCTCTCAACTACATTTAAAAATACTCCTTTAATAAATGAGGAAAAATAATTATAATCCCTAAATCAAATACATTATGATATGATTTAAAATCCAATTCATTAATGAATATAAATTTAACATAATTATAATGGAATAATATCACCAATATATAATTAAAATCAATGATAAACCAAAATCAATTCAACTAGTCTATATTTAAAAACTCATAAAAAGTAGACATCATAATGTCATATAAATCTTATAGACTTCCATACACATTTATGGTGATCAAAAAAATAGATTAACATATAATTAGATCAATTTTACTTCCAAAAAATGTATAAATTCCCATTATCTTAAACACCGACTCCATATCCAATACCAAATCATGGAAAATTAAATACAAAATAAAATAACAAGATGGACTCATATAAATATTCAAAATAACTAAAATATAGATAACTAGACTGAAATTTATTAATATAAATGATTAAAACTGTCATATGTATAAAATTTATAAAAAATAAATAAAAAGTACATTTTCTTATAACTTCGGTTAAGGACTTCTAATCTGTGTGTATTATAGGGGTCTTCATCTGATCATATGTGTGCCTCCTCACATTATAATGGATACTAATAATTAGTGAGGGAAATTTTTTTTATTGAAGTTAGATTATTCATTCTTGAATTACTGAACAAAAAATGAAAAATAATAAAGAATTAAATATTATAATTTTTAGATTATGACGAGTCTATAAAAAAGAAACGTGTTATTTTAAAATGGAATAATAGAGTATAGATAATACATCTGAATTCTCTCCCACAAAGAAAATCAAATATATAAAAAATAAATATAAAAATTTAAATAATACAGAGTCCCTACTTACCTACTTGATCTTATTCACATCAAAAACTCAAAAAACCATCAAATATATCATTATTGGTCATCTAATACTTGTTTTCAACCTAACCAAGACCTACATACATGATTGTTTAACTAGTTTTAGTGGTTCCTGGACACATGAGTAAGGTGTAATAATAACCCAATAAGGAACCAAAAATTGTATACCTAACATAACTAGTAATATTTCTTAAACATAATTGATATATTAAGAATAAAAAATAATGCTATAATATTAAAAAATATTGTGGTTCATTGGAATGAAATATAATAGTTGAGATCAACCATACCTTATTTCTATAGAGTATAATAACATTTGATAATTTCAAATTCCCATGAAACTTTTGCAAGAAACACATTCCTATAATACATTTTTTTATACTTGATCACTCATGGGGAGGTGAAGGCATCTTAGAACATATAATATATATATATATATATCTCATTTTTTAATTCATTAGTTATCTGGGGATGTTTTTCCTTTTAACCCATCTCATATATTATAATTTCTAAACATATGATCATAGGAAAAAACATAAATTTATAATACAGTATTAAACATAGTCACCATATTCATGTTAATATTCTAAGAATCCCATAATCACTTAGAGTAATCATTAGTGCCTAGGTAAAATCATAAACATCCCAATATTCATCATGTATAATAACCAGGCTCTATAAAACATCATATAAGTCTAAAATACATCTTGTGTAATATTTTAATCCAAAACAATATCCAAGGAATACCATATATATATATATATATATTATTTGGTGGATCAATGTACCTCATATGGCATTACTAATAAAAACATGGACTCCCACATTCTCCCCATAACATTACATGTAATCATTTAAAATAATGTTTATGTTTATCCTATTTAACCTGTTATACATAAACATGGATATCCTTTCATATTCCTGACTACTAATTTAAATAAACCCCCATAATAGGCTACATCCAGAGTATTCTCTCGACACTACCCCTTGTATGGGTCATCATAAGACTAGGGAGCCCACTATAGTTCCAAAAGTCACAAAATTACTAGGAAACCCCACCTATGATAGAATTATTAAACTTATAAATTTAGGTTCAATTATTTTCAATCAGAGTAAATAAAATCCTCTGATATCATCTTGTAAACATCACATCCACACTATATTTATAACAAAATATGAACATGAATCACTCTAAATAGATTGAATATTTCCCAATCCACTTACCGAATAACCATAGACGATCCCTCTCATAACTACACATCATGTAAAACCTACCCAATGTATAGCCACATGGTTTATCTTATAGTACTTAGTGGATGAACATTCACCTCAATCCCACATCAACTATCATGAGGGATACATGGTATCTCACAGACCAATCATGTCCTACTATGTCCAATCAACCTTAATTCAAAACTTTTCACTATAAGATGGTTTCAAAAGTAACATACATAAAGTGATACTAAATTTTATTCCACTTCATTTATAACCCTATAGGGGTTCTATATTCCATCTCATTAATTTTTTGATCATTGCCATCATCCATTAGTGGATGAGTCATGATTTAGTGTCTAATAATCCCATGAGTTTCTTCACACATTATTTATTTCACTAAATTTATTTCAAAAATAATTATTTTATTATTAAGGACAACAACCCAAAATTAAGGAAACTATACATCATAAGTTGTCACATAATGCATTAATTATATGTGTACATGAAAGGGGCATCATACCTTCAATGAAGTAATTTCTAGTAAACATCTTTACGTATCGCCAATCAAGCTCATTCATACGTGATCCCTACTTTTATCACATCTTGATATCCTAACTCAATTCATAATACATATTTCAAAAAACAAAAACCATTTAAATTTATTTAATTAACATAATTAAAATAGGGATAACATCTTAAAAATTACTAAATAGATTTTTATTTCCAATACCTCAATCCATGAGGTGATGTTCAATAATAGAATGTGTTGGATTCGGTTCCCGAGAACCAACTAGATTAAACATTATATTACATGTATAATAATGTATTTTAATGTTACAAAATACCATGTCACATGTTATTTGTTCTTTTATGTTTCATTAGTGGCATAATGTCTTAAAATATATGTTTCACTATAAAGATCATTTTTTCCACTATGATGATACCCATGATGTATTATAATGATATCCATAAATATTGTTCTATGGATAAAAATATTTCATTGACATGGAAAAATAACATATTGAATGTCCTGTAAGATTACTCATATATATATGAGACAATATATTATGATTCTCTAACATTGTAATCATTAATATGAGAAATTTTGAGAACATAACCTCTAGTATGATTCCATAATATTTATGTGTCATTGGATATATCTATTTACAATCATATTAAGTTATCATTAAAAATTAACATTTTTGTTAATCTATATCATGGATTACATAATTTTATGAATTTGTTTAAAAAATTATGACATATATTCATTGTGATATTGGATTTTTTCGTTCATTTCAAATGATTTTTTTATAATGAATGACTGGACAAAGTGATTTTCCCTTAAGTTAGTATTGGATTTTCGATATATTAACTTTTATTCAAACAAAACCAATAAACTGAATTCCGTGTCTACGGTGTATTGACATGATTATTTAAGAAATTAAAATAAAATCTATCATGAACATAGGATGATCGAACAGGTTTTGAAACCTAATTTATGAGGCCTAAAGATGAAGATATTATATTTCATAATGAGTGATTTTATGTGGTTTTTATTATTGCGATGTATACTTTTCTTCTGTTGGTTTCTCGAATAATAAATATAATTTAATCTTGGGTTTTAATAAATATTTTATTATTATAGAATGGAATCATCTTTGGGGCTTATAATAAAAGTTCATCTATTGATATCAATTAAATATTATTTATAATTATAATTTCTAATAAATGTTATGCCCTATACAAGTATGTAGTCTTTATTTATAATTTATCAATAAAAATTTTATGTGAATATTTATTCACAATTTAATTGTTTAATTATGTGGATATATATTATTTTTTTATTTACAGAGTTATTCCCAAGTTAATGAATACATATTTATTTATAGTTAATTTATTTAACTACATGGGTATCGAATTTTAATTTCTAGATAGTGAGTAAAATATTTATTTATTTATACAATAATATTTTATTAAATAATTATTCATGGAATAAATAAATGTTTTGGAGGAAAAGAGGAACTAGTGAAAGGTGTTGTGATAAATATTTACTTATAATATTCTAATATAATATTCATTGTAATGAAGTTTAGTGCACACTATAAAGAAAAAAAATTATTATTATTTCAAATGAAATAGATTTAATTATGGGTTTAACATATTATTAAGGGCCATTTTGCAATTAATTAAAAAAATTAATCTCAAACTAAGTGTCTATAAATAGACTACTATAATATTTGTGAGAGGTTGGCCATTATCCAAAAAAATTATCCTTCTTAATGAATTATATCCCCATGATAAATATATATAGGGTCCTCTCTAAATCCTGAACAATTATCTCTTACCCCTCCACACCTTTGTTCTGAAGTTATCGTTACAAAATACTTTTATACTAACAATAAAATTGTTTAAATCAATCCAATGATGAATAGTGATTAGCATCAATACTCTCACAACCATAGTGCCATAAGGGATTTTCTAAGATCAATGGATCATGTTTGGATCAATACTAGAGGATATTTTCATTGGGTCATAATTAATGTAGTGAAATAAAAATGGACTAATATTTGAATGATTGACATTTTCAATAACCCATGAACTCAGGAATGTGGTATTTAATCACATTATTAAATTATTTATTGATTAACATGTAGAAGACCCACTCCTTTAGTTCTTCTGTAATCATATATCAATATTAATTATTTTTTTCTTGTTCATGAAATTTATAATTACTCAAATTGGATATTGATTATTAAATATGAAAAATGTAAAACTAGTCATCATCCCAATAGATGTATACCCAAAAATCTGAAACACACAAGTGGTATCAAAGGGATCATTTTCAATTTATAATTATTTATTGATTAAAAATTATTTTTGGGCATGAAAAGCATGTTAATATTCATAAAATTTAATATTTTAATTTTATTATTTATATCTACTCTTTCATTATTATTTTATAAGTCATATTTCCCATAAAATTTTAATAATCAGTGATGAATATCTGAAGGACCAATAGGGAGTTTTTTTTTCTATTTTGGCCAAACAATTCAAGAGTAATGACATGTATCCTGGAATCACACCTTTTTATCATGGTATAATGCACCATGATGAACCATAGTTACCAAGGGTCATCATGAAATAAATAGATTCCTATATATTAAATACACTCTAAAGGGATATGAAAATAGGTTAGAAAATGGCATGTCGAACAACATGAAGTCTAACTGGAATAGGTTCCATGTAGGCCAAGTGTTTTCATAGTGGAAAATGTGTGACACATTGTCAATAATGTATTAGTTACATAATATGTAAGGACTGGTAGACTTCTAACAAGGAGGATACATGACATGTACATATTTTACACTCCATATACCTCATAAATTCATATGAATAATTACAAGTGGAGTTTGTAGTAATGTTTCATAGAAAAAGGGTGATTAAAATTCATTGTGTATATTTGTATGTAGAATTCTTGTACGAAACCTATTTATGCAGATAATTAATATCAGTTTTTTAATAAAAAACCCATCTTAATGTGTTTTTGTGTCATTTTTACATGATTATTCCCTATGATGGGTTATATATATATATATTAAATTATTAAACGATCTATTTATAATATTCTAAACTAAAAACAGTAATAATATCAAGACATCAACTACTAAAAATGAATTAAAAGAAATTAACACTACGATAAGTAACACGTGTAATATTTTTCTTGTACAAACTCATACATGTCATGTAATTATGAGAAAAAATTAAACTAAATTCCGTATCAGTAGACTATATACGATCGAAATATTAGAAGAGTAGTTCAAAGTTGTACCTTTCAAGTAATATCCAGGTAAAATCTATATATTTATTATACAAAATTTTAAATAAAATTAATATATTCAATTTATTTCATATCACATAGCATGAGTATCTCCATGAAATATTTGATGGGAATTAATATATAATGCATTTAATCAAAAATAAATTGGAATAATATCATGTGTTTTGTTTTAACAAAATAATAAATTTAAATGAATAATAATTTTTTTTCTAACTATATATTCCATGTATAAGTGTGTGATCATGATCTTGAACTCACCTTTGTATCTTCATCTACATTAAATTTAATTATTATAATTTTATATATTTATTATTATTAAATTATATTTATGGGTTGTGATTCATCCCACCCTCATTATATATTGGTCCCTATGCCCATGGTTTCCCAAATGTAAACCACATTCTACATACCTTATCCTATCCATAAAGGTAGATAATTGTAAATATTTAGCTCATAAGAACAATAAATATATTCAAGATGTATTCAAGGGAAAACCTATCAAATGAGATATATTAGTTAAAGTTGTAATGTCGCAACTCATATCTAGACCAACACAAGTTGTTTTCTTCATAAGGTTAATATTTTTTTATTTTTTATACAATAAAAAAATTCTTCATTTAAGGATCATTATTATTGCATTATGTATTTAATTTATTTATATATATTTCATGATTTATTTTATAGATTCATGACTAATACCAAATAAGATAATATAACATTAATGCGTCATGGAAGTAATTGGATTATTCATCAATATTTTTTTTGGAATATGGTTAATCACATAAGTAAAATATATGAAATAATTATAATAAACGTGAAGGGATAAAATAATAAAATGTATTAATTAAAAAGAAAATACACCATTATTATAATTAGTGTTACTAAGAAAACTATTTTAATCGTTAAGATAGTCCCATTTTTAATGTTCTAGTTATATCAATTTTTAATGGAATGATAAATTATCTGGAAATATAAAAAATGTTTTTAGTTCAATATAATCAAACGTATACTATATTTTGAATCCTTTTATATTTAATAAAATTTTGAGGAAAATAATAGGGAAGTTTAAATAATGGTTTTAGGACTAGGGAGTCTACTCAATGTAATAAGGATCTATAAGCCCAATGTTGGTAAGATGTCATAACATAATAAAATTTTTATAATGATCACAACCTTTATATGGGTTAAAAAAAGTGACATATGGATCCTTTATTGGAGATTTTACACATGATCAAAAATTCTAATTAAAATGGTAAGGTCATGTTAAACATGAGAAAATAGTGTTACATGTAATAAAATTTAAATTATTAAATCTAACATAATTTATAGTAATGGAATATTAAAAATATGTGTTAATTATTTTTATCATTATCAAATGAAAATAAAGTAAAAATCTATAGCCACTCATTAAACAAATGAAAATTTTTCACAAGAAAAAAAATTACCTATTGTGGCATAATTTTTTACAGATATTTAAAATCATAGAATATATAATATGTGTGGGAATCCATAGTCTTAATCTGAACCCATTATAAGAATGTAACAATAAAAAAGATGTTTTTATGGGTTTCATGGAGGATTAATCTTATATACACTACATCACACTATTGTTTCTGTTTGGGTAGATGATAATGAAATATAAAGACATTAATTCTTAAAAAATAATGCATCATGTCCTGGATTCAAAAATATATAAAAATATACTTTAGAAAAACAATATTTTCACCCTACTTAATCAATGTAAAAATTTATAATACCTACTATCTTCTAATAATGACATAAAAAATACTATATTTCATTGATAAGTTTTCAAGATTGGGATTCCATTTGGATATATGATTATCCCCAAATAAAATATTATCATTCTCACTAACATTATTATCTGTTTTTATCCAATATTAAAAAATTAGTATCAATAAATTTTAAATTAACATAGAAACATGATGCTCTATTAACAAAACTAAAAGAAAATTTTTCATTAAAATAATAACCCATAGCCTTTTAGGTTTTTATATATATGGAATTTTATTAAATAATTGTATAATAAAACCATTGCATTTGAATCTAACCAATATTTTCCAAACTATAAAATAAAATTATTAACCCATTACATGTCCTTAAAATCTCCTACAAATATTCTAATCATAAAATTGTAAGGTTATAGTGTATGAATGACCCTTGAGGACTCACTGAGAATTTTAAATTTTTACTTGGTTGATGGGAAATTTTCTATTTTCGTCTTCATAACTGAATTATAGTATTTGTAAAATCATACAAATTTTTTTTGGATGTATTTTTAGGCCCGAAGATTGCCTCTTATGCTCCGATATATTTTCGGGGAATTGATGTCCGAAATTAATATCTTAATGTAACTAGATTCAGGCATATAATTATCACATGGATAGTTCTAACTTTGCACCTCAATTATAAAGAATGGTTATTGTGGCACATAGTTCAAATAAACCATGTGAGGGGCTCCTGACAACCCTGAAAACACTAAAATAAATTATAGAGGTATATTTAATGGTTTTAAAATTGAGTATGTGGTGTACCATAGAAAATGAGATCTGAATGGTTTGGAAAACATTAATCCTCATTAAAAGATTACAAAACTAAACTACCCCATTATCTTTTATGTTCTAACCCCTTTTTTACCCCTTTCCATCAGAACCTCTCCCACAAATGTATCCCTCATTCCCCCTTTTCATGGGTGGATCAACCTCATTTCATTCCAAAATCGTATGAATTCACTTGAGTTTTATATATTAGGTTATGCATGTCTATCCTCCAATATCTATTATTTCTTACATTCATTTTCGAGTTTTATTCTATTATATTAGGATAATATTCCTAATTTCAAGTCTTTTCTAGTTTTTCATTTTATTCTGATTTTGGATTTACTGATGGCCATTAATCCACAAGTGGGCTTCTATAAACAATATTTAGTTAGACTCTTAAATTAATACCATATCCATACATTGTTAATAAGTACATTATTTGTTCGATCAAGCCAAATAGGCCTCACCATGACCCCTATTGTATATAATTTCATAAAATTCAACAAACTATGATTAATTTTCCCTATTTATATGGATTGAAGATCATAAATATAACTCCTAAAAGAGACCCTTATAATTTAATTTATTTTTTTTGTCTTATAAATGAGAATTATTTTTTGAAAATTTAATCAGAATATAAAAACGAGATTTTGGAAATAATTTTATTGTTATGAAAAAGAATTTCACAAACATTGAAATTCTAAATTAAATTTAAATTTTAATTAGCTAAATGAGGTTCTAAATATAAATAAACTTATAATTAAACATAAATTTTTTATCAAAAAGTATTTTCATATCAAAATAGTGGATTTCATTTTGTATCATATTTTGGTTGTCAAAATTTTAATGTTCATTATTTATCATATTTTCTTCAATGAATCAAATTTAGTAAATACTGATTAATGAGTTAAATAAATTCTGTATACTGTTATGTGATTACTTAAATTATGTAATTAAAATGGTAAATAAGGATTATGATCTTCAATGATCAGGAATGCCAGTGTGTGCACCTGGATTATATGATAGATGATATATGTTAAAATATTGATGAGAACATGGATTCCCCGAGTCATTTTATTTATTCTAATTGCATGATGAGAACAATTTATTTCATTTTATTCATGATTTTGATTTCTATAATCATCTCCATGGATTTTAACTCATAATAGATTCTTTAGAAAATTTTGATTTGTACATGGATTTCATATGATATTTTATTTTTTTGGGAAATACCGGTATAAGAGTTAGATTCTACCCGATTACCAATATGATAACTCAAATTAAATTTGATACTATATGTAAATATTTAATTTCATTCTTAGTTCCTCGATTCTGTGAGGGTACATAAAGAAGCATAGTCATCAAAATGTTCTTAGAGACACTCTCTCACTTGATACATCTAGTTGGATAAACCTCAAGCATCACCCCGGAGTTCGGGACATTATATGATTATTTATTTATATATTTTTTATAAACTTATTTTATTTATTCTATCATATTTAATATTTAAAAAATTATTGAACTATTTACATTACCCCCTTGAGCATGACCTTTCATACCATACAGGTTATTTTAGTGAGGTTTTGTGTGGTGGCCAACTGTATTTTATTCACACCCTACTTGGGTTTCCAGAGCACTTGGGTACCTAAATATATATCATTATTTGGGAAATGGTACCATTTATATGGAATTGACCAATGTTGATGTGAGTTGTATCATCATGATAGTGTTCATATGGATGATGGGACCGATAAGGACTCAAGACCAGGTTGAGTGGAATGCTTACTTTAGTTTTATTTTGGTTTATTCTTCCCTATATAATATCATCCTATAATGAATGCATGTGATGTATGACATTCCAATATTGACATACCTTAGATAATTTATTTATTTTTGAAATATCCCTAAATTATCTATTGTTTTTTATTATATATATATTTTTATCATTACATCTGATTATTTATCTACTCTGATAGTATGGAAATGTATCCCCATGATGACCACCCATCCCCTCTCTACTAGTAAGTAGGCCCCAACATAAGGGGATGTATTCAAATGTTTCTATAGTGTGACATTATGTTGAACTATTTTAGTGTCTCTATGGGTTGGGTATTGTAATGTTGTACTATAGATACTTTATTCTTACAATTTTTGGAATTGTAGAGAACAAATTTGTAATGATTCAAGGATTGGTGGTGAATTCATGACCGAGAGTGATCAAAAAAATGAATGGGAAAACCCAAGTAGAGAGGGATGAGTCTTTTTATTATTTGGATTTTTATTATTATTGTTTTAGTTTATTTTCACATTAAGTGACACACTTGACATGTGATGTTATTAGATTATAGAAATCACACTCTTCATTTGTTTTATAAATATGGGTTGGGTGTATTAATTCATCGATTTAGGAATATAGGGATTCACAAGATATAAATCATACTAAGGTCATGGTTTTTAGATGTGGATTGAATGCTTCTTGTTATATTTATTGATATGTTATTCATGGTAGAAAGTGTTATATTTTTTCATTTTATATTAATATGACATATATCTATCTACTATGTATAATATATTAGTAGTAAGAAATGTGACATTTTTTCATTTCATTTTATATTAATATGACATAAGTTTATGGGGGTTTTTAAGAAATGTGAGAGTAAGAACCATTTAATGTGTTTTTCTCAATAACATGTGAATTAAATTCTATTTAACTAATAAATAAGTAATAAATATTATCATAATATATATTTTCTTAAAAGAGGAATCCTTTGAACCATTGAAATATTTAAAATGTGAAATATGATAAACTGGTTCTTCTAAACGATTTTGAATTTGATGGTTTTATATTTTTTTTGGTATGAAAAATTAAATAATGAAAATTTCATTAAAATATGAGGATTATAGATTAAGGAGTAATGGTAAGTATTTATTACTATGGTGACTAAGAGGACATGTCTATTAGGAATGACCTAGGTATTGGTAGGTTGGGTTGTTGTGGTAATAGAGTTATTAGGATTATGATATATGTGTAAATTTTGACCACTTCTGAGTGGTATGACATGGTTTATGATGTATTTACCCTAGTATTGGTTATGGGGATAAATAGATAGCTCTGTCTATGAGAACACTGAGTATGGTTTTTGGAAAGATATATTCCCTATAAATTTGAGATGATGTTGATTTTCATCCCATTATATATGGATTAGGTTATAATTTTGATAGTGGTCTATGGGGGGGGCCTTGTTTCCATTTAGCGTGACTATGGTTAGCGAGTTGATTCCATGGGATTCATGTTTGGTTATTCCAATTTTTGGTATCATTTATTTTAAACACCCATAGTGATAGTGAGTTGTGTTTAGGTTGGTTTCAAGAGATAAAAAAATTTCTATTACTAACTTTGGTTTTTTTGTATGAATTTCGGTTATAAAGTGTTTTTTGGATAATAGGAATAGAAAATTAGAAGTGAATACCATTTAAATTGGTATTCTTGTTCATATGGGTTGTCAGTGATATGTATAATGTTTTTAAGATAAGGATTTAATTATTGAGTTCCTGTCACTATAATGATCAAGATATAATCATAAAAATATGGTGATATTATGAAAAATGTTTGATTTTTTGAAAATATATCAATTGGGGGGAATTTTCATTTTGTACATAGGAATATTTGATAGGTATTTTTTAGGTTGGATTCCCATGAGTCTTCCAGATTGAGTAAGGTTGAACTATGCATGAATTTGGTTAATGTTTTATTCATGTGATCTTGGTTCATATGTGACACAACTCATGGTAGCATGATATGAACTATGTGAACACTTATCATGGGATATTATATAAGATTCAAAAATGTGGATCAAAGATAGTAATTATTGTTCATGTGATGTACAATGATATTTAATGATTTTGTGATGATTAGAGATGATGGACTTGATGAGAAATTATGGTAAGGGGTGACTAAGGTTTGGTCTAAAAATGGAATAGATCCTTCGTTGTGATGGGTGTTGTTGGTTTGTATTAGTGTGTTGTGATTGGTTGGACCAATAGATCAATCTTTGTTTAGACATGATGGGATAGTGAGTATGGATATAGGGGAGTGACATGGGTTTGGTAAATATAAGACATATTAGGTTCAGTTCATGAGGAATACTTTAAGGAACTATTTATGTGAGCGAGCCCCTATAAGTTGTTGGAGGGGAAAAAAGTTTTTGGGTTTAGAGATTTCATAGAATTTAATTCCATTAATCAGAAGTAGTTATTTTTTGGTGGTTGGAAATTAAACTATGTAATGAGAGAGTTAGACATCATCTAACAATTACGTTTGATAACAGGGGATATGTTGGACATATGATCAGGATGTTGTCTTAGTGGAATGGGAAAATAGTCATGTTAGTCATGGTTTTTAAACCTTCAACTTGAAGAATTATTGACATGTGGAATGGTCATTGGATGTTCATAAAATAATTAGATTCTAGTGTGTATGGGTTTTCAATATATTTAGTATCCATTATGGAATTCTAGTTTTTAATATCCATGATATTCTAAATGAGTTCAAGCATCTATTCGAGCATGAGATGTGGATGCCTAATCCAAACATGGTTTATCAATTTGAAACATTGGATCTTGAGTGAGAGTTTGTAGTATAGTGTGATCGGTTTTTGTTTCAACAAATATTTTCACAATGAAGTTAGGGTTAAACCTCAATGTGGGAATGAGATGAATAAATTACACCATAATATTTGAGGGATTCACATTCAATAATTCTACTATCTCATTGGTGGTGGAATAGATCTCTAAAATGGTGGTTTGAAAGAATGATGTTTGCTGAATAATTTCTTAAGAGATTTGATGTGGTGTGATCAGAGACACATTGGGTGTCACTATAGTGATGTAATCGATCTTGTGTAGGGGTTGGATGGGGAATTTCAAGGAAGGGAAGTGTGTTTGTGTTATACATGGGTGGTTATGGAACATCCAATTTTTCATTGATGTTGTAAATAGTAATTGGACCATTGTTTTCTAGTGCTCTTATTCATTATGATATGATGAATTGTGAACTGTGATTAGTGGGTTAGTAGACCATTTTGAATGAACATTGGAAGTAAAATTCCAATAGAGGAGGGAACAGGGGTTCAAAATAAACATTATGAGATAATTCTTGTTGTGGGTACACTAGGTAATAGTTAATCAGTTTGACACTAACCTACAATATTCTTTAAATACACTGAGGATGAGGATCATTATCTTGCTGTATTATAACTATAAGATCATAAACTTAGGTTTGATTGGCATCATGTCTTATATTTGAATCCACGATTTTGAAGCAGATTTGGTGTTTAGGAATGCACCATGTACTTTTCGAATCAAACCAACAACTATCATGTGTCAAAAGATGTAGTTGGGTTTCCAAAAAGATATTGTGGTATTGAGAAGTGATATGATATAGAGTTTTTTATGTATGAGACTATAGATGATCTATTATGTCTTATTTGGAATTTAAAATTATCATTTTTTGTAGGATCCATTTAAAATTTTTGGTTCTGAGTTTAATTTTTGACATTTCGAATATATTAATGATTTTTTAATGTGGTTTGGAGAATAAGTAATTGTTTGGGTTCCATGTTATGTATTGAATTCATTGAGTTTAAAATTATGGTATTACGGAAAAACACAGGGAATATGGTTAGCGTACGGTTACATATAACCATACTCTCCAATAGTGTGGATTTTCTTTTTTTATGGAACATGATTTGATTTAACCATGTGAGGGATCCAACAAACTCTTCACCCTATGCAAGAAATTGAAAAGTCATGACACATGGTTTTGACATTGTTTTCCAAACCATGTTCACTAACCTAACAATGTGGCATGCCATGGATAGTGAGTTCCTCATGGAGAGTGCATGGTTTTGAAAACCATGTAGAAAAATAATGGGACACTATAATACTGAAAAAGTTACCAAACTACCCCTCTACTATTTTTGGTGTAATCCCCCCCACATGACTAGAACCTCTATCACACGAGCCACCATCTGTATACCCTTCTCATGGGTGAATCTCGATAGTTTGATTCCCAAATCAAATTTTGTCACTATCATTAGTTTTATTGGGGTATTTCAATATCTCATCACGCTTCTATTTTTTCACTCACAAATGAGTTGAGTTTGTTTATAATAGGATAACAACCCACATTTTTATGGATTTTGAATGTATTAAAATATTATTCTAATTGTGGTTAAACCGGTGAATGATAGTCAATGGGTGGGAATTTCTACACATTATGTATGTGGTCCCTTAAATTTTACCTTAATTTTTTCTTTATCTCTATGTGCATACATGGTATAATCAAGGTAAATACACCATTACTAGGCCACAATAAAATTAAATGATTAAAAATATTCTTTTCATGAATTAAATTATCCTATTTATATGCCTCATGAATTAGAAAAACAACCCATAGTGAAGGCCCTTATAAAGTTAGTCATATTGGTTTTGGATTATAAATGGGAAATTGGTTTTTTTATAAGTACAAATTTATTATGAAAAGTTTATTTTTGAATTAACTTTATGGTTGTGAAATAGAATTGGAAAACCAATAATATTATATAAATAATTTTAATTTTAATTTGTTAATTGGTTGAATGTTTTAATTACATCCTTAATAAATGTAATGTGGGTATCAAAATGGCTTGTCATTAGAATGTGGTGGAATAAGATTTTAAAATATATTTTTTTTGTTAAAATGAGAATTTTTATTATTGAAAAAATATGATTGGGTGAATGAAAATTAACGAATTTTCATGTATGTGTTAATAAAATGATTTATCATGTGAAGGGTTAAATTATATTATGTAATTAAAATCATTAAAAGGTATTATGATATTTGATGATCATGAATTCAAAAATGAGAAACTAGAGCCCATATAATGGATGATATATTGGAATATAGGGATGATTGCATAGATTAAATGGGACTTTTGGTAAGTATGAATTATAGGAGGAATACCATTGACTCCATTTTGTAAACGGTTAGAAATTCTAGGAGAAGAGTTGTTGATTCCAAATGATTCCAAATTCATGATATTGTAAGGATGAGTAGAATGACTTCAAATGATATTTGATATAAGGGGAATTGCATCATATGCATCAATTTCTAGGGGAATAATATGATAAAAAATTGGGTTCTATGTGAAACTTTATTATAATGGTTATGGCAGAATGAGTTTCTTTATTTTGTGTGGTTACTTATAGAGGTGAAGTTATTGAGAAATTCTCACATACAGCTTGGCTCTAAAGTAAAACGGTTGGACCAACCTTGTGTTTCATAGTGGAATCCATGAGATCAAAAAATTGTTTATTTATATAGTTTGTACTTCTTGAATAATTTAACCCTTCTATATTGACTAGATAAATAATTGTTAAATTGTTTTAGTTGATCTCTTATAAATAAATTTTTTACATAAAATTATTTAATTTCGGGACATCATTGGTCATAACCTACTGATTTTTATCCACTCACTACTTTGGAATCCATGGAACAAGTCTACTAAAGCATATATCACGTTTTGTTCGTAGGTTACAGGTTTAGGGAAGGTAATAGTATTGATGATTGTTAGATCTTCATGCTTGTGTGGTTTTAAATAATATGATTATGTAAGAATATAAACTAGGATGGGAGGTGTTCTTGGTTCCATGAATTTTTTGGGTTTTCATCAATTCAAATGATCCTCTCATAGGGGACCCTTATCATATTTAGAATTCCCATTATGTTGGAATTTTGATATTATATTTATGTTATCACTTATTCATATTTATTTATGATATTTCTCGCTCTATAGATATATATCGTTACATCTGCAACTATATATAATCTGACATGATGGAATAGTATCTCCATGGTAACCTCCACCACAATCAAATAGGCCTTTAACAACACTACCCTTTATAAGTGCTAGAAAAAAGCGCTGATTAAGTTCAACGTTATCTTCACTTTTTTATAGCCCTAATAAAAGGCTCCCTTTATAAATGATTTATTTATAGAACTGATAAATGGTACCCCATATGAGAGCTTTATATTTTTTAAATGATAACGGTTACCCATTATAATAACTATTTTTATGGTTGATAAAATCCTTAACTAATATTACCTAATTTAACAAATAAAATCTAAAAATGATAAAACTAATAAAATGTTTAAAAAAATTAATAGTTAACTAATAATTTAGAAAAATGAAAAAAATTTAACATAAATATATATAAAATATAAATATGAAATAATAGTATATATTAAACATATAGATATGTAAAATGAGAAATTTAACATAATTAATCAGATAAAAAATAAAATTGAGTAAATTAAGAAAATTATTAAACATTTTACTAACTATTGAAAAAAATGAATACATTTAATATACATACATATAGATTATAAATATAAAAAAATAATATATATTAAATATAAGCAGATAAAATGATGAAATTACAATAATTAAAAAACAATCAAAGAAGATATATTTAAGAATTATAAATAAAATTTAAAATGAATAAACTGAAAGATTATTAAAAAATTATTAATGAAATAAAAATATATAAAAATTATTATGTGTAATATATATATATTAATTGTAATTAATGATAAATAATATATATTTCATATAATTATATAAATGAGCAAAAAGTTATAATTAAAATCAAATTAATGTCTTATTAATTTTTAATGTTATTTTAAATTTTTATACATTAATAAATTTAATTTAGAAATATATTACTATATATATATATATATGTATATTTAAATGTATAAAATGTTTCCAAAAAATAGTTAATATATAATACCAAATAGCTATTCATACAATAAATAAGTCAAATATTTTGAAAAGAATGGTTTAAAATTAAATATTAATATTAATAAAAAATTATGAAAATTGTTTCGAGTAATTGAATTAATTAAATGTAGTTTGGATAGTCTGTTTAACATATTTAAATCGTGTGTGATATTGATATCACACATAAATATTTATAATTAATTCATTTTTATATACAACACAAACACATATAAATACTTATGTAATTAAAGAAATCATATATAGAAACACATTAACCTAATATATATATGTAACATATTCAAGTTTTAGTATATATTTTATAATTTCATTATAACATGATAAATTTAATATATTATATTTATAATTGAAGATTTTATTAATTTATTTTTAATGCGATTTAAATTTGGTATTATCTATTGATTTATTAATTTTTATATTTTCTAATTTGTATATTCTTGAATTTAATTATTTTATAATATTTATATATAAATATTCAATTAATATTTTTAAATATTTTTTAGGTATTCTTATTAATTTCAATATATATCCATATTGTTTTAATTAATTGATATTTTAATAGTAAAACATATATATTTTTCAATATTTTTATTTCATACCCTTTTTAAATTATTCAGTTTCACTCAATTTTAGCAAGCATGATTTTAAGATTTTATATTCACTAATAATTTTAAAAAATGCTCCTAAATAAATATATAAAAATAAATATATTTATAACTCTATAGATATTATATCTTAAATTTATATATTTATAATTATAAATAAATAAATTTTATTTTTAAAAAAAGTATTTGTACTAATGTAAATAAAAATTTATATATATATAGATAATTATAAGTTTATATTAATTTTATTTAAATAATTAATATATTCAATATAAATATATATATATATTTTAATTTTTATTAAAAATATATATTATTATATGAATATATATAGTGATGTAAATATATATATATATATATATTATTTTTTAATAATAATAAATTATATAATATATATATATAATGAAAAAATTATAATAAATACATTTTAATAATCAATATATTTACTATATTTATATTTATATTTATATTTTTTTATTAAATATATATTTATATAAATATGTAAACTGATATAAAGATACTAATAATTATTATGAAATAATTATTATATTTAATAAACGAATATATATACATTATACTATATAATATTTTAATATATATTATTAAAAATATTTATTTATATATATATTGATTAAAATATTTTTATAAATATAAAATTTAAAAAATTATATTTAAAAATGATTATATTAACTATAAAAAAAATTATATATATTTATAAAATGTAAATATATAATTATATAAATATATATCATTATATAAATCTAAATAATTATCTAAATATATTTATAATTATAAATATTTAATTACAACTATATTTACCAATGTATTTGTTTTTAAATATATTTCTAAATGTATAATTATTTTATTTATAAAATTGTATATTTATAATTATAAATAAAAAATTATTATATTTTTTAATATATATATATATATAATAATAATATAATAATTATTAAATAACTATTATATAATAATAAATAAATGTATAATATAATCCATATATTTTCAAAAAAATAATTATTATTATAAATCCATTATCAACGATAATGTTTTAGTGATGACAATGATTCCCTTTTTCAGTGCTTCTTTAATGCTGATAAAAACATAGCTTTATCAAGGCTAAAAAGGAATTGATAAAATGGAACTTTAAGAGTGCTAATGATTTAGCACTGATAAAGATGTAATTTTTCAACTCTTATTAATTTAGAAATAATGAAAGGTATCTTTGTCTTCTCTTTTTGTAAGTGATTATAAAAGTCTCCCCTTGCTAATTAATGAAACCTAACACATTTATTTTAGTCATGATATATCAAGATTTTGTGGATGTCCCTTGCTATCAGTGCTCCCCCTCCCCGAATCCAAGGCTCAAATAATGTCTTGATTGAATCCACAGATCAGATCAAGGATCGAACAAATTGAAGGCTTAAATCAAGACTCCAATGAATCGAAGAATACACGGTATCTATACTTTCTCTTAGAAGAATTAAACTCTAATCCAAGGTATGTTATTTTTACCTCTTCACTCATTGACTACTTATTTGGGTTCCTTATAAAAGGATTTTTTTCTATATAATTTTTAATAATAGGGAGATCAAATAGTTTCACTATTTTCATTTCCTTCTTCATTGTTTTCTTCATTCCCACCCACTATTCATTGCAATATTTCATTATGGATCCATTTTAATACATCTCAATTAACTTTTACTACTACAATGGGTATGCTATGTTCTGTTCTTCATTAATAGCCACTTTCTAATTTCTTTATCTCAATTTTATTCAATTTTGATCTCCTCCACTACATATATTACATGACCGTTGTGGAAGATTTCTCCAATAGAATCCTCCATTTTATGAACAATTTTTTTAATGTATTTTCCCCATATATATTAATGTATTATCGAAGGATACTAAATATTTGAAACCAATTATGGGTGCATAATATTTTTTTGATGATTCCTACTATGTAAATAAAGGTTCTTCATAGGTATTAGAACTATATTAATAAAAAAATTCCTTTTTAGTTTTTAGACATTTTTATAAACACATTAATGGATAATTTAAATGAATAATAAGAATGAAAAATAATTATATCCCAATTTTAAGTTCAAATAGATATAATAGATTGTGTTAGGGGTTTTTTTATTAAAAAATTAATAATTATTATTTGAAACCAATGAGAATAATGATTTATTTTCAATGTGTTTCTACCAATTTTATTCTAAAATAATTTTATAATAATGTTTTACAGGATAATTTTCAGGCCTTTTGGAAACATATAAATGGTATCCTTAGTTTATACGAAGGATTGTTTCATTAAAATATTTTCAACCTCCATGTTATTAAATAATTATTGTAGAATTATTAACAATATGTGTCATTATGATTTTATCACCCTTATTAAGAAACCCTTACATTAGAGTTTTCTATAGGATACTTAAATTTTATGGTATGTGTATGGATTATTATTATGTGATCCCTCTATGATGTGATTAGTGGATATTTATGGAGAGGGTGTTTTAGGTGATATGAGGTGTAATGCCTATGTTTTATTATCAATTATAAATTGATCAGTTTTTTTTTCTCATATCCACTTTTACAATTCCATGTGAATACATGGTAACTAGGTTACTGATCATTTTTGTGTCAATTTCTAAACAATATGACCTTATTAATTTTCTTTTCTGTTAGTGATGTAATATCAATGTTTCTGCACATATAGTGTTAGGGATATGGTTGAATTATTTAATTTATAAAGGATTTGTTATATATTGTAACCATTTGATTTTTTATTATAATGATGTATGTATAAAAATCTTACACTCTAAGTTCCATTGAGATTCCAATGATTTATTTTCATTTGATGATATTATTATAGAGATCCCCTCTACACACATTGTTATATTCCTTTTTCACATTTCATGGAAAATTTATTTTAATTTATTTAATTATTAAAAATATTATACATCCCTATTATTATAATTCTCATTTGATCTATATCACATGTTTAATATATGATTTATTTACTATTTTTTAATTTCAATATGTGTTTAGAAAAAAGTTATGAATTAATAAAATTTATTATGATTTATTTTGATAACATTTAAAGTCCAAAATTTTTATAATGTAATGTGATTTAGCATTTATATATATGATTCCATACATTTTTTTAAAAACATTGATTTTGAATGAATAATTCAAATTAAATTTCTTTACGTACAGTATTATAAATGTATTATCTCAATCATCATTGTAATTTATATTACAAAAAGGGTTTTACATGGGATTTCAAAAATAGATAAATGTTGGAGGGGGATTATATGGATTTTGATATATTTATTTTGAAATTAATACTTTTTCATGATAATTTTATGATTATAAAAATATTTTTAACCAAATTATAATGAAATATTAAGTCCTAGAATACAATAAATTGGATTTCTTTTATTCCAATAGCTGTGCTATTTTTTTGGCTAGTTGGATGGCTATTTTTATATGGTTTATTTTGGGTTTTTATTAACAAATTACATGTTATTTTTAACTCTATGCCCCTATGGAAGAAACAAATATCCCCTCATTTCTATCATCAGTATATCAATTATTTTCACCAACACTTTATAGAAAATATACCCCATTATACCCTGATTTCCGGTCATGCCCGATTTCCATCCAGTCAGCACCGATTTTTGCAACCACTATTATGCCTTTACATCACCAAGAATTTTAGCACCTCTTAATTTGGTTTGTGAGGTGTGCACATTTTGTGGAAATCAATGAGGTCACAGTTCCTCTCCAATGGGGTGGCACACTAGGTGTTCCTCACTACCCCTCGCCTCAAGGGGCACTAAGGCATGAACCTTTTATGGTACTGGTGTTTGTATAGTTTATAGTTCACTAATGACATGCCAAAAAATATACAAAACATAGAATGGAAAATAACTAAATCATCTCAGTATTAATGTTGTTAAATTCTTAACCATTACAATAGATTACCAAATAATTATTATAATTGCCCAAAGAATGTATGTGATGTGACTCAAGAATAAATTAAGATGTCAAAATAGAAAACATTAAAGAGTCTTATTTAAATTATTTTTTTCATTTTAAATCCACTTTTGTGACATCCATTGTTAATAAAAATAGTTCTTTTAAATTTTAGATGCAGAAGTAAAACTCATGTTGATGAAAATGAAGTTTTACAGTTTCAATACTTAAAATATACAAATAACATGTCCTATTATTAATGAAAAATTATGATTTCGTAAAAAATAAAAAAGAATGAAAATAGAAAGGGTTTTAGTATCACAAAAAACTATTTATTCAAGGTATTCATATAAAACAAAACCCATAAAAATCTATATGAAAACATACATATTTAGTACTTAAATAAGTTTTAGTAAAGTTTCATAATTCAGTCATATTGATGATTCTTAATAAGTTTTAATTACAAATAATTCCTTATCTCTAAATCAACCCATCCATTATCTCATCACTGATTAAATCACTAAATCATGTTTAATTATTGTTCATTGATTTATAATTAATTTATATTATAGTGAAAGAAAATTAATATCATTGTGATAAAATACAGGGTATAAAAGGGAATACTTTATTAAGTATATTCTTACCATTTAAACTCAAGGAAAATTTAGGATTTCTTAAAGTACTCCTAATATCAGAACATAAATATATACCAAATAGGTATTTATTTTAAAGAAAAAATGTCTATGACATGTTAATATTCATGTTATCTTATCAAACTAAAATGAGGTAACATAACCCAAACATATTGCAGATTCGTTCTTATATGTATCATAAATATATTTGACTCTTATATAATCTCATATAATAATCACATATAAAAAAATAAAAAGAAATAATTAATGAAAAAAATACAAACCATAAATATATAGAATAACCCATTTAAAAAAAGGAAACATGTCTAAAATAAACTATTAAATAAAAAAATCATATATATATATATATTAAAAATACAAAGAGTGTGGGTACCATATAATAACTCCCAATCTTATTTAAATACATTATTCGGCACCCTATAGATAAAATTTCACAAAAATGCTATGTTGAACTCATTGACACACTATCTCATCGCTCTGTCACAATCGCTAAATAACTGAAATCATCCCATGATCATCTAAACACCCACAATAATAAACAAACATGAAACATGGTGTAACATCTTAGATGGTTCCTCTCCAAAAAAATCATAACTTATATAACTCTCTATGATTAGGTACTAGAGAACCTCAAATTTGACTCATAAACGTAAATCGTCTTGCACCAAAACATCCTTTCGAAAGTAGTTATTAATGTATCTAATATTTTTAAAGCCTATTTGATTTTGATTCTTGAATAAACTTAATGTAATATGAATTATTGGATTTATGGATTCATGTGATATATTTAATAAAAATAGTTGTTGATAATTGAATAATCAATTAATTGAATTTTGATATAGGCGCATGGAACCTATTTTTATAGGAAATGTTTCTCATAACCCATTATGTGTTTTGAAATTTTGTTATCAATTTATAGGTAGAATTAAAAAATATATTCCATGTGGGGAATTAAAAATTCATAAAGTAACCTTACGAATTTCGAACTTTTTCTTGATATGATATTTCAAATTTTAAATTAATATGGGGTAATTTAGATTTATTTGGTCTCTTTTAAAATTTATTGTAAATATTGTGCATAACATATGAAGATTTTAAACTATTCATTATCCTAAAATGAATAATTTCATATTCATCAATTTCAATCCCTAAAATTTAAATTTTGGAAGCAGTTAACCTATTCAATTATTCATTATATGGAAGATTATTTTTAGGTTTTATTCCCTTTATACCAACTAGTATCATAAACCTAATGCCTAAGTTAGTGGGACTATAAAAATATGAATCTAAATCCACTAGGAGAGCATATTTCAGTCTTGGTGAAATAATTTATTTTATTAATGGGATAAAGGTTCTTGTATACTCGTGACATAGTGATCATTTTTATCAACCCATTGGGAATTGGGAAAAGGATTTAAAAGAGTAAAGTAAATTTAAATATGTAATTTGTGATTATATAATCTATCAAGCCATTGTGTTCCTGAATTTTTTTTCTAGAATTTGGGAAAATTCTCAGAAATATTGTCTCATGCTTCGCTAACTCCCAACCTAAGAATGTTTATATTAACAGACACAATTATCATACTCATCATCTTTATCACTTGAAATTTTATTATTATATTTTGTTTCTTAAAAGTCATCCCTCATCACATTGAGAAATTCACCTATATTGGTTGAACTAATATTACCAGTAGTCATCCAATATTTGGTATCAGGGGTCATTTTGGATGAATTTATAAGATAAAATAGAATTTATTGGATTAATTCTATTAATTAATTAAATTACATGTTTCCTAAAATTAATACTAAATTTATTTTAAAAAGTATTATTTTGGGTTTCCTTTATTATAATTATCTATATATTTCACCATTTATAACGAATATCAAATGTGTATTTGTTTTATTTTTTTTAAAATTAACAATTTATGTAAAAAATAATATGGATAGGAATAGAAAATGAATTTATTATAATCATATGAAAATATATTATGATGATATAGATAAAAATTCATTGGGTTTGAAATATTGAATCCGTACTAACCTTTTTAAATCTATTATCCATGTTCACATTATTTTCATTTAATAAAAATAGCCTGGAAGAGTTAGAAAAATATTTTATTTTCCACAGAATAGATGAGATATATAAAGGACGGACTAAACATGGTGAAAACCTAAAAATGAACACTGATTGTGATGATACTATGGTTTATGGGTCATTTGATATTAATGACAATGTAAATGATGATGAAAGAATCATGGATGAAGTGACGATGGAAAATGAAGATGCAGTTTTTTATTGTAAAATGATTTATGATATGTAAAACATATTTTATATGATATAATTATATAACGGTTATAGTTAATGAAAAAAAAATCAATTATATTTATGTTATATAATTTGAATTATGGATGCTGATAGAGGGACCATGACATTATAGAACTAAGTGGATGTTGAATGATATGATTCGATAAGAAATTGAACTTCCATGTCAAACATATTATGAACAAATAATTATACATTCAATGGGAATGATCTATAAAATATAAATTATTCTCTAAATGATTTCATATTATTTCATAGGGGCCTTGAATCACTCATAAAATTCCAAAGGTGTGGTACAGATCGATACATGAACAATGAATAATGTCCTCTAAAAGTTGTATGGTAATTTTATATCATTCAATTGTTTAGAAGACTATATGTATTTCAAAAATCCATTTTAAAGTAATCATGGAATATATATTCAACCAATTTTTTATGGGAACCTACAACATTATATATATTATTGTCAGTATAATAAAATTGTTTACAAAAATCCTGAATTTGGAAGTGAACTGAGAAACATTCACCATTCATTATCTACAGATTTAATAAACCATTTTGGTATACAATATTTAACTCATAGGACATGTCCTATCATGTTGGTAAATTATAACATTCCACCATGGATATGTATAAAGTGAAATTAAATTATTTTTTCTCTTATTATATCTGTAAAAAATAAACTTTGTAATGATATTGATGTCAATTTGAATCCATTGATCAAATATATGAAATTGATGTCTCATACAAGTATTACATTTTATGATTCTATTATATGTGACTAATTATCATCGAGGTCTATGTTTTATGGGATGATAAAGGACATTATTTATTCTAGAAATATGATAGGCTATTTCATTAAATGAATAATAGGGTGTACCTTTTGTGAATAAATCACACAATTAGTTCAATATAAATATTTCATAAATATTGTGTTTTTATTTCATAAATGTTTTTTTATATGATATAAATATTGATCCTGGACAACATCAATCAATTGGAATACAAAAAAAAGGTAAATCCACATCTCCACTAATTGGTGATTAGAAGTTTGGTTATGAAATTGTCATGGACAATATTATTAGTAATCAATTTTTGAAAAAACATATTATAAAATGTTGTAAAAAGAGATCATTAATCTTGGAATTTTAATATTGGAATTTTTTTTAAATTAGGAATTTTCTTGATGTCTAGAATGTAGAAAAAAAAGTATTCGATATTATTTTTGGAATGATATAAAATTTTTATATAAAAAATGATGGCATCAAGGCTAGGTTGAGATTATTGATGATGATATAAAGGAAAAGTTGGCACCGGCGAAGGGTGAAGGGAATCATTTTTGTTCACTAATGCACAAACTATTATCTAGAAAGGATAAAATTTAATTTATAATTTTTATTAATGGTCTACAAGTTCTATAGTTATATTTATCAATTGTCATGAATGTAATTTTAATGAATAAATTGAAGTTGTAAGAACCAAAATTACATGATTTTCATGTTTTGATTCGATTTTTGATGGCTTTTTATTTAAATTTAATTCTTCTTATAAATGTATGACTTAAATTAACTAGAATATTCATATTCATCAAAGATTTATGTAGTAAATTTATTGTCCCATAAATATTTCAATCCAAGAAAAAAAGGATTCCATTATATTATAGGAATTAGTCATGTTCAT
Organism: Viscum album; assembly: GCA_963277665.1. Lineage (NCBI taxonomy): Eukaryota > Viridiplantae > Streptophyta > Magnoliopsida > Santalales > Viscaceae > Viscum > Viscum album. Next base: position 600,357,136 of record OY728151.1, read on the forward strand.
ACCACCATCATTCTTTGATATAATGGTCCAGCTAAAGGTTCACTTGGATATAGATTCTCAAATATCTATTCGTATACATTGTATATGGATTAACCCCATTGAATGGTAATTGAATATATTGAAAGGGTATGTCATGAATTTATGTCAAATGAAAGGTTATATTGCAGATTAATGAATTATTCAGGAATTTGTTGAATTCTATACTGATTACCTATCAACTGTTGACATCATGGATCTCCCAAAGTCTCATAAAAGTGGATCCATTATGGGAGAAGGGATTTTTTGAAGAAATGTTGTTATAATTAACATTAATTAATGGTAATATGATCACCATTACATATTAAAAAATAGTAAAGATGTTGATTCCCATAATTAAATTCATTGATATTTTAAACCATAAAGGATAGAAGGATGGATATCAAATACACAAAATAAAATCATCATAAGGTGTTTCTAATGAAAAATTTAAAAGGAATTATATGAATATTAAATATAAATTGTCGAATAAATTTAATAGAGAGATAGGGATCCGATTGAAAGTGTTATATCTTACACTTGTTTTTTAGCCAATGTTTTAATGTTATATAAAAAATAATACAATTATTGTTGTATTAAGTAAAATAGTGGAGTTATTCTTGTTGGGTAGTGATGAACATATATTTTTTCAATGATAGATATACTATTTATGTGAATATGTCATATATAATCATTATCAAATAGATATACATGTTTGATTATGAAACATTTCATGTACCCATTTTTGTTGCAAATGTGTGGAAAATAGGAGTGCAGTGAAATTCAATGGAATGGGCTTAGTGGATGTGAATTTATGTGTGGAAGGTAAATTAGATGAGCTAGTAATAATGGAATCACATGTAGTGCATGTATTTTATGTCCCATATCCACGATACAAGATTTAGTCAATTGTCATGTCGGAGACTAAAATAATCATAGGGTCGGATGAAAATTCAACCTTGGATGACCCTTTCATTTGGAGAACACAATCAATTCAAGGAGGTCCAAATGTAGGAAATGTACTCTATGATATAAGAGACCACAAATAGATGATTAGGATTCTAAATATCATATCCAAAAGCCACCAACCATTAAAAAATAAATAGAGTTAAATAATATGGTTAATGTATTGTTATATACTATTATTATCCTCATAATATTATCTGTTCTATACTGCATTGACATAATGTAAATTAACTTTTGACTACCCGTGCAGACAATGTATTATACACATGAAAATACTACCAAATAAATGGGAATAATAGAATTTTCATTATTAAATTGATGAATTATTATTAGATGAACAAAATATTGATGAAAAAAATAATTTTGCAGCATGAGAGTGTCTAATAAAATTATCAAGCAATCAAGTGAGGGTATAAAATTTGAGGATGGCTAAAATCAATGCAGCTAACATATTAACCCCAACAAATCAATACTCATAACATATGTTAGGCTCACAATGGTGATGAATATGTCAATGGATATAGATTCATGGTGACAAATCCATCATGTAACTAAGGAAACCATTTTTGAAGATATAATGGTAATATATTGACATACTTTCACTACTTTAATGAAAAATAAAATAATGAATTATTGAATTAATTTTAATTATTCATTAAAGAGTTTATTTATTTTTTTATGATTTCAATATGAAATATGTCTTAATTCCCATTATAAAATTCCATATATGCCTATGAACTCTTCTTTCAATGTTACATCTTAAGTATGCTAAGGGGAAAGTAAAGTCCCCCCACCAGTTAGTTATTCACCCATTATAGAGAAAGAAACATATAATTATTTCATCAGTCATCATAATGATAAATAATTTTAGTTGAATTGTAGTACATAATAGATTGTTTTTTTATTTATTTTATCAAATATTATTCAATAATATGAATTTATGAGGATTCAAGGGAGTGCTGAAAATTAATAGTATGTATGAAAACTAATGTACCCCTACAACAATGAAAATATGGGGTACACCTCACTAGTGAATAATTTTTTATGTATTTTAAATAAAAAATAAAATTTTTATCTAATATGAAACAATATATGTAAATTTTCATTTATTAATATTGATTAATCATTATCTGATGCCACATTCATCCCATGTCATAAGCTATTGTAGGAGGCTCTAATAAATAAATAGGGTAAACAAGTCAATGAAAACCAAAAATAAGTATGGGGAATCTATGTAAGTATGGAATAACTATAATTCATTGTTATTTGTAATATTATTTCGTAACAATATATATTTATTTCTATACTGTTTTTTTCCAGTTTACACAAAAGAATCTAGAACAACCATATTGAATGAAAATATTATTTCAGTATCTTTGATATTATGAGAACAATATGGTCATATTAGAGGAGTGGGTTTTAGAGAACCTACTCAAACATATTTGGAGAAGAAAAAACCAAAATAAGATAAATATAATATTATGAAATGATTTTAGGAATGAATAGATTCCTTTCAAGATATTATTATCTAGGCTATCTTGGTAGATCAATATATGCGAAATGACCAATGAAAACATGCGGTGGAATAATTATCCAGATATGATGAACCAAATAACCTAAAACTATTTGTGGCTAGTCATTACCCTCAACTAAAAAACATTCCCAAGGGAAATAATCTTGTCATTAATATTTCATCTAAATGCAGATAAAAAAATCCAATAACATTATTTTATGAAAAATTTATTTGGTAACATTTTAGGTTATTTCTTTCTGACAACACCCAGGAATAACCTTGTTGTGATGGGTATGATGTATAATATCAAGTGATATAAGATATGAAATAAATAACTCCCAAAAAACTACATGAGAGTAAGTATTGAGGCATCTCAAGGGCCAACCACTGAGTTTATTTTTCTACATGATGATCTAAATATTACAATATTTAATGATGTTATCTGAACATTCATAGCATGCTTATTTAATATTACAAATATACCTGAGCTATGTCTTCAAAAAGTCATGTATTATGAAAAAACAATAATAGGTGATAAAAATATGTCTATTTTTAGGTATGGTATTACTGAAAGATAATGAAATAACGAAATAGAAGGTCATTACATTACCGTCTAGTGAATCGACCATGAAATCAAAAGGAGAATTCGGAAGTACCTTGTCCCCTCTAGTTCCACATCCACATTTTTTATCATTACAAATTTAAGATGACACCATATTTAATGATGAAAATATTTCATACAATCCATTTTAAGAATAAATATTTTTTTCCTTATTTACATATATAGTTGGTCTCAATAGTATATTTGAGATTCATATGTTTGAATGGATGGGACCCTTTCTTTGAAATACATACCTAATATACATTTTCATTTTACGTATTTAAAAATAGTTATCTAATATGTTCATTAATGTTAATAACTATTGTTATCTTCTATAGGAATTAATATTACAACTATATAAATGGAAAATTGTGAGAATAATGATCTAGATTCTTTAATATATGTATCATTTACAAGAAAAATAATTATTTTTAGTATAAAGTAATTGATATGATGAAAGATAAGTTATATGAAATTTTTGAGATAAATAAAATATACTATAAAGAATATATGATTCCTATGATACAAAGTTTAAACTCTATAATATATTATCATAAAATATAGTCATATTTTTTAATGAATTTTTTGTTTTTTCTAGGAAGAAGTCGATGAAAATCACACTCAATCTAGATACCAATAACATTATTTTTTTGATCCAATGCATGGATATAAAAATTTCAAACCACAAATTATCTTTATTTAGAATATGTTATGTAAAAAAATAAACATATTATATTAAAAAATTGAATTATATGATTTAATATTTTTTAACATGAAATTTGTTATGATATGGGGATCTCTTAATATAGGCTAATTTGTTGCTTGAATTCAGTGATAGAACATAAAAATCAGGGTGATCACGTAAAATGGATGAATATTATGTTATATATGAATTTATATAACAATAAAAAAATATTCTATAAAATTCTCTTATTTTGGTCAATGCTGCTACAATGTTCGAATCATGATAATAGAAATAATTGTGGATAATATGTTTTCACATTTATGAGAGAGATCATAACCTGCGAAAATACCATCATCCCTAAATAGGTAATTCTCTACGGTAATTAATATTTAATTAAAAAATATTTCTTAGTAATTTTTTTCTTTATTTTCTCAATAATAAAAATAATTTTTGTAACCTTCATACTCAAAAGAAAGAGTAATTTTGTTTACAGATGAGTGTGAAGCGTATATGGTCCCACATTTTTTATTGAAATCAATTTTAGGTGATTTAATGTTGTGTTCGGGATATATTATGGTTTATCACTTTAAGAATATATTTTGGTTGTGACTAACTAGTATTAGAATGATTTTATATTATCCTAGAGATGTTTCTGAAGGAAAGGTACAATGATGGAAACATTTTTTTAAAATGAGAAGAAAAAATTGTCTGAGAATATATACATGAATCTTGATGTGGTTACATGCTATTAATTAATTAGTTAACATTATCATCATTTTTGCTACATTTTTTTAATTTTAATTTCATTTTTAGAATACAATTTCAATAATTCTGTCTCTCGCGTTCCATTTAGGGTGGTGGTAAATAATTGAAGAAAAGAAAAATGTAGTGGTTTCAAATTAGTGAGTGTGTAGTTATCTTGGATATTCATTAAAAAATTAGTTCTATGATATTATATAAATATTCTTGTGGAATCCATACAAGTAAGATATCAAGTTTTCTTTAGTGAAATTGATTTACTAAAGTAGATTCTTTTTTATTCACATGACATGAATTTAAATAATCCAAGAATTATATCACATAGAATCTCACAGTCATTACATTAGTAGAGGTGTTTAACCTATCCATATTATTAATATAGATACTACTTCATTATGTCACCATCAGAAAATTTGACCCCTGATTCATACTTAATATTAATGTGAACATTAGTTATGTAAAATGATCCATGTTCACAAGCGCATTAACAAAAATCACATCATCATTCTCAATAAAAAATACATGAGAATAGGGATTTTATAATTTTGATTAAAAAATAATGATGATATAATGTCAGGGTTTATTATCACAATTACTATTAAAAATAATATACTGATATATAGAAAATTCCATGAAAAAAATGGATTAGCTAGATTTTCGAGTCATATGGATGATTTAAAGTGATATACTGATGTTTATTACAATCAAAATGGGGTAATTAATTTATAATAGAGGTTCATGTAATTTTAAATTACATAAAGGATCACAATGTTTTTTCCCATTAATGAAATTAAATTTTTTATCATGGAGTTTTCACTCACTATGATGGTGAAAGGAAAAGGTAGAGTTTATTATGTTCTATAAAATTTCAAATGTAAATACATATTTTCGTATAATCAGTTAACTAAAATAGTTTTATGCTAATGGTTAATATTTTCATGGAATAAATATGGGATAAAATAATGTTTTGTATAATCCATGGATATATAATCTTTTCTTCTATTTTTTATAGACAACTAGAAGAAAATTGTTTTGTATATGATTTTTACAGGAACCAAAAAGTACAAATAAATTTATGTAAATTATTCATAATACATGAATGAAATGTTATTGTCATGTTTGAAAAATTTTCATGTTGTTGTGTTTGAGCTTAAAAAGTAATTCATATATATTTATAGTGGGTTAATCGAAATGTTTATTGTTTAGAATCACAGTTTAAAATAATGGTACTAGGAATGATGTGTTTCACATTTATGTTTAATTTATATAATTATTTTATTACTTACGTAATAATTTATTTTATAAAGGTTGGTTATTTTTTATAGTTTGGGGTGGTTTTTTTAATCTACTCATTCTCATGAAGTATTATACATAGAGTATACAGCTGAGATAATGAAAAAAAGTATTTTGGGAAAGAATGTATACAACCATCATGAAAGGTGAATTAACACCAATTATTTAATTAATTTTTTCATTATTTTATCTACTATTTTTTTATTAATTGGAATATAATTTTTATCTTATACAACTTTACTTTTCCTCATATATGTTTTGGGAATTATAATTTTTAATTCAACTATCTAAAACAAACCATAAATTATAGAACATTTTTTATCCAATGTAAATGGAAAACCCATGATACCTGAAAAGTGTAGTGTTTGTGGAAGCATGAGATTTCATATTCTATCAGAATGAAACACTTTATCAATTTTCTATTTTTTTAGACATTTGAAATAAAATGAATATCTCATACTAAATCATCTTCACCTCAATATGATTTATAGTGTAATTTGTATTACTCAGACTATATGTTACTTGTTTAAAACTTAAATTTTAGTTCAATGAAAACATAATATGATCAAAATGCATAAACCATATTAATATTGTTTTGATACATTATTATACCAATCATTATGTCATTTTTAATATGTAGAAATCAATAACAACTTAATTGAACGCATGGTGTGGCTAGTATGACACAAATGGTGTATTTTTATATAAACTTTTCAGTAATTTTTTAAAAAAATATAAATTTTATTCACAAATTTGAGAAAACACATTAATATTGTTTTAATAATATTGAAAATTGATCCTGGAGAGAATTTAGACATATAAGAACAATATGCACCTCAATCTGATTCTCGGTCATCCTGATATGACTCAAAGTGTCCATTATTAGTTTAAAAATTACATTTTAGTTCTGAATGTGTTTCATTCAATGAAAAAAGAGAAAAAACACTCATATTTTTTATTAAATTATAAAATAATTAATTATTAATTATTTACTATTAGGAATAGGTCTTATGTCACACTGATGTAAAATGTGAATAATATGACTAAAAGTGATTTTTTCTAGTCTAAAATGAAACTTTAGTTCAAAACACAACTGACATACTCAAAAATGAGAAAACAATTATGATATTTTTGAAAATTTAACAACAAAATCAATAAGCCATTATTGGTATGCAATAATTAGTCACACATCAATATAATTCATGGTGTAGATGATGAGACTCTAATCATTTATTTTTATTTAAAATTTACATTAATTGTAATAACAAATAGAAATGACAAACTGAAAAATGACAAAAAATCATTTATATTGTTTTTTAAAATTCAAAAATAGTCTATAAGTCATTAGTAATGTGTACGAATCAAGAACACCTCAATCTGATACATTATGTGCCCATTATGACTCAATTTTCCAAATGTCAGTTTGAAATTGTCATTTTAGTTAAAAATGTGTGTCACTCACTAAAAACCAATAAAAATGACCAGAATATCTCAATAATTCAGTTAACTAATTCATATGTCATATATTAGTTATTGGAATAAAGAATTATGTTTATCTACCCCTGATGTTACTGTTATGACCCAGAGTGCTTGTTTCCAGTATAAAATTACTTATTAGTAAAAATAAGTCATATAATACATAATAAGAAAAGAATTATGGATGTTTTTATCCATTAATAAAGTAATACATAAATAATTTTCAATCCATAAGAATCAATCAATAATCAATATGATGTATGGTGTGGTTGGTATGACCCTAATTGTGAATTTTTATTTCGAATTGAAGAAAATTTTACTAAAGAAGACATCTGACAGACTCAAAACCAAGAAAAGATATTTAGATTAATTTCATAGTTTCTAAAAATGATCCATAATAATATTTTAACATGTAAGAATTTGACAATCATTAAGTTGATACATGATGTTCATGATATTACTAAACTTGTCTGTTATCAGTTTAAAATTGACATATTATTTCAAAAAGTCTCACTCACTAAAAACCACTAATTCACTTACATATCATGTAGAAATGTTAGGAAAAACATTCATAAGTAATTTGTGATGTTTATGAATCAATCTCACTTCAAATAGGAACACAATGCGATAAGTATGACTCTATGTGTATAGGTCAAGTTTAAAATTATATTTTACTTAAAATAACATTTGACATACTCGAAACGCAAAAAACAAATTGGATTGTTTTAATATTTTATGAAGAAGATCAATATACCATTTTGGATGTGTAGAAATTAACTCCACCTCAATCTGACCCATGTTGTTACATATATATCCCTATGTGTGTATTTTTATTTAAAATTGACATTAATCTTAATAAAAAAAGAAAAATTACATACTCAAAATCAAGAAAATCAATTCATAGTATTTCAACAAATTAAGAAAATGGTATATAATAAACATTGGTATATCGGAATTAGCTACACCCCAATCTGGTACATGATGTTCCCCACATGACTAAAATAGTATGTTATCAGTTTAAAATAGACATTTAGTAGAAAAATGTTTCACTCACTGAAAACTGATCAATAAGAGTTTGATTTTCTTGATAATTTTGGAAAAATATTCATATGTCACTTCTGACTTGTAAAAATTAGTCGCACTTCAGACCAACACACGATGTGATTGGTATGACTCAATGTTCCTATTTCCAGTTAAAAATTACATTTTTTCTAAAAAAACAAAGTGTCATACTCAAAACCAATAAAACACATTCTAATTATTTTTATATATTATTAAAAATATTCAATTTATTTTTTATATCTAAGAATCAACCCCACCTCATTATGATGCACTATGTGCACTTTATGAATCTATGTGTCTATTTTTTTTAGAAATTGAAATTATTTTGAGTAAAAAAACAAGTGACACACTCAATAGTGGGAAAACACATTAACACTATTTTTATACATTAATAAAATGATTCATAAGACATTATCGATATGTAGTAAATAGTTTCACCACAATCCCATACACAATTCTCTCAATATGACTCAAAATGTATGTTATTAGTTTTAAATTATTTTTTTAAAAGTTTTAGTAATTAATAACTGAGAATAAAATCTTTTATTTTCATGATAATTTTTGAAAATGATTCATAATTCATTTTGGTAATGTTGTTATTAGGATTACATCAAACTAGCACATGATGTGACCACTATCAGTCAAAATACATGTTTTTAGGTTAAAATAAAATTTTACTAATAATGAATATGACATACTCAAACCTAATTAAAATGAATTATATTATTTTGATAGATTATATAAAATAACTATATTTTTTTATTTATAGGAATCATCTACACCTAAATATGATTCACTTTTTGACTAGTTTGAGTCAATGTGTGTCTTTTTATTTAAAATTAACATTAATTTTATTGAAATAGAATAGTGAAATATTCAAAATTAAGAAAATACCTACATATTTTTTCAATACATCAGGTAATGAAAATCCATAAGTCATTTTTGACATGGATGAATAAAACCCACCCCAATATGATACATGATGTTCCCGATATGACTCAAAGTGTACGTTGTCAGCTTAAAATCAACATGTTAGTTCAAAATGTTTCACTGACAAAAAAAATGAGAAAAATAGGATTCTCTCTATAATTTAGAAAAATGAATCATAACTGATTTTGGATAAAATGAATTAGTCTCACATTAAACCAATACATGATGAGACAAGTATCACTCAACGTTCTTGTTTCCAATTTTAAATAACGGTTTATTACGAAACAAAACTAACATACTCAAAACTATCAAAAAAAAATAAAATTGTTTTCAAAAATTAGAAAAATTATCCATATTTTATATTGGTATTGTAGGATTTAGCCTCACATCAGTCTGAAGTATGGTGTGACCTATATTTCACAAAGTGAATTTTTTATTTAAAATTCACAATATTGTTATTATGTAATACAAATAACATACAAAAAACATAAAAAAATCAATTAAATTGATTTTATACTATAGGAAAATATTTCATAAGTGAATTGTGACTTGTATGAATAATTATAACTTCAATATGATAAATTATTTGTCCAGTATGAATCAAACTGTCTGTAATCAGTTTTAAATTGACATTTCTATTCAAAAAATGTAACTCATGGAAATCTACGATAACACACTCAAAATATTTTAAAATTTTTGGAAAATTATTCATATTCCATTTATGAAATTTATGAATCATTCTCTGGCCACATAGACACATGATGTGATTAGTATTAGTCAATGTGTGTTTTTACAGTTTAAAATGAAATTTTATTGAAAAAGATGAAATAATCATTACCAAAAAACACATTCGGAACATTGTGATACTTTAGTAAAATTATCAATAAGTCATTATTGATTTTTTGGAATCAACCACACATTTGTCTAATAAAGAATTTCACTTTCATTATTTCAAGTACGAGTATTCAATATATAAGGGTCATTTTAGGTAAAATTCACATCACATCCCCAAAACCAAGACACAAATCCCAGGTTATTTTCTAAATTTTTTATGATATTACATAATTAATTTAACTCTCATTTTTATTTTATAATTATTTAGTTAATTTTAATATAGATAATTCGTAGAGACAATAAATAAATTGTGTGATGTGAAAGAATCAAACACAAGTCAATATCATACAAAATGTTCCTAGTATAACTCAATTTTTATATTAAAATTAACAACTTCTATTTAATTAATTTATTTATATGACTACTAAAAAAATATTGGTTATCATATAAAGTTTTAATATTTATCTAAATGGGGTGGTTTGTTCTTAAATTTCATGAGTGGGGGTTAGGGGAAAAATACAAAAGAACATTGATGATTTTGAATGTTTGTGATAATTTTCACCTACTCATGTAATTATATAAACCAATGTTTTAAATTTCTATAATATAGTGATTTTTTTGTATATTTTATTTTATATATAATTAGTATTTTTAACTACGATATATTATTTCTGGTGATGCAATGTACTATTATTTTACCATCACGATGCAGTATAGACCTTTATGAGGGCTTTTGGAATAACTGATAATGTGTCCCATTATCTTGTCTTAAAAACACTTATAAAGTGACACTTTATATATGGATTTAGAAGCACATATAATGGGGTCCTAGATCAGCAAATTGAAAAGTGATAATAATGGGTCCCTTTTTCAACACTGATATAGGAAATGTTTATCATCACTTTTCTACAACTAATATAATTGTAGTTATTTTAATCATTATTTGGTGGTAAGTGATTTTTTAGTATTGGAAAAGGATAACATTAGTGATTTTAATGGTATATTTTGTAGTAGTTCTCACATTCCCATACCTCTAGTTGGAGACATATGAAGTATGAGTATATGTCCCTAAACAAATTGATGCATACATTATTAAAATTTAATACTCAGGTTAATATGGATCTCTTTCATTTTTAGTAGAATAACTTATTATAAATCCATAGTTATGTGATTATGTCATCGACTATAGATAGAATTGGTGTCCTCCTAATATGTTTGCGAGTGTGTTAGTGAGGTAGGAAAAAGAAAAATTGGATGATCATTTTTTCATATTGTGATAGTCTATAGTATGAAAAATACCTTGATTATGTAATGTCTGGTGGCGTGTAGTGAAAAAAACCGAGGTATTAATGGAAAAACATGGATTAAACATACTGGGTTATTGCGTTGAGGAATATCGTGTCATAAAAAATGGTATCAGAGCCAATATAAAGGCATAAGTGTAGTGGAACTTCTGGGGATTGATATGTGGTGTCCACAATGAGGGTATTGTGCAATAAATATTTATAGATTAAAAAATCCAATAAAAGGTAAAATTTAATGACTAAATGTTAGTACCAATTTCAAGAATTATCTCATTACTTTTGTAGATCCATGATTATTAATATTTGATTGATATGTGCTCTAATTATGTATTTTGTTTAGGTGGGTGTCCACCTAGGATGTTACCCTAAGTGTGTGTGACTGGTGAAAAATAAAAATTAAATATATTCCATTAGCATGTGAGTATCTTAAATAGTTTATTAATTACCCTTGGTGGGAAATAATTGATTGTGTGTTTGGACGGAAACCAAGGTATTATAGGAGAGCGATTGGGTAATATATCTATTTCTATTTCATGGGGAAGGTCTTGTTATGAAAATATTCTTCTAGAATGTTTCATGATTTACATTCCTTAGTTATCATTGGAAAATGGGACTATAATAAGAGGATATCATAAATTCTTAGTATGCGTAAAAAAATTTGATAAAACTTAAAGATCATGCTTGAGGAAAAGATAAACATATGAGTATTTTAATTTTGGAATAGAACATGATTATAATATTTAAAATTTGAATCCAATAAATTGTGGACAATAAGACATGAACAATATCATGATGATTTTTTATAAATAAATTGATATAAAAATTATTGAATTTAAAATATTTCAACCAAAAAATATATGGAATCATTAGAAGATTATAAAGTTCACTCCTGAGACCATCATCACATAGGGGGAAATTCCCTATAATAGATTAGGATTACATTATAATCTCATATACAATAAATCAAGAGATATAAATATTTACCCAATAAATTATAAGGAAATATAATTCAATGGATATCTATCAAGTCGTATAATGTCATGTATATGTGTACCACATAGGAAAGCATTTATAATTTCCTAAAATAATCATTAATCTATGAAAGAAATTTTTTCCTTGATTATTTCCTTAAAAAATTATCTTTCATCATTATGATAAATTATTTGGATAATATCATTAAAATATATTTTAAAAATGATTATAGGATATTTAAATAGATGAACACATCATTTTAATTAGACTACATTAATGATGACATTAATGAAGAGATCAGGAATTGGAGTTTTGTGATATCAAAATATAAACTCATCAAAAGGAACATAGTGAAATGTGGATTGGATGGAAAATAATTAATACTAAATACAATGATACTAAATCATTTGAAATATTAAATTATAAATTGAAGAAATGGCATTGATATTTTTTATATAACATTTTAATTTTTATGAGATTTTATTACTTGATACCTCAACAATAATTTTTGAAAAGGTCAAGTGAATGATTTTAACATGATTTAATTATTTTAAAATAAAAAATAATAATGGATCCTATAAAATGGAATCATGTTTTATTTTTATTTTGTTTGAATATATGTAAAAAATCAACAATTTGAAATGATATGAAACAATTTTTAATATTATAAAAAATATTATTATTGAAACCCATGTCATAAGAACGAATACAAATTTCATCCATGAAATTAAATAATGAGAAGTATGTATGACATAAGAAATAAAAAATACATGGTATTCCAAATATTAACTGAAAAGGTTGAGGGTAAGATAAAAACATTTAAATAGATAATAACCAATCATTTTAGATAATGGAAATAATTATTTACATATTTTTATTTTCATGAAGATATGGAATTTATAAATAATATTTATTTGAATAATAAATATTATCCCTATATATTAATAGTGAATGGTATATGAAATGAAATAAAAATATCAATTAAAAAAATATAACTCAGGAAATAAGATTGACTTGTGAAACCCCTATTATATTTTAGGGTATATATTAATTGTAATTCCTATAAATTAATGGATTGAATGTTTTTTTCTAAAATTAAAGACAATTTATATATATATATATTATTTGGGTTGTAGTTACACTATATAGAATAATATATGTTCATAATATTGAAACATTCCATAATAGTGGGTGATTGGGAGAAATACCCTTACAAATGGGATAACACATTAGTTGAATTATATTTTAATAATAGAACATAATTTGGATTAGTTTATCTCATTAGTTATATATAATATAACATAAAAAAAATCATGTGACTGTAAATCAATAGAAAACTAAAAAAATGTAAATATGGCACAAAAGATTTATAATGTCTCAATGAATCCAAATTGAGACCAACAAAACATTTACATGATATTATTTCTTAGTTGAATACGGTCTAAATGATTTTACAAAAAATTAAACTATATTAATAATTTCAAACTATTTTTCTAATAATGTTGTTAGTATTCATTCTCATTAAAAATGGAAGAAATAAAGTATCAATAATTTTATAATAAATATTTTTATAATGATTTATGATGTTCCAAAATGATTTCATAATTTTTTATTCTCTATTATTGAAGATGATGTCAACAATAAGTCCATTTTTGTGATTTTGCGACCAGGGAAGCATTATTAGTTAATTAATTAATTAATTATTGAAATAGTCTTCCAAGAAGAAAAAAAAGAATCAAAATTTATATAAATATATATCATATTATACCATTAATTATGTTCTCATAGTCATCCATTATATATAATGGGTAAATTGTTCATGTTGTTAGTTAAACAAACATAAACAAGAATATACTATAAATAACCGATGATTATGAAGTGATTTAGTTTTAAAATCATTATAAAAGAATAATAATTACAATATTTAGTTTCTTAGAGGTATATATAATAATTGGATATATTTATCAAACTAATATAACAATACAATGTAATTTTATAGCATAAATAATTAATTATTTTTATTTAAGAATTTTTTGTTGGATTATTGAATTTAGCCAGTGTTTTTATTGCTAAAAATGTCTCTAGGTTTTCTAATATGTCTTTTTAAACCTTAATAGTTTCTTAGAAAACATATTTATCAATTAAACCTCATTTAATGACAATCTATGAAAGGAGATGATGAATAGAAAAATAGAAATCAATTCTTCCATGGAGAAGATAGTCAACACATATAACTGGATGATGATTTAGTTTTCCATAGTATAAAGAAAATGAGTAATATTTTTTTAATATAAAATAAATCATAGATATATTATTTATATATTTAATTCCCCATTATTTAAATACCTATAAGGTGATTATATACAATTAAACAAGTTCTATTAGGGAGGCGTACGTCCATAAAACCCTTGAATAAAAATTTCCTTTGTTATAAAATAAAAGGGAAAGGTGATCATTTCTTATGAAATCATTATACAAAAAATTATAGTAAAAAAATAATACTAATTTTATCATTTTATAATTTTATATTTTAATTTTTTGAGGAATTATTATGCATAAAAAATATAATTGAAAAATGGATTTTTAAAAATTTATACCTCACATCTTGGATTTTCTCCTTCGAAATGGAAGTTATTCCTTAGACGTATTATATATTAAGAATACCATAACCACATAATGATTTATTTAAATGTTTAGGATAGTTTTGGTTAGTTTTTTGGATAATATGTGATGGTTCTGGTTTGATGGGTAGTAATTAGAAGATGTATCTATTTATAAGTGAAAAGTTATTTTACTTTTGTAAATACCCAAAAAAATTCAACAATGTGAAGTCCCCCTTCAATGAATGTGGGTCCAAATTTATTTGATATTGGAGACATAAATATATAATGTCAATATAGCTATAAAAAACTCTTTCTCACACATGTTTTAATCTTTTTTCATCTCAGATTGTTTTTTTAATTTTACTACTTTAGATTTTACTATGGTAACATGTTTTTTACTCAAATAACTGATCATTTGTGAATACAAATAATGTTTCCATTATTTTGTAAAAATTATCTACTTATAAAAAATTGAAATGAACTTTATTGTATTAATTTTCTAAATTGATGGAAATTAATTTTTAAAATTGAAAATTTTAATGTATTAAAACAAAATTTTGAAAAATATAAATTATGTTCTATAATAACAAATATGGGTTAAAAAATTAATATTTTTTAAAATTTTAATTTCAATTTAACCTCAAGAATGTTTTAATTAAATTTTTTAAAATATTTTTAAAATTCGTAATTCTATTCATTCACATCATAAAAATCATTTTATTGGAAAAAATGATATTTTTCACTACTCACAGAATACAATCGTTTTAGAAATCTTTTAAAAATTCATATATATCTAATAATAAAATTAATAATAAGAAAATGATGTTTTTTTCAATTTCAATATAATTAAATTTCTACTATAACTTTTAAAAAAAATCATAAAATCATATGGGACATTATTTTTACAAGAAAATAATTTTTAAAATACAAGTTATTTGTTAAAAATTTAAATTAAAAACTAGTAATGGTTAAATTTATGGATTGATGTTATGTTTTTAGAAATAGTTAATACTAATACACATATATTAATTTAATAAAATTTACAGGTATTAATAATAATGATGATTAAACATATTTAAAAATTACGTATATATATAATCCATATATAGATATGTATAAATATATTTCAT
Organism: Viscum album; assembly: GCA_963277665.1. Taxonomy (NCBI): domain Eukaryota; kingdom Viridiplantae; phylum Streptophyta; class Magnoliopsida; order Santalales; family Viscaceae; genus Viscum; species Viscum album. Next base: position 600,373,279 of record OY728151.1, read on the forward strand.
AATTAAATATCACATATTCATACCTAACAATTTCATGGATATGTATTAATAATAGATCATTTTTTTATTATTAGATTTAATTTTTCAACAATGGGATGTATCAATTTATAGAGATCCAATTCAGGTATAATATCTCTTTAAATTTGATTAATGGAATGATAGTAAGATTTTATAGAAAAAAACTCCTATAATCATACATTAGCGAGGATTTATATAGGTAGTAACAAAAAAAATTACTATAAATTTTATAATATCCATTAGGTTGGGGATTTTTATCCCTAAATTAATCATAGGAAAAAATTATTGTGTTTAGTAGGATAAAAATACAACAATCAAATTTCATGAGTGTATTGTTAGTGTTCCTCAATCCATATTTTATCAAGAACTCGCTTCCATGGTTGTGGTTGTGTAGTCATTCTATTTACTTGTATGATATCATATCATATCATTCTTATTAGTCATTGGATTAGGTAATTGAATTTCATATTTTCAAATTTACACATATATAAGATAGTGAGTTGTTAGTGGCACATTAGGATAACTAATTGCACATTGAACCGTATCCACTGAGCTCTTATTTTTTTCCTAAAAACACTATTTATCTATTCCATTGTATTTCACACATAGAATATTATCAAGTTTTAATAATATGAAACCCTTTATAAATATTACCACATTTGTAACAGGAAGGAATTTAACCATTAATTCCATCATCATATTCATTATGTACACATATATTATATAATATATTTAACTTATTTGGTGTTTTTATATGATATAATAAGTTAATGTTGATATTCATTAATATAAATAGCTGGTTTTCCATATTCTTAAGATGTATCCCTCAGTCTCTTATACTTTTAGGATTCAATTTGGTGAAATCTATATATTTTTTATGGAATTTTTTATTAACTTTGTTCTTTTGGGATTTAACTATTAATAAATAACAGTAATATTTAATCATAGGTGATAAAAAAATAACACAAAAAGAGGATTATTTAAAGCTAAATACAAGACAAACTCAACATCAAAATATCTTACTTTTAAAAATGATTACATTGATGTTCAATTCAGCATAAATTGATCTTTGATTGATATAGTTTTTTTGGGTTTTATTCTCTCATGATTTTTATCCTAGTAATATATCATATGTAATGTATTATAAAAAGAATGTTATTATCCAAAGTATATCATATAGAGGGTCAAACCATGTATGATGTTTTAAATTATTATCATGAACCAAGTGAAGATTGATTTATTACCTTATCCATCATTTTTAGGGTTGGTACCCCTAGACACATCGGTGCCATAGTCAGCATAAAATTGTAGTTTCAATGAATAGATTTCAATTCTTAGTAAAACAAATACTCAAAACAATCCAAAATTTCTAGATATTATCGTATCCATAAATGTAGTCTTTATACTATCCCCTTAGGTTTTCTATATATTTCTATTTTCCAAAAATTAAAAATATTACCTCATGCAACCTAAAAAACTATTTATAAGTATGATATTACAATGAAACAAGACTTATCAACCATTGAAAACATTTATAACACTCAATTTATCTTTACTAAATATCATCCAAAACTATATTGTTACCTAAACCCTACTCTTATTGGAAATATAGATGTTTCTAAATAAGATCATCTAATTATAATAAATAAATCTAATATTTGCTGATTATATATACCCATGGAATTTTAGGATTGGAGATATTTGGATAAAACATTATCTAACAAACCCTCTTTCTTTTTGAACATACAAATGTTTTTAACACTATATAATCAACTATATAATTCATAATCAGTCTTTAAAATATCAAAAAAAAATTCTATACAATATATTGTTTACCAGATTAAATTTTCATTACATTAATTTTTTGAATAGGGAAATGAAAAAATGATAAAGGGTGAGTGATAATTCTCAGTAATTGTAAGATTATGAGATAATAATCAAAGATCATACTTGAGAATAAGGGAACCATACGGGAGCAAGAATTTTTTTAACAAACATAAACATAAAATAAATAATTCTTACCCAAAAATTCATGGTTCATAGGCCAACAATCATAACTTGAGGATTTATAATAAAGAAATTGATATCAAGGGATCATTTCATCAAAACATTTTGACCAAAAAAATTACATGAAATCATTTTCCTAAGTCAATATTCACTCAAAATATAATAATATCATTATAGAAAAAGTCCCATATTTGATTTTGATCACCCCAAATCCCATATATAACATCTCATGACAGATTAAGTCATACCCAATGTATGGGAGGGGTAGATAATTTAGTCCCACTCTTCACACAATATTATATCGATAAATATGTCTGTAATATAAGAAATCATTAATAATGACATCAAAGAATTATTAACTGAAGAAATAATTAAAAAATCTTATTCTTAGATAATTAAAATCGAAAAATAAATTGAGAGATAATGAATTTGGGTTTTTGTTACACCCTGAAATTTTAATGTTAGAACCTTATATTCGATAGAGCACATGACACGCGACACCAAGTGAATAAGGAAAAATAATAAAATGAAACATTATAATATATTTAGTATTTTTAAATAAATTTTTTATATTCTATATTTTGTAATGCACTCAACACCGATTAATATTTCATTTCATGCAAGGGCGACATTCTTAAAAATCTTACATTATACACATGACTAAGTTTTAAATATACATTATTAAAATATTATTATTTAATTTAATAAGACTCATCCTAGTTGTTAATTTATTTATTATTAATATTATTAACTAACTTATGAAATATATTTTTTATAAAAACATATTATTATTTTATAGGTTAAGAATTAATTAGAAATGAATATAGCAGCCAATATAATATAAACATAATGTTTCTATATAAAACCATTTTTATGCCCACAAAGCTGTTTTATCATAATAAATTAATGTAATTAAAATTGTTGAATTATTTTATTGATATATATATTTTATATTTTATGTTAAATATTTTGGATATTTATCTATTAGTTTTTATGTCCATAAGGCAAGAACAAACCCTCTTTCACATATACAAGCATATATTTTTATAAAGGAAATTTTACCACCATTCAATGTTGAACCAATTTTAAATCATAATTTTGAAACTATTATAAATTTAATTTTATAAAATAACAATTATTATTGAGTTCTAAATGACCTAATTAACCTATTGATAATTTGATATATTTTTCTAAGAAACAACATTTTTGATGAATAATGAAAAATATTACATTTTAGTTAAAAACAGTCTTTTAGTTTAAATAATTATTAATGTTAAAGGATAATTTTAAAGTTAAATTATATAAATAATACATTTATTAATAACATTTACTTAATTATAATCAATTTCACATTGAAATTAAATACAAAAAGTCAACTATCATTGGAAGAAGTTACTACTAAAACCTGTTAAAACTTTGTCTGCAAGATCATCATTAATGTTAATTTGTTCACTTTTGTGATTTGAATTTTGCTAAATGTACACAAACTATTATAATTAGGATTATATTTAGAGTCTAATAAGATCAAATTAATTTTTGGCCAAATGATTATTGAAAATGACTAAAAATAATTACATCGATTAAGGTGTAATTAGACTTAAAATGAACTAAACCTTGTATATAAGGGACCAAATGACATAGACACTTGTAAAAAAGACATTTATGGCCATAAATCCTCAATAAACCTTATATTCGTGATTATTGTCAGTTTTTAATGACTTTATTTGTTAATAAAATGTTCACATATACCTTGTTTCAAAAATTCCCAGTGAGTCATTTTCCTTCCTAATAAACAACGACCACCTCTCCCACTTCTTCACTCCTCTCAAAAAACATTGGTTCATAAACTCTATACCCAAATTGTCTCCCAAAATCCCTAAACTTGACCCAGTATCATCCATTTGGATATAAATCATTCCAAGGATGCCTTTTGGTAAAAAAAACAAAATAAGTTACCCGATTAAGAGGTAACGCCTTCTCGCAAATTTTTTAGTTTCATTTCCATTATACAACCCATTAAATTTTATTATTATATGAATAATTTTAAAAAACAATATCATAAATGTACAAGTATATTGTTTTTTTAATTTTTATACATACACTTACACCCACTTCCATTTAGTGGGTAACGAACATATAGTTTCTATGTACGGTTAACTACTGCCTCACGAAATGATGATTTTTCAATTTTCCTTTACCACATATCATGGTGGAAATTATGATACAAAATATGTTTATATATGATATATACTATATTTATATTATATATATTCTTATTTAATTTTCATTTATAATATTCCTTTTTTCTTTCCATCTCGACTAAATACGATATTTATGTTTGAGGAATTGTGAACTAGCGCCCCTCAAAGTGAGATGACATGTTCATGCCTTACATGGTACATATAAAAGAAGATATTAATAAACATAGGTAATATATATAAAATAGATATGATAATGGAATTATAAAATACATATGCATCATTTAATTTTCATTCTTTTAAAATGATAATGACGTGAAAGTAGCACTCATGCGTACATACAATCTACTCTCTCCATGAACAGTTTACATCATTTTTATCTCCAAATAGAATAAAAAATTATAAATATGTATTTAATGGATATAAATAATTATTAATTCATGTTTTAAATTATGGATATTATTAAATATTTATCAAATTAATAATTACAACAAATATTAATTCCAAACATACTAGACAAAACAAGGAAACTTGCATTAGAAATAATCAAAATAATGAAAGATTGTTAACAAACAAGTAATAAGATATTTTAAGAGATTTGAATATGATATTATAAACATGATTATTGTTATAATTATAGTTATTAAAACATTTTGAATCAATATAGAGGAAGAAAAATTCCACAAAAAATTAAGGACAAGGTAATAGAATTTCATCTCAATTTATATTCCATTAATTCTTAATTTTTATCATGCGCCAATTAGCTTTTTTGTTTTATATATTAAGTCTTTCATGATATATGATGAATAAAATTATTCTCATGATATTATATGTTTAATTTAATATCAATCCTTTATGAGGATTACTATTTATATTTTCAAATTCAGTATGGGACACTTTTCTATGTTTAAAGATTATTTACCTCAATAATGTTCGTAATGATTATATTTAAAATCTCACTCACTTTTGTGATTGCTAAATATATTTTGAAGCAATAAAATTATTGTAAAAATTTTTCATTGGAAATTTACTTGAATATCCATATTATCATAAAATTGATATTAGTATTTCATACACTGTATAACAATTTTAATATGGTGTTTACATTGACATTTAATTTATTAATTGTGGAATCATTGATAAAATATATATTTCTCAATAAATATGTTTATTTGATAAGGAATTTTATTTCTTTTTATTATTAAATATGATAAATTTTAGGACAATAAATGATGGGTGGATATTGAACATTATATATCTTATTGATGCATTGATAGGTTCTCATAAGAAAAATTAGTTGGCCAAGTTAAACGGCTTTCTATATGTAGTTTTTAACATTCTTGTGAACCATCTTGAGAGTAATAGGTTCTCATGTTCCTCATACATGAAGTCCATAAATAAATAATTCCCCTCATTTATATTTTTTGTTATTAATTCATGATATTTTTTGTTGACATATATATGTGTACATTTCATTCTCATTTTATTGAAGTTGAATGGCATGTGTTATCAGTTACATACCTTGCCTTGTTAATTTATTTATATTGATTAATTGTTTAGTCAACTTTAATTACCCTTAATGATAATTTTAGGTCACCCTTTGTTTGTTTCATTCCCATATTATAAATAATAAATCATTGAATAAGCGTTCATAGATGAAGTAAATTTCAGTTTATTGTGTAGTATGTTTTATTTTATTTTCCCAATGTATTACGACCATCATGTAAGTAATATGGATTTACAAGAATGATAAGATCAATGGTACATTTATATTTAACTCCATCTAATCATTCCAATGTAATAAAATAATTCACCATATCTGGGATTATGGGGATGGGGCATTAAAGTTGATATCAATGGATGTTTAGCAAAAACCTTTGAAAATAGATTTAGAAAAACTAGAGTAGGGAGTAGAGATCTACGATAGAAATTGAGGATAATTATACAATAACATACTATTATTTTAAAAGGGTAGATATTATTTGGTAATTACAAGAAATAAGACCATGTCTGGATACTAAAAGTGGGTGTAGTTCTAGCACAGATGTACCTAAGAGTAATAACTCCAACATTGTGTGCTCGGCCAAACTCGGGGTAACCTCGTACATGAAAATGGGCCTCTTTGTGCACATGGTTTGACACTCCCAGGGTATATGATTAGGTTAAATAACATTTTATTTACCTACCATTACTAAGGGTTTAAAATTAAATATTCAATAAAAGTGACCAATGTTTTTGATTCTATGATTTATAATTCATGAATTTCTGTTATGTGCTATAACATATTTATAGTTATAAAAACTTCACAACACAATGAGATAAAATAGTGTATTTTGTTGTCTATAAATGGTTACTATAAGGAAGAAGTGTCTGAATAGTCATGGAAAATATTGAGATTTCCTTGCTGTGGAAGTTAATATATCGGGTATTTGAACTGGGCATGTTATTGCTATATTGGGGAAACATAGTCATATTATAGTGAATAAACCTTCCAAAATAAAGAAACCTATTCCCCGGAGAGAATATCCTATTCTGGATCTCTTTATGCTTTAGAATTCCCCATCATTTAGTTGGAATACTAATACAATTTTTGTCGTGAAATGGATTATGTATCTAGATATAATATTTATGACCACTAGTGCAGAAAATGTTTTTTACGTCAGTTATTTTTCAATTTTTACGTCAGTTTTTAGCTGACGTTAATACGGACGATGTTATAAATATTGGTTTTTAAGTCGGATATTTAAAAAATGATTTAAAAAACATAACATAATAGTGTTTATATCGTCTGTTATTAATTAAACTATGTGAAAAACCAGAGGGGAGGGTTTATCACATTAGTTACTAGATAACCGACGTGATAACACAATATGGGGGTGTTTATCACGTTGGTTATATAATAACTGATGTGATAAACATGTGGCAGCTTTATGACATCAATTATTATATAACTAACGTGATAAAACAGTCTGGGGGATGACTATCACGTCGGTTATATAATAGCTGACGTGATAAAAGGCCTCAGTAATGGTTTATCATGTTGTTTATATAATAACCGACATAATAAACCAGTATGTGGTGGGTTTATCACGTCAGTTATGAAAAAAACGACATGATAAACAATTTCGCAGGTGTTTATCACATCGGTTATTCAAATAGCTGACTTGATAAACCCTTCCCCATTCTTTTATCACGTCGGTTATAAAATAACCGACGTGGAAGACCAATTTTTTTTAAATGGAATGCAGTCCTCTGCTCTCCCCCGGAGAAACCAGAAACCAAATCATGAATTTGTACCACAAAAAAGGAAGTAGACCAAAACAAGAACCAAATCAAAATTATGCATTAACATTGATATCATGTAAAACATACCCTACTGGACAACCCCCACCACCCCCTGAACAGCCCCCACACCCATAGACTACTCCCCGACCCCTATGACAACCCCAAACACCCCGGGACAACCCCCCACCCTCATGTATACCCCCACACCCTGGACAACACTCTCACACCCCTTAACAGCCCAACCCCCCCCCCCCCCTCACTACACTGGACAGCCCCCACCTCACCCCTGGACTGCCCCCCCCACCCCCCAACACCCTGGACAGCCCCAAAAACCCCTTCACAACCCCCACCCTCATGTATACCCCCACCCCCTGGATAGCACTCCCACACCCCTTGACAGCCCTCCCACACCCCTGAACAGCCCCAAACAGCCCTAGACAACCCCCCCCCCCACCCACTTAGACACTACCTGGGGGGGCACGCTGCTGGACATCCCTCCCACACCCCTGGAAAGCCCTCCCACACCCCTGGACGACCCTCCCACACCCCTGGACACCCCCACCCCAATGAACACCCCCCACCCTTGGAACCCCTCTCCACCGACCAGAATCCATAGCATAAAAACCGTCATAAGTAGACCAAAACAAGAAGTAGAGAAAAAATAAACATTCACATATATAACATTAAAATCATACCATTTCATATTCAAAAAAAACTAAATCCATCCTAAATTACTACCAAATACACAATTACAACGACAATATTCAAAATTATATTTTACACTACAAACAACTACAATTAAATCAAACCTGTAAAATAATTTAACCACTCCACTTGTAAGTGTTTGATGTATTGAGAAGTATAGGGTTGAGGGTAATCAAATGGATATAAATGAAAAGGATATTAGTTAACATGTATAATAAATAAATCAAGTTGAACTAATATGGCAATTTTAAAAAGGAAATCTTACCAGGTCAAAGTTCAAATCTGTCCTAGTTGTTATTATTTCATACATAAATCTAAAATTATAATATCCACATTCGATGAAGCCTTGTTGTTCATGACCATTATGTTTGAAATAGCGTAAATTAAATATATAATTTTTAAGTAATAACTCAAAAAGTACAAATTATAAATGGATATTTACCTTCGCATGTACATATTTGTTCTTTACACTCATTTTCATTTTGTTTTTTCGAAAGTAGACCCATGCCCTATTAGAAAATCATACGAATGGGGTAAATATAAATTAATTATAATATATAAAACTATTCAGAAATTGAAACATACTTTTCCAATATATTCATAAAACTTTCCCGCACATCATCAGGGACAGAGCATATCCAATAAAGTGTTTTCTCCTTTGGGAATAAACCCCTAACACCAAATGATCTCTAATAAAAAAAATTAAGGTTAGTGGTTTTTTATGTTATAAGATAATTAACACTTTGGGAGAGATGTGATTCATACCTCTCACAAAAAGGAATCATCCAAAATTGTGTGACTATATTCTATTCAAATCTTTATGCAATATAAAGCATTATTTGTTCCTCATACAATGCACATGCTTCAGGGGAAATCAATTTTGGGTCCATGAATCCATATACGTCTGTCACCTAATTCCTCTCACAAATGTTATAAAGATACCTAATAAAAAACAGACAAAATTATACATTCTTAAAAAATATAACATTGTGAAAAGATGTTAAGACTTATATGGGAAAAATTTGCACCATGTTGATGCCCAAATTATCTTCAGTAACAATCTCTATGATATTAGTTTTCATAATCCCCACAATTATTGCACGTACAAAAACATGATCTTCCATTGGAAACTCACAATGACCCACCAACTAATTTGAATATCTTGAAAATCTGTCAAGACTACTACAATATGTATCTGATGACATAAACATTTTTCATTATTGTTTTCTATACAATATTTCTATAACTTTGAAGTATTCCTGTAAAAATAAATAGAAAAATAAATTAGTTTTCAAATGATAAAACAACATTAATAAAAAAATAAAAAAAATTATAACATTCATACCTCTATGGTAATGAGTCATAGAAGTCTGGATGGACAAATTAAAAAATTGCTGATACTATGTCCAACAGTCATCACCTCATCTGTAGGTAATGGTACTCGAGCTGATCTATCTATAATATCATGTACAGTGACCCTCTGATTCTATACCTCTAATTGTTGATGATGAATTGTATCTCCTATACAATATACCAACCCATATGAAACTATTTGATGTTGATGATCATCAATATAAAACTCACAATAAGTAAGAAGCTACGACGGAGGAGTAGGATAAAAAATGGGGTCTGCAGGCTGAGGTAGGGGAGTGGGAGCTACTTGCGGAGGTGGAGGTTAAATAATGGGGTCTGTAGGGGGAGGTGGAGGATTGGGAGCTACAGTCTGAAATTGTATTTTCATGTCTACAAACATATACTATACCAACACACTAATATTTTCCTCCATCGTCGCACTAATATTATGAAATTCATCCTCCAAGGATTCTATTTTTTATAAACACCCTCATCATTAAAAGTTGAACAACATGGAAACACTTTTCTTACCGATACACTTGCTAGATATCCACTTACATGACCAGGATGTTTGGGCTTTCCCAATTCTATAGATAAAATATCTTGCCACCCAATAGCTGTAAATTCCCCCTGTGATCTCTGCACCTCAAGAGCATCCTGTATTAATTAGTTGAACATTTCTGTAATGATTGTAATTATATGAAGAAAATAGTTAACTTCCAAAAATAAAAGAGTTATCTTACAATCCTCTCAGCTATGATTCTAGATTTTTCTGAAAGATATTTCCCTTTTCTGCCCATTTGAGCTCTCTTCCATTTTCCATGTCTAGATGGATGGGATGGAGGGGCCACCTCTCCAGAGATAGAAGTCTCAGCTCTTAGTTTTTGAAATTTATCTGCCATCATTTGTTCTTCTAAAAATGCATAGCCTCTCTGAGATAAATTATGAGGGTATACATTTTTTTATTGGATACCCTGATGAGCATTCCTTGTTTGCTGTAAATTAAGAATATGAAATCATTAACAAAGATTTAATAAAATCATTTATATAAGAATTCCTATAAATGTTTATATTTACATTACCAAAAAATGACTCTTTTATTCTAATTTCAACAAACTGTCACCATGTGTATTCATCTATAAAATGATATATATGACATGGATTATCATGACTCCCATGAACAAAAATGAAATTAGATAAGAGGGTTGATTTGAAATCCCTCCATCTCCTGGAAGCCATCAATAAGCATTTCTTCCTGACTCCTCCAGTGTCCGGAATATCAAATGTTATCTAATAAAGAAGAAGTTAAACATATTATATATACTAGATACATTTAATGAATATTCAAACAATATCAAAAGATCTTACCAAAATCGTCTCCCACAATTGAGAGATTATCACTTTATCCACACTTCTCCAGTCATCATACAAAATGATTATTTTTATCTTAGCCTTAGTTGATACAAAACTCTTTAAATCATTTGAATTTGAACCTCTAGGAATATCATCATCATCAAACTCAACAAGTATCCTCTGATACTACATACATGCAAGTGATAATTTTGGTAAACGTGTGCAGCCACATTTACCAACTCTTGAACTCCTTGTCATAAAAAGAGCACATGAGGAAGATTGGGGAACATTAAGAGGAGCATGTGAATGTTCCTCCCTAGAGGTATGCCCAATATGCTCATCTCCAGAATCATGTGGTTGTTCAACTGAATGATCTGTCATTTCGTTAAAATATAAAAAACAAAAAATAGTTCACAAATATACAAATTCAAATATTTTAATACTACTGTAATCAGAAAATAAAAAATTGTACAAAGTTACGTAATAGTAAATATTGTTAATATGGTAAGAATTTTAAACAGTTGTAAATATGGTCAAGATGGTCAAGATGGTAAAAATGGTGAACATGGTAAAGTAATTGTCACTGAACAAAAATAATAGATATATAATTCATATAATGGTAAACATGATAATGTAAACTAAACAATCTTAAAAAAAACAAAAATTTGTACTTATTTTGTTTTAATACATGTTTTAATAACGAAAAAACATACAATATCTAACATTTAATGAAAAAAATAAATGTAAACAAGAAAAAAACATATGTTACCTGTAATTTTAGGAATGTATAAATGGATTGTTTTCCCAAATTCCTTCATTGTGATCATTCCTTATGGAACAAAGCATTTCTTCAACATGCTCATCATTGTGTTCTGTTAATCTTTCCATGGCAGTAGGGATCTCACATAAATCACCATCTTCATCATGTTCATCCTCACCAACATATAGTTTTTTCCCTTGTAAAATACCTACCCACTGCATATCTGATTGTTCTAATATAGAGAAATTTTTTTCTTCATGTGTTTACATTATAAAAGAATTAGTTGTGTCTTCCAATCTATTCAGATTAACAAGTGTTATTCCAAATTCATCATGTGTGACACTGTTGTTACCGATAAATTATTTATAGTTAAAAACATGAACTTTAATTTCTAGTTAACAAACCTCCCATATGTCTTCGATCACTCCATAATATGCACTTGATGCAAAAATTGTGTTTTTGTCCATAGCACTCGAAAAATGCATTGCTTCTAAAAACACCAATACACCACTATTCTGAACTGCACTTCTATTGTCCTGAGCTTTTGTATGAAATGTATAGCCATTAATGTCATAACCGGACCATGTTATCACATTTAAACATAGACCACCCACTATCCATTTTAATGTCTCTGATACATCTAATCTACCAAGAAGGGTCTTTTTAAACCATGACAAAAATGTTTTTTGTGCTCATTCAAAATCCACATTTCTTTCTTCTTTGGATGACATTGTTTAATCTCATTAATATGAAATGTGATATACGGTTGAGCATTAACTATGTTATTTAAGATGTATGATTCTATATTATTCATCTGTTCAGCTGAAAATGATTTGACTTTCATGCCACAAATCCCCTTTCACTTATTATTAACTCATTCATGGCGAGATGGAGGCAAACCTATGTGTTGCGCTACAGCCAAGTAGCTCGTAAAAAACTCTGCAACCTCCTCAGAAATATACTGTTCAATAATGGAGGCTTCAGGTGGATATGAATTCATAACATACCCCTTCAATATTTTCATATACCTTTCAAAAGTATGCATCCAATGAAGATATACTGGTCCACAAAGCATTATTTCTCTAACCAAATGATTCATTAAATACACCATTATATGAAAAAAAAAAGTTAGGGGAAAATACATTTCCAATTGACAAAGTATAAAAATTGCATCATTTTCCAAAATGTTCAAACCATTCACATCAATAGCCTTATTACAAATTGAATTAAAAAAAATAACATAATATCATTATAGTCTTTATAACACGGATGTGAAATATTCCACGCAATGCAACAGGTAGAATTTATTTCATCATGATGTGAAAATCATGTGATTTCATACATATCAAATTCATGTCCTCCAAAGAGACAAAATTTTTTACATTTGAAGAATAAACTTGATGCACATTGATATCATGAAGTCACTGACAAAAGCTAATTTTATCCCTCTTCGATAATGTATGACAAGCCGGGGGAAGAAATGTTCATCTTCATTTAGAAGGGGGAGATAACTCCAAATGTATTCCCATTGATAGTAAGTCTAATCTTGCATTCAACCCTTATTTTTTCATTCCTTTAATATCAAACAATGTTCCAATCAAATCATCCCAGATATTCTTCTCCACATGCATGACATCAATATTTTGTTTAACTTCATGATATCTCTAATATGGTAGTTCAAAAAATATTGACCTCTTCTTCTAAATATGTCAATCATTACCAGATTTCTGTGTCTTTCCAAATGTCACATCATGGATATTCACCCTCTCAAAATATAGATTAGGGGATAATGGTTTTGGAGAAATATCAAATTCTTCTGAGCCATCGAATGCATTTTTTTCTTCTTTCAGGGCGATTCATAGGCAAAAACTTTCGATGACCCATGTACGATGTTTTCCTCCCATGATGAAATTGACAATATGACATCTATTGTTCACAAATTGGACATGCTTTATGCCCTTTAACACTATATCCAGACATATTTCCATATGCTTGGAAGCCATTTATTGTGAAAAAAATCACAACATGCAGTTGAAGATATTTTATTTTATAAGAATCATACACCCTAATACCATCAGCCCATAAAAGTTTAAAATCATCAATCAACAATGACAATTAAACATCAATATCATTGCCGGGTTTCTTGGGACCAGAGATCATTATACTCAACATGACATATTTGTGCTTCATACAAACTTTAGGAGAGAGGTTATAAATGACCTATAAAATAGGCCATAAACTATGTGTGCTACTGAGGGTTCGGTATGGATTCATTCCATATGTGCACAACCCTAGTCTGATATTTCTAAATTCATTTCCAAATGTATAATATTGCTAATCAATTTTCTTCTATTGTGTACAATCAGCTGGATGATGTATTTTTCCATCACATAACCGCTCATCTGCATGCCATCTTAACCTTTTTGAATCATGTGAATTAGAAAATAAACGTTTGAAATGATGAATTATAGGAATATACCAAAATACCTTTGAAGGGATCTTTATAATCTATACATCAACTTGTTATTTTTCTTTCACCTTATATCATGATGTCCCACATTTTGGACACTCTAAAAGAAATTCATATTCCTTCCTATATATAATACAGTCATTCGAACATGCATGTATTTTGTTGTATCCCAATCCCATAGGGCATAATATTTTCTTGGCCTTATAATGTGAATTTGGAAGATCGTTATCTTTTGGTAAAATTTCTTTCATCAATTGTAGAATCTCTATAAAAGTTATGTCACTCCATCCATGTTTCTCCTTCAGCTTAATCAATCTTAACACCACCGATAAAACTGTAAAATCTGTACAACGAGGATATAATGGTTCTTCAGCATCACCACATAGACGCATAATTGTCTGTTCTAACTCAATTTGTTCTACTGTAATATCGTAAATCATATCTTCAATTCCATCAGATTTATCATCTTGTGAATCAGCATCATCATTGAGATTCCACACTGTTTCACCATGCCAAAGCCAAGGGCTGTAACTCAGATTAAAACCATGACAAATCAGATCAACTTTTATATCTCTACTTTTCAAAATCGTCATATTCAAACATTTCTGGCATGGATAGAAAAAAATTTCACTACTTGGAACATTTTGTTTAGCAAATTACAAAAAGGAATCAACACCTTCCTCATATTCATTGCTCATTGGATGCGCCGTAATCCAATTTCGACTCATTATTACCTATAAAAAATATCAAAATTATAAATCTTTTTAAGATAATAAAAATATATGTTTATATGAAAAAAAATCATAATTTGAATGTAAAACAATTTTGAAATAAAAAAATATATTCTTATTTAAAAAAATATGCATGAATGTGATTTTGAAATGAAAATATTGTTAGATATTACAGTTTTAACTTCCATTAAATCACATAAAACTGCGGGGCCTCCAATGGTTGATAGAAAATTTGAGAAAATGGAGTAAACCAGAGGATGAAATCAAATTTAAAATAAAAACTCAAATGGAGAAAATCACAATGTAATTCCAATCATCACGACACAATGGGGTTATCCCACTTTGGACCCCCCCCCCCCACACACACACACACCGCTAGACTTCCCCCCCCCCCCTCCACCTCCATGGACACCCTGGACACCCCCAACACTTTGGACATCCCCCCGAACCTTATGAACACCACCCACATCCCCTTGGACACCCCCTGGGCACCACCACCACTTGGACACCCCCCACCCCTCCGGACAGCCCCCCACTCCCTAGACATCCCCCACCCCTCTCGACAGCGCCACCACCCCTCTAGATAGAACCCCCCACACCTCATGGATGTCACACCCCACCCCATACCCCCTTGGACACCCCTGGACAACCCCCAACCCTCTGGACAGCCCCAACCATCTGGACAACCCCCACCCCTTGAACAGCTCCCCACCCCTCTAGATAGTAACCACTACCCCACCTGGACACCACCCCACCTGGACACCACCCCCACGCTGACCCCTTTGGACACCCCCAACCCTCTAGATAGCCCCCACCCCCAAAAAACTCCCCAAACCCTCGGGACAGGCCCCCACCCAGGGAAAACCCCTCCCCCCACCCCCTTTGAAACCCCCACCCCCTTGGACCCCCCCCCCCCCCACACAGACACACACACACAGGGACTGCCCCCCCCCCTTCACCTCCATAGACACCCTATATAGCCCCCAACCCTCTGGACAGCCCCCAAACCCCTATAAAGCCACCAACACTCTTGACAGCATCTAGGACCATGGGATTTTAACCTCAAGCTTCTAGTTTTGGCATATCTAGGGATTTTAACCTCAAGCTAGTAGTTTTGGTATCTTGCCATTATTCAAAATGAGAACCATGAACTGTATCTACTACTAGTATAAAATTATATATCTTGCAATGAATCAGGTTTTAATATCATATTATGACTTATAATAGTCCACCAAAATAAGCGACGTAAATAGATTATGGAACTAGAAATAGTGATACCCAAAATAGAAACAACCAAGGATCCAAAACAAACATTCCACCCTGAAAACCCATATATACTTATAAAATAAATCACACTGGTACATGGAATGGGGGTATCACAGTGATTTACATATAAATTTTAGTAATATAGGTGAATGAGATCATTAGTTTTCAATGAAAACAAAAATTACCATCAATGCTGGGCATCTGCGAAACAAAATCAAACGAAATAGAAGTATGTGACGCTTACATGTATATTACGAGTCAATCTAATAGATATGGCTATAATAAATAAGATGATGATGGAAAAATGAGGTAATAGGGTTTGAAATCGAATAATCTTACCTAGTTTAAACCAAAAAATCACAAAACGTAAATATTGACTATCCGGAAAAAAACGAACGAAATAAAATCGTGGGAGGATTACCTGAGTGTTTTGAGTGGAGATGATAGATTCAAGGATATTAAATATGATAAAAGATGATGGAAAAATGAGATTAACAATACGAGACTGAAGAGTCTATTAGGTTTTTCCGCGCGAGAGAGACGAGTCGCTGGTCTGTTGATCGAAAAAACAACAATTACAATCCAAGAGGCGTGCTATTTATTTAAATGTTTTATAACATCAGTTATTTAATAAATGACATTATAAAATATTTTTATTATATTTATAACATCTTTTATTATAATTATCGACGTTATAAATTGAAGTGCCCAGATCAGTGTGAATCACTGAGAGGGGGAGGGGGTGAATCAGTGATCCTTTAAAACTTTTTACTAATTGATTCCTTATCAATTAAACCTCTATGGCTGGTTAAAGCCTAGATCCACTCTTCTTGTATCTCTCAACCTTTCCCGGATAATGCAGTAATGAAAAGGCACAGGACACAAGGATTTACAAGGTTCGGCACCAAAGGCCTACATCCTTGTCATGCTCTCCCAGCATGGATTCTCCATTATAACCTGTTAAAATTACAATGGTCGATACAGCTTCCCACCGTATCTCTACTGAGTCCCACAGGAGGGTCTTTATACAGCGTCCCACAGTGTTACCAGAGTCCCACTGGCCTGCTCCAGAATCCCACTGAAGACTTCTTCTCCCTGAGTCCCACAGGGTCTTCTCCTGGCTCCTCGAGTCACACGAGTAGCTCTTCTTCACTTTAAGCTTCTTCAAGTAACTTCAGCAGCCTGGGATAAAGGCTGCTGGCCTTGCTCTTCTCTTCTGATCACTTGTGGTTGATCAGGGCTTCTCGTCTAGCTCAGGCTTTATCTCCTTCTTCAGGATGACCTGGCTTCTCTCTTCAACTACTGAATACTCAGACAAATGATGTCTTTAACTTCAGTCTGGTCCAGTCTCAGTTCAATTCAACTTCCTGCACTGAGTGCATGGCAGCTCTTCATCCTCATGCACTGATTGCATGGCCTTCTCAAATTCTTCAAGATCTTTCTGGTCTTGGACAACTCAAATGCACACCACTGATTTGACTTTGTTCACGTGTGCACGTGCATGCATGCAAGCATGCACTCCCCTTCTTCTCTTCTTGGTGCAGTAAACCCTCAAAGGGTGTAGTCACTTTAAGCACACACCTTCTCACTTGAACTTCACACTTTGTTCAATGTGTTTACACACTTAAATGTGTGTTATACTTTGTGTGAGTCTTCTTCTTCTTCTAAGTGTGTTCACTCCACTTAGAGCACACACATAGGTTCGGCCTTCTTTGTTACTTGTTCATGTACACATAAATTTTTCTTTTTTTTGCACACACTTGACTTTGGCCTCTTCCCTCTTCTTGTTGCACACCCTTAACCCGTAGGTTGTTCTTCAATTTTGCACACACAAAATGTGTCTTCACTTGGTGCACACACAAGGTCACAACCCTCGGCCTCTTCAAATGCACACACTTAAAGTGTGTTCTTCTTTGTTCAAATGCACAACCAAGACTATGGATTATTCAATTCTTACACACACACAAAGTGTGGTCTTCCACTTCACTTGGCACACACCACTTGGTGTTGTTTTTTGTGGACACACATGGCCTCGGGTTCTTCTTCTCCACTTGGCACACAAGGCACTAAGGCCTCGGCCTTCTCAAAGTTCACACACGAGGCACTGCCTCGGCCTTCCACTCCTTGTGCACACACTGCCCGAACTCCACCTTCAAAATAGGCGCGCAAGGGGTGCGGCCTTCCTCTATTCACAGCTTCTGTCGCGCAAGCACAAGGCACAAAGGACCTCGGCCGTGGGCGCGCAAGTGCAAGGGTGCACTTGGCCGTGCAAGCGCTCGGGTGTGCAAGGTGCAACACCGCTGGCTCTTCCTCCTGTCGCGAAAATTCGCGAACAGAGAGGGTGACAACCTCGGGAGCGCAAGGAAGCGGCTGCCCTGAGTACTTCCTGCTGCGCAAAGATTAGCGCGCAGGGGACTTCACCGCGCAAGTTTGCGCGGGGCTTCGTCTTCGCGAGGCAGAGGGCTCTCACGGGACACAAATCTTCAACAAGAACTTCAGCAAGCATAAACGAGAGCGCTGCCTCTCTTTTTATAGGCAGTGGCGAGGCGGTGCATCCGCGTGAAGAAATATTTGATCTCCCGAAGATTTCGGATCTTCAAAATCTTCAAAATCTTGATTTCTATCCTCGGTTCACGCGGGCTCCCTTTTTCTTCGGTTTCCTCCACGTGCATGCGACTTAGAACGCATGCACGGCCTTCGTTTAGGCTTATTCATGCAAAACATCAACCCTACGTGGCCTCGGCAACTTCTCTTGCCTCGGCCTCAACCGAAATCCTCATTTGTTGCATGCAAGCTCGTTTTTAAGCATGGTTGTGTTCGTTAGATCCATACGAACTCCTTGGTGTCCTCGGCTTCTTCAGAGGTGGCCGGAATCTCAAAAACCATGCTCGGGGAGCCTCTGGTTCATCGGTGGCTCACGGGGAGGCTTCGGACGAGCTCAGGGAAGAGGATGGTCTCTTAGCCGTCAGATCAGATGTTTGAATTACATCGGACGGCCGGATCAGATCGCGGCGCGCGGCAGATGAATCGTGCGGCGTGGATAAAGCGCGCGATGAGACGGACGGCCAGGATCTCTTCCGCGGGAAATTTCCGCATCCCACATCGAATCGGCGCCCGGTTTCTCCGCGCCTTATCAACTAAGCGCTCCCCCAACCGGCTCAGTTGAATTCTCTCCCTCCACGGTGCCGCCCCGCACCGTGTTCTCCCTGCGGGCGCGCTCTGCGCCCACTCTTGCTCCTGCGGGCGCGCTCCTAGCGCCCACTATGCACACACGGGTGTGCGGGCTTCACCACCGCGTGCCCTCGGGGCTTATACACGGCCCCTCTGCGCTCCTCCGGGCGTGCCCCAGGCGCCCATGCGGTGTCCTTGGGTGCGCCCCCTGCCTCAAGGTTGCTGCCCTGGCCTTGAGGGTTCCCCATGGGCGTGGTGACCTTGAGTCCCACATGTGCCTTGGGTGATGACCCTCGGCTGGCCTCCTTGGTGGCCTATTTTTTGCAACAAAAACACTAAGTCCTTTGTTAAACAAAGTGACCAAGTGTAACATGCCAAGTGCCACTCCAAGCCATTCTTCTTCCCATCTCTATTCTTCTTCTTCTTAAGAATTCCTCCAATTCTCTTCAACATTTATTTATCACTTTGTAATGGAATTCCCGAAGGTTCTTCATCAACCGAGCTCTTGAATCACATAAAATTCTTCAATGTGCTTCATTGATCTAATCAGAGATCAATTGGAGCTTCTTCTAATTCTCATGCACTAAGTGATAGTGCATGGACTTCTTCAGCTCACTTCATCCACTTAGGAGGTGTGGATGGATCATCTTCCTCTTCTCATGCATTGTCAATACAATGCATGGTCTTCTAACTTTGTTGTGACTTTGTATCCAGTTGATACAAGTTCTTGGAACTTTAAGAACAGCTCAACAATCGTCAGATATTACATGGAGAATGTTTCAACCATAATCTCTTATGCCACTTAGTGAATCTCCTAAGTGACATGCATCTTTATGTTCCATGGCCATTCTCCATTAATCACCATCACTATCACATCCTTTGACATTCACATCTTGACTCCTTGACATCCATTCATTCCAAGACAACTTCATGCCTCATTGACAACAAATGCAACACAATGCACTTCAATCTCCCCCTTTGTATTTGTTGTCAATACACTCCTTCAACACATATGAATGGGTCAATATGTGTGCCAATATTTCTCCCCCTTATTGGCAATCAAATGCAAAGGTGTGGTGTGGTTATCTTTCACAAAAATCTTCCTCCCATTGAAAAGTATCTTCTTGAAAAACACTAGGAGAGGGATGATGTCACATGTTCTCTTTAGCAAAGAACCTTTAGTAAATCAGCTCTAAGTCTACTTGGGCTAACCCGGTGTAGAAAACCAGAGTGATATGACCAAGGAATTCAAAGCTGTCCATAATTCTCTACACATGTGAGATCATGCTTAGGGGTTTGAAATTTTTCAGATATAACAATGAATTTGCTAAATCCTGCACAACTTCACAAAACTCATTAGAAAGTTCAGTGCAAAGATAAAGCTCCCCCTTTCATCTACTTTCTCAAGATGATATTAATTTCAGAACATCATCTTCTCCAGATTGGCTCCCCCTCAAGGGGTGCACTCCATTCTGTCCAAACCATCCTCCAGTTGAGAATGATCATCATCTTCAATTCCCTGCACTGTTAGAACATGTAAATACAAGTGATTAGGGAATAAGATGGAACCTCCTTTGTTCATCAATGTGAACAACAAGGTTGAGAAGATTCTCTCAACCGAGATGTCCCATTTTCACCAGTCTTCACACTTGCACATTTGATCTTCAATGATGATTGTGCTGGTGTGGATCTCAATACATATTCATGTGAAATTTTCTTCTTCCCTTTTGCCTTAGCAATTGCCAGAACTTCATCTTCAGCTCTCTGTAGATCTTTGGCAAGTTGCAACTGATTTGGCCATATGACTAGTAAGTCACTTGAAAGTGTGGCCTCAGTTCTGGATATTCCACATGGTTCCTTTGATTCTGTCAAGCTACCTCTCTTAGGCAACTTGTTTTCAATCAATCCCTTCTGCTTCTTTTGGATTGATTGTCTGTTTGAGTTCAGTTGGCTTCTATTGATTTCCATGGCTTGTTTGAAAAGATCCATGGTATGACCTTTCTTTCCACAGTAGAAGCACTTCTTGGTGGTCCTTCTGGATGCATCACCCTTCTTGGAATCAGACTCCAAGGTCTTCTCTTCATTCTTCAAACTCTTCTTGGGAGCATCTTCCACTTTCTTCTGCTTGCTTCCCAAGGTCTCTCTCTTAGCCAGGTTCAGTGATCTTCTCTCCTCTTTAGCTCTGGATACAGTTGGAGATTGACATGTATCTTTTTGACCACTTTTGCAACCATCCCAGATGTTGTCAAGTAATCCAAATCTGTTAGCAGTAAACAGATGTCTCTGGACCGGTGGATGCTGCTTCTTTTCTTCTGGCTTGCTCCCCCTAGGCATGGGCTTCCTCTGTGCTTTGGCATTCAGTGGATTGTACCAACAATCCTTTGCACAATGCCCATACTTGTTACAACACCAACACTGACCCACAAATCTTGACCTTTTCAGTCCTTCTGATTGCTGGGTAGTTTTCTTGATTTTTTGTGCTGCTTCAGGAGAGCTCTGCTTCTTTACTGTCTTCATCCATACTTGTTTGGATTCATTCTTCCATCCTGCACTTTTAGTAGAAACACTATTAGAAGCATCAGTACAAGATGGGATGGATGGTACCTTCTTTTTAGAAGTTGTTACACTTTCACTAGAGGATGTCTTTCTTTTAGAATCATCCTTCTCAATGCATACTTGTGTAGCAACATTTCTTCTTACAACTGACTGGGAGGATTCAGCTTTGGGTGATTGCAGATTTGTCAATATCACCTCTAGTTCTAAGCACTTCATGTTAAGGGAGTTCTTCTCATCCTCAACAGCTCTTAGCTTTCCTTCCCAACTTTCCTTCAGCTGATTCATCTGGTCATCATGCAATGTCTTCAATTCAAGCAATGAATTGTCAAGCTCCTTTACCCTTTTTTCTTTGTCTTCAAGTTGAGCATCTTTGACAACCATTGAAACACTGTGCCTCTTTTCCAGTGCATGGAAAACATCTTTGATTACAGTCTTAAAGAATTCTTTCTCAGAAAGGCTTCTTTGCAATTCTTCAGTAGTGTCTTCATATCTTTCATTGCAAAGAGAAACTGTTTCATCTTTAGCCTTCACCAGCTTTCTGAGAGTGTTGGTTATGCCAACCCTTTTAGCCAATTGATCTTCCATTGCATTGGCTTCTTCTTCTAACTGTGATTTTCTTCTTGAAGATCAAGGATGCCTGTAGCTATACACATTGCCACTTCCTTAGGGACTGTCTTCTGAAGATATTCGATTGCACTTTGAAGATCATTCATTATTCCAACTTCATCACAGCTAGGACAGGCTTTCTTCATTTTCTTGGCCTGTTTCTTCTTTCTATTTTTCTGAGTCTTGGCAGATATCCCCATTTGAGGCTGGTCGCTCATTTCCTCAAATCTGCACTTCATAAAGACTCCCTTGGATCTTTTAGAGGTAACCTCCCTTTGATACCAATTGAAGTGCCCAGATCAGTGTGAATCACTGAGAGGGGGAGGGGGTGAATCAGTGATCCTTTAAAACTTTTTACTAATTGATTCCTTATCAATTAAACCTCTATGGCTGGTTAAAGCCTCGATCCACTCTTCTTGTATCTCTCAACATTTCCCGGATAATGCAGTAATGAAAAGGCACAGGACACAAGGATTTACAAGGTTCGACACCAAAGGCCTACATCCTTGCCATGCTCTCCCAGCATGGATTCTCCATTATAACCTGTTAAAATTACAATGGTCGATACAGCTTCCCACCGTATCTCTCCTAAGTCCCACAGGAGGGTCTTTATACTGCGTCCCACAGTGTTACCAGAGTCCCACTGGCCTGCTCCAGAATCCCACTGAAGACTTCTTCACCCTGAGTCCCACAGGGTCTTCTCCTGGCTCCTCGAGTCACACGAGTAGCTCTTCTTCACTTTAAGCTTCTTCAAGTAACTTCAGCAGCCTGGGATAAAGGCTGCTGGCCTTGCTCTTCTCTTCTGATCACTTGTGGTTGATCAGGGCTTCTCGTCTAGCTCAGGCTTTATCTCCTTCTTCAGGATGACCTGGCTTCTCTCTTCAACTACTGAATACTCAGACAAATGATGTCTTTAACTTCAGTCTGGTCCAGTCTCAGTTCAATTCAACTTCATGCACTGAGTGCATGGCAGCTCTTCATCCTCATGCACTGATTGCATGGCCTTCTCAAATTCTTCAAGATCTTCCTGGTCTTGGACAACTCAAATGCACACCACTGATTTGACTTTGTTCACGTGTGCACGTGCATGCATGCAAGCATGCACTCCCCTTCTTCTCTTCTTGGTGCAGTAAACCCTCAAAGGGTGTAGTCACTTTAAGCACACACCTTCTCACTTGAACTTCACACTTTGTTCAATGTGTTTACACACTTAAATGTGTGTTATACATTGTGTGAGTCTTCTTCTTCTTCTAAGTGTGTTCACTCCACTTAGAGCACACACATAGGTTCGGCCTTCTTTGTTACTTGTTCATGTACACATAAATTGTTCTTTGTTTTGCACACACTTGACTTTGGCCTCTTCCCTCTTCTTGTTGCACACCCTTAACCCGTAGGTTGTTCTTCAATTTTGCACACACAAAATGTGTCTTCACTTGGTGCACACACAAGGTCACAACCCTCGGCCTCTTCAAATGCACACACTTAAAGTGTGTTCTTCTTTGTTCAAATGCGCAACCAAGACTATGGATTATTCAATTCTTACACACACACAAAGTGTGGTCTTCCACTTCACTTGGCACACACCACTTGGTTTTGTTCTTTGTGCACACACATGGCCTCAGGTTCTTCTTCTCCACTTGACACACAAGGAACTAAGGCCTCGGCCTTCTCAAATTTCACACACGAGGCACTGCCTCGGCCTTCCACTCCTTGTGCACACACTGCCCGAACTCTACCTTCAAAATAGGCGCGCAAGGGGTGCGGCCTTCCTCTATTCACATCTTCTGTCACGCAAGCACAAGGCACAAAGGACCTCGGCCGTGGGCGCGCAAGTGCAAGGGTGCACTTGGCCGTGCAAGCGCTCGGGTGTGCAAGGTGCAACACCGCTGGCTCTTCCTCCTATCGCGCAAATTCGCGAACAGAGAGGGTGACAACCTCGGGCGCGCAAGGAAGCGGCTGCCCTGAGTACTTCCTGCTGTGCAAAGATTAGCGCGCAGGGGACTTCACCGCGCAAGTGTGCGCGGGGCTTCGTCTTCGCGAGGCAGAGGGATCTCACGGGACACAAATCTTCAACAAGAACTTCAGCAAGCATAAACGAGAGCGCTGCCTCCCTTTTTATAGGCAGTGGCGAGGCGGTGCATCCGCGTGAAGAAATATTTGATCTCCCGAAGATTTCGGATCTTCAAAATCTTCCAAATCTTGATTTCTATCCTCGGTTCACGCAGGCTCCCTTTTTCATCGGTTTCCACCACGTGCATGCGACTTAGAACGCATGCACGACCTTCGTTTAGGCTTATGCATGCAAAACATCAACCCTACGTGGCCTCGGCAGCTTCTCTTGCCTCGGCCTCAACCGAAATCCTCATTTGTTGCATGCAAGCTCGTTTTTAAGCATGGTTGTGTTAGTTAGATCCATACGAACTCCTTGGTGTCCTCGACTTCTTCAGAGGTGGACGGAATCTCAAAAACCATGCTCGGGGAGCCTCTGGTTCATCGGCGGCTCACGGGGAGGCTTTGGACGAGCTCGGGGAAGAGGATGGTCTCTTAGCCGTCGGATCAGATGTTTGAATTACATCAGACGGCCGGATCAGATCGCGGCGGGCGGCAGATGAATCGTGCGGCGTGGATAAAGCGTGCGATGAGACGGACGGCCAGGATCTCTTCCGCGGGAAATTTCCGCGTCCCACATCGAATCGGCGCCCGGTTTCTCCGCGCCTTATCAACTAAGCGCTCCCCCAACCGGCTCAGTTGAATTCTCTCCCTCCACGGTGCCGCCCCGCACCGTGTTCTCCCTGCGGGCGCGCTCTGCGCCCACTCTTTCTCCTGCGGGCGCGCTCCTAGCGCCCACTATGCACACACAGGTGCGCGGGCTTCACCACCGCGTGCCCTCGGGGCTTATACACGGCCCCTCTGCGCTCCTCCGGGCGTGCCCCAGGCGCCCATGCGGTGTCCTTGGGTGCGCCCCCTGCCTCAAGGTTTCTGCCCTAGCCTTGAGGGTTCCCCATGGGCGTGGTGACCTTGAGTCCCACATGTGCCTTGGGTGATGACCCTCGGCTGGCCTCCTTGGTGGCCTATTTTTTGCAACAAAAACACTAAGTCCTTTGTTAAACAAAGTGACCAAGTGTAACATGCCAAGTGCCACTCCAAGCCATTCTTCTTCCCATCTCTATTCTTCTTCTTCTTAAGAATTCCTCCAATTCTCTTCAACATTTATTCATCACTTTGTAATGGAATTCCCCAAGGTTCTTCATCAACCGAGCTCTTGAATCACATAAAATTCTTCAATGTGATTCATTGATCTAATCAGAGATCAATTGGAGCTTCTTCTAATTCTCATGCACTAAGTGATAGTGCATGGACTTCTTCAGCTCACTTCATCTACTTAGGAGGTGTGGATGGATCATCTTCCTCTTCTCATGCATTGTCAATACAATGCATGGTCTTCTAACTTTTTTGTGACTTTGTATCCAGTTGATACAAGTTCTTGGAACTTTAAGAACAGCTCAACAATTGTCAGATATTACATGGAGAATGTTTCAACCATAATCTCTTATGCCACTTAGTGAATCTCTTAAGTGACATGCATCTTTATGTTCCATGGCCATTCTCCATTCATCACCATCACTATCACATCCTTTGACATTCACATCTTGACTCCTTGACATCCATTCATTCCAAGACAACTTCATGCCTCATTGACAACAAATGCAACACAATACACTTCATAAATGTATCAGATAACGCAGTTTTTACGTCGGTTATTGTACAACTGACGTAAAAAAAGCCAAGTGTTGGTTTTTAACGTCGCTTATTATATAACCGACGTTAAAAACAAATAATACCCCATAGTTTTTACATCAGTTATTTTATAACTGACTTAAAAACTGCCACGTGTTGGTTCTTTACGTTCGTTTTACTATAACCGACGTGAAAATTTCGGCGGGTTGGGGTTTTACATCGGTTATTTAATAACCGATGTCGAAAAGGCCTCAGATGCCACCTTTTTTACATCAGTTATTAAATAATCAACGTAAAAATGGCGTCATCTTTAGTTTTTTACGTCGATTATTTTATAACCGACCTAAAAATAGACGGTGCGGGATTTTTGACATCGGTTATTTAAATAACCGGTGTAAAAAATTTACTATCTGCATTTTTACGTTGGTTATAAAATAACCGATGTAAGAAACAATGTATCACAGCTTTTAATGTCGGTTATATATAACCGACGTAAATGATAGTGAAGTTAAAAATGTTTTTGCACTAGTGGACATTAGAATTCCGCGAAAAGGAAAAGGATGCACTTAGGGTCTATTGTCTCAATGTTAATGCTGGCCAATAGTGGTCTTTGATCAAGAATATTAGAGGATATGAATAATCATAACTCATGGAATAGATAGAATTTAAGGATAAATTATTTGATAACTGCTTCCCTCATGATACAAAAAATGAGGTAAAGTGAATGTATCATAGATTAAAGAAAAATAAACAAGTGAGTGTTGCGGACTATGAAGCTACCTTTACAAGGAAATCATGGTATTCAACAAATTATATATGCAACAGAGAGTGTAAGATTTTCTAATTCATTGAATCTATCATGAAAAATATTATAAGGGCACTGGTTTCAATGAATTTTTTAATCCTACGAATAGATATTTTTATGTACCATCAAAACAACAAAAATTCCCCAGATCCAATTTATCCAATGGAAACTAATAGAAGTAGAGGTATTTTGGAAAAAATGAAAAATGGAATAAGTAAACGAAGATGAAGGGAAATAAATACTTCCCAACATATTATTATTGTGGAAGGACCACACAAGAAAATTATTGATATGTTTTTGAGTTTGTTATATGTGTGGAGAAAAGGGTCACGAAGAAAAATAATTCAAGGGGAAGAAGCTAATCCATGATGTTCTATGATATAACAGCATAGATATGGGTAATTATGATAAAAATTCACCAATAATCATGAGAATAATCATTAGAATAAGCTAAAGGGTTTTGGTAAATTATATGTTATTGGCACATCTTAAGTATAATGATTAATGTAATTCTATATTGGATGTAAGAAATAAGCTGTAAAAGAATTTTTTTATGTTTATATTATCTTTTGATGTATAAAAAATGAATGTATTGTACTTTAGAACACTTTAATTATGAATTTGAGATCATATGATGAATTTTACCAAGAAAAGTTTTTGAGTAAAATGGTAAACATTACAGAAGACACATGATTGAGGAAAAAACAACCCTTAATATGTCGATGATGTCGAGATTATAATGAAGAAATAAATAATTTGGATAAATTATGACTACCTTGGAATTGACTAATGAATTTCTTAATATGTGGTCAATGCTATCATTAATATTGTTTAGAACATTTTCGGATTTAAGTAATATATCCAATAACTTGTATCTAACTTAAGGAATTAGGAAGAAGGAATGTTTCAAATAAAGTTAAATGGTTATTTCAGTTATAATATATTTTAAAAATTATTGATAATGAAGTTATTCACATGTCTGAAATGTGAAAATTTAGAGGTGATTCATGCTAATTAATGGATAATGATTAGATAATTTTGTAAATTTAGTGAAATTTTTTCTAAAGTAGTGGATCATAATATTTTAGACAATTTATACAGTCATAGAAAGGTTTAATTTTTTCATTGGACAACGTTTTACATATTTTTATACTACTTCACCATATAATAAGAAAAGTAAAAATAGATTAAAAACAACCACCTGATTATATTTTATTTATAGAAATATATAATCAATTATATTAATATACATAGATAGATTTATTAAACTATAATATAAGTTTCTTAAGACAAAAATGTTGTTCTGTTATCAACCTTTTTTATGTTATGAATGACATTTATTCATACCTATGATTTACGGTCTTGTGGGATAGAAATTTCATCTAAACATGTTAACTATAACTCTCCATTAGAACTTGATTGTTGTATTTTTTATTCCATATCCAATATACCATTTTCCACCTATGTTTTGATACTAGGTAACAATGTTACGTGACTATTGTGCATTTCTTTTTCTCTTATTTTGAATATGTGATATTAACCCTTTTTATGATGTGGTTATTTCAAAAATAGTTTATTTTCAATCCATTTATGATATAGATCAAGTTGAAATTATGAGGATGAAATTTTGTTAAGGTGTGTATAATGAAACAACCATAATTTCTAAAGTAATAACATTATATTTGATAACATGCATGACACGAAACACCAAGCGCGTATATAAAAATAATACAAGGATAAATTAAAACATATTTAATATTTTTAAATAAATTTTTTATACTCTATATTTTATAATTCACTTGACACCAAGTTATCTTGTGTTACACTCAAGAGATACATTCTTCAAAATATTACATTATACGCAAGATCAAGTTTTAAAGATACATTATTAAAATACAGTTTCATAATATAATAACACTTAACCTAGCTATTAAATTATCAATTATTAATATTATTGACTAACTTATGGAATATATTTGTTATAATAATATAAGAATAATCTATAGGCTAAAAATTAATTAGAAATGAATAAAGGAATGAATTTAATAGAAAAAGATTTTTTATATAAAACCATTTTTATGACCACAATTCATTTTTATCCTAATAAATTATAGTAATCATAGTTACTGAATCATTTTAATGAAATATATACTTTATATTTTAAATAAAATATTTTTATGTTTATCCATTTGGTTTAATGTGTATAATATAAGAACAAACACTATTTCTGACATAAAAACCTATATTTTTATCAAAGCAATGTTAACACATTTTAATGGAGAACCTATTTTAAATATTAATTTTAAAAATCTAATAAATTTATTTGAATAAAATAAAATTCATTATTGAATTCATAATATAAAAATTATCCTAGGGTGAATTTTTTATATTTTCTTACGAAACATCATTTGTTGATAAATAGTAAAAATATTGTATTTTAGTAAAAAAATACCTTTCCATTTAAAATATTATTAATTTAAAATTAAATTTTAAATTATAATAATACTAATAATACATATATTAATAAAATATAGTTTATTAGTATCAATTTGACATTGAAATTGAATATAAAACCCAGTAATCTCTTGAACATTTTTCTACTAAAACCAGTTAAACAATATGTCTGCAAAATTATCATTAATTTTACTTTTTCTGCCTTAGTAACATGAATTTAGAAAAATGGAAATAATACATTTTAATTATAATTATATTTTGTTTCTAAAAATATAATGATAAATTTTTACCAAAATTATGATTGAACTTAATTAAAATTAATTACAACAATTAAGGTGTTATTATGGTAAATATGGACTGATGATTATATTTAGGGTCCCAAATGAGCAATACACTTGTCCAACACCAATTGGAATTACATAATTAGGATATAAAACTTATATTTACGATTTTTTTTGTTATTTTTTTTTCTAATTATTAACATGTGCAAACCTAACTTGTTTCCAACATTTCCATGTGAGTCAATTTACATCCATATAAAAGGCCACCACGTCTCCCACTTCTTCACACCTCTCAAAACACTAAAGTTTGGCCAAGAAATTACCAAATAGTCTCCCAAAATCCCTCCCATCAACCTTGAATAATTCCTTTTGAAAGAATAATTTCCATGTCTTTTTGTATAATGCAAAATTAGTTAACCAATTAAGATGTGACATCTTCTCTCTAGTTTCTTAGTTTCATTTAAATTATCTATCCCTGAAAATATTATTATTCTATGGTTACATAATAGTTTAAATTTCAATAATATAATAGTTTTATATTGTTAATATTTCTACCAACACATACACATGATTCAATCTAATGGGTAATGAACATAATATTTTATGTACGGTGAACTACTGCCTCATGAAACGATGATTGTTCAATTTTCCATTATAACATCCCTTGGTGGCCATTATAATGGAAAATATATTTATATATGATATATAATATATTTAAAATAAATTTATGATTTTTTAATTTTTATTTAGAAAAAATATTTATGCTTTCTATATTGTGTAAATATGATAATTTTATTTGTGAGAGTGTGGACTATCACCCACTCAAAGCAATTTGAATCATTCATTCCATACATGAAAAA
This sequence comes from Viscum album, assembly GCA_963277665.1. Taxonomy (NCBI): domain Eukaryota; kingdom Viridiplantae; phylum Streptophyta; class Magnoliopsida; order Santalales; family Viscaceae; genus Viscum; species Viscum album. The sequence goes on from OY728151.1 coordinate 600,403,896, forward strand.
TATAAAGGATGGTGTTAATAAACCTATGTAATATATATAAAATATATATGATAGTATAATAATAATATAAATATTTATTATTTAATTTTATTTATTTTAATATGATAAATAAACAAAACTATTGTTCATGCATACGTATGACATACCGTCTCCATGAACGGTGCACTTAATTTCTTATCTCCAAACTATATAATTTTTTTAAATAGATATGTATTGGATATACATGATAATTAAATAATGTTTTTAATTATGTAGATGATGAATCCATGATATAATTAATAAGAACAACAAATAAAAAGTGAAAACATACTTGAAAAATCTAAGAAACTGACACCAGAAATAATCAAAACAACGAATCATTATTAACAAATGAGTAATAAGATATTAAAAGAGATTAAAATATGTTATTATAAAAAATATTATATTTATTATATTAGTTAATAACATATTTTAAACAACATCACTGGAGTAAAAATACCACATAGAAAAATGGAAGGGTAATGTAATGGAATTTCATCTCAATTTACATTCCCCGAAGGCTTAATTGTTATTATGTGCCAATTAAATTTTATATGTTATATATACCCCCATTATTTATTATATCATGAATCAAATTTTTCTTATAAAATAGTAATAATAATTTAATTTCATACCTTTCTTTGTATTACAATTTAAATGTTTTATAGTGGTGTGGGACACTTTGGAATATTTAAAGATTTTTCTCCTCAAGAATTTTCTTATTGACTATCTTTACAATATCACTTCCTTTTGTGATTGTTAACTTTATTTTGAAAAAATAACTCTATTTTAATATTTATTATTTACAAATTTACTTTATTTTACATATTCTCGTACAATGACTCTTAGTATTTCATAAACTAAAACAATTTTTTATACGGTGTTTACGTTGACAGTTATTTGATTAATTGTGGGATTATTGATAAAATATGTATCTATCATTAAATTAGGATATTTGATAAGGAATATTATTTATTTTGATTATTAATTATGAGCAATTATTTGGAATAGAAATTATGGGTGGATGTCATACTTTATGTAGCTCCTCGATGCATCAACAAGTTATCATGAGACCAATTATTTCGGCAATTTAAACGGGTTTCTATTCGTTGTTTTAAACCATCTCTTGAATCGAATTGAAGATAATAGGTTTTCATGTGACTCTATAATAAGGTCCCTAAATAATGTATTTCACTCATTTAGATTCATTTATTTCTCATCCAAGATATTTTTCGTTGACATATCTATGGATACATTTCATTCTCAATTTATTGATTTTGAATGGAATGTGTAATCAGTTACTTACCTTTACATGTTTATTTATTTATATTAATTCAAAAAAATCTGATTTACATACCATTACTGAAAATTTTTTCACACCATTATTATGTTTCTTTCCCTAGGTTATGAAGAATAAATCTTTGAATAAGCTTTTATGGATGACGTTCATTTTACTTTATTGTCTTGAATATTTTATTTTGTTTTACTAAATTATCATGGGTATCATATATGTAATATATCTATACATGACTTTTAAATATAATGGTCCATCAGGATTTCATTCCTTGTAATCAATCAAATGTACTAAAATATTTCATTGACTGTGGGCTTCTATGTTTGGGGAATTACATTTTTATTATATTAGGGGAATAATTATTAAAATAATAAAATTGTTAAATGTATAATACAATGTCAATAATGTACCATAAATATAAATAGAGTGAATTATTTTTATATATATAAAAAAATCATAGTTAAAACATTTAATTTTTTCTATAAATTATTTTATATGTTTGCATAAGAGGCAAATTTTGGTGTTACATTCAAAAGTAATTTTCGATAAGGTGCATTATATTATTTTGAAAATTTTGACTTATATAAATAGAACTATCAACAGTGGATCCATGAGAATTATATAATGTTTTATCTTGAGGATGTATGGATCATAAATAAAAACTATTTATTTTGAAAATAGAGGAAAACATTTTCATTATTATAGAAAATATTTTTATTGAAAACCAATATAATAAAAAACAATAAAAATTTCATTTTTTGAATTTGGGTAAGAATAATAAGGAATTGAATAACAAATATAACATTATTTGTATTCTAAATATTATTGAAAAAAAATTAAGGAAGATGGAAACACTAACATTGATGATAATCCATCATTTAGGAGGATATAATATATTCATATCATAGTTCTATTTTTAGAAAGGAATAAAAATCCTTATTAAGGATAATTTATATAATTTAATTATTTCCAAATATAAAAATAATTATTCTTTTATCAGATGAATGATGAAGATTAATGGAAGTCATTATAACCTAGGAAATCATATTGAGTTATGAAGGTCCTTTCAAATTTGATGGAATATATCAATTGTATTCTAAAGAAAGGATGTTCATGAATCCAAGTGAAGTCATGAGTCCAAAAAAATATGATATCTAAATTCATGTTGATGTTGCTACAGAAAAATTATACCCTAATATAAATTCATTCTTCAATGAAAATTCATTAAGAAGAAACCCATTACATATCTATTCACACATTAGTCGAAGGAAATTTAAATAAAATTACATAATTTGTGTTATTATATATCAATAATTATGATAGTATTATTTATAGAAAATTAATGGGGGTTAAAATCAATTAAACACCATTATAAAGGAATCATAGTTCATAAAATGTAATATGTCTCAAATAATTTGAATTGAGACCAAGGAAAATTTTACATTTCATTCATACTTTTTTAGACATGCTTTTACATATTCTATAAAAAATAAAACAATCTAAGTCAATTATTTTATAAACTTATTCATGAATATTAATATTTATACACATAATTTATATAAATTAATTACATGTATATTGATTACTTTTTATTCATTTTCAGAATTCGATGTGAGTAATATATAATGTTTTCAAGTAAATTCTTATTATCATTATTAGTATTCATTTTTACTCCATATATGATTAATATTATTTTATTATTATTACTATAATGTATGAACTACCATTATATATTATATTTGGAATACCTTTAATGAGTGTTCCATTTATCATCCTTGAAGAGAAGATTGATAACAAACACATTTCTATGATTTATTAAAATCGATTATTGATCTGTTAATTATTTTATTAAATACTCACATAAACATTATAGAAAAACATTGATCAAATTTAAATATTTATATAAAATTATACCAAAAATTATGTTCCAATATTTGTAACCAATTAATATATATATATATATATATATAATTTTTCAAGTATGTATTTAATAAAATGAAAAATAGAACATAACATGATTTATGGATTTTTATCAAGTGATATAGTTATAATATCAATATACCAGAAGAATATAGAAAAAAAATTACTATTTATTAGTATGAAAATATAAAAATTTAAATAAGTTGAAGAATAATATAACATATAAAATGTTCTTTTGTGGTATGAAGAAATAATTGTTTTTCCTACATAATAGTATTTTGGACTTTTAAATTGTTGAAGTTTTTTTGGTCATTTTTTAATAGATTTTCCAATTTAACTTCAAATAACCATAATAATTAGATATTTATCATATGTATCCATTTAGTCTGTTTTCAAGGGAATCTATGTAAATAGATGGTGAAAAGAAAAATAGGTATCAATTATTCCCTAAATCTGATAGTCCACACATATACATGGATGAAAAATTTGTTTTCCATAAAACATGGAGAAAGGTAAATATGGTTCATAATTTCAAAAAATAAGATCCTTAAAAAATATAATTATTATATTCTAAATTAAAAATTACAACCATCCTTTTTTGGGGGTGATGTAAAATGAAAAAAATTGTTTCATGGAGGTAATAAATCACTAAATTCACACACACCGATTTCATTTTACATAAATTAAAAGGGAATGGGTGTTAGGGATTATACCATTATTATAGAAAAAAATTAAACTAAATATTCTTATCTTATCATTTTAATATGGTAAAATTTAATTTGATGAATAATAAGTTCACAAAAATTTATATTAATGATAATGAATTCACCAGTAATTTATACCTTACATCTTGGATTGTATCCTTTTTAAAAGAGTTTAACACATTGAGAGATAGAATTTTGAGGATATCAGAAAATCATGATGGTTGATAAGAATTGTTAGAAGTGTTTGGGTATAGTTTGGGCTTAATTGTTTGGGTTTATCTGCTGGGGGAATTTAGGATAGGAGTTAACCTTTAATAACTGAAAAGGGATGGGATTGTTTTAAAAAACAAAAAATGTTCCAGTAATGGGAATCTATTGTCCATGAATGTGGCTCCAAACATGGGAAATATTGTATAGTCTAACGAATAATTTCATTATTGGTCTAAAAATATATTCCCACAGCTAATTTGAATTTATTTCTAAGACATTGTAATTATATTTTTGAACATTTAAAAGTTTAAATTTTATCATGGTAACTAGTTTTTACATAAGATACATATCCATAGTGCAAAAAATAAAAAATACATTATTAAGTAATTTTGAACACATATTTAAAAATATGAAATAGTATTTTTTATTAATTTTTTGATATTGGTAATTATTAATTTTAAAATAAAAAATCAATTATGTATTATAAATATTTTTTTTGAAAATTATGAATTAAATATTAAAATGTGAAATATGGGATTTGAAATTAATGAAATCTAAATATAAAATTACATAATTAAAAATTTGTTTTATAAAAATTGTTCAAGATTTCATAATTCATACTTATATTCAATTATTTTCATTAAATTCATATTATTTTCAAAAACATTATTTTTAATATTTACCTAAGAATCCAACATTTTTGAAAAAACCACAAAATAATATTAATCAAAATTTAAAATTGTAAAACAAAATTTATTTTTATTTTCTTAAATTAAATTCATATAATTTTCTATTTTAAATTTTAAATTCAATAACAAAATATTTTGAGCAACTGTTTTTGATTGGGAAACACTATTTAAAATACTCGTTGTTGTTATTCTTAATTTATAAAAGAAAATAACAATTATAGAATTGGCATGTTTTATATTTTATTAAATTTATCAGTTAATAATAATATAAATATTTTTCATTAATAAATATTACAGCACCTAAATTGAAATATTGATAAAAATAATAAAAAATTAAGTAAATTTATATAATATATCCATTATATATATATTAAAATATTTCTTATTTCAGATACTCTTATTCTTAACTATTAATTCCACAACTAGGCCTATTAGTACAAAATTATTTCAATCTTATTTTATTTTTCTTGTTGTGTAAGAAGAAAATATGAAACAAATTTTTTATTTTTTCAAAATGTACCTTCAAATCATGGCTCATTACAAATTTCCTTGAAAATTTATTACTTTACTTTATTGGGTAGATATGGGTTTGATAAAACATTTTTAACCCTTCCATATTAATAAATTAAAATTTTTTAAATTTATAGGTCCATATTAGAGTCAATTGTTCCATTGCATAGTCCATTGAAGAGAGAAAAGAATTAAAGTGAAAGAAATAAGATGGTGGCTATATTTTTCCCCTAGAAGAAGAATTAATTAGAAAAATAACATTTTCAAATTGAAGATGTAGAAAGAGGAGTATTCTACTTGAAATATATTCATCATTAAATTTTATTTTTCTTATTGAATTCTTGTTTATATTCTCTCATATATCTATATATTTAAAATACAAGAACCATGTAATTACAGAAATATTGAAACAAGTAAAGTGATTTCTTAATGGAATTTAATAATTCTGATTTTTATATTAGTAATGAATAGTGAAAAGCTTCTAGAAATTACTATAGAATTATTGAATTCAAATTATTATTTCTTATTAGGTATTACCAAAATAGTTATCTTACTATATATTATTGAAATAATGAGATATTATTTCAGATATGTAACAAAATTTTAATGGTACTTCATAATAGTTTGACCTAATTATACTAAAAAAGAATGAATAATTTCACACTTAATTACTTTATTGTTGGTATATATTTTTTATATATAAAATTATAGTAGTTTACTTGTATCTAAATACGTTTTTAGTATCTTTTTAGAAAAGAAACTATAATATTTAAGAAACTACTTTTCATAATTTAGAAATAGAAACCATTATAAATGATGGTATTCCCTATAGATTTTATGGTCAATTCAGTAAGGCCTCATTCACTATTCTACTGATAGTGGTAAATTTTTATACTACATTAAATTACTTTATGAAAATTAGGAAATTTTTATTGATATAAATTAGTACACTTTGTGAAGATAGAGGACACTCTGATTTATATTGTTTATTAAAATAATATCCAAGTAATAATTGACCATATACATATTGATTAATGGTATTCAAAAACAAAAATTTTCATATATAAATAAATATTGTAACAATGATAAAATTATTTTAATTTATGATTTTTAAATGTATTACAATTCTTCTATAATTTATTCAATGAAATGTTTTGAAAATAGAGGTATAATTCCATCTATATTGAAAAATGGATATCATAACTGTGTTATGACGCCAAAATATATGAGATAGATGAAGTAACATCTGGTTAAAATTCAACCTGGGCCAAAATGACTCAGAAAAATTCTTAAGGGTATATAAGCATGATATTAAAAACCATCACGAATGTTGAAAACTACTTGAATTCCCCAAAATTCTAAATAATGATCATTGTATTTGATAGTGTGTATGACATGAAACACCAAGTGAATAATGGTATATAATATCAAAATATATTATAATTAAATTAACATTTTAAATAATTTCCATCTATATCTTTCAATATACACAATATGGAGGTTTCCTGTGTCACAAACAACAACAAATTTCTTTGATGTCGTTCATTACATGAATGACCGATTTTATTGAGCAATAATATATTATTAGAAAATTTTATTATTCAATATTAGAAGATATAACACATCCTTTAAATTAGTAGTAATTAATAGTTTTAACCGAATTATGGAAATATATTGGTTAAAAGAAATATAATATGAATTCATTGTTTGCAAATTAATTATGGTTTAATATAAGAATAAATTGAAATAAAGGGAATAATTTTATAGAAAATTATTTTTTATACCAACAAATATATATTATCGTATTATATTATATTAATTACAATTAGTGGGTGATATTAATTATATATATATACTATTAAATACAATATTTTTGACATTTATTCAATAGATTCAGTAGCCCAAAGATAAGAGAATTCTCAATTTTTTGCAGAAACATCAATATTTTTTAAAAAGCACTTTCACCTCCTCTTAATAGTGAACCTATAATAAATCCCATTTTTGAAACATTAATAAATTTAATTAGTCATAAAAAATTTAATTGGAAAAAAATTTTTTGTTATGGTGAATTTTTTGTATTTTTCTATGAAGATTTATTTTTTATTAATATTGAACAATAAAAAATATTAATTAAAAACCACTTCATCATATAGTTAATTTATAAGAAAATATTAAATTTTTAATTTGTTTTAAAGATAAATTATATTATTTTAACATCATTAATCCAATTTATTACACTAGAATCAATTTACCTTCCAAATTGGGTATAAATACATAGGAATATTTTGAACATTTTACTTTAAAACGTCATTTGTCGTCCTGTGTACGAGATTAAATTGAAATTAATATCTGACACATATGTGATTTCAATTTTTAAGATTTTATTCCATATTTTTTAATAAAAACATTTTTTACATTGTAATATATATAACATAGTTTTTGACCAAAAATATTAGTGAATGTAATTAAAATTTATTACAATGATAAAGAGAAAAATAATCTTAACACATGACTAAACATTAAACGTCATGGAAAAAATGGGATTGAGACTTGCCCATAATTAATTGAATATTTATATTTGGACTCAATCCTCTCTTATATCGAATTTGGATCATTTTTGTATCAGATTCCCATAGGAAAAACATGGGTCGAACCCCCTTTCTAAAATTTACAAGAATGTCACTCCTCCACAATAAAGGGGAACTCACACCTCCCACTTCATAAAACCTCTCTATAATAATTGGATAGAGAAATATCTTCCAAAATTTCTCCCCATAATATATACCCTCATCCTAGAAGACTCATGTTGGGTAAAAAGCTATCCAACGAAGCTGTTTTGTGAAAACCAATATGAGTTACCCAGATAAGAGGATACATCCTTCCCCGAACTCTTTCATTTTATTTTAATTCTACAAAAAAAATATTCATACTACATGATTATATAATAACACCGTTATCCTAAATTTATTATGGTGTTTTTATTCTGAGGGGTTTTCCATCACTAACACACACTTCAATCTAAAGGTTAACGACCATACCATTTATGTGTATGGCTAACTACCGCCTCACGAAACATTAATTATTCATTCTTCCTTTACCACCTCTCATGATGAGTATTTTGATAGAAATAGTTTTTATATATTTAAATATTATATTTTTAATATATTTTTTTTATTATTTTTTCTATAACACATATCCGTAGGCTATAAATTTTGTGTGTATTACCACTTTTTCATGGTGATATGATTATTTTACGCTATACATGGATTGTATGAAGGATTGTTTTGATAAACCTATATAACATATATGACATAAATATGACTCTATAATTTTATTATATATATATATATTAATTTTATTTATATTAATATTAAAAATAATAAAATTATCATTCATGTGTACGTACAACCCGTTGTCTCCATGAATGCTGCATTTCATTTCTTACCTTCAAAAATTAGAAAATTATTAGAGATAAATATTTACCAGATATATATGATAAATTAAATTAATATTTAAATCATAGATATTATTAAATCATGATCTATGTAATTTTCCTTAAAAATAACAAGTTAAAACATACACAAAAACTAGGCAATTAACACTCAAAATATTGAAAATAATAAATGATTACCAAGAAACTAGTAATAAGATATTATAATTTGATAAAATATTATATCATAAATATTAATATGGTTCTAGAATAATTTTTTAACATGTTTCACACCATTATAAATGAATTTATAATATCTTCACCAATAATTAAAACATGGTAATGGATTTTCATCTCACTTTTTATGTCCATGAAAAAAATGTCACATTCACCACCAATTTATTTTGTGTGGTGTATCTACATAAAATTTTGTTATGCTATACCCATAATATTTTTATTATAATGGTATTTTCATTTTAATTTTTTATTATTTCTTTTAAAGAGATTTTAGTCTCCAATTGGTAAAGAATTGCATAACCTGATTCCTTTTTATTGGATTATATTACTTCCTAGATGTTAATAATATTAAATGATTATGGGTGTTATAATTTTTTTAATATATATTTATATATTTTATATTTTCAACTGGATTTACATTTTTCACACATAATATATTTATTAATTTATTTTCTGATCAACATTATGGTCTTTTTAAGGGTTCACTTTACAATCTCATTTTGTTTGGGATTGATTACTTCTGAATTTTGATCAGGGAAAATTATTGAATCATTATTTAATTAAATAACTTTATTTTATTATCCTATAGTTATTCATGACATTTTTAACTTAATAGTGACATTTTACCACTATTTGGTACTAAATGTTTTTAGAAAATGTTTATAAGAAAAACTGACTTCATTTCTCTCTTTAGCCAGAGAAACTATTTTCTTCTAAAAACCATATTTTGTAAAATAATTTTTAAAAAAGTAATTAACCTTTCCAAAATTATTTAATAAATAAATGTTTTCCCCTTTTATTTTTTAATTTTTTTTAATTCAATCTTATTTTATCTTTCCGAAAATGGAATTTTTTAACATTTTACCATGAAAAAGGAATGTTATTTTTTCCTTGTATGACATGTAAAGTTTTACCCCAAATCATCTCTTAAAATATTAATTTAAAATTTTAAATGGATAATTTTTAATGAATTTTTAATAAAAATGGATTTTTAGAGACATTTTTTTCTCATGGGGTTTTCAAAACAAAAGGATATTTTCTTTAATAATGTTTTTAAATTTATTTTATTTCATCAATGAAAAAACCCCATTACTTTAATCCACATGAGATATCAATTATTTATACAATACATAATCTTTATATTCATGATTTATGATTTATTTGAAAAAGGATAGTATTAATATTCATTTTCTATATTTATTTGTTATACCCCTTTTAAATATTCAATTTCTTTTGATTATTTAACATTTAAATCCTCCCAATTATGAATATCATTTTTCATGGATATTTTTATTTAATAAATTGTAAATTATTTTTTCATATATTTTTAATTTGAAATTTTTTATAAGGAATATTTTTATAATCATGTTTTTCTATGTTTCATTTAATTCATTTGGAATTGTGATTCAAATTTTTAAAGTGGGATTGTATAGTTTGGAATGTTTAAATGTTATTTCCCCCATGAATGTTTTAATGATATTTCAACGGTTTCTATGTTCACCACCTTTGACAAGCCTTGTTGTTAGTTGTCCTATAGTAAGTAAATATTGATAAATATGTTTTGTTTATTCAATACGAATATTTGAAAAGAAGGATTTTTTATTAATTAAATCGTTTACTCGATATATGTAATGATTCTGATATTCAGTGATTGGTAGGGCCTATACATTATATTACCCCATGATGCATCAACATGTTATAATGAGAGAGATTAGTTGCAAGAATTTATATTATGTCTACCAATAGTTTTTATCTTCCTTGTGAATGGCATTGATGGTATATATTTTCATGTTCCTTAGACAAGATGTCAAATTATTATGAAATTTATAAAATTTTTTCACTGTTTTATATCTCTGATATTTTCACTACGAAAAACACTATTGATGAATTTCATTATTTTTTTATTGATTTAATTAATGGTTTTTTCAGTGTCTTACCCTTCAATAGTGATTTTTCATTATCTAGTTACATTAATGTCATGTGTTTCCAGTTATTTACCTTTCTATGTTTTTACACACTTCTTTCTCGGTTTATTGATTTAATGAACATGACTTCCATTATAACCATTCCATATATACTATTATCATTGATCCATTATTTATTCCACTGTAAATTACCCTTATTGATCATTTAGACTCACCCTTATTATGTATCCTTTCCCCAGGATTCCATAAACTGTTTAAAGAATTATATGTATGGGTAAACTAGATGGAAAAATGATATTATCTTCAAATTTAAAATATTATGTAGTAATTGGTGAATTTATTTATAGTACAAGAAATTTGTATGTATCTGGTTTAAAAATAATACTAAAATTTTCAATCTAATTAGATATCATTTAATTGTATCTTTTTACAATGTAATTGTATCACAAAACCATCTTCATGCATTCTAGGGTTAGGGCTCTACAGCTGGTATCAGAGAAAGTTCACTATCATCTTTGTGAATGAGATTTAGGAATACATAGATTAGATAATATATCCATAAGAATGAATTTGAAGATATGTATAAAATAACATCATAATGTTTTTTAAGATATAGATTGTATTATATTTCATAGAAATACATATATATCTAGATACTACATCAGGAATTTTTTTGGAACAGTTGTACCTAGGGGTAACATCTCTGACATAGTGCATCAGGCCTCACTCAAATGCAACCTCGTACACATCAATGCACCTTACATCGCATTTGGTTTGACACTCCTTGGGATATTCATATGATAATTAACATTCTATTAAGGAACCATTATAAATGATTTGAATATATAATGACAAAGAATCACCTAGGTTAAACCCGAGGTGTCTTAGATTTAAAATAATGTGTCAAGATATAAATATCCTAAAAATTATTGTATGGTTTTTCCAATATGATAAATAATTATTACATTACATATTTTGGTTTTATGAAATTCCCTATTATAAAGGATATTATCTTGACCAAGGAAGGAACTATTTTTAAATAAATGGATTATGTATTAATGTATTGTGGTTGTATTGAAACACCTAGTTCAAATGTTATTTAATAACAAAATTTAAAGTATTTCAAATATATTTACATTGTATAGTATATTAATATGGATTTAGAAAATGAAAACCTTTATGTCAGAGAAAAACCATCAATTCCATCAATTCCATCAAGGTTATGTTATATGAACCCATGTATAAAGGATAATACGGTCTTGATTACAACCAATGACCTACGCAATGTCTTTGTTAATATGTCGTTGTTTCCAGTTCAACCATTTAACGAATAAATTTTAATGATTAACTATTTTTATCAATTTTTTGTTTATATATTAATTATTTGACCATTTTTTCATTGGATAATTTTTAAGTCATATAGTTAGACTTTACTATCTTCTATGGGTCTTAGGATCTATTTGAAGCTTGTTTTAATGCTTCATAAGTCTAAGTTAATTTTTGGATATCAATTTCGAGATGTAATGGATGAATTAAAAATATAAAAAATAAAAAAGTATATAAATAAAGATTATATAAATATATTATTTAAAAATATTTCCTCATATTCTTTGGCTGTAAATGAATTACCAAAAAATAGGGGAATGATCTAGAAATAGAATTTTATCCTAATATCTTAATTTTTATTGAATTGATGGTCATTTGATTCATCAAAGATTTATGGATTTGAGGCCATCGACATTACATTGGTCATTAATGCGTATGTTATTGATGAACTCCATCACTCCCTATAAATATTTATGCTTTTCTTCCATGTATGTATATCCACATTCTCTTAATGTTCTCCTACATGTATACCTACTTACATGTTAGTCTATGTGACCTTTATAATTAACATTATATCTTTTTTTGGAGGATGTTTTAAAAATACATGTCACTATGTGGGATTTCATTATATGAAATGTAAAACAATATATTAATAAGGTTGAGTTGAAATTGTTAGGACATAATTTAATTAGTGTGGGAGAATGTAACTCACCAAAATTCTAAAATAAAAATACTATATTCGATATTGTGATTGACAAACAACATAAAATTTGTAAGGTAATATAATATACTGAATATTTAAAAAATAATTACTATTTAAAATAAATTCAATGTATTGTTTTAAATTCATGAAATGCAATGTTTTCTTTCATTTCACACAATAATGACTTTCGTTGATCACTTATGTTACATCCAAGAGAGAGTTTTACTATGAAACAATATATTATTGAAAATATATTTATTTAATATAAATAGATATAACCTAACCAATAAATATGACTTTATTAATATAATTAACTAAATTATGATAATACAAGATTTACAAAAATATAAATTGAATTTATTGGATAAAAATTAATTAGAAATGTATATAATAAAAAATTGAATATAAAGGGAAGGTTTTTATAAAAAAATATTTTTATGCTCACAATGTATTTATATAATAATAAAATATATTAATTAAAATTAGTAACTGAAATAAATTAAATATATGTATATTTATTATATTCAACAAAATATTCCTTAAAAAATCTATTTGATTCGACTGTCTTAATATAATAGAAAACACAATATTTCTGATAAAAATCAATATTTTATCACGAAACATCTATAGATTATTTATATTTAACATTGATAAAATAAAAATTTTAAAACATTAAGAAATTTAATATGGAAAAATTAAAGTTATTTTTGAATGAGTAACTTCCAAATTATGTTACTATGATTTTTTGGAATGTTTCTATGTTGTTTCATTTTTTTGATGAATATTAACAATGACCTAATTTTAATTCCATACTGATTTTTCATATAATTTATTTATAAGGATAATTTCAAATATTAATTGGTTTTAAAGTTAAATTTGGTAAAATATTAAATTAATAGTAAAATTTAGCTAATTTCAATTAATTTCTCATTCAAATTGGATATAATGATATAGAAAATTATTGAACATTTTAATAAAAACCCTTCATCGTCATCCCGTCTGTGGGATTAAATTTTAGTTAATTTGTACCACTTATATGGTTAAAATTTTTAAAAATTAATTCTTTATTTTTAATCAAAATAATTTATAATTTCTAGTAGGTCCAAATTATTTTTTTAATAAAAATATTAGTAAAAGTAATTCAATCTAATTACAATAATTAATAGAAAAATTAGTATAACTATGGACTAATCCTTAAATATAAGGGAAAAAATTACATAGAAACTAGTCCAAAATATATTTTATTTTCATATGTAGAACCTATACTATATTATTTATAATTTGGATCATTATTGGGGCCACCTGATATAGTAAAAACGTGGGTCTAATTCCCATTCCAAAAATTTTAATAAATGCCACTCCTCCTCTACAATAAAAATGCACTCACACATACCACGTACAATGACCTATCAAGACACATTGGATCTACCAATATAATCCCATATATCTCCTGAAAGTCCCTCCCATAATTCTATAAGTCACTTCTTGGTAACAAATCTATCCGAGGAATCCCTTTGGTGAAAACGTATATATTTTACTCAAACAAGATTTAAGATCCATCCTCGAGCTCTTTAAATTTATCATTAATCTATAATAACTAAAAATTTATTCTATAATTATTATATAATAACACCAATACCATAAATATACTAATATTTTATTAATCAGTGGGTTAGATATATACTTACACCCACTTCCATCTAATGGGTAATGAACATACTGTTTATTTTTATAGCGAACTACCGCCTCCCAAAATGAGGACTGTTTGTTCTTCCTTTACCAGATATCATGGTGGAAATTATTATGGAAAAACAATTTATATATTATATATATGATATTTATAATTTATTTATTCTTCTGTAATTTTTATATAACAAGTATCCTTATTCATTCCATTTTTTGTGGACTACTGCCTCCTCAAAGTGATGTGGTTCGTTTACAATATATATCGAATGTATGAAGGATGGTTTCAATAAACCTATATGTCATATATGAAAATAATATTACTATAGAATTATAATATACATATATATAATTTAATTTTCATTATTTTAATATGAAAATTAAATTAAAATCGCGTTCATGCATATGTATGACCTACCGTCTCCATGAACAATATATTTCAGTTCTTATCTCTAAATATTATGGATTATTAAATACACATATATAATAGATATATATGTTAATAAATTCATTTTTTAAATACCAGATATGATGTCATATTGATCTAAGTAATAGTAACAACAAATAACATGTTTAAACATACATAAGAAAGAAGGAAATTAATACCCAAAATAGTGAAAATAATAGAAGGATTACTGAAAAATGAATAATAATATATTATAAAAAGATCATATATGATATAATAAATATTGATATGGTTTTGTAATAAGTAATTAACATGTTTTAAACTTTTATACATGAATTTAATGGATTTAAACCCAAAAGAAAACACAAGGTAAGGGATTTTTATCACACTTTTTACATCTGTGAGATAAATTTCATATTCACCACTTACTTATTTTCAATGGAGTATCCACTTTCAATTTTGAGATATTATATCATATATTTTTCATATTCATGGTATTTTTACATTAAATTTTAAATATATATTATAAATGGATTTTATTTCAACGTCACCAAGTGGTAATGAGTTTCAAAACCCGATTACTTTTCATTCGTTAATATTATATCCTCATTGTCATTATAATTATAATATTATGTGTGTAGCGGATATTTATTATATTTATTTATTTTCAATTTTTTTATGTGGATTTAAATTATACAAATATAACATATTCATTGATTCATTATCTCATCAATACTATGGTCTTTTTAAGGGTCTACTTTACACTCTCTTTTTGTTCGGAACTATTTTCATATGAATTTCCATCAGAGGAAATTATTGAATAATTTTTTTAACTAAATCCTCGTATTTTCTTATACTATGATTATTAATAACCTTTTCCATGTAAATTTCTATGTTTTCATCTATTTTTCGTCTCAAAATATTTTATTAAATATTTTTATGAAAACATTACTTCATATATCCATTTAGTCGGAGAACATGTTTTATTTAGAAACCCATATTTTCTAAACATGTTTTGAAAAATGTTTTTATCCTTTTCAAATTGATATGTAAAATAAATTTATACCCTTTTATTCTTTTACAAATTTTTCAAAGGAATATTATTATTGATTTCCAAAGAAGGCATTTTTTAACCATTTACCATGATAAAGGAATTGTTTTTTTACCTTGTAGGGAATGTATGAATTTAGTCACCATAATTTCATTAAATATTTCATTGAAAAATTTAATGGTTAATTTCAAAATAATTTTTTAATATTTATTTTTAATTAAATATTTTTTCAAAAGGGTTTTCAATAAAATGATGTTTTCTTTAACAATATTTTTATGATGTGGTTTTATTTCATCAATGACAACAACCGTTTATTTTACTCCACATTGATATATTGTATTAATAATATCCTAATTCCTCCCATGGATTGTTTATGATTGATTTTCATATGGATATTATTAAAATTAACTTCATTTATTCTTTTATTAGTCCCATTTGAAATATTCAAATTCCTATTATCATTAAACATTGAATTTCTCCTCATTATGTTTATCATTTATCATGGAAATTTTTATTAAGTAAACTATATATTATTTTTGCATAATCTATTTACATTGACATATAATATCATGAATCTTCTTATTCTCATGATATTCTATGTTTCATTTAATTCATTAGTATTTATGATTGAAATGATTCAAATTGTTATGGGACATTGTGGAATGTTTAAAGATTATTTTCCTCATGAAATTTTTAATGATCTTTCAAAGGTATGTCCATTCATTAACATTAACAAGCCTTGTTGTTAGTTAACCTCCATTGATGAAATGTTCATAAATCTGCATTCTTTAATAAATATGTATATTTTATTTAGTCGATTTTTTTATTAATTTAATATATTAATTAATATTTAGATTTCATTTGAAACACAGTGATGGGTGGGCCCAAATCCTTATATATCCCTTCGATGCATCAAAATGTTCTATTGATAAAACTTAGTTTCAGAAATTAAATAGGTTTTTACTTATAGTTTTATACCATCCTGTGAAAGGTATCGACGATATATATTTTCATGCGACTAATGCATGATGTCCAATAATTAATAATTTCCTTAATTTTGATTAAATATTTATTATCCTTGATATTTAAACTATGAAAATATAAATGGATGATTTAAATTCCCATTTTATTGATTAAATGGCATGTGTATTTACTTTCGTACCTCACTATATTTATTTTTCCTTATCTATTTTTAATGTAAAGTGTATCAAGTTATTTAACTTATAATATATTTTAAGAACTTTTTATTTTATTAATTTCATAGAATTTTTATTTAGTTATTAACATTTCTTATTGACTATTTTCATTGAATAATTTTTTATTCCTTTGTACATTACCCTTACTGAGCATTTGAGATCACCATTATTATGATTAACTTCCCCAGGATTCCCTAAAGTGTACTAATAAAGGCATTAAATGATACACTAGTAAGAATAAATTTATTATCATTGAATGTAAAATAATTATGTTTTAATTAGTGTATTCATTTATATTAAAAGACACATGTATGAATATTTTTTACCCATAATAGTAAAAAGTTTGTTCCAATGGAATATGGTTTACTAATATCTTATCCTAATATAATGGTAACAAGACATAGACGCCTGTATTTATGGGGTCGGGTCACTATAGAATGTTATACTCACCTTCTATGTAGAGATTCAGGAAGAATCATTTGTATATTGTAACTCCAATTCACATAACTCACCCAACATCATGGAGATAGAGGATGTATCCTCAACATAGCATATGAATACTTGAGAAAACCTCCATCCATAATGAATATCATAATCTTCATAAATTTATTCAATACATCATGAAATTAATTCCCTTTCCTCTTATGGGTCTAAAAATACCTCCCCTTGTCTCATGTTTAAGGGACATGGCCATTGGGATTCTAACCAATTCTCTGAATTTGAGGATGTCGAACCATCATAAAAAATATGAGTTGGATTTTAAAATGTACCTATCTTTAACAAAACATTCTCATATTGATTTTTTTGATAACCTCATCAAATCTTGGAGGTTCATTTCATGAAGTCCCACAGAATTTGAATAAAAAGGATGCCCTTTGTGGGTTTTTGGGTTTCAGGAGATAATTATCCTTAGTGAAACCAACCCCATTGGAACCAGGAATTCACTACAATGTAGGGTAACCCCGATTCAGAAAACATACATTTTCTTGAAACCCATTCCCTATTTGAATCCCTCAACTGTATTCAAACCCCCAACTTTCATAGAACACACATACCTTGTTTCTCAGTGGTTACTCCTTTTTACTAACCCCAATTTAAAATAGTTGAGTACACAAAGAACCTATATGTATCCAAAGTCATTATATAAAACTCTCCCGTTCTTGGGTGATAGGTATCACTAACCCTTATGTCCTTCCCCTTTTTTTCAAATCCAGGAAAATTACCTTACAATTTTCTGATTTTAATATACACCCCAATTCCACTTCCTCTCAATCATTATCACCATAATGTTAAGAACCCGTATTTCCAATCCTCTACGGAAGTGTTTATTACATTCTCTACTGAAAGGTACATAATCTATAGAAACAAAACCCCTGATGATGGAATCGTCATGGGATAATTATAACAAGTCATGGTAGAGATGCATTTTTTCAGATCATCTTCTCCAACATCAAAATGGAATCCTTGTGAGTAGTCCTAAAAACATTTTAAATTTTATGATGTAAAACTATATTTTCCATCACCTTAGTCATATAAAAATTATGATCAGGAAAAAAACCTTAGTACATTATGTGGAAAAATAGCCTTACCTTGTGAAATGAGAATTGTATTCCCTAAGTGTGATATTCATGGGAGGCCACTTCTCCCCCTCTATAGGATGTCACCCTATGGCCAGTACCCTTGAGATGTTTCCATGTATAATCCACACACCATCCCTTATTGGTGATCCCATGACAATATTATGATCATTAACATAATAGTAATAATGCTCCATGAATGGTATTATTAACTATAATTAAATGGGTCCATCAAAGTAGGTGGGTTTTGATCCATGAATAGTAATAATGTACAAAGGAAACCACTATGGGGTTCAGTACTGATATCTCAACAATTCTGGGATACCTACCATAGGTTTAATCAAGAAACATGAACATTTTCACCAAATTTAAAGGGAGAAAGATTCTCCCTAAAGATACTCTTAACCAAATATCAAGTGTGAAATCTTCCCCTAGGGGAACACAAAAAAATCCCAAGTGTGAAATCTTCCTCATAGGGGACACACTTAACCCCCAATTTTCCCCAACAACACATTAATAATTTGGCTAACCAGAACAAAATCTATATCATATATGATAACCATGGGATTCCTATGTTAAAAATACTCATATTCCATATTCCTCGGCATCAACTACCCCATTTAATACATGGTAACAATTTGGTCCCATGATTAATATGTTTCACTCTTGATATTCCACTAACTCCAAAAGAAGATAAAATTACTTGTTCCCAATAAAACCAATGACCAGATATGCCCAGACATGACCATTTTCACTATATTATCTAACTAATGGTTGTTTCCATGTTGAGATAGATGCATCATAGTTAACAAGTTTTGACATCCAGAGGGTACCGAGAATTAGTTTCACAAACAGTTATTAAATATATGAGGGAGAACCATAATAGGATATGAGATCTAAGGATGAATTTACATAAGGAGAAATTGGTATCCATTCATCTAGTTTTTATCATGGAGTCAACATTACAAATTAATGTGATGGAATCCACCCACCATTGGTAAGTGATACTATTGTAAAATATCTACTGTGTTGATGCTGGATGGAAAGATAATGCACAACTCAGGTAGAATGCATTATTCATAAAAATAGTTAACCAATTATGATTATCATCTCCTTAAAAATGGGGACTTATAACATTTGGGAAACATCAAATTTTCATGTCACCTTATTTATATATTTGGAGATTGTACATACCAAAATAGAAGATGAATCATCAAGAAGCCCTACCTCGAATTGGGTAAGATAACATTTGGTATCATCAGACTATGGTAGCATCAATGTGGAAAAATCCTCTATTTCACAAACCAGTGGACACCATTGGGGAATTGGGTATCTCCTTCATCAGATCTATATTAACACACGATTCCTTAAATTATATTAGAAACAAGTTATAGTGTCTTGACGATGCAGTACCAGTATGCATGCATGGAGGGGGAATATTGGTACAGAATCCCACAAAATTTTGTATCTTCCATGACATCAACCATTTATTTAATTTCTCGTTACTTATTACCTATTTCCCCATCTGATATCATCTATATATGGGTGATCATCACCCCTATTCACTAAAAAAATAATGAGAGGTAATTCCTAGTAGTTTAGATTGATTGTAAGGATTCCAAAGTATATGTACCTCAATGACACCAACACCATAGAGGGATACATAGGGGAAACCACCCTAACACTCTAATGGAAAACTGCTTCATGAGACTCTCCATTGAGCACTGTAAAATATCAATCCCATATGTTGAGAGGTTAGGGGATGTTCAAATCCTTCCCATCATTTACACTACTCTGGAGCTTCCTAGGATGGCTCCAACCTAGCCGCATTTGCACCATCATCGACTGATACCACATGTCAACCAGATTTTCAACACCATACATGTTCTACCAACCCATGACTAGGGAAAATGGTGCTGATGTTAGGGAAAGACTTATAAAATTTTCAAATAGGAGTAAACTTATATAGCTTGAATGGCCCTAACCACATTCAAATCTCCCATTACATTCCTTCAACTACTAAGTGGGGATCTACTTGACCCCATGGGATCAAGACCCCATTTGTCTCTTCGGTATGATGGGATTACTCTCTCTATTTATAGAACCACTAAATTCCATTATAGGACATCCCATGATGATGAAGATAAATGCAGAGGTCCTTCTCTTGAAAGCATTAACAAATATATATGTCCTACCCAAGTAGGTGAGAGTCCATGATCTGATGGTTTATCCTAGGGTATGTGGAAAAACAACCACCATGGGGGTCATTCACATGGCACAGTTCATGATCCACAATGTGGGAACCAATGTTACAATGAATTTATTAATCATGGAGAATACCGAAGATGTTAGAGGAAGATTCTAGAGAATATGCATGTCACTATCGATCACATATACTATGACGCAATAGATAACTCAATGAGGGAACCTTCACCCCCATTTCATGAGCTTGGGGTGGAATCCCAATGTCTAAGGACTGAAATCCCCTAATCTATGTTCCAAAGGATTACTATACCCATATGAATGTACCTATTAGTGTTGTATGTTTTTCATTTTTCTAATGACTCACAGCGCAATAGTATTTTTCTCCTCCATTTTCCCTCTTCTCTACCAGACACTAGATGTTAGAGATATGTGATGGTTCGGGTTGATGATCTTAGATGATGATGATAACTCCGTTGAGACTCTATGTGATGTGTCCAAACTCACTAATAGTACCTACCCCATCCTATATGGATATTATCTTAAACATTGTCTTGCCTCCAGGTGATATTCTAGTAGGTAATGGAATTTTAATTTGGGTGTTTCCCCTCTCTCAAAAAATAAAGAACAAATAATATATACATAATTTCCACTAAAAGTTTCATGTAATGTGTCTATAGGGTATTTATTTGATCGAGAGTTGGATTATCAACATAGTATTGAACAAGAGGACTTGTGGGAACTCATTTCTTCTGACTGACTATTAGTTGTGTTATGGAAACTAGTACTAATAAAAATGTTAATCCCATTGTCACTAACTAAGGACAAAATATTTTTTTCTACCATAATACTTAGTAATTGTTCAACATCTTTTTAAAATATTATCTGAGATACATGTGACGCCATAAGAACCCCGATTGCGTTCACAAATAGTGTAAGAGTGTTGATATCCAAGAGCACCCTATAAATCATCACCATAATTCATATGGATGTCACCAGACACTCTAATGAAATTATGTTAGGATACTCACTATGATCTAGAGAATTATGTAGTGTAATATCAAATAGTGAAAAATAGAGGCTATGAGAAACAAAATTCCCTCTATTTTAGACCTATTACATCGAAAAAATGGAACCATAAATCTCACCCAACCACTAACAGTTAAGCTTCCACTTAGACCACAACCATGGTGAACTTCATCAACATCAACTATATTGAGGACCATAGATACTACACCGCCAATATAGGCCACAATAGGGATAACCCATCAAATGTTATGGCACAATACCGAGCAGAAACCCATACATGCATTCGTACTCCTCAAAATATATTGACGAAGAGCCTCAGAATTACCCATAATAAGACAATCCCACCTTTGCAATTATATATTGACGTAGTTAAGGGTACTTCCATGATCACTGGTACATCCGAGACGGTTATGAAGACTGCGTTAGATGTAAAGATTACATCTTCTATCCAATAGCTAGTGGTAAACAAGATTCTTATTGTACAGTTTGTGTTCATGTAGTGCGTGGTCTAAAATAATGTAAAATGGGACCATGTATATTATAAATATGGTAACCAAATACTTCTTGTCCAGGAACATAGATTCAAACCATGAAGCATCATGTACATATTGAAGGAAAATATATTCTTATAGAAAATGATCAAGAAATGAGTCACCCACTCCATTTGAGCAGCACACCAACCTAAAAATAAATCAAAAAAGAAAGACTTCCTTGACCAAGGGGAATGTCATAAGGCTTGTGAGAAAAAATAATCACCATGATGATTTGATATATACTCTCACCATCCACATTTAGGATTTTCAAATGAGAAAGTTGTCAATTCCTTGTGATAGATCCATATCAGATGTGGGTAAACTAGATGTCATGTACTAAAATAATTTTTAAATTAGTGTATCACCCCATTAAATTGTATTGTGTATCCATTGGAACATTTTTACCACTTCACCAAACATGACATGCCAATTTTGTGGGCTCTAGAATAGAAAGAATCTATATATATACCATGTTTTGACTGGACCATGGAATGAAACACATTTGTGTGGTATATAGAGATTTCTCCATGATACCTTTCTAGATGGAAGAATCTCCTCAGGTAGTTCCTCTACTAGATCTCTTCCACATTATGCATGAACAATATCACCAAACACTCCAAGAGAACACGTGCTCACAATGAGTGAGTGTCCTAATTTATTACCCAATGGAAATAAATCACATACTCTCTCAATAAACTATTGGGCTATGAATACGTTCTTAGGATGTTCATGAAAATTATCATATATGAGGAATTACCTACACAAATTTCACAAAAGTATCCTAGTGAATTTTGAGATATATTTAAAACATATAATTATTTGGGAGAATCCATGAAATAGACTGTAATAAACTAGTCTTGTCCACGATCATTATATTTTCGACTTTAGGCCTAGCCCACTCTGTTTTTCATTCCATGGGATCTGGCCCTCCAGAATCCCCCAAGAAAATTACTCATTATGGGAGAGGTATCCAAAACACCTTATAAAGGGGTGATTCATTCTTATCTTTATTATTTGTGGTATTTCTACAATCCTATTCCAAAAGGCCCACCGCCCTCATAGGAATATCGAATGGGCATTGTCTCTGAACCTGTTTTGTAATGTCCATAACCTAGTGCTCCATCAAGTGACCAAGATATTTGGCAACATGACTTCAAGCGTACCTCCTAATATATAAGAGACATCCCAATAGAAGAGATAGTATAATGAATATAGTGGGGATACTATATCCTCTAGAAAGAGTTACAATGAAATCATAAATAATAGCAGAGTAGTGGAAATAATATAAACAATATGAATAAATAACTAGACATTAAAAACTAAGAAAGGTACAAACGAAATAAACCTAAACAAAAAAAATAATTTAAATAAATTATTTAAGCTTCCAACTGACATTCTAAAAGTCATAAAAATGAATGAATAAGAAGAAACAAATAAAAACTCCAAACCCCGGTAATGAACCCCACAATGGTCCCATCTCCGAGCTCTAACCCATACAACATCAATTCAATCAACTACAATGTCCCTTTCCATTTTCCAAACATGCATCCATGTAATCTACTCAAGAACCAAACTAAGGCCCAAATAGGGTGTGAGTAAAATATAGTAGTTCTAGACCACCGTGTCTCAAAAAACCAATTTGAGGGATATAGTGCATAAAATATAGGGATAAATAATGAACTAATTTAATAAATTAATAGTTTATATGAAATAATCCTGATGAAACATAGGTTATGGGTTAACACCCAATGCCATCCAATCATACTTCAACACCCTATCATGTATCCTTGCCTAAGTGTAGATCCAACTGCATTAGGATTGATCACCTGAAATGATGGGTGATTCTCTTTTCGAGGATAAATCACTCAAAAGATACGATATACTTATTTCCACTTCCCTCATGATAGCCAAAATCTCACCCTTAGAAAAAACTATAATATCACCCTCAAGAATCATGTTATTGTTAATCTTTCCCTCACGAATCTAATATACTCACATACTCTACCCTTAGGAATCCTGTACCAGTGTGCCAAGCCCTCATGCGGTATGAAAAAATGCACCAAGCCCTTAGGTTTCAACACCAATCCTAAGTCATATCTAGAAAAAATCAACATGAAAAATAGTATCAAACCCTTGGGTATCAATCATATCATTAACACACAAGATCATAAGCCAAGGAAGAAAATTCACAAGTCTAGTATCAAACATATAAGATTTATCAACATAAGAAAATATGACCAATTTATAAAAAAATTTATATGTCTAAAAAATTCATTTCATTAATCCTGGTTCCAAATTATCATCATAATTATATCAAACTTTTTTAATTAATCTTTCAACATAAAGGTTATTAATATATTAATTAAACACATTATATACGGTGATTTTGTCATAATATATCAAATTAATTTATTATTATTGTCATTTAAAAGTCTAAGATAGAAATTAATAAACTTAATTGAATTAATTCAATGATAAATTATTCCTGATTAAAAAGAAAAACATAAAAAATTAATTCAACAAATATTTATATAATTTTAAATATCAAAATCCCATAATTAATTCGACAATTAATTATTCAATCAATGACTATATAAAGACATCAATCTAAACTAATTAATTCTAAAATTATTTAACCAAATCTCACCAATCACAACATTTCATTAATTAATTAATAAATCCATTTATTTGTCTAAGGAATACAATTATTTAATTAAACAATTAAATAATTACATTACTCCAATTAATTAATTTGTCAACAAATTATTATCATTATTTAATTAAACAATTAAATAATCACATAATTCATATTAATTATTTCATCAATTAATTAATCTCATTATTTAATTCAACAATTATATAATCTCATTAATCACATTAGATAATTAATCAATTAATTAACACCATTATTTAACTAAACAACTAAATAGTCTCATTATCCACAATAATTAATTCATCAATTATTTACTCTCATTATTTAATTCTATATTTATATAATTACATTACTCACATTACATAATTTCCTAATTAAATAACCTAATTATTTAGTCCAATAATTAAATAATCACATTTATCACATTTATTATTTCATTAATTAGTTAGCACCATTATTTAATTCAATAATTAAATAATCACATTACTCACAATAATGAATCTATCTATCAATTAATCCCATTACACAATTCATCCGTTAATTACTCTCATTACTCATATAAATAAATTTATCAATTAATTAAAACCATTATTTAATTCAGTAATTAACTAATCACAATACTCATATTAATTAATTCATCAATTAATTCATCTCATAATTTATTCCCAAAATTAAATAATCACATTTCTCAAATTTATTAATATTCCAATTATTTAATCTCATTATTTAATTCATCAATTAAATAATCATATTTCTCGCATTAATTAATTCATCAACTTATAAACACCATTATTGAATCAATAATTAAATAATCACATTATTCACAATAATTAATTTTATAATGAACTAATCCCTTTGTTTAATTGAAAAAATTAATAATATCATTACTCACATTAATTAATTCATCAATTAATTAATAAAATTATTTAATTGAACAATTCAATAATCATATTGCCCACAGTAATTTATTTGTTAATTAATTAATCCCATTATTTATTTAACAAATATATTATATAATTACTCACATTAATTAATTCATAGATTAATTAATACCATTTATTAATTCAGTAACTCAATAATCACATTACTCACATTAATTAATTAATCAGTTAATTAATAAAATTATTTAATTCAAAAATTAAATAATAACATCACTCACATTAATTAATTCATCAATTAATTAATTTTATTATTCAATTCAATCTTTGAATGATCACATTAATCATAATAGTTAATTCTTTGATTAATTAATAGCATTAATTAATTTAATAATTTAATAATCTCATTACTCACATTCAATAATGCATCAATTAATTAATACAATTATTTAATTCAATAATTAAGTTTCACATTACTATAATTAATTAATTAATTAATCCATATTAAACAATTCAATAACCCAAATTCATTCATCAATTAAATGTTCCACCACAATCATTTCAATATCCCCAATTAATTCCTCTACAAATTTTTCTATCTCTGTCAATTGAATAATCATAATAATCTACAATAATTAAATCATCAATTCATTATCCAAATTCTTCAACATCAATATAACAATAATTAATTCTATAAATAATTATACAATTTCAAAAATATCTACCTCATTATAATTAATTTTATAACTAATTATACCAAATTCCCAATTTTATTATTCCAACAATTCCAATGAATTAATTCTATAACTAATTAATAATTTTTCACAATCGCAATATACTAAATTTCACAATTACATCAATTAATTGATTTACTAAATGAAATAATTTAGTCAATAACTCAATTTACAAACATCAAATTGAAATTCCCTAATTACATACAGTTACTGAAAATTCGTGACTTTGGGATATAGTTTTAGAATACCTAATTCAAACATGATGAACATGTGATATGAATCCAACATCGTAGAAGGTGTGTTATTCTGATGACTATCGAAGGAGAAATTAAATGAATAAGTACATCTAGATTAATAAAAATATGAATCAATACCTCATCACTTATGGAAAAATATTTATATCCACCGACAACTTATAATGATGAATCCAATTCATCTAAAGGTGGATTATTTATATTAAAATTATGTGAGATACATAAGTGTTGATAATTTTAGGGAGCAAAAAATAATATGAGAGAGATGATATGTTTGTGAAGAGAGAGAAAGAGGCAAGAATCTCTACCCCATGTCACCCCATCCAAAAATATGTATCCCAAATTTATATTATTATATTTTTTATTCAATTTAATATCATTGAATTTTATCATTTATAACTGTCATTCATTTATGTTGTCTCTCATGTCGTGCACCTCCCCTAATCCCACTAACATGGTTTTTTTATTTTTTTCAATCATTGTACATTTCCATTTTTTACCATTATTTTTTCCCCATTTATTTTAAATTCCTCAAATTCATTTATTTCATATTTAACAGAAATTAGTTAAAATACATCACTAAATATATATATATATATATATATATAATGTCATATATATTTATATATAATAAACCGGACACATATATACCCAAGTATGTATATGTTTATATATATGACACACACATATATATACCAATCTGTATATTTATTTATATTTATTTACACCCATAAGAATAAATATATATATATATATATTTAAAAATATATATACATATATCACATAAATAAGTAAACACTGATAGTTTACTACTTAAATAATAATTATAATAACAACAAATCATATTATTATTATTTAACATTTTACAGCATTTCTGGAATTATAATTGCAACAATTGTAATAAAACTATTATTAATTACATGATATCATTTATTCAGCACAATTGATACCATTTTACATAATAATTAAGCAATCAATAACAACATACTCATGAATTTATATAACACAAATACTTATCATATTGTTAATTTTTTATCATACATAAAATAGATTAACTCCAGAATAATATTTCATTATTAATTTAAAAAAACATAAATCTTTAATTATTTTCATCACAATAAAAATCTCCATCATAAAAAATCCAATAAACAAAAAAACATGGGTTTTTATAATCTCCCCACCATAAAACTTCTTATCCTAGAGAAGTGTTTCAGACCATTGTACTACTACTCCCCACGATACATGTTTCTATATATTAATAAAATTTATTTCTATATACATTTCAAATGGTTCAAAAATCATTAAAAATTAAATTTTATCCAAATTATAATCTAATATCTATTAAATCCTTTTGTTCCCTTTACTACCATATTAATAACTCATAAAAATTATTTTCTGGAACATCCCCACACAGTCAAAACTGAAGCTTTATCACTACCCTTAACCATCCTTAACATAGGTCGTGATTATCAATGGGTATTCTTAGTGTCAAATTAATGTTTCTGATTAAAAACACATTTTCTACATTTACAGTAGACATCATTTTAAGATAAAATTTCACAAGGAAAAAAGTTATTTTTCAATAACTTAACCAAAACATATTTTCCCTTCTGTTCCAAAAATGATGCATGTAAAAAATTCTCTCCAGTGCCAAGAATGATTCATTATTAATCAAATCTCGTAACTTATCGGGACAGTCGTGAAATCTTTGAAAATATAAACCACAATAATTACATCATAGAACATGTACATTTCTTGAGGTGAAATAAAATCAACTATAACAATAGACATCAATAACAACAATCCCACCATAGGAACCTAGATTTTTTCATGTTCATGGGTTATCTACTCCCACACACAATCCTAATACCAAGTCCCGACACATTCTATTCTCCATTATATCTTGCCCAAAAAGTAATGTAATGGTGAGAAACATTTCTCAATACCATTTTTAACAGCCCAGTTCTTCCCATGATTATGATATTGTCCTATTTAGGCCTTTCTTTCATGGTTTTTCTTTCTCTAGGAACTGGCCCCTATGAATCCCCCAAGAGAAGGCATCATCTTGGGTGAACTATCCACACCACCATATAAAGCTGTGATTCATGCTCCTCACCCTTGGATGTGAGATTTCCATAATCAATGATTATGGAAATCTGACATCGAAGGAGGAGGAGCACAAGGAATCCCATTATAAGGTGGTGTGGATACCTATCCCATCCTGAGGTCTTTTCCATTGGGATGCATGAGGGATAGATCCAAGGGAAATAAAAACCATGTGGTCTAGTCCCAATGTGGACAATATCATGATCATAGGATAAACTAGCCCATTACAAAAGGTATTAATCCTAGTGTACATTCAATGTTCTATTGAGGATGTTGGGCCCCTATAGGGAGAGTATAATAGGAATCCCGCATACAATGTGGAGGAGGAGCATGATGTACCCCGTTATAAGGTGGTGTAGATACGTGTACCATCACGAGACCGTATCCATGGGGATGCCTGAAGGCTAGAGCCTAGGGAAAGAAAACCCATATGGTCTAGGCCCAAATCAAACAATATCATGATCATCTGATGGACTAGTCTCTTACACAGACCAAGAAACAATCACTCCTATCTCCACTTTAGGTTCCTATGAGATGGCCCAAAATTAAAATATAGTTCCTTCCATTCATGTAATGGATCCCAAGAACTCCACTTAATGTACACATAAACAAATGTTCCTATAAGGCCCCAAACATAAACCTTACTTAATCTTGAGTTATTACTAGATTACACATTGAGGATCTTTTCAGGTTTAGTGTTTTAGAGAATTAGAACATAAAACATGCATTACATTCCACATTTAAAAAAGTGGTTACATAAAGATAGTATTCATTTTCCCATCAATGGAAACATATTTAAATTAAAACATGGATTCATTCTTGACACTTCCTTGACACTATCATCATATCATGTACCTTTCCCTTGACCTGTGAAAAACATTTCAGAAAAACTTGGGATGAGCATAAAAAGCTCAGTATGGGTTATAAAAATATGGAAAGGAAATAGGAGTTCATATATACATAATAATGAAATCATACTTTACCGATAAAACATAAGCACTTTAACATAACTCATCAAATCATGAATAAATCATAGAAATCATAAGACATAAAGGTAACTTGAGGCATTCATAACATTCTTACGTAGGGAGTAACCCTCTTGGTTACGTTTGGAATACCCGTCACAGTATATTCCCTAAATCTCTTCGGAGAAACCTTAACGTTTCTCTCCTTCACTTTACCCAATGCATTAGAGAGCTATATCGGGCTCACCCTCCCTTAGTTTATCACGGAACCACCTCTCTTCATAATAATTCCCAAGAACCTCAACATAATCGTACCACATAAAACATGCATAAAGGAAACATAACATTTCCACCTTTCATTAACAAGATATCAATAGAACACATTGATATAAAAACATTATGAAAACCATTTTCAATACCAAAATAAAAGAAAAGTAATACATGGTATTTATTTTTCTTTTAAAAAAAGGTATGTCTTGTAGAGGAATCCAAAACTCAAATAATGGTCACAGCGGCAGAGAAGTCATTGTCGCCGCATACGTACGACAAAAAAAATCCCCTTTTGTTGTTTATTAAAAGCTTCGTATAAAAAATATTCCTTTTTAATAAACATAAAAGTCAAAGGGTTTTATACACCGTATAAAAGAAGGTTGTGTATAAAACAAAATATGCCTCAATGAAAGGATATTGAGACAAAGTCCCATACCTCGGGTCCGACATGACTCGGTCGTTATTTAATCTCCTGAATATTAAACTTGAGTTAATTTCTACTTGTTTAAGAACCTTTTTCAAGTTCATCATTCCTTTTATATCACTTATTTCCATGTCATTAACACTATGTAATTATTTATGTTAATAACGGTCGTTTTAACGATCATCGGTACTTGAGTCAAAAATAAACCCTTTATAATTACAAGTTGTTCATGTATCCATTATATTCAGAATTTTATTAATGATTTATATATCATATATGTCATATATATCCAGTACATGCATGCATTTATAATATTACATAATCATTTAGAGGTAAGAAATGAAATGCACCGTTCATGGAGACGGTAAGCCGTACGTACGCATGAACGCTATTTTCATTTCTATTTCGTATTTTATAGAGTGGAATAATAATTATATAAAGTTATATTATAATTCCAGTGTAATATCATATATAATATCATAATTCCATCCTTTATATGTCCCACATATGGTATTAACGAATCAAATCACTTTGAGGGGGCGGTAGTCCACACTTCCTTAAATGAAGATATCGCGTTTACCCATAATGGAAACCATAAAGGGATGCCCAAAATTAAAAATACAGAAGCTTAAGGAAAACATAAACATATTATATATCATATATAAATATAGTGTCATCTTAATGACCACCTTTTAAGGTGTTAAAAGAATGTTGAACAATCATCTTTTCAGGAGGCAGAAATTCTCCATCCACGGAAACAGTATGTTCTTTAACCATTAGATGTAGGTGTGTGTAAGTGTAGCTCAAATAATTCTTATAAAAACATCCTATTATATTGAATATACTGGAGTTTTTACAAAATAAATAAATAAAAAGAGTTTAGGGGGTTGGAGAAGAAATATTAATCAAAAGGACTCAAGTGAAGGCATTACCTTAAAATCAGGTAACTCTCTTTGGTATGAGCTCAAAGGATTCCTTGGGAAGACTTCTACCCAAAGTGATGATTCAAAGAGTAAGAGAGGGAAGTGTAGAGGCAAAATTGGAAGGGGATGGCCAAGCCAAAGTCTTTTGAATTGTGGGTAAGGAGGTAGAGGGGGAGACTTTTATAAGAGGAGAGGAGGGGCACTCTTGGAAGGTAAAGAAATGTTACATTATTTTAAAATGAGTTTCAGATTCAAAAGGACCCACATTGATATAATTAGATGGTAAGGTGATAAGGGTTCTAAATCAACCCATCCAATAGGTTTTGTATATGTGTAGGTCATATATTTTACGTTATCATTTCATTTTATTTAAATCCTTTATTAATGAGGTAATCGCTATATCATAATGATGTCAAAAATAATTTAATTTATTTAAAGTCTAAAAATTATAAAAAAAATACTATGATATAGGAAATCCTTTTATCTTTCCATTTAATATTTATAATAAAAAAATATGACTTGTATAACTCCATTTAAAAATTGTTTTAGTAAAATAACTCTTGTTTGTGTCATTTTTACTTTAACATTAAATAAAACGATATTAATGTCATTTTCAAACCAAAGTGCCTCCATGGGGTCCCCAAGTTGACCCATGGATTGTCTAGGTCGGCCATGACACATCCAATAAGCGTAGTAGATGTGTCTAGGTCATTTCATTTTATTAAAACCTTATTTTTACCTTAAACTACACAAATTACCACTAATCGCGATTAAAAACATAAAAGTTACTATTCACCAAAAAATTATTTTAATCTCATTGAACCACATTTTACTTCTTAATGACAACCATGTATGTCAGATTTTTGAAAATCAAATCACAGAAGTGGAAAAGTTTCATTTAAACGAAAAATCAGTTTCTTTAACTACCACTTAGTGGTTTCACTATTCATCAAAAATTGAAGTTTTTTAGAAAAATACCAAAACATCACCCTAAGATATATTTGATACTATGAATTCAAAAATGATTTCTATTTTAAAAAATTCAAATCATATAAGTTACATTAATTAATTTAATAATTAATTCCCGCTGTCATGACAAATAGCGTGTTTTTATGATACTATAAGTATCAAAAGATTGACACCAGTTTGTGTCCAATTTCAAAGTGAAATTGATTCCAATGACCACCATTGGGTTAAATAGTAAAAATATATTCTAATTTCACTTCAAAACCAATTCATAAGATAATCTAATCATATAAATAAATTAGATTAAAAAGAGTTTTTGAATTAAAATACAACATTTTTCACTATTCATTAAAAAATGAACTTTATCGAAAAAATACCAAAAATTCACACAAAGTAAATTTTGATATCCCAATCATAAATAATACGTTTATTTCTACAAACAAAGCTTATAAAATTTTCAAAAGATAGATTTAAAAATGGTTTTCCATCAAAAGGCAGTAAAACAATCTTTTAAAAATATTACCGTATTCCATGCTTAAGATTGGATTTATTTTCTTTTTAAGCCTCTAAAACACTAAATAATTCATTAATAGACATAGATAAAAATATCTATTATTCATTACTTACTTGGGATGTTACATCTTTCCCCCCTTTAAAAAATTGTGTCCCCGTAATTTATTTACTTATCGAATAAATGGGGGTACTTATCCATCATTGCATTTTCAGATTCCCATGTTGCCTCTTCCATCATGGGGTTTTTCCACATAAGCTTTACCTGTTTAGTCACCTTATTCTGTAACACTTGCTCCCTGTGGTCAAGAATCTGGACCGGTTGATCCTCATAAGATAGGTTCTCTTCTAGCTGGACTACCCCTGGACTCAAAACATGAGATGGATCTGGCATGTACTTTCTCAGCATCGAAACATGAAAAACATTGTGTACCTGAGATAAAATCGGAGGTAAAGCCACTCGGTATGAAACTGATCCAACTATAACCAGAATTTCATATGGTCCAATGAACCTTGGACTCAGCTTTCCTTTCTTACCAAATCTCATCACACTTTTCCATGGGAAAACCTTGAGAAAAACAAGATCACGTACCTCGAAAGATAGATCATTCCTCCGGTTATCCACATAACTATTCTGCCTGCTCTTAGCTGTTCTCATGTGTTTCTGAATCAACTGAAATTTCTCTGCCAACTCTTCTACCAATTTTGTTCGCATCAAATTCCTTTCACCCACTTCATCCTAGAAAGCTGGAGTTCAACACCGCTTCCCATATAATGCCTGAAATGGTGCCATCTGTATACTGGAATGAAAACCGTTATTATATGAAAATTCAACCAAAGAAAGATGTTGGTCCCAACTTCCCTGATAATCCATCGAACAAGCTCATAGAATATCCTCCAAGGTCTGAATTGTTCGTTCTGACTACGCATCTGATTGAGGATAAAAAGTTGTACTAAAATTTAATTCAATACCCAAAAACTTCTAAAGGCCTTTCCAAATGTTAGAAGTGAACCTAGGATCACGGTTAGATACAATGGAGAGAGGAACTCCATGTAACCTAACTATCTCATTAAGATACAAATGGGAAAGTTGATCTATGGAAAAAGTATCTCGTATAGCAAGGAAATGAGATGATTTATTCAAGCGATCAACAATAACCCAGATTGCATTATTACCTCAAAGGGTCTTCGGCAATCTCACAACGAAGTACATGGATATATTCTCCCATTTCCACTCTGGAACTGGTAAAGGCTGAAGCATCTCTTTCGGTAACTTCCTCTCTTCTTTAACCTATTGACATGTCAAACACTTCACAGTAAAATCAACAATATCTCTTTTCATTCCATCCCACCAGTAATACTCTCGCAGATCTCTGTACATCTTAGTACTTCCAAGATGAACTGAAAACGGAGAACTATGAGTTTCATATAACGAATCTCTCTTCAACTGTGATTCACAAGGCACCCACAATCTCTTCCCAAATCCCAAAATGCAATCATTATCAATGTTTAATTCAGGAAACTTACTTTTCTGAACCAGCTATACCTTTTTGTGCAAATCACTGTCATGCTTCTGTGCTTTCTTGATTCTGTCTGATAGAGATGATCTAACAGATACCTGAAAAAAAACCTAAGAACTTCATGCACCAACAACTTCTATGCCAAAGTTCATCAAATCCTTAACCAAAGGATCACATTCCAAATGCAACATTTCTAATGAAGCATTACTTTTTCGACTCAAAGCATCATCCACTTTATTTTCTTAACCTGGATGGTAATGAATTGTACAATCATAATCCTTGATTAATTCCAACCATCTCCTCTATCTCATGTTTAACTCTTTATGAGTGAATATATACTTTAAACTTTTGTGATCAGTATATATTTCACACATTACTCTATACAAATGATGCCTCCAAATTTTTAAAGCGAAAACAACAGCAGATAATTCCAAATCATGTGTATGGTAATTTACTTCATGAGTTTTCAATTGTCGTGAAGCATAAGAAATTACCTGATCATTCTTCATTAGGACTCAACCAAGTCCTTTCAATGAAGCATCACTGTATATAACAAAATCACCATTCCTAGAAATAAGTTCCAAAACAGGAGCATTCACCAATGTTCTTTTCAATTCCTGAAAACAATCATCACATTCTTTTGTCTAGATAAACTTAACACCCTTCCAAGTTAGCTTAGTCATTGGAATAGATAACCGTGAAAAATTTCTAACAAACCTTCGGTAATAGCCTTCCAAACCAAGGAAACTACGAATCTCAGTTACATTTGTGGGTCTTGGCCATTCTTCAACAACCTTTGTTTTTGAAGGATCAACAGTTATCCCAACATTAGAAAAAATGTGACCAAGAAAAGAAATTTGTTACAACCAAAACTCACACTTGCTGAATTTCCCATACAATTTATTTTCTTTTAATTTTTGAAAAATAACCCTTAAATGTCTTTCATGCTCCTCTTTACTTTTAGAAAACACCAAAATATCATCAATGAAAACCACCACAGACTTATCCAAGAACTAATGGAAAATTCAGTTCATTAAGTCCATGAATACAGAAGGTGCATTGGTTAGCCCAAAAGGCATTACTACAAATTTATAATGGCCATATCTTGTACGAAACGCAGTCTTCGGAACATCTTCTTCCTTTACCTTCAGCTGATGGTACCCCGATCTCAGGTCTTTGAAAAAAACTGAGCTCCCTGGAGCTGATCAAAAAAATCATTGATATGAGGCAAAGGATATTTGTTCTTAACAGTGATGTTATTCAAGGCTCTATAATCAATGCAAAGTCTCATAGAACCATCTTTCTTTTTAACAAATAAAACAGGAGCACCCCATGGTGAAGTTCTAGGTCGAATGAAACCTTTCTATAATAAATCTTGTAATTGCTCCTTCAACTCTAAAAGTTAAATTTGAGCCATTCGATAAGGGGGTTTCGAAATTTGCTTAGCATCAGGAACTAAGTCAATAGTAAATTCAACTTCCCGATCTGGTATTATTCCAGGAATCTCATCAGGGAAAACATAAGGATACTCATTTACTACTAGCACATCATTAATATAAATAGTTCCCTTGTATTCAACAATATGTGCAAAGTAACATTGATTTCCATATTTTACAAGTTTCTCAGCCTCTTGATAAGTTATCAACAGTAAGGGTTCATTCTTGTATACCAAATGAAAGTCATTCTAAAAAGAAAATTCTTTAGCTCTACAGTCAATCTTAGCATGGTAAATAGAGATCCAATCCATACCCAGGATAACATCAAACTCTACTAGAGGTAGAACAATATAGTTTGCAAGTAGGTTCTTTCTACAGATAAGGATAGGAAGATTCGTATAAATTCGTTTTTCCTCAACATTTCCCCCAGGTGTTTTTACCAAAAGTTCAGGAGTCATTTCTTGAGATGGTATTCCCATTTTACTAGAAAAGTTTTCAGAGGTGAAAGAATGTATAGACCCCGAATCAAACAACACATTGGCATAATCTGAAAAAACAAACAAAGTACCTGATAAAACATCATTTGATGGCTCGATATGCGCTGAAGTAGTTGCAAAGGATTTCACCACCCCTTTCTGCTTGTAGTCTAACTGCTTCACATCACTCGAGCTCTTTGTCGGACACTCATTTTCATAGTGACCCATCTCATTGCACTTAAAACATTTCACTAACTGTAAATCAAATTTGGTCCTACCATCACCCTTCTCTTTTTCAGTGCAATCACGAGCCTTATGTCCCATCTTACTGCATCGGTAGCACATTCCTGAATTCCGAAGACATTCCCCAGCATGCCTTTGGCCAAATTTATCACAAACTGGAAACTTAGTTTTCTTAACATCAGAGCTTTTTGAAGAATTATTCCCTTTCTCCTGCCACCTCGGTCTCTTCTTCTGTTGGTTGTTATAGAACACTTGATCATCGGAAAACTCCATTTCCACCTTCTCAGCACATCGAACAAGCTTTTCATAACTTTTAAACTCACGAGAGGCTAATGTCCTTCAATATTTTGGTTTTAATCCCGAGTAAAAACGATTGATTTTACTATCAAGGTCTCAGATAAAATTTGGAGCATACTTTTCCAATTGAGTGAACCTTTCTTTATAGGCAGCTACTGAGTCTTCATCTTGCCTCAATTCCAAGAATTTCTTTTCCATCCTAAGTCGAACAGCGTTAGGAACATACTTCTCAAGAAACATACCTTTAAATTCATCCCAATCAAGAGCATCAATGTCATCGGCGTCCCTGATATTTTTAACCATCGTCCACCACTAATCTGCTTCACCCTCTAAATGGTAAATAACAAGACTAACCTTTTGATTTTCTGAACACCCCATTACATCAAAAATCTTCTCCAGCGCTTTAATACACCCTTAAGCTAGCATAGGGTCAGATGATCCTCTGAATGATGGGGGATATTGCCTCATGAAATGTTCCACCACTGACATGTTCCTCTGCGGTTGATCTGGCTGATCTCATGCATGGATACCACCACCATTTATCGCTTGAGTGAACTGCACCATTACCACAACAAACTGTTCAGTTCCAATTCCGACCATTTCAGGATGCTGATTCGGAAGGTTATTTCCTTCTGTATGCCTTCCTAGCACTACTTCCCTATTTCCTCTACGGAAAACCATTCTGAACAAACATGTATTAGATGAAGAAACATGGTAATCTTCAAATGCTATATCATTTCAAAAAAATATTTTTCGATAATCATTTAATAGAATTCTAACTCCTAATGTTATCTAAACCGACCTCTGATACCAACTATAAGGCCCCGACCTTAAACCTTACTGAATCTTGAGTTATTACGAGATTACACATTTAAGATCTTTTCAGGTTAAGAGTTTTAGAGAATTAGAACATAAAACTTTCATTACATTCCACATATAAACAAAGTGGTTACATAAAGATAATATTCATTTTTCCCATCAATGGAAACATATTTAAAATAAAACATGGATTCATTCTTGACACTTCCTTGACACTATCATCATATCATGTACCTTTCCCTTGACCTATGAAAAACATTTCAAAAATACATGGGATGAGCATAAAAAGCTCAGTATGGGTTATAAAAATATGGAAAAAACATGAGTTCATATATACATAATAATAAAATCATACTTTACCCATAAAACATAATACCTTTAACATACCTCATCAAATCATTAATAAATCATAGAAATCATAATACATAAAGGTAACTTGAGGCATTCATAACATTCTTATGTAGGGAGTAACCCTCTTGGTTATGTTTGGAATACCTATCATAGTATATTCCCTAAATCTCTTCGGAGAAACCTTAATGATTCACTCCTTCACGTTACCCAATGAATTGGAGAGCTATATCGGGCTCACCCGCCCTTAGTTTATCACGGAACTACCCGTCTTCATAATAATGCCCAACAACCTCAACATAATCGTATCACATAAAACATGCATAAAAGAAAACATAACATTTCCACCTCTCAATCACAAGATATCAATAAAAACATAGATATAAAAACATTATTAAAACCATTTTCAATTCCAAAATAAAATAAAAGTAAAACATGGTATTTATTTTTCTTTTAAAAAAAGGTATGGCTTGTAGAGCAAGATGAAACTCAAATAATGG
Organism: Viscum album; assembly: GCA_963277665.1. Taxonomy (NCBI): domain Eukaryota; kingdom Viridiplantae; phylum Streptophyta; class Magnoliopsida; order Santalales; family Viscaceae; genus Viscum; species Viscum album. The sequence goes on from OY728151.1 coordinate 600,442,861, forward strand.
TCACGGTGGCGGAGAAGTCATTGTCACCACATACGGACGACAAAAACATCCCATTTTTTCATTTAGTAAACGCTTCGTATTAAAAAAATTCCTTTTGAATAAACATAAAATTCAAAGGGGTTTATACACCGTATAAAAGAAGGTTGTGTATAAAATAAAATATGCCTCAATGAAAGGAGATTGAGACGAAGTCCCATACCTCGGGTCCGACATGACTCGATCGTTCTTTAATCTCCTAAATAATAAACATGAGTTAATTTCTACTTGTTTAGGAACATTTTTCAAGTTCATTATTCCTTTTATATCACTTATTTCCATGTCATGAACACTAATTAATTATTTAAGCTAATAATGGCCGTTTTAACGATCATTGGTACTTGAGTCAAAAATAAACCCTTTATAATTACAAGTTGTTCATGTATCCATTATATCCAGAATGGTATTCATGATGTAGATATAATATATGTCATATATATCCAGTACATGAATGGATTTATAATATTACATAATCATTTAGAGGTAAGAAATGAAATGCACCGTTCATAGAGACGGTAAGTCGTACGTACGCATGAACGCTACTTTCATTTATATTTCGTATTTTATAGAATGGAATCATAATGATATAAAGGTATATTATAATTCTAGTGTAATATCATATATAATATCATAACTCCATCCTTTATATGTCCCACATATGGTATTAACGAATCAAATCACTTTGAGGGGGCGGTAGTCTGCACTTCCTTAAATGAAGATATTGTGTTTACCCATAATGGAAACCATAAAGGTATACCCAAAATGAAAAATAATAAAGCATAAGGAAAACATAACCATATTATATATCATATATAAATATAGTGTCATCTTAATGGCCACCATTGAAGGTGTTAAAAGAATGTTGAACAATCATCATTTCGGGAGGCAGAAATTTGCCATCCACGGAAACAGTATGTTATTTAACCATTAGATGTAGGTGTGTGTAAATGTAGATTAAATACTTCTTATAACAACATCCTATTATATTGAAGATACTGTATTTGTTACAAAATAAATCAATAAAAAGAGTTTAGGGGGTTGGAGAAGCAAAATAAAACAAAAGTACTCAAGTGAAGACATTACCTTAAAATCGGGTAACTCCCTTTGGTTTGAGCTCAAAGGCTTCCTTGGGAAGACTTCTGCCAAAAGTGAGGCTTCAAAGAGTAAGAGAGGGAATTCTAGAGATAAAATGGGCCGGGGTTGGCCGAGCCAAGGGCTTTGGAAGTGTGGGTAAGGAGGTAGAGGTGGGGGCCTTTTATAAGAGAAGAGGAGTGGCACTCTTGGAAAGTAAAGAAATGTTACTTTATTTTAAAATGAGTTTCGGATTAAAAAGGTCCCACATTGATATAATTCGAGGGTAAGGTGATAAGAGGTCGGAATCCACCCATACAATAGGTTTTGTACATGTTTAGGTCATAGATTTTACATTATCATTTCATTTTATTTAAATCCTTTATTAATGAGGTAATCGCTGTATCATCATGATGTCATTAATAATTTAATTTAGTTAAAGTCTAAAAAATATAAAAAAAATACTATGATGTAGTAAATCTTTTTATATTTCCAATGAATTTTTATAATAAAAAATATGACTTGTATAACCCCACGTAAAAATTGTTTTAGTAAAATAACTCATGTTTGTGTCATTTTTACTTTAACACTAAATAAAAAGATATTAATGTCATTTTCCTACCAAAGTGGCTTCATGGGGTCCCCAAGTTGACCCATGGATTTTCGTGGTCGGCCATGACAAATCCAATAAGGGTAGGACATGTGTCTAGGTCATTTCATATTATTAGAACATTATTTTTACCATAAACTACACTAATTACCACTAATCGCGATTAAAAACATAAAAGGTACTATTCACCAAAAAATTATTTTAATCACATTGAACCACATTTTACTTCTTAATGACCACCATGTATGTCGGATTTTTGAAAATCAAATCACAGAAGTGGCAAAGTTTCATTTAAATGAAAAATCAGTTTCTTTAACTACCACTTAGTGGTTTCACTATTCATCAAAAATTGAAGTTTTTCATAAAAATGCCAAAACTTCACCCTAAGATATATTTAATAGTCTGAATTAAAAAATGATGTCTATTTTACAAAATTCAAATAATATAAGTTACATTAATTAATTTAATAATTAATTCCCGTTGTCATGACAAATAGCGTGTTTTTATGAAACTATAAGTATCAAAAGATTGACACCAGTTTAAGTCCAATTTCAAAGTGAAATTGATTCCAATGACCACCATTGGGTTAAGTGGTAAAAATATATTATAATTTCACTTCAAAACCAATTTAAAAGATAATATAATCATATAAATTAATTATATTAAAAAGTGGTTTTGAATTAAAATACAATATTTTTCACTATTCATTAAAAAATGAACTTTATCAGAAAAATACGAAAAATTCACACAGGGTAAATTATGATGTCCCAATCATAAATAATAAGTTTATTTTGACAAAAATAGCTTATAAAATTGTCAAAAGATATATTTAAAAATGGTTTTCCATCAAAAGGCAGTAAAACAATATTTTAAAAATATTAGTGTATTCCATGCTTAAGATTGGATTTATTTTCATTTTAAGCCTCTAAAACACTATCTAATTCGTTAATAGACATAGATAAAAATATCTAGTATTCATTACTGTCTTGGTATTTTACAGTTCCCTTCTAGGAAAAACCAATCCAGGGATAGCCTCACTCAGTGTAGCCATGTTAGGCATAGGAAGATCCTCATAGAGTGAATATTTTGCTAACCACTCATCTGGACCTGAAACTCAATGTTCCTTTCATAGAAATGAGAAACATGATTAACTCATTTATGGAAGCACATGTGAAAGGATATTTCATCCACTGTCTATAATATTGATTTAGAAGTTTCTATAGTGGAAGAGACACCAAGGGGTGTATCTTATATATCTCACTAATCCCTATGAATACCATAGGATCCCTGTATACTCCATCAAAGAATTATTTTTCTCCAATTATGTTATATAGGTCCTAGTGGATTGTGAATAGTCAAATTGGTGAATTTCCTCACATAGGTAACACATTCCTCCAATGACCTTAAAATTTGTAGTGAATACTCATCTGATTAGAAGAAGATTACCTGCTGATGAATGTAGAATTACAATGGCTAGTTGGCTCGAATAATTGTTGTTTGTTCCAATGGTATTATCTATGGTACCTTAAGTAAACTAAAAACTCTCAATGTCACCAAATATCGTCCATACACTACATTCAGGTATTCACCATAGAGTTCCAAGTATCGTAGTTGTAGAAGATAGTTGTATAAGAAAAATAAGGTCCTCTATGTGGTAAAAAGACAAGATTTCACCATAAATGATTTAATGACTTATGAATTGTGATTGATGAATAATGTTAGTCCTGTGATAGAAAATTGTACTAAATACATAAAACAATATAAATATGTGTGTACTATTGTGATCATGGACTACTGTATAGATTTCAATGGCGACGAATGATATGATAACCCTTGGGACACATTGGTTGATGTAGGATATGGAGAGGTGGAGGACTCCACCCCCCATAAAGAACAATTTTAATTTTACTATTTTACGCCAAAATAATGTACAAGCTATAACTTCTAACTATTATTTTCATCACAAAAAAAACTATAAATCATGCCTCACATGAGGCCTAACATGCATATCCATTCCAAGATTCTCTACCAGGAACACCACTATAGAACAATATATTAAGTGATCACGCACCTCAATCTGGAAATTTAAACTATTATCCTTATAAATATAGTTCATGTACCTAGTCTTTTAGTGTCCAGACGTCAAGATTTTAGATAAAAATGGTTAACCAGTAGAAGAATATCTTCCACAACATCTTGGTATTAGTTCATAGGTTACTTAATTCTTATTCACCCCTCCTATGAATGTTGTTCTATGAGAAAAAAAATCCCCATCACCCATAAATATGATGTGTTGATGAACCTTGTCAGTATACCCATGAGGATCTCATTACATGAAGACCTATAATAATTAATGGAATTGTGTGAAAATATGATCAAAGATTTCAAGAGACCCCTTCATTTTGAGATTAAGGTGGCTATCGCTGAGTCTTATTATGTATAGGCTTCCGGTCATGAAAAATGTAGGGCTGTCATTTCATTTTACAAATAAGATAATGGTGAAACCATTTAGGGTCACATACATGTGATGAAATTTACTGGAAAATTCAACATAGTAGATGAACACATATGTTTTGTTGATACTGTATCTAGGATTAGTCTCATATTGACCCAAATATTCACTATATGGGGATCAAGGAAGAATATATGATCCACACTAACAATAAAATTCATAGATATTATAAGAGAGAGAAGAATTTGTGATCTATGATTCTGCTAAAAAATCAATTTTTTTGACTTGTGTAATGTACTGAATTTCTAGTATTATCATAATATTCATCCTAAAATGACATATTTGGAAATGAAATGTATTTATATGCATAAAGGGCCCCTCATTGTACCACCAATACTTAAAATATTCCCTTGATAATCGAGTAGGGATACTCTAGCATGATGTATCTCCCTTCAACAGTTTTGACTCACTTTATCTTGATGTCAGCTACTATAACATAGAAGTAAAATATCCCATGATTGATGAGGTTGAGTGTGTCAATCTCCCAAAGTATTTTATAGCCACTACAGTTGATACTCAGATTAAATTGGAAGATTGATTCATCCATCAAATGCATCCATTGGAATAATGAAAGTGGATCTAAGAAGTTGTGTTATTATCCCCAAGAAGATGGATTGATCTTGTAATACATCGTACTATAATATAGGATAGTATAGACCAATACCAAAAGACTTTATCCATGAATGTTATTGATAATTTTTCCCCATGGATTCCAATCTATCACAGTCCCTAATGTTCCACATGGAAGGGTTGGAATGGTGTATGTTAACCAGACATCATTGATTTGATATCTAGAGTGGACCTCCTGATTGAAAACCACATAGGATTGTCTCTTGTATTTTTCACTATAGGATCCATAGTGTATGGATGCGTAATTAATGTATCTTCCCCCAAAATAATTATTTTTTATTTTTTTTGTTGTACTTTCAATGTTTAGAGGCACGTTTTCTCCCTGTGACACTCATATCTCAAACATTGAATAGGATCTAAAAGATTACCTATAGTTTTTGGATATACAGTTAAAATTACAATTGAAAACATTACTCATTTGAACCACAACACTATGAAATACCTGAGGCCGAAACTGACCAGTGCAACCATGTCACTAGATGATCCATAAGAGTTTGTGGCCTTCTTGAATTGGAACTACGATGTGTTTTCCAATAGCTATGATGAGATGATAGGGCCAGCCCCTCATATTTTCATTTATCACCTTGGCCTCCCAAAGGGTTAGTCGGTGTTTAGGAAACCACCCAAAAAAAATTCACACATCCCAAAATTCTATGATTAAGGGTGTATTTAAAATTATTATTACGGCCAACTTATTCAAGGAGGTAAGTTACCGTAGTATCTATCCAACATCATTATAGTCAGGAAGAATAATGGGAAGATTGAAGTCTGTATAGACTCTTAGGTCCTCAACCAAAATTTCATATAGTATAAATTTCCCCATCTAGTGATAGAAATATGGATTATTTTTATAGATGGGTTCCAAGTTCTCAACAACATGGACATACTCTCCAAAAGTAATTACATTTGGTTGTCCCTCGAGGATGGGGAATCTACAACCTTCATGGTACCCTAGGGAAATTTTTTCTATCAGGTGATTCTATTTGGTTTAAAGATTGATGGAGAGTCTTACTAGTGTTCTATGAATAGTAATTTCATTCCACCCCTTGGTACTTTAATGAAATATTTCATGGATGAATTGGTGGTTGTTTCATGTTAATTCTGGGACCATATCAAGGATGTCATGTATGTGTTCGATTTCTTATGTTCCCACAACTTGAAGATGAAACCCTTCAAGTGTGACATTGGGGTTACCTATAAAATGTTTCAAATATTATTTGTTATATATAGAGGAAAAAAGATTTTTCCAATGAAAATTAACGAAATCTATAAAATACTACTTTCACAAAACCTCTGGGAGTTGATATTCCACTATGCCAACATAGCCTACATCTATCAAAGTATTGAATATATAGCCAGTAAGTGTAATACCTGTTGGAGGATAATGAAAAAAGGAATTTTTTATCAATGGTAAGTGAAATACCAAACTGGATTTGAGGATATAATGTAGTATTGACTATATAATCTGGTTCTGATGCTAACCATCTCTAAAAAAATCTAGTCTATTTTTTTTGATTTTGTTAGATCGATACCCTAACACCTTATTTACCTAGAAGTACAATGTGGACCAAGATAACAAACTATATTTTCTCAAATGTATGTTCCTAAACATAGAGGCTATTTACTACCTAAAATAGAATAGTTTCATCGTACTGGACATTGTAGTGAAGAAGCTGTGGCATTATACTTATAATAATGAGATATAACTAGTGTAACAAGTTGACCATTTAAATTAAATACTCAACCACCCCATGCAGACTGGGCGGTTGTAATTATGGTTGGTAAATATCTTATAGTACAACATTATGTCTTTATTAGAGAAAGTATTCAATGACCAAAGATAGGGAGTCTCCTTAGGCGCGCATCCAACCATTATCGACCTTCCATTAGACGTCGATCATCTGGATGAAGATATTATACCATAGGATTATTTTTTTCTATGATTATAGATTTATTATGTTGGTTCCTATTAATTTATAATTGTTATGTGGATCAAAAAACCTAATTATATGTGTTGGTGTAGGGATTTTCATCATCACTCCTGGGTAAGTTACCATGTAATACTCATTTTAATTGTTAGAGGGATATACAATCAATATGATAAAATATCTAGATCATAATACATGTTTCAAGTTGCTCCATGATATTGTTGTCCCAAAATTACATCGAAAGGGATACTCCAAGAAGATGATCAAAAAAATGATGGGGGAATATTTCATCAGAATATATGAACATAAACCCCATCTAGAATGAAATCATTAGTCAATGGCATGGTTCCCCTCCAAGTAAAAGGAGAAATGTGTTCCATAGTTACATAATGGATGACCTGATACTCCGGGAATTGTATCCATGCCCCTCATAGATGATGATAAATATTACATGGTAATTCATATTTTACATCAGACCGTTATGTCCCCCAACACATCCAAGGAGAACTAAAATCAATGTGTATGCCAGCTAGCTACTGGTACTTATGCACTAGAGCCCAAAACATCCATGTGTTTGACGATTTTACTGATTGGATATTTCCCTTAATCAATTATATACAACAAGGAATTATCCATCAAGGGTGTGCTGAACATTATTCAATCCATCATCATGTATCATAGTTCATTATCCAATGTGGACTTGGACATTAGTAGGATCTATACAGTGTCGTGTTCAATGAAATACTCATATGTTTCACCCAAAGGGTACGATACCCTTGTTTCTTCAGTGAGGCCCATTTTATATCTTCTAGAACCCATCATGTAAGACTGAATCCCTCCAAAAAAAATTGAGAGGTTGGGTAACTTATAACCTACAGTAGTTCATGATTTCATTGTGTTCTCCAAGATGTGTCACGTGAGACATATTAAAAAAAACTTTTCGAATCACAATATAGAGATCCTCTGCAAAAATAAATATTATTATCAATTTATATATCACATTAACAAATTTGTGGGACCCTCCCTACCAAAAATAACATCATAGTGTAGGATTATTTTTACCAAAACCGATTTCTTCTCTATGTGGGAAAATTATTTTATCTCACAGAAGTTAAAACAGAATCCCAATAAACATATTCGAACTCTTCCATCATTCATTGGTTTCTACTCACACTATTCTGTCAAAAAATATACACTAATTTATGGTCTACTAAGATGACTAAATCGTATGCCAAGTACAAAATCAACTGAAACCGAAACTCCCAATACCATGAACTTGAGAAAGGAAAGATCATGTAATTCAACAAAACCATATCTAAAATCCTAAATAAGATGGTGGGATATAAAAATAAGGGTTTTATAGATATTCCCCTAAACACCCTTGAGGAATATCAAATAACAGCTTGAAATTCCACCCAAGCGACCCCATACTCCCCACTGTATCATACCTCCCACCGATATAATGTTACTCAAAAACTACTTTCCATGAAATCGTTGTCAAGTCTATATGAACATAAACCAAATCACATCATATTATATTATATACGAACATAGACTTGAAGATAACCTTTTGGACTGAGCTCTAGGACCATAAACTAGTAGCATCTGAAGTATAAGTAATATGAATCTAAACAAAAAATCAAAACCTAAAGAACATGATTTCAAACTAAATCATTAAGCTGTATAAAATAGGGATTCATCAAATGCAAACTATGAGATAGAAAAAACCCAACATCCTGAGCATGTTATGTTAAACCGTATATTTATCTCATATAAATAGTGAATGAATAATATGAAAAACATGAGATGAACAACGAAAAAAGTCCTAAACACACAACTATAATCTATATCCTTACCATATAGAAATTTGGGATGCATCATTTGAAAAGTATTAGATGAAAAATGTATAAAAACTACAACAGATGACATTAAACTTCAGCATTACCCTGTATAAACTATATATGAATCATATAGAAATTATGATATGAACAACTACAAGAATCCTCAAAAGACAACATTAAAATATAGCCTTACCATGTATAATCCTAAGATATTCAATATAAATAAAATGATATGAGAAAATTTAAAGAACTTCAACTCACACATCTGTTTTTAGTGAAAAAATGGTGCATTTTATTATAAAATCCAAATGAGAAATAAAAAGAATATTTTACATTCCATTAACTTTTCCAATCTATGTTATAGAGAATTAGAAAATTGCATTAAAATTTACAATATTTGAATAAAATAAAATAAAACAACTATTTATATTCATGTTTTCTAACTTTATAAGAGAAGCCTTCTATCATAGAATTTCTAAGATACATATGAAAATATTTTTAAAACCATGGGATGATCATTAAATTTCCCAGTAAGGGGTTTCAAAACCATTGAATGAAATTTTATAAGATAACTTTTTGAAAATAAATTGTTTTTAAAATAACATTGAAAATATCTATTAAAATAAATATTCCTTTTAAAATACTATAATACATTGATAATACTTACATTTTAAAAATTATTTCAAAATAATCCAATGTTTTTTCATAAAACATTACATAATCATTTGAAAAAAATAATAGTTCCACATGAAACATTGAAGGCTTTCTGGGACTACCAGTGTTTTTGAGGGATGGTTTTACTCCCCCCATCCTTATCATGTTTACAATGTTCAAGAACCTAATTATATAGAAAATAATAATATTTCCATAAACATAGGAATATTTCTCATTTGGGATTCATTTTAAAATCATAGAAACACATATAAATACATATATATGTTTATTAATATATATATATATATATTTATATAAAAATTCATCATCTAGATCTGGAACAACGGAATCTCATCACCATTAGACATTTCATAAATACATTGAAATTTAATGGGAGATTAATTAACATTTATATATTATGATTTCATTCATCAAATAATAATATATATTCAAAAAGTAGTTTCCCATAAAGGGGTCATTTATTCAATGTTCACAATTATAAAATTATGATTCCAGAAAATTAAACTATTTTATGAATGAAATGTCACATGGTATAGATAATTTATTTCTCTAAGAATATGAATTAAATTCATGGTTGTATATAAATTTATAAATTTTGTTATTTAAAATATACATATAAGATAACATCATTTATTTATTCTATGATAATAAAATAATTAATTTTATTATTATAAATATAAACAAATATATTTTGACAAAATCAAATACCCATTATAATTTGATGATGAACAATATCAAGAAATGCTTTGTTACTGAAAGAGTCTAAAAATAGAAATTCTGGAATACAAAAAAATGATTTTATGAAATCATTGAAAATTTTTATATAAAAATAATTCCCTTAATAAAGGACATAAAAATATAAATCCAAATAAAAATAAAACCGATAAATATATTCAAAACTAAATATAAAAACATAATTCCTTTTAAAAATTTGAAGTAATTTAAAATATTTTCATCTACATATATTCATCTTAAAAATAAATATATCCCTTATGATAAAAAGAAGTAATTTATTGAATAGAAATTTTTTCCATACCTCAATGGATTGAAAAATGAGGGGGAATGGGTTGTAGGATGTTTGTTCAATGAGCATGAGAGGGTGGAGTTAGGCAATCCTTTTCACTTAATAATAGTTGAGTTTCTTAAATTTTTATATTATATTGTTGTGTATCAAAATAATGTGATTATTTAATGAAATAAAGGATATATATATATATATATTAAAAAAATACTTCAATAATATATAAAATTGATGAAATAAAATTAAAAAATTGAAAACAAAAATATCGATGTTAATTGATATATGTATTAAAGAAGATTTGTAAAATCTATTGGTGATATGAAATATATGTTTATTTATCCTAGAACATATCATCATTGTGATTATCAATCGTAAACAAAGGAGTAAAATTAAATCCATCAATACTATATGTTGATAGAAGACTAAACCAAAAATATCAAATTTAATGGCCAAAAAATTGAGGGATGTAGAATAATTAATCAAATTTAATTCAATAATCTTCCATTTTTTAAAAAAATTAATACCAATAGTAAAAAAAATTCATTGAGAATTAACAGAAAAAGTTGATGTCAAATGTTTTCAACTTAAAATCATTGACCTTAGAGGTTAAGTTATATTTCGATTTAATAAAAATATTGAAATATATAGAAATATGAATAAATGTTAGATAATATAATATTAATGATCGATTAAAAAAATACATATACCTATAAAAATATTAATAGGAATATGATGATAAAAGCATCATGTGATCAATTTTACCTCGTTCACTTTAGAAAAACCTTTCGTGGTTCAGATATGGATGGTGATGCTTGTTGGTGTTTGATCCCAACTCAATCTGAAGGCCTAAATTCTTCGAGGATTGGTTCTTCCTCACTATGCCTCCTTCTCACTTGGAGATGTCCTTATGACCTGATATCCACATTGGAGAGCTTGGGTCAATGCACAAATCCTTATATTTGGATGAAATCCTAACGAGATCGATATTTCCTCATGTGAAGAATGGTTCTCCTCTACGATCAATTCTTCCCAATACGAGACCCTCCCTTGAATAACTTATCTTTAGCTTCCCCACCGAAATCAATTCATCCAACGTTTCTCCCCAGATCAGTTTCTTATCCCCTCATTCATTTATTTATTCTTTTTTTATCATTTTTAATAGTTTAATATTATATTCTATAATATCTTCAATATTCATATATATAAATATATATAAATATATATATTCTTATATTCTCAAATTATAAAACATTACCTATAATATTAGTAATTATAAATATTCATTTTTTATTTACTTATTATTAGGATTAATAAATATTATCTTTAATATTATTAATAAAAAATTATGTATTATTCTTTTAAATCTTTTATTAAAACAAATTAATATAGATATAATTTTTTATTTTATAATTTATTTGTGAAATAAATATTTTTTAAAAATCAATAATTTAATAAATAAGTATTTATAAAATTATATGTTTAGCATCATTGATCATTAAAAATAATCTTGGATTCAAAACTGATTTAATATATTAAAACATAAATTTAGATTTTTATAAAAAAATAATTATATTTTTTAAAAATATAATTTTTAATAAATTAATACCTCATTTTTTAAAATATTATTTATAAATTTTAATGATAAATTTATTTAAATTTTTTCCTCTAAAAATAGTAAATTATTTAAAACTATTATAAAATATGATATTGAAACTATGATTTATTTTATAAAAAAATAGTGGAATTAAATATATCATCTTGTAGAACAACGTAATATTATTCCAAAGATTTATTTATTTCATAAATTTTATTTTGGTCAATTGAAAATATTAATTTCAATTACAATTTTCATAGATTAGATTATTTTAAATTATAAAATATGTTTTTTATTAATATTTCAAAACATATAGAAAGTTACATTCACCCCCTTAAAATAATTCCATCATTACAATTCATTTTTTTGGAATAAATAATATTATAAATATCCACCTTTAAATATATGAAAATCAAGACATTCTAAGGAAAGATAATTATCTTAATAAAATTTAATCTTGTGTTTTTTGTTTTTTCAAAAGAAAATGTACAATCATTAATTTTTTCTAATCCATTACTTTGATACCAAATGTAATTATGTAACGCCCCGACCCTAGAAGCCCGGAGAAGATGCGTTTTTTTATTACATTGGAATGATTCCAAGGAATCAAATATATATTTATTGATTAATCTAGTAGTATCGAAGAAACAATATATATACGTGGAACCGATTTTATATTGGGAAAGAAAAAAAAATATAATACATAACAAAAGAAAATAAATCCCTTCCTAGAAAACTCAATAAATGATCCCTTATTCATAACACGGTGATGGAAAAAAGGAACAGTGAGTTAAAATTCTTAGTAAGGGATAAATATAATAAATGCATAAAATAATACAAATTTAATCTCATTCAATTATATAAAATCAATATGGAAAGGTTAATATAAGGAAAACACACACCATCATTAAACTAATAATGACAATACATCTATAGAATTAGTCATATTGAAACGTTCATATAAAGTAATAACTATATACTTAATAGAGAGGATAATTATTATTTGGAATTCATTTATCTAGAAATTGAACCATCATACAGTCAAGAAGGTTAAAGTATGTGGGTAGATACCCATGTGATTATGTTTTGGAAACCAATTTAAAGGGTTTGTTGCCAATAATTTTGTCTCATGAGACCTGTTGATGTACCGAGGGGTTATATTAGGAACCACCCATAAATTTAATACAAATTCCTTATATATAAATATATTTAATACAATAACAACATTCCTCTTAAATATCATTATTGAATAAAGATACAGATTCATTAATATTTCCTTAGTAAAAACAACATTCAAAATAAACGCTGCATATAAAATATTAAATGGCTATGAAAATAATCATATAAACGATACATGAATATGGATATTTAATATAAATATAATTTAAAATCAAAAACTATCTCAAATGGGTAGTAGATACATAAAAAAATTTAGGTGCAAAATACCAAGTACATCTCAATGAGATATAAATTGAGGTGATGTCCCTTACCAGATTGCAATCAATCGAATAATATGCCCAATAAGTAATAATCAGTAAATGAATAATTAATTACCATGAATATAAATAGAATAATTATATTATATATCAAATATAATTATAAATACACCACATTCAAGAAAAGTGTTTAAAAGTTGAAATATCATGGAAATAAAAGTGAGATAAGAAACACTTCACACAATGTTCGAATGTGTTATTCAGTTAATCTTTCTGTTATGGATAATAAGAATAAATAAATTCATGAAATAATTAAAAATTATAAATAATTATATTTGATTAATTTTATGTTTATTAATAATCTTTATGTCCCCGTTTATGACTTATATGATACAATTTTATCGCTCATGGTCGTTCTTTTACTTGCTTTTCATGATCGATTTACTAGTATAAAAGTAATGAAGTTCTTGTAAAATATGTATAATTATCAATAATTTAAATTTTAAGTTATTAATGATAATAAAAAAAATATTAAATGGTTATATATATCATGTTTTATAAGTTATTAGGATGATTCATTAGATAAAATTTTAGCGATAATTTGATAGATTATTTTGTAGTTTCTTCAATCAACATGTGCTAATTTTGTTTAGTTGATTAACATTATGTTTATATAATGGTTTAAAAAATTAAATAGTATGTAATTCATATTTTATACCATGTTTCAAAAAAAAATGGGTTCATGACCATCATTAAGGAAGAAATTGAATGAAAAAATCGTGCGTCCTAGAAGGTTGCCATTCCCCACCTCAAAGATGATGATTTCATTTTAAAAATAATATAAAAAGGGATAAAGGATTTTTATGAAGTATATTAATTTAACTTAATATAATTAAATTATATATATGAACCTAGAGTTATCAAGATCATTTGGATGGATGACTTTCAGAGAAAAATTAAAAAGAAAATAAATTGAAATGAATTTAAAAGAATACGTAAACGAATTTAACTTTTGAATTCTCAACCTTTAGAACCTCCTTACTGAACGGGGTTTTGGTCATGTGGTAAGTACATGAGATCATGGACATTGGGAGATACTAGTAAAGAGGTTTTTTTCATTATATTTACATACTTCAAGGATTAGATGAGTAAGGAGAAGAGGTGGTGAGGGGTGTTTATATAGTGTAAGATATGGGTGATTTCTCATTATTATATTAATTATTTTATTATTTCACTCAAGACAAGAAGTAAGGTTGATTATTGTAACTATATATACTAATGAGTGCATTTATGTTAGAATAAATGTTTTTTACATCAACCAAACTTCATTCATGACTATATAATTCTCGTATTTAACATTTATTGTAAATTATCATATTTCATTATTCACCAAAAATTCATGTACATTAGAAAAATATAAAAAAGTCACACAAAATTTTTTTTCATAGATTGAATTAAAAAAATGAACTACATTTTATGAAAATAATTTTTTAAATGTGAGAAATTTAATTATTAATTAAAGTCATTATTTACACAAAAAACAAGTTTTTAAAATTTTAATTGATTTTATAATACCTGGTAAATTATATAACGTCTCATTAAATCATCGTAAAATCTTAGAACAAATAAATATTGTTTGACGAATAAATTGTATGGAACTTAATTTTCTTTTCAATCAATTTATTAATTATTAAATTTTTGTTGAATATATATTACCCATATAAATACCAACACTTAATTAATAATTTTTAAAAAATTCATTTACTAATACTATGATATAATTATAGCATGCATTAATTTATAATGTGCCTAAATTTTATTCATACATTCATGAGTCAATTCACTATTCATTTAGCCGATCTGATATTCATAAGGGTCATATTACTATTTATAAGGGTACATTACTTTTACAAAGTGTCAAGTTACTATTCTAAAAAAGTTTAGTTGATTCTATCAGATTCAAAATATCATTTTCATCACAACAATGTATATACATTTTTCTAAATGCATTATACAGAAGTGTAAAAAAATGATTAATTTCTGGGTTATAACATAATTTTAATAATAGTGTGTTGTTTCCTAGTGACGCAGTGTTGTGTGAAATATAAGCTATCTAATGAATTGAAATTATTTATAAATAAACCTACCATAATATATGGGGTTGTTATATAAATTACATCCACACAATTTTTCATTAATAATTACCTCTAAAATTTTGTGTGTGGTTATTCTTCATAACATCCTCAGGTTCCCACGTTGCATCCACCATTTTAGGGTTTCTCCAAAGACGTTTTACCAGTCAATTTTTCTGATTTCTCAAAATATTCTCTCTAATGTCCTGAATCTCGATAGGATTTTCACAGTAGGATAAATAATGTTCCAATTCAATTTTCATCAAAGGTGATTACATGCATTGGGTCTGCAATGTACTTCTTGAACAAAGACACGTGGAACACATCATGAACCTTAGAGAGACTTGGTGTCATAGCTATACAGTAAGTTATAAATCCAATAATTTGCTAAATTTTAAATGGTCTGATGTACCTGAGGTTCAGTTTCCCTTTATTACTGAATCATAATACTCCCATCCATGGAGATAATTTTAGAAATACATGATCTACCACTTGATTTACCAAATATTTTCTCTAATTTTCAAATTAAATCTTTTTCCTAGTTTGGGATCCTTTAATATAGGAATGAATTGTATTATCCCTTAAAAGTGTCTATTTAATATATTTGGGGACTATAAGTTTCCTCTCACCAACTTCATCCCAACAGGTTGAAGTTCAACATCTCCTTCCATATAATTCTTCATATAGTGCCCTTTGAATACTAGAACAGAAACTATTATTGTAGTAAAATTTCAACAAAGCTATGTACAGATCCTAAATTCCTTGAAAGTCAAGTGCGCATGTTCTCAACATGTCATCCAATGTTTGAATAGTACATTCAGACTATCCATCAGTTTTTGGGTGGTAAGTAGTACTCATATAAAACTCAATACCCAAATCATTTTGTAGACTCTTTTGGAATGTTGATGTAAATCGAGGATCTTGATTAGGAATAATTGATATAGGTGGTCCATTAAGTCTTAAAACATCATTAATATAGCGTCTTTCTAGGAGATCACATGGTAAATCTTCCGTTATACCATGAAAATGTGTTGATTTCATAATACTATCAACAATGACCCATATTGCATTATTCAATCTTGTTGTCTTTGTTTGTCTTATAACAAGGTTCATCGTAATGTCATCCCACTTCCACAAAGTAATAGGAAGAGGTTACGTGACACATCTAGGATGTTGTATCTTAGCCTTTACATTTTGAAAAACTAGACACCGTGAAATAGAGTCCTCAATTTCCTTCTTCATGTTATCCAACAAGAAATGTTCCTTCATATCTCCATACATCTTGGTTCTACCAGGTTTCATGGTGAAACTTGATCTATAAGAACAATATAATAGTTTTATTTTTATCTTTGGTATTTATGAAGCACATAAAAATTTCCAAATTTCATAATTCCATTCTCATACACAATGTCTTCCAATATCCCATCCTCAATGGCTTAAATTTTCTTTTAAAAATTCTCATCATTACATTGATAAATTTTTATCTTCTCTAGTAATGATTATTTATCAATAATTTTAAACTGTAATGATATTTATTATTCCTTAACAGTCACTCTAACTATCTTCACTAGATCCATGAACATAAGATCTATCTTAATCCTCATTTTTATTGAATTCTATGATATTTCATGCTTAATGCATCTACTACCTTATTTCCATTTCGTGGGTGGTAGTGTATTGAAAAATCATAATAATGGAGTAACTCAATCCATATTCATTGCATCAAATTGAGTTATATATGTGTAAATTTTTTTCATACTCTTTTGATCCAATTATATCTAACATCTTTCACCATAAATATAGTGTCTCCATATATTTAGAGTAATGATTACTAATACTAACTCAATATCATGAGTTGGGTAATTTTGATCACGTGTCGTCAACTTCCTTGATGCATAAGAAATAAGTTTATCATTTTTTCATAATGACACAACTGAATCAATTCATTGACACATTTCTATATATAACAAACCGATTATTTTATGATGGAAGAGTCAAAATTAGATCATTGACCAATATTCTTTTCAATTATTCAAAACATTTTGTACGTTATTTTTTCCAAATGAAAATAACAACATTACATGTGAGTTTGGTTACCAGGTTAGCCAATCAACAATATATATATATATATAATTCCAATAGTAACCTACAAATCCAATAAAACTATTTAACTCATTTATGTTCATTGGCGTAGGTAATTCTTGGGATACATTTTTATTTTTAGGTTCAATTTTGATTCAATCCATAGAGGCAATATCTAAAAGAAAAGACACTATTTAAATACATAATTCAAATTTAATAAACTTCTCATATTACCCTTTTCTTTTAAATGTCTACAGAAAAACCTGTATGGGGTTCTCATTATCATCATAAAATTGGGATTAAATTAATATTTCATTAAAAAATACCCCATAAAATCATGAATATATTCCTTGAAAACTATTTTAAATATATCTATTAATATAATGGGTTTATTAGTCATTTCAAATTTCACTAATGTAAACTCATAATGTCCATACCTAGTTCTAAATGTGGCCATTTAAATTTCTTCCAGCCTCACATGCAATTGATGATATCCATATCGAAGGTCAATCTTTGAAAATAAATAAGCTCTATAATGTTAATCAAATAGATCATCAATGTGTGGTATAGGATACATGTTTTTATATTGTAATATAATTTATATCTATATAATCAATTTATATCAGCATGGATCCATCATTCTTCTTGACCAGGAGAACATGGGATCCCCATAGAGAAACTTTAGGGTGAATAAATCTCATCTCAATCAGTTCCTCTAGTTGTTCCCTTAGATATACTAATTTCACAATGGAAATTCTATAGGGAGTCACTGATCTAAGTCTTTTACTATGAATTAAATCAATAGATAACTCAACGTCATGCTCTGTAGGATGTCCAATTAAATCCTATGGATATACATCAATATATTCTTTCACAATTTGTTCATCTTCAATTCAAATATTGCATTCCTTATCCACATTTTTTTTTCTCTGCCACCCCAAAAATTTCATTTAGTAAATCTACTATAGTTGGATCTAGAGTAGAATTAGATTATGAGGTTTCTACTCTAAATATTATACATTCTACACCTTTATCAAAAATTGAAACTTCCTTCTTCTTGCAATAAATTTATTTCATCATAGTTTGAAAGCTAGTTCATACCAAGGATAATATAAAATTCAGTGGTAGGTATGAGGATAAAGTCAACAACTAAATTACATTTATGAGTCATGAGGGGGACTGGCAGACATATCTTGGTTGTAATGATACTTCCCTTATGAGTTTTGACATATAAATACTTTAGTAAGTCAAAAGGTAGATATCTAATACTCTTGGAAAACTAGGAATATATAAATGAAAGTGAGGATTTTGAATCAAATAAATCATTGGATAATTTAGAATAGATGAATAAATAACCTTCCACCACGCCATTAGGAACATAAACCTCCACAGATTTCATCACTTGGACATATTCCCTTGGAATATTCTATTGTAGATTCCCCTAAAAAATGGGAAATTTATTTTAATAATTCCCCCATTTCATTTCATTTTAATCAATTAAAATCATTTATTTATTTATTCCCCTTGCATTAATTATCTAAATGAACATTTTTTATGAACTTATAAAAAACTCCTATGCTTTTCAAGCATTTACTAGGATGATTCATTCAACAATTTCCACATAATATAAATTTCATCATTCCCTTATTCTTCATTGATTTTTCCCCCTTTACATGGTTATCAAAATACCTCTTCCTATCATGGTTTCTAAGGAAAAAATTAGGTAATTAAATTTCTACCTCTATTTTGATGGAACATTATAAAATTTCATCATATGATGAAAATATTTGTGAATTCATTTCTCGTCAGATACATGGCTTAAGGTCTTCAAATAATTGATTAATAATGTATTATAAAACATGTATGTAATCTATATCATACATGTTTAGTGTAGTAAAGGTATGTTTATACTCTGAAACACTCTCTTCTTCTCCTTTCTTTAAAAGTGGGAAATATTTGTCGAAGAATACATCCTAAAAAGTTCATCATTACTTATCATCTAGTTCTTATTCCTATTTAGTGTTCTAGATCAATGATTACCATTGATCAACATCACCCTTGAGACAATACACAACCAGCACTACGGTTTAATTTTCCTTACATCTTAATCCTAGAAAATTCATTTCAAGGGAATTGATCCACTTCTCTACTACCACTGGATTAGTTATCACATTAAAATATGGGGGATTCCTCCATATGAAATTACCCAAAATAGGTGTAGTATGTTTATTCATCACAACCTAAGTATGTTTTCCTAATTTTTTCATGATCTATTCAGCTCTGAAACTAGATATGTTGACTTGATCAGTGGAGAAGTCACTACATTGTAAGTGGGTATTGTTTCCCTTTATTCCATTAAGTTCCATAACTAGACTTTATAATACACAAAATTAAGTTATTAATCATTATGAATAATTTTAAACTAGAAATACACTTAACATAAAATGAATATTTATTCATATCTAATCTCATAATCCGAACCATGCATTATATTTACCTTAAAAAATCATAATGGTTTGTAAATAAAATCTGAAGTATCTTAAGCATATACCTTGACAGTTTTCGTCTAGGTGTGTAGTAAGGCATGTTGTCATGTACTAGGTTACCCTGAGTCAGGCCCGAAACTCCTTTTTGGATTTGTTACTCCAAGATACATCTATACCCGAACGACGTCTACTTGTAGTATCCAAACTAAGATGTATTGCAAGGAAGACACGCATAATCTCTAAATTATTTAAATTACAGTATATTATTCATTGATTATCCTCATATTATATCATAGGTTTATTTTTTCTAAACTATTTTTTATAAATCTAGTTTCCATAGTTTCTGGTAAATAACTTTCGATCCCAACTGTAACGCTGCAACCCTAAAATCTCGGAGCTGATGCATTATTTTATTACATCTGCATGATTACATGAAATAAAATCCCCAACAATAAATTATTTTATTAGTATTGAAGAAAATAGATAGATACATCAAACCTATTTAACATTGGTAAATTAAAAAATATATATATAACAAAAACTATTAAACTACATCCTAGAAAACTCATTAAATAATATGTTTTTCAAAACATGGGGAAGGAAAAAAATGAAAAAGTGATCTCAAATGATCTGTAGGGGTTTCATATAGTGGAATAATGAATCAATAATAATTTAATTAAAATAAAATAGTCATAATCAATATGGAATGGCGAATAATTGAAAAACACATGCCATCATCAAACTAAGAATGGAAATCCATCCGTAGATTTTTTCAAAGTAACAACCTCATGGAAGGTAATAACCGAATAATGAATAAATAGAATTATTATTATTTGGAATTCATGTTTCTGTAACATGAACTATCATACTATCGAGACAGTTTATTTTTTTGTGTGTATATACCCATATTATTATGTTTTCGAATAAAACTCGAAGGGTTTGTCACCAACCGTTTTTTATTATGAGATTTGTCAATGTACTGAGGGGATATAATAGGCACCACCCATCACTCAATGTAAATATAATTCGTTATACATAGATTTAATATATGAAAAATATTCCCTTTCAATATTAATATTGAGTAGACGATACAGATTCACCAATATTTCATCAGTTTAAACAACATTCAAAATAAATACTTCATGTAAAATTGTATATGTTTAAGAAAATAATCATAATAAAGATAAAAGATTTTTTAAATTTAATAGAAATATAGTTTCAAATGAAAAATTACCTCAAAGGGTCTGTAGATAAACCACACAAAAATGAATAGGTTCCAAATACCATGTAAGTCTTAATGAAATTGTAATTTAGAAGAAGTCCCTTACCACATTATAATCAATCAAATCCTATGGACAAAAATTAATAATAAATAAATGAATAATTGATTAAAATGAATATAAATAGAATCATGATATTATATATCATAAATAATTAAACATTATTACATACAATATATAATTTTCAAATAATGGAAATCTCACCGAAATAAAAGTGAGATGAGAAACCCCTTACCTTCTGTAGGAATGTGTTATGCACTTGATCTTAATGTCTAGGATAATCAGATTAAATTAATTAGTTAATTAATTCATAAACCTTCATATCAAATTTAATTATTTATAGTTTTATTATGTTCATTTATGGCCTAATTGATGTGTTCTACTTTACCATTTTTTCAATCGAGATCATTCATTTCCTTGGTTTTCATGATAAGTTTATTTTATATATTTAATGAAGTTTAGGTAAAATGGGTATAATTCAAAATAATTGGAATTATATGATATTAATTAACATAGAAAATCATAAATGGTTATATATATCATTTGGTAATAGGTTCTTAGGATGAATCATTAGATAAAATTTTAGTCATAATAACATAGATTATTTTTTTTCATTTTTTGATCATCATGCACTGGTTTTGTTTAATTATTTTATAATTTGTATATATAAGTGCTACAAAACATTAAATAGGATTTAATACATATTTTATAAACTATTTTT
The DNA here is from genome assembly GCA_963277665.1 of Viscum album. Taxonomy (NCBI): domain Eukaryota; kingdom Viridiplantae; phylum Streptophyta; class Magnoliopsida; order Santalales; family Viscaceae; genus Viscum; species Viscum album. The sequence goes on from OY728151.1 coordinate 600,464,916, forward strand.
ACAATAAAAATGGTTTCATGACTTGCTTTTATGGAGAAATTGAAGAACGATAATTCATCGCCCATGAAGGTTGTAAATCGGCTCCTCAAAAATGATAACTTCAGTTTTAAAATAAATGAGTGAGAGATCAGATTTGGATTAAATATATTCCATTAAAATTATATCATTAAAATATATATATGACACTAGAATAATTATGAACATTTGGATATTGGAGGATTGAATGGAATTTTAAATTAAAATAAATTGAAATGAATTTAAAAGAAAAAGGAAGCTGATTTACCACTTGAATTGTCGTCCTTGAGAACCTTCTCAATGAACGGGGTTTTGGACTTATGTTAGGACCAAGATCTCATGGACACGAGGAGAGAGTATGTAAGATTATTTTTTCAGAACATTGAAAAGTTTAATGGCTTATAGGAGTGAAGGGAAGAGGGGGTGATGGAGGTTTTTATAGTGGGAAAGAGGGGTGATTTCTCATTATGTTATTCATTATTTTATTATTTTTCTCTAGATAATGAATAGTAGTTAATGTTGTCACTAAATATAGTAATTATTTCATATGAGTTTAAACCAGTGGGGATTAGATCATCCAAAAATCATTTAGGATAATATAATTTAGTTATTTTTCCTTTATCATAAATTATCATATTTTACTACACACAAAAAATTAATTTTTTTTGAAAAATCTAAAAGAAACACCTGAAACATTTTTCAATGTCAATAATTAAAAAAAGAACACCATTTTATGAAAATAATCTCCTCTATATGATAAATTTTATTTTTAATTAAAATCTCCATTTACTGAAAAAATACAATTTTTAAAATTATAAATGATTTTATAATACCAGGAAAAATAATTTAAGGTCTCATTTAATTATCATTAAATCATAGGGAAAAAATATTTATTTATGAATACATTTTAGGAAAATTAAAAATCTTTTAAAGCAATTTATTTATTATAAAATTTCAATTAAATATTTATTGTCCCTAAAAATACCAATAATGAATTAATAATTTTTTAAAGTATTCATGTTAATATACTACGATATAATTATATAATTATTTCATTTATAATTTTCATAAATTTTATTTTTACATTGATGAGGGGTGTTACTATACATGTGGCCAGTTTACTATTCATAAGGGTCATATTACTATTCATAATGGTATATTAAAATCCCAAAGGGTCAAGTTACTATTCGCCAAAAACGTAATTAGATCCTAAAAAATTCTAATTATCTTACTAATCAAAATCGTGTATGTCTATTTTTTGAAATTTTAATTCTATGAAGTGGAAAAATTATGATGAATGTCTATACTGTAACATAATTGTAATAAAATACTTTTTTTCGAAATAAATATGTTTTGTGGGAAATATAAGATATTCAATTGAAACTATTTAATAAGAAACATACCATTATATTTTTGGGTTTTATAAAATACCATGAACCCGCACTTCTAAAAAAAGTGCCAAAAATTCTTTTTATTTCTTTTATAAATGGTGATCGAATAATTCAACAAATATTTTACATTTTGGGACCTTTTCCAGTCTACTTTAAATTTAAATTTTCAATCCCAATATAGTTTTTTAGTGTTGCATAGAAATAATATAAAACAACAATTTTTAATCATGTGAGATAATTCCTTAATAAATGTTATTAATCTAAGAACATCTTGGATACAACTGGAAAAATTTTTCAAAAATAGTTTGGGCATTAAATTTTCCAATAATGGGTTTTAAAACTAGTGAAAATGTTTTATAAAATCTCTTATTGAAGAAAATTAATTTTTAAAAATTAATTTTATAATACGTTTGAAAATACTTAAAAAATTTAAAATACAATAATAATTTGAAAATACTTAAACTATGAAAATTTATTAAAAAAATCCAGTGTTTTTTCTGAAGACATTATGAAAAAATTGAAATAAAAAACAGGGGTGCCAGATGAAAAATAGAATGTTTTATGGACCTACTCGATTTACCAATATATGGGATCAATCCCCAATTCCTTATGATGTTTAAAAAGTTCAAGAGCCTAATTTTATAAAAAATGTGTTAATCTTTCTTGAAAATTATGTAAATTTTCTCTTGGTTTCTACTTCAATATAAAGGAAATAGATTTAAATACATTTAGTGTATATATATATATTCATAGGAAGTCATATAATAGATTTGGAACAATTGAATCTCATCCCCATTTGACATTAAATAAATTCATGGAATGTTAATAGAAGAATAGTTAACATTCATGTATTACGATTTCATTTATTAAACTCATGAAATCCATTTTGAATGTAGTTTCCTACAAAGGGTTAATTTTTTCAATGAGAAAGTATATAAATCAAATAAAAATTAAAATTAAAGTTTTTTATGCATAAAATTTCACATGTTTTAGATAATGGACATATCTTGTAATATGGAGGACATTATTTATTGTACACAAATTGATAACTTTTAATATATAAAACATACACATAAAATTATAACATATATTTATTATAAGTGAATGAAATTATAAATTTCTTTCTATAAATTTAATCATTAATATTTTTATAAAATAAAATACCCATTTTAATTAGAAGTGGAATAATAATTAGAAAATATTTTTTATTTAAATATTTTAAAAATAATAATTCATCAAATAATATAAAATAATTTATGAAACCATTCAATAATTTGATATAAAAGTAATTACATAAACAAGTGTATTATAAATAAAAATCAAACTAAAAATAAAACCCAGACATATTTTCAAAATTAAATTTTGAAACATTATTTCATTAAAAACATCAATAACATGATAATATTAACGTATATATATATATATTCTTTTGAAAAATTAATATCCCCCTTATGCTAAACAGAACTAAATATTTGAATAAAAATGTTTTTATTACCTCAACCAAATGAAAAAGGAGAATGGTATATGGGTTTTTGGTTCACCGAACATGAAGGGATGGTACAATTCCATCTTTTTTAGTGAATAAGAGGTGTGTTGCTCCAATTTTTATAGTAGATTGTTTTGCATCTAAATAAAGATGTCGTTTTAAGTGATACATGAGACACCCATACTAACACACACACACAAATATATATATATATTTATTAAAATATATTTTCAACACTACATAAAAATGAGGTAACCCTATTCCATAAAGGATACATAAAAGATCGGTGATTAAATATACATGTATTAAATAAGATATGTAAAATCCCTTGGAGATATAAAATAAATGTTTATTTATATAACAAAATATCATCATTGTGATTTTGAAGCATAAACAAAGGTTGAAAAAATATGTCCATCAGCTAGAAGTTTACTGGATACTAAATTGAAAGAAATAAATTTTATTGGTCACAAATATTGTTGGAAAAATAATAAGATAGAATTGAGTTTAATTCAACATCAATTGGAATAATTTTATAATTTAATTCCAAAATTAATAATCTCCATTTGGAGGAAGAGAAAAATGATATAAATAGATGTCATCTGAAAATCTTTGACATTGGAGGTGAAAAACGAATTCAAATTTACGAAAATATAAAAATCTATAGAAATATAAAAATTAGGACGATTATACACTATAAATAATCAATTTGAACAAATACCTATAAAATGATTCATGTGATGAATATAATGGAAGTAGCTTGCGAACAATTTTACTTCAATTACATTCAAAAACACTTTCATGGTTCATATGTCACCAACAAATTTCATCGTTGTTCGATCCTTACTCGATCTGAAGCACATAGATCTCATGTGATTACTTTATTACATTCTCGTCCTCTATCTCTCACATCGATGAACCCCATACCTGATATCCACTTTGGCCAGATCAAGCCCTTTCTCAAATCATTATCCCTGAATGAATCCCTTCCGAAATCGATCTTACACCCTTATAAGAAGGATTCTCATCCCTGATCAATTATTCCCAATATTAGAACTTCTCTCAAACACCTCAGCTTCACCTTCCCCACCTATATTGAGCCATCCATCCTTTATTTAGAAATCCATTTTTAATCCCCTCATTCATTTCTATTGTTAATATTTTTTCCATTCATAATCGTTTACTATTATTGTATAAAATATCATAATATTAATATATATATTATTCATTTATTAAATTTTTATAAACTAAATATAATATTAAGAATTTTTAGTGTTAAATATTTTATTTACTTGTTATTAACTATAAAAAATTTTATCTTTAATATTCATAATAATATTTTAAATTTTTTTTTTGCTAAAATCATTTGTTAAAACTTTTTTATATAATTATACATCAATATTTTTTATATTATTTTTTAAAATAAAATATTATTTTATAATTCAAAAATTTAATGAAAATATTTTTATAAAATTTTATGTTAACCAAAATTTATCATTGAAAATAATTTTAGTTTTGAAAAAAATTTGTTATTTTATAACATATATAGAGTTTTAAAAAATGTATCAAATAAATATATATATATTTAAATATTACTTTTTATTAATTAATACCACATTATTATAATGTATTTATAATTTTGAATATTAAATAAAAATTCAAACTTATTTATTTAAGTTAATAAAATATTCATAACTATTATAACAGACTATTCTGAAACTGTACTTTTTTTATAAAAACATTAATGATGAATTAATTGAAAATGTCATCATTTATAATAGTGTAATATAATTTATATTTATATTTATATAATTTTTTATGCTTTTTTTCAATTAGAAAACATAAATTCAATTTTTATTTTCATAGCTTAGTCTATTAAAAAATATAAAACAGGTCATTTATTAGTAATAAAAAATTTCTGGGATGTCATAGAAAATCCTTATGTCCTCAACACACCAAGTTTACTATAAACACAACTCATTAATCCATGGGATTCTTCATATGAAAAATAAGATTTGAACCAAACCCTGCTACTTCAACACATGATGTTAAATTATATCCTTAACCCCTATAAACTAAGGATTCCATATGTGAAAAATATGAGATGACCAAAATCAAAATCCTCATTACACGATGTTAAAATTTACCATTAAACTATATTACAGATAATAGATTCATCATATGAAAAATATGAGATGGTTAAAGGTCAATTCAATAGAGGAAGTGTGCTTTTCGATGGCAGTTTCCCACATTCCATGTTACCGAACTACATATGGCTTGATTCCTATTCCTATAGGAAATGTAGCGATGTTCAAATATTATTTCATGGGTCTATTCCTTAGCATCAATTATTTGTGGGGGTATTTTAACCCTCGACATTATAATGTAAAATTATATCATGGGTTTGTTTGATATGTGTGTGGAAAAGGGTTCCCATGCCCCTCCTTTCAGGTAAATGTATCCATATTTCTTGCCACATGAACCTCATTAAGGCACCCTAAACCCCCTTTTTTCTATGATCTATGGCTATAAAATATTAACAGTTGTAGTCTGATATGTATTAATCTAAACTAAAAAACCCCAACATTCCCATTAAATGGTGTTAAACTATACTCTTACCATATATAATGAATATTGGATGCCTCAAATGAAAAATATGGGACTACCAACACTAACCCCCAAAATAAATGAAATTAAAGTATGGCCTTAGACTATTTGAAAAACATTTAATAACTCATATAAAATCTATAAGATGAATCTATGTATTTTCCAGAGATGAAACCACCCTGCTGTAATTGGTCACCATAAATTCTATAATTTAAAACTTGGTTCGGAATGATTCCCATTCCTAAGGGATACATTGTGACACTAAAATCTTTTATCTAGGGTCCAACCTTACAATCAACTCATTTCAGGGTCTTCCCCCTCTTATACTAGATTGATCCTTACCTATCCCACATTTTCATATAGTTAGTTTTAGAGCATGGTAGAATAGATTATAAGGAACTAGAAATTCCATTTTGGACATTCATATATTCGATTTACACAATTAATTTTTTCATCAATTTGGGTAAACACATTCCTACCATTCTGAATAGGATTCCTAATGGTAATGGTTTGTGGCCACGCGGACTCACCAACCATCCATGGCTAATTCCACGAAGAATCCCCAATAACATCAAGAAATACCCTTGTGTAAAACTTGGTCAATGGTAGAACCTTAAATTATCTTCCCAATCCTTAACAAGAGAGGGTGTGTAACATGTGTTTCAAATATGGTCATCTATTCATCCTCATCCATTAGTTATTCCATTTTCACCATCAAAGACATATAATTCAATACTCGGATTCCCTTCCATTTTTTTTAATTTTGTGGAATAATAACACCTTGTGAAAATTTTTCCCACACACATGAAAACGTTTACTAAATTAGAAGACACATTTTGGATATCCCAATGTGAGTAAATATTCACCTTGTTGTGTTCTACCATACAGAAAAGGGAAATTTATACCACTCCTTGTTTCTGACATCAATCATGGATTATGTGGGAATAGGTTTTGGGGAGGAATTTCCCTATGTAGGGTTGAGATGTGCACGCAATCCTTGACTGTTCATCACACATCTGTTCCATACTATATGACCTTAACCCAAAATCTCAATAAAAAGAATCATGATATTTAAATGTGTGAAAAGTTTCATATAATTGATCTCAATGTAATAAGCTCTTCTTTTCCCAGAATTCACATGAGATTACCTCTTCTCTATACCAGAGACACTAATTTAAGAAACCTGCACCCATTGTTTAGGCATTATAACAATATATTATTTTTAACCCATTGTCCATGCACTATAATCTAAAATAATTTAAATCCAATCATCCCCAAAATATGACCATAAACTATTTACATCACCTAGTCCATAAATAATTACCTAAAACTATTTTCCAACCATGGCCAATTTATTATTACCGTAAACTAATTAAAACAGCTTGGTTCCATTGGAAGGTCCTCAAACATCCACTAGAAATAGGACGAAAAATATACCAATAGGAAAATCCGTATAGAAAACCTGATAATAAATTATACCCACATCCATATAGAAACTACTATGACATGGGTAAAATAAAGTTAATAAATAAAAAGGTGAAAATACTAGAGGAACCACCATGAGTCTCATAAAAAACATGGTATTTTCCGGTAGACCACATCAGTTAAATAAAATATTGATCCAAATACTATATCCAATGGCCTTAAGGGCTCATCTAGTAGGGTCCACCTATATGTATCCTACCAGTGTGTCCCACTACAAGGTATGTGTGGTATTTATTCATTTCATTTCACATAACCTTGTCACAAGACTCCATAAATTTATTTATCAAATTATGTTAACCTATACAATGCATCAACCTCACAATAGGACATTAATATTCAATTTAATTTCCATGCTATAATACAATGAACGACTTTTTTTTTCTATATATTATGGAATGAAAAATAAAAACATTTTAGTATGTTTCCTAAAAATATCTGTCCCCCTTTATTGATGATCATCTACTACACCATTCACATTCCTTTACCATTACATGACACCCAATATTAAAATCTCCTTTGAATATGACTTTAAACTTTGCTCAAGATTCCATTCTTACCAAATGTTATCAAAGTCTTAGTGGTGTAATTCCATGAGTTTAGATATACATTAAAATATATACCTAATTAATCAACATTCCTCACATACCCTATATTTGGATACCCATTATCATTCAAGTATGAATGGTCCCTTTAACTATAATGGTTTCTAGTCCCAGTAGTTAACCTACAAACCAAGAAACATCACCTGAAAGAATTTTGAAATCATTTTAAAAGTTCTTAAATTTTGAAAATAGTCAATGACCAATACTAATTTTTCCCCATTCTCATTAAATAATTTTGGAATATGTTTTTCAGAACATGGACAATAGTCATCCACAATTGTCAGGTCATCCCCTTTTTCATTCCCCACACTTCAAATCACTATTCCTAACTTTTTATACTCAAATTAGTTTGGATGGAATTAATCTCCCCTAACATGTCATCATTTTCTTCATTAGATGACATGGGGAAAAAATAATCTATGTAGAGAAACTCATTCTCTTTACATAATTTTTTTATCCAGGATACTTCTCATGGTTAATAAACATGTTCGGAAACAAATTGTTCATAAGTTGTCTTGAAATATCATATAAATTATGAATATTTTATTTTTTCATTGTTTCCCACATATATTTTTAATAAAATGGGATTATAGAATCATTTTTTTTCATGATGATATGATTGAGATGCAGTAAAAAGGATGCATTTAGGAAAGAAAATTTTTAAACAAACCATTCCAAAAGTTTAAGAGGGTCATACACATGTTGGATCATCTATTTTCATTCAATATAAGATAAATCACTCTATCTATTGAAAAAATTTATTGAGAATTCGAGTCCATCCATCCTATGTTGAGTATCTTCCAAAGTCCACTACATCTCTACCAGATCAGCGACCTCCATGTTGGTGGTATTGTAAACTTCATCAAAACTAATCAGAACCTAATTTTATTTGGAATATAGATCACAAAATAATAATTTTCTATAACTTCCATTTCTTTAATCACCTCTAACTGAGCACTTAATTAGTTGATTATCCCTTATTCAGTAGGAATGATGTCTAAAATCCCTCCCTTCTATTCTTCTAGGCGAGTGATATTTTCTTCATCCTCCATGATTCCATGGGTTCTCTTAGTATTGTTCTAGTATGAGGATTAATCAAACTCTTACAACTGATCATGCATATGTTTGATGAGAAAATTATATTCTAGTACATGGGATCTATATGAATCAACCTCAAAAGTCACCAATATGACTAAGTAATGGAAGAGAGATCCCACTATGTTTTTCAGATCAACTAGAGGAGTGAGAGTTGTTATATTCCAAACAATTATCAATTATATTTGTTACAGGAATCATTTCTCCTAAGTAATTTCAAAGCTAGAATCCTTGATGTCCTCTGGTTTCAAAGGATCATAATGAGTGAATATTTCCATCACATCAATGGTAGTGTAAACTAAAAGAAATAACTCAAGAAATATATGAAAAAAGGATAGTTAAAAAACCCCCTATATAGATCCTTCACAAATAAATGAATCCCCATCCACCTCTAATAGAACATCAGATGTATGATCAACCACTATATCCACCTAAAACACCTCTATTGTTGGAACAATCCTGATCATATTTTTATGTAATTATCTTCAGTAGCCATATATTAAGACATTTCCAATGTTGGAACTATAATCATACCCACCTCAACAATCAATAAGGTTATCAAAATATCAATCCCCAGTATTGAGGCCCAAGTATCTATAGCTTCATCCTGTGAAACCCCAATAATTGGCCTAATAACTATAACATCTTCATCTATTTATGTTGGGATATCATATTTCATCATCTCTACATTGACTATAGAATCCACTAACTCATGCATCTCTATAGGTGGATGATATGTGAACATTAATTGTACTTTCACAGAATTTATAGGTTTATCCAATAATGAATTATGTGTTTTATGAAATTAAGGATAAGTTGAAAAGAGATATACTATAAAAAGAATGGAATAAACCAACCACAAACTATGAAATGATCCATAGATGTCTTATATATGTTAGAATCTACTTTGTTTTTATTTGTGCATATTTTTTCCATGAAAAAAATATTCAAATCAGAATAGTATCAATCATAGTTATTAGATCCCATACAAGAAAATATTGGTTACTGAGAATTCCTTTTCTCCACTAATTCATCACCTATATTTTTTACATCACTTTAATAGATGGTATCCCCCTATGACAAAAAAATCAGGTAGATAACCCACATCTATCACCTCATGGGTTGGGGATATCTCATCCTATAATTGAGATTATTGAAGAACCTCCCCTTTCATGGTACCCTATAATTACTTAAGATGCAAAAACTATTATACAACTCCATTAAATGGCGGAAATTTAAAAGGCACATAATATTAATAAATTTACAAATTAGGAGTATGGAATTCTTTCCATGTGGAATCAATGTAGGCACTACTTCCCCAGGGTTAGTCCCCTTATAATATGTTTTATCTTGACACAATATAATAATTTTATTCCCTAGGAAGATTTGGAGTCCAAGGAATGCCCAAAAACACATTTATTCGACTATAAATTCGTGTAAAATGATGTAATAATATACTAACACATCCTGCCCCACCATGCTTTTCATCACTTTAACTTAAGATGAATGGATATATGATCTTGAGTCACATATCCCTTGATGGTTACACCCTTATACTGGAAACTCTACCACATCTCATTGATAGATTGTAGTTGTCTATTGGTTCTCCTACTCTACCACGAATTATGAATAAAAAAATTAATGTGGATATGTAGGTGATGTACTCGATTCATTTTACCTTTGATGTGTTTCTAAGAACTACTCCACAGGGTATACATTTCTTTTGAGTATGAAATCCTAGTAGAATCATGGATATTTGTTTTCCCCTATATGAATATTTTTCACACATTTCACCATTAATAGGTGGATTTGATGTTTCTTCTTTAACTACTAGCATAGATCATTCCATTCTTATACCCTAAATTCCATTCACCGCTAACCTGACTGTTAAAGGGGACCTACCAGCTCATCAAACCAAATCAATGTTCTCCTCAAGAAGTGAATAGGATAAAATATCTCCGTGATCAAAGAATAATCATGGATGTCCCCTAGTTTAAAGTAGGTTGTGTAAACTTATGAAACCACTTTCAATCCTCATGCATTAACATGGTCCATATATGCTTGAGGAACAAGTGGTCGCTCTTTCTACATAAAATTTACTAAACCATCATGGATAGTTTGTGGAGGCACTAAAACAACTATATAATGTTATGTAGGTTTTTTGGATATAAAATCACATATTAGTCCACCATAGACAACAAATACTCACATATAATGTTCTAGAGGTATAACAATTTCTTGATAGTCCCTATGTTGTTGTCTGTCACTGGACCCGTTAGGAGGTGAAATGGAGAATAAAAATTAAGCGGTGTTCCAAAAAAATACACATTATCTTGTCCACTAATCATATGTCAAGAGGTTGAATCCATGACATATTGAGGATCAAAAACCATTTTTTTGGATGTGTGATAGGGTTTGTGAATTCATATCCCCCATTTATCATAGAGATCCAATCATATAAGAATGGGAAGGTTCATCACACCTAGAAGGGGGTATTTTATATACTAATGTGGAATGATACCTTATTGAACCATTTTAACATTGAAACTAATTTGTTGATTTACTTCCCCATATCGAGCATCATACAACGATGAGGGTGATCATATGCAACCATATGTGTGCAATCCAAACAGGACACATAATAACATATTTTAGAGTTGAAAAATCATATATTCCTAACCAAGAGTGCCTCATTCTTCACAATATATCTCGATATTTTCCACTATCTGAACTCCATGATCCTGCAATATGAATGCTACATTCATCACATTACAACCAATTTATATTTTAATGGACATCTTGTATCTTGACTGTGGACTCATTTTGAAAATAACTAGAAAATTATTCGAATCATTTTTCATTCATCCATGGTGTGTTTTCAATCTCCCCATATAACATGTGTAGTATGTCTTGTAAAAATTCCATAATCATCCCATGGTTATCCCATACATCCTATTCGTGGGATGAATCATCATAAATATCCCCTTCAATGGGAATCCTAAAGATTTGGTATAGTTACAATAAATCAATTTTGACATCTCCATGATGTAGGTCAAACATGTCAGTACCTAGTGACCACCATCCAAAGATATCTAGAATGATGTCATGGTAATGGAATACATGGTAATGTACACACCAAGCATCCTCACTGTTCCTTTACCACTTCAGATCCATATTAAATTCATGATGGAACTAGAATACCCAAAATGATGAGGCCCATTCACCATAATATTATGACCCTTACACATATACTGTTCTTCAATACACTCTTTGTGATGATCTTTAAAACCTTCATTATGAATTATTTCATATTCATGTGCATAAGACTCTTCCTCTATGGCCTACCTATTGATATTTTTCACATGGATCCATAGGGTATGGCTGGTAAGATAAATGTGGTCCATTTTAATGTGACCTCCACTAACCATATTCCACTAGTACATCTCATGTGATCTCTTGAACTAATAGGTGATCTAATCTGGAGTGGTACTAGGGATATACAATTCATCACATTGGACAAAACAATACAACATAAACATCATTAAATTTGTGTATACCTATTGATACAACATTTATTTTTTAGTGAATGTGTTAGTATTTAACTCACTATGAAATTTCTCCCCAATCACAAGGTCTACACACGTATCCCTTTATTCAGTCACTATAGCATCTGTATCTTCATCATTCATCATTCAAGACAATGAGATATTTTTTTAACATTGTTCTCATAGATCACTTCTAGAATATTAAATTCATGTCAGTTAAAAATCACACACAAGTATCATTATAAATGTACTATCTTTGTAATATGGATGTTCAAATATGAGTGATGATTGAAATAAATAAACACTCATGAATGATTTATGTTTCATTAAAAGATACTATTGGATATATTTTGATAAAATCTTATGGTCCCCTCAGGTAAAATAACCCTATTTTATAGGCAGAGGTTCAAACTGGGTTTCATGTAAATATATTTCAAATAAAAAAATCCAGCATGTTTTTCATTAAAATGTAACCCTACTCACCCTCATTAGATATAATTCAAGGGAATAATTGTTTTCATGTTGAAATATATGAGTTTGAGTAAGGAACTACTAGTTTGAAGAGAAATTGAGCCAACATGGAACAAAACCCCACTAATGGGTCTATGTTTTTGAAGGTTAAAACCTTCTCAAATGATGATAGTTTACAATACACACCAGTCACATAAGGCGTGATGAAGTAACCTTTGAGTAACATAAATCACATTCATGGAATTAACCTCATGACATATATCTATAGGTAGAAATATTATTTAATCATATGTCTTTTTGTAAAACACTACTTCCTCTATAAGAATCATAATCATATGTGAAATCATCCACCATTCATCGAATCGTTTCTCTCACCTCATTTGGGGCTATAAATAACTCCCAATTTTTTGTTTTAAAGGGAAGTGACCTGTTGTATTCCATCGAAAGTTCTGAATTGTGGAATTCAAACCATCAGAAAACAAAGAGGAGTTTGATTTTCCATGGAAGTCATATTTCATGGAACCACATCCCATTGGGTTTTTAGAACCTAAGAACATCGTGGAGATTCCTACCATGACATCACATGCACTTCACGTATGAAGAAATCCCCTTGAAGATATTTGGTCTTCACGAGATAAAAATTATTTTCAAAGCTAACCCCAAGGGAACCATGAATTGACATGGATGTAGGATGAACCTAATTCAAAAAATATATACTTTTGTGAGATCCCTTTCCATTTCAATTTACTCAAATATTGCAAATCTCTATCATTATTGAAACCCAAAAACCAATAATATCCCTAGTGACACATTCCATACAACCCCATTTCCCAAATTTTGAGTTCATAGGGCCCCTATTACCATCCATAATTGATTCATCTTCATCAAAAATTCCCATGTGATAGATTTTACCAACCATGTATCTAGCCTTCTCTTTATAAATGACTTAGAACATTACCATGACTTTTTATCCTATGAATATGAACTATAATAACCCATCACCCTATTAATAGACACCTGAACATGAGGTTCCCTGATTTCCATTCATCCATGATAGTCATTACACCATGCCCCACCTAGAGGGGCATGAGTAGTAGACACATAATTCCCCAAGGTAGCTTCAAAATGTGAAACCACAAACAATTAATGTTAGAGTGTCTATTATATGGATCTTCTTCTACCGCATTGACAAGATCTTCCCAGTTCTAGTTCCCAAAATCATTTGATCTGAATGATGTAATACAACATTTATCTACATCTTAGTCATATGGAATCAAAAGTATAGAAAAAATATTCATCACATGATTTGAAATTGTATCCTTAACTCATGTGATGAGCATGAGATTTACCATGTTTGATGATCATGGGATTCCACTCCTCCCCCTCCTTGGGATTTAACCCAACATCCCACACCGTCGTGTAACATCCATGTGTGATCCCCACACCATAACTAATTATTTCTCTATTCACAGTACATGAATCATTACGTGAAGATGTTTAACTACATTGATTAGTCATATCACATGACTTTAAACTTCAACATCAAAATACAGATTTTTAAATCAGTGTATAAAAATTGGTATGTCTAAAACATCCACAAGGTTTAATCCTAACATTTCAATATAATGTCGGAAAACTTTTATATCTTCAATACTTACACCCCAAAAACACTGCCACATATCATTTTTAGAATCCCCCATATAAAATCACTTAAAAAACAATCATATTTGAAATATTCCCCTATGGGGAAAAATAAACAAATATTAAGTGTAAAATATCCTCAAAAAGAAACACTTATCCAAATACAATTTTTGAAATTTTCCTCCATGAGAAAAAACTAATTAAAAAACCTATCTCCACAACATGATAAAATTATAGAGCACCTAAAAAACTCTCTACTGTATACAATAAACATGGGGTGCAAGTTAGAAAAATAATGAAATTATATAAACCCCATGTTCCAAATACATTGTAGAATACACAATATTCCTTGGGATTCAAACATATGATTCCTCACACATGACATCCACTCTACTTCAAAAGAGTAGGCCTTGATAGGTACCCAATATACTCAATGTCCATGTATGCATAGACATTCCCAATGTAACTATCTATAGTAACTACTATTTTATGATCATTCTAGATATAAATTGAATAATTAATTAGCGTCAACCTCAAAATGGAAGGAAAATTATTTACATGGATATGAACTAAATATAAGGGGGAGCCTAGCATAATGTGACAAGATCGAATGAAGAATTCATGGAAGAAGGTACTGACATCCCGTTATCATGTTTTTTTCAATGATACTATGTAGATAATTATTGTGATGGATTTTTCCAAAATTGGAATGTAGGAATGTGGGGTAATAAAAATAAAATCACCACTTTATAGAAATAAAATTATAATCCCCAATGGAAATTGTAGGAAACAATCAGATATAACATGAATATATTAGGTCAAACCCTCAGGGGATTATTAGAAATTATTATTTTTTGAAATATTATTTTAGATAAAAATAAAAATCAAACACTTTCTACATCTGAGTAAATAATACTATAGCCACTAATGTTTTTATATATAGTCAAGATTGACTATTGGTTATCTGCAAAAACATATATATTCAACAATAGATAGAGAATAAATATATTCTATGGGATAATTCTCTACATGCACATGATTTGGAATAGGAATACTAAACCCCAATATTATTAGTTGGGGGGATTAGTTTCATATACACATACATCATATGAATTGATAACTAATTTTATTTACTTTGACTCTAGTATATGTACATGTATTGTTATTTTAGGATAATAAATGTTATAGAGAAGTAGAAAATAGAAAAATGGTATAATAGAAAAGTTATTATGAATTATGAAATCGATTAAATGTTTCAAGATTTAGGGACACTATACTTTTATTTATTTATTACATCATACTATTGGTGAGTACTCAATAGAAAAAAGACATGGAAAATACAATTTAGAACATACAAATTAGAATTTATTATTTAGTGGTTTAGTATATGATAAAACCTATATAGCATTAATATAGAACAAAATAATTTTGAAATATACTTAACAAAGAGTAATCTAATGATAATAATATTTGGTTATTTAATGTCAAGGACACTAAAATTTATTGAAACCATATTCTGTATACCTAAAAGACAATACCAAAAGAAGACCCAATGGTATATTTCAATACGAAATAACTCTAAAGGGTTGGTGACATCAATAAATTCCAATGATAAATGAGTATTAAATAAATTCATTTTAGAATAAAGAATTAATAATGATATTTTATTATTCCATTAATAATGATGAAGTTACATGTGTCTCTAGAAGATTATTCGGATTAAAATATTTTTCAATAGTCATATGATTATAAAATATAGAAAACCAATTTTATGTCATATAATTTTGTTATGACCAATGAATTAATATCTCTATGAATAACATAATGTAGAGAACATATTCTATTGAAAAATATTTTAAAAAATGTTCCATTTTTTTTATACATATATTTATTTTAAATATATTTACAATGTACTAAAAATACATGTTAGAAAAATTCCTGACTAAATTTATGGTGTCATATAATCCTTCTAAGGAAAATGCATTGGCATAAGAAGGGTCTATTGTGGTAAAATAATTTTACAAACTTATCTGAATGTAATTTTTCTCACATTCCACAATTTGTATTGAATTTATATATTACATATTCATTATGATTTATTGCTAATTAAAATAAAAATACAATATATATATATATATATTGAAATGTTGTTAGAATAGTCAAATAGTACATGAAAAAGTAGTTATGGATGATTTCATAGATTATGGAGTAATAAGAATACCATTGAACAAGGGAACTGAGAACTTTTCCTCATTTAGTTCAATTTATTCTACTATAAATACATTGATAGGGTAATATTTAAGACAAACTTTTATCCTCCAATTGAATCCCTACTTATAATATTTTGGTACATTTCGGCTTCTAATGCATGCTACGAAATGGTTTTAGCAACATCTTGTTCTTAATAAATGTTATAACAAAATTAATATTTTATCAATATTATGATATGATATTATGATTAACATAATCATGACATTAGGTTTTTTACAAGGGTATAAAAGGTGGATACATTGTAAGATCACTACTTGATGTATTTTATCGTGGTTGTGTAGTTGTAGTAAGTATATTAGCCATGAAGACATGTCGAAAACACAAAATTATCCATGGAATTTCATTGTTGGACACATATATATTTATACTACGAATAATAATAAATATCATATGATAGCTAATGGGATGATATTTTTTTATCAATTGGTTCTAGTGGAAGTCGAAGTATATTATAGTTGTTTCCTGTGAAAACAATACATTGTACTCTAGAATAAATTAATATTTATCAGTTATGATACTAATAAATAAGTAAACATATATTTATTCTTCTACTTTTTAACATTAATGTGAATATTTTCTATAATATGTATCATAAAGAAATTTTCATAGTTATTCCTCACTATAAAAAGAACCTTGATGTTCTATGACACAATTCTTATGAATTTCTCTGTAGTTAGATAAAATTATATGAAAGGAAAGATAAAACATTTATTGACATGGATGAGTACTCAAATAAGATTATACTTCATCTCATTGTGTTATAATATTGTAGTCTCAGGTATGGTAGATTCTTTAAGATCCACCTATAAAAATTAATTCCACATGTTTACATGTCATGGGATATTCAAATTTATGAGTATAATTCATGGTACTTATAATTTGTTATTATTATTATTACCTATAATGACACACATAAATTGATTTATAGTATTAAAACATTCTTAAATATGATCATGGTAATATTGGGTGTGTCATAAATGATATATTATTGAAGAAAACGTTGAGAAAGTATTTTTTTCCTTCCTTCTTTATTAGATTTGATATCTCTTCCCATTCGATGGAATGAAATTATTTAATTGAATTCCATTTAAATTGATTATTGATAGGTTAATTTTAGATATAAAATGATATATGTATTAGGAACATTGGTTAATGACCTGGGTGATAAACATTTTTAATGACATTTCAAGATAGCGATATTATATTACACAATGAAATATTTGTATATATTAATTGTAGTGGCATGTATTTTTCTTGTTATGGGTGAACTAACTAATATCTAGAATTTAATCATGTACAATAGGGAATAACAAATAATCCCAATAATTAATAGACTTATAAGGTACCATAAAAATTGTTTTTATTTTCATCAACTAAAATTTTTTATGTATAAAGTATAGAATATATATTTTTCTTCATATGGAGAAGTAATATTTGTTCTAAATATATAATTTTAATATAGTAAATTAATATTTATTCATAATTAAATTATTTATTTACATAAATATATAATATTTATTTTTTAGTATTTTTATTCTCATGGTAATAAATAATTATTTATTTAAAAATAATTTTATCGATTTTGAGGATATGAAAATAATTAATCTATTTACCAAACCAGAAATATATTATTTATTAATTTATTGAAAGAATAAATATAATTAAATTTAATATGTATATGTTACATAAATAAATCTCAATGATGAAATGCACAACTAGTCGGTGATCCACTAATAAATATTGAATTACCATATTGTAAAATTGTATTTCTCATTTTTCGGTAGGTTGCGGACCAAAAAATGAAATATTATTTTTATTATTTTTCATAGAGTGATATTTATTATTATTTTTACATATTATTAAGAGACTTATTTAAATTAAATAAATATAGTTAACACTAAATCTATGTATATACACAATTCAATGATATTTTTGATATGTTAGTCATTGTTCATAATATTCTTCTCCCTAGAGAATTATATATAAATGAAGATATTCTATAGGGTTTTCTCTCAACGTTGAAATATTATCACCTTCTCATTCCCCTACTACCAATCTAGAATGATCAATAGGGGATCCCACTGTATGTAAGGGATTATTGAAGTAATCGAAGGAGCATCAAATGATGATCGATACATCCATAGAAACACTGAAAGTACTATTATAAACATTCTGAGATAAAATGAGCATGTTTATATCACCATAATAGAGGATCTACATAATATCGTTATCAATGAAATGAAAAAAAACTGAATTTAATTCATATAATAAACACCTTCATTGAATAAATAACCGAAGAAAAATGTAAATATTTCTAGTATTAAAACATTTATAAACTAATATGAAATGGTTTCTTTCTCTTTGTATTGGATAAAATATTTATCAATGATCATTGGAAAAATATTTCTGTTCATGACATTCATCATCTTGTACATTTTAGATTATTCATTAATTCCATCACTTTCTTAGTGTGTCACAAGACTAATAAAATCATCCATTAATTCTAAAACCCACATATCACATGTCATTGTATGAAAAAGTTGCGTAACAACCCCCATTATATTGGGATTATTCCACCACGATATGCTATAATGGGAAACAAAAATATTATTTTCAACATTTAAAATTTGTATCTAAAGACCAGGATGAGGAAAACTAAAATAAGGAAAGACCAAATAACATCAATCAGCACTAAACTCTATACAAAAAACCCCACATAAAAGGGGTTTTAAGAAGGATCTGTGGAGGAGGGTTCCTTTCATGTCTAACTATGTAAGATAGTAAAATACGAAAAGGGTGTTTAAAATAAATGGGGTAAATTTATTTTTTACAGTTTTATGGAAATTTGAGCAGCTGAATGGAAACTGAATAGATTATAAACTATATACAAACCGTGAAACCCTGAATATTAAATTTTTACATGTTTCTCATGGTCATGACGCATTTACTACCAAAATATTCACCAATTGTGAATATACATTCATAATAAACTACAATAATAAAATATTTTACATCAACAAATGATTGAAAAATTTGAACAAAAATCCTAAGAAAAAATCACCCCACATGGTTCCGTATGAAATTTTTCCTATATGTGTGGTAATTTTATAGTATTGGTAAGAAAATTTTTTAATTTCTAACATCAAACAAAATTTCAAAGATTTTACTATGAAACCGAGACACCAATAGGATAACCTTACAAAACCATAAAAACGTCCTAATATAATCTATGTCTCAAAATTATAATTATATATTAATTCTAAATAAACCCCTTATATGGAATACAAAATTGAATGTTCTCATAACATTCAAAACACATAATAACATGAGTCATTAAATAGTATCAAGAATAGAACAATTCATCACCAACTGGTTATTATGGTCCTAAAATGAACAATATCGACCAACATTAATTGTCCAATAATGATCAAAAAATAATTCATTATCTATTAATTCTAGAATATAATACCTTTTGAAAATCCAAACATATGGTGCAATGTTAATAAAAACAAAATCTACCCAATCATCATGGTCACCAATATTAAGGTTTCACTTAACCAAACATTTATATCCAAAGACACCAAATATTTATTGAAATATTCATCCCCATATTATGTTTATCTCTAGCATAAGACTCTACTCTTAAGAGATAATACCTAGCTATGGTGATCCCCACCATTTAAATTGACTATTTCTGTTTTATTTATAGTATTCATATGACATGATCAACGAAGTATCTATCTCACTACACTTGATCATATGAAAAAAAAATCTAATCCCCCATGGTTGACCTTTTCTAATTAAAGAAAGAAACCACTATTGATGTATCACATAATCTACCTAACACAATACCTAAATCCAAACAGGTTTGGTGAGATCATCTATATAATTCTACCAAATTTCAAAGACAACTATACTTGTAATTAAAATGGTTTGTTGTTTGGATAACTAACCATTCCTTGTTGCTCGAAAAAAAGAACCAACTTATCTATGATCCATGTTTACTACGGGAAACATAAAATCCATCTTGATCCCAAATAAATTTTTCTAACACCATATAATACCATATCACATTCCTAAATGATGTATTCATGATTACACACAATTAAATTTGATCTAATTCCACATAGATTTACATGTGACACCATGATTTTCTAATAAAGCATCTTATCATGCCCATGGATGTACCAATGTAGGGACCTACATTCACCGCTGATAAGATACTCATTACCATAAGGTTATTATAATTACAACTCTAATATATCCAAAAATTGATATCCATGCCCAATTCTCTATTCATTACCACACAAAATTATTTAACCTTTTCATCCAGATTATACCCAAGAGTAAGCATAAATCATCTATTGCTACCTAATCACGATTTTACTCAAAATCTATCCACATTATCAACTAAAATTCATACACAATGAAGGTTACACCCTCAATATACATAATTAAACTCTCCACTATATATAATTACATATAATTCACCTCAATCAAAATACTGGGAAATTATAATAATGCATGTATAATTCTCATACAGAGCTAATCATTTCTGTCATATCATCCAATGACACCATGTTGGTCCAGATCAGTTTTACTACTATACTCTAATACATCTTTGAGTTATCCTCTAAAAATATGTGTAAAACCTCACATTCTAAAAAAATATGGAATCCAATCCTACAAGAATCCCATCAAAACCATTAGTCACAAACCCATTGACATAACCACTCCATAATTCACATGAAAAATAAGAACGATGCATAACCAACAAAAACTATCATAATACCATACATAAACAATGAGTGTACACTCTAATACCACTCAATTACATAACAAAAATAGAACTTTTATGTCATACACATTATCAGACAAATAAAAATGTACCAAATTAACTAATATCACTGAACACATGACATCCATATAAAATTTCACTTATCTCAATGTTTTATTTCTAATAGGCCAACGAAATCTCACTAATTATATGTCCTACTACATAATCACTCATCACTATAGAATTGTGTCCAAATAAAATTAATGCAACCATCATATGTCCATCCCATAAATAACCTTTTATGATCATAATCCACTATCTCCTTACAAACTGCTCCCAGAATACTTAGGTTTAAGCATCCTAGATAATTCTCTCTCATAAGAAACAATGATTCTAAATCACCACAAGTTCATTACATCACAAAATCACAAGGAATATCACAAACCTATCCCATGTTGTTCATACCTTCCATGAATTTTATACTTATCACAACATAGGAAAAAGTCATTATTTCATTTTATCAATATATATGGCATCACCAATATTATATCCCATACTCAGTCACACTTCTAATGAATCAATTTTAGGAATAATGAATTTAGCCAAACTAACCATATCTAAGGGAAATAATAAGTTTGGGATAACTCATTTCATGAATTATACTCATGTTGAATATATAATCTGAATATATATAGGAAAATTTCCTGCATCTCAACTAAAATACTCATTTCATTAATATCATGTGATATTTATCAAGGAATTATGATCAATCCTCTATTCTATAAACCATGTATCATGTTGGATACAACTCATAAGGAAACATCCCTACACCTGTAAATGATATCATGGGAATCATCATGTTCCAAAACCAACTTTTATTTAACTAAATACTCAAATAATAATCAGGAATCACATGCCAAGTTATGAACCCACTTCGGTTCAACAATCCAGAACAAGAAACTACAAATGAGACTACCACTGAGGGACATGATCTCAACCACATGTATACAATACCATCACCCTAAAATAATTCATACTATGTAAAAAACATTCTTATAATGTTCATTTATGTATACTTCCACTAATAAGGTATTTTTGAATACCTCATATAGGTCATTGTACTCTTTAAATAATTGAACTTATTCTCCCTTGGAACCAATACAAGTGTAAAATGTTCCTATAATAACTCATTAATGGTGACTATGAATCCATTGCAATGGAAAATTCATAGTTACAATCAATTAGAAACTCTCCATAAAATCCATATAACCCATCATATAAAATATATATTATCAAACAACTATGCTGAATGCCACAAAAATTTATATTAGAAAATTATATAATTTTTTTGAAAAATTAAAAAACTAAACCATATATGATCCAGGATATTAATCAACTAAAATAACATGAATATCAAGCCATTTATATGTATTAAATATGACACATATACCTAGAACTCCTACCAAGTGTCATAGAGTAAAAATTATTAAATAACAATCTAAAATAATAATACATCATCTTTGAATTAATATCATAATTATAATTAAGTAAATCAATAATTTGAATCATATAAACAAGGTAAACATGAAATGTGACCAAAAAAATGCATTCATGATTCACTAATGATAGGTAAAACACATGATCTAAATCATTAATATAAAAGATATATATCATCTCCAAATATAGTATGAAAAATTAAAAAATTATCTCATATGACATGGTCACATGAAACCTATCGAGTGCCCATGATCATTTTTTGGGATAGGAGTTGTAACAAGATCATAGGAACAACACCCAATGTAACTAATTATTCCAAAAAGCACTGAGATTCTTTGTATTTAATATGGTGATGTTATAAACTCGTATATGAGGGGAAAATCTGGCGAAAATAACCAATAATCATAAATAATAAAACTCTATGTACAACTAAGTGACAAAAAATTAATCATGCATTAATAAAATTATATTTTGGCATAAATTGCAGTAAATCTAGTTGATCAGACACACATATAATAAAACATTAATAAAACAGATTTAATAATTGATATACTAAAGATTCAACATTAGCTTCCCTAGTCTGCATCACACCATAGTCTCCAAATTCAATTTGAGATATCCATATAGATCATGAAATATTGGGCCCCTTACCTCCCAATAATTTTATACATGAGTTCTATGTGGGTACCAGAGTACTATATTAATTCAATAAGTTTGGGAATAAAACATAGTTGATAACCAGTAATGGGGTTCATAACATAACTAGTTCTGTAATGAATTAACAAGTTATATTCTTATAATAATTTAGAAAACTAAAGCAAAAAATAATATTACAAAAAATAATTGGGTATCATTATGACTCCCAAAAAAAATGTACCTACTATATCCTATAAAAGATATATATTGGAATGGCACCTAACCATACCATGTAATAGGTAAACCGTTGATTATAATATCATCATAACTCTATATGGTCGCTCAGATCATATAGCCTCCATCCCATATCATCTCATATTCCTATATCATTTATTAAATAATTTTTTATTAGGTGTAGTGAATCCATTTCAAATATATCAAATCACATCTGTAGTAAACACTATATCGTATTAACCATTATTGGAACCCCATATAGTATCTGGCCTAATTTCGGAATCTATGGTAATAGCAAAAAAAATTCATAAACTTTAACTATAATCACCACGTCCTAGGTTATATATTATAAATCCAAAAAGTAATCATATTTCATATTTATATCATAGGTAATTTCCAAGACATCACAAATATATATAATTTTAAGGGTTGTCAGGGGTCTCATTAGACCACGATTCATTCTAATAATCAAGGGGAAAACATCCTTCATATATTATCTCATGAAATCGTATATAATAGTGTATTTTTTCATCTTCTCAAATCCATCAACATTACCCATGTATGCCTCTCAGGAGAAAGACCTATAATTACCACAAAAATTTTATTGGCATATAATTACACTAGGCTCAATGTTCTACCCCTACATAGGGTCAACACAATACTAGGACTCCAATTATGGCCCCCATAAGACAATTAACAACCTAAACACCCACATGTGTTCCATTAAATCATTTCCAATATTTAGGTTTAATCCCATCCCTAAGAGGGAATGGAATCCCTATACATCCTCATGTACATATCATGTCCACATGAACCATATAAGAAAAATATAACTTGTATCACTCTTGAGAGATGGAATAGTTCCCATATAACATCCCAAATAATCCTAGGTTGTTCCTATAATTCCTATACATTAACTAGTATCAAATAATAGAATACTGAACTAAAATATATCAACCTGTTGTGGGAACTAAATCTCACCCCACACCCACATAAATTATCACAAAGGCATTTTGTTATCTAATGGTTTAATCAGGACCTAGTTAGGTTGATCATATTTATCCTCTAACTATCCTCTATATATACTTGTATATGGGAACATAATTTGAGAGGTACTATGTTTTTTATTTCATTCTCCCTCTAGGTTCTACGTATGTCATCTCATACATCTATGATCAAATTAATGGCCATTTGTGGTTAAGGCGCTAATTAGTTTCCAATAGTCCATCGCTGCCCTTGGCAATTTTTTCATATTGAGGAATTTATTTTAAAACCACTTTCATTAAAATTATTTTCAATTGACTAAAAATGGTAGATCAAAATATTATATTCTATTATCTAAATTTCAATCCATATTTTTATTTGAAAGGTACAACCTACCTAATATAGAGATATTTCCATTAAATAACCCCAAGAATCAATTCCCCTGCTCATCCCAATATCATACACACATGTATCACATCTTGAAAACTGATATCGAGTCCTAATTACCAATTCATATAATCTAAATAATTTGAAATTAGTTCACCTATTTATTTTCAATTGTCTTAATTACCTAAAACACACTATGCAACATCAACATCCTCAATCCATGATCAGTGGTGTATGATCCACTCCTGATTCATACCCAAACCAAATCAATATACAGTCTCCAAATTTTGAAGTACTTTTAAATGTTATATTTAATCAAATAATGTAATAACATTTTAATAAACATACCAATAAATTTATATTCAATTAAATTGTGTAAAACCATATACATTCATCCTCTTAAGATGTCCTCTATTCTTATTAAGAAAAATCCTAAAATGTCAATATGATTCCACCAGAACATCATGGAATCATCAATTATACACTATGTAAAAATATTGAAAATCCATGGATAAATGCAAAAAAATAATAAAAACAAAAATAAGTCAGAAAAAACCCTCCATAATCACAATAAAACCCCATAAAACACCCATTTTCATGTGGGTTTGAAGGAGAAGGAAGGTAGGAGTGATCCTCTCAACATTGTCTGAATGAGAAAAGTATAATGGGGATAGTTGCATATATAATGATAGGGGAAATGTCCTTTTTAAATTTTTGAAATAATTATTTATATCCACAAAACTTACCTTTCCATGTACCAAACATGAAAAAATCATTATCCAATGTTCCATACCATTCACTTTATAGTCATACTATTTACCAAAAAATTCATGAACCAAGCAAATCCCTCTAAAATAAATTATAGCATTATCATGTCTTACCTTAGTAACAATTAATAATAAGTGAAACAACATCACTAGTGAAAATCATAATTAATTGAATCTTTTATTGGTATGATAATATTGATAGCATGGGCTTTAATTTCCCTTTTAAAAATTAAGGAAAAATAAAAATAAAATTTTAAATAATTAAATGAGTTTTACAGGAAATATTGATAAATTGAAAAATGGATAAGTTGATAGATTTGATATATATTAAAAAATATATTTAAAAATAAATTAGTTAATAGTCATAGTAGATGTTGAATGTGTCAAATATATGAAATTATATTTATCGAGTTTGAAATAAAAAATGTGTAAATATAAATATAGGGATAACATACATTGATAATGGAGTTTGATAATATCTTGATTTGAGACCCTATGTCTCCTCCCATTAGTTTCATAGGTATTTGTTATTCCTACCATGATATCAGTGGTGATCATGAAATCAATCACTCACAATTATGGTTGTGGGAACCCTAATATTATTCATTCATATCATAGGATCTCATCCACTAAGGTTTCGGTAGTGAGAACCAGTTGTATATGAAGATGTGAAGAAATAGGAATTCAAAGTGAAAACTCATAACAATGTCACCATCTAATATCTTAAATGGATATTTAAAAATTGAGGAGATATTTTAAGATAATATATATGATGCTATCCTTTTCATGATTAAATAACTCTTGATATTGGCTCTTTGATAAAACTTATGATCACTAAATATTTGTCATGATGCGAACAAGAATTCCTTTAGAGTGATGTTTCACATGATTTATGATAATATGTAACACCATAAGTCTCTATTAATATAATTGACAATATTTTTGTAACCTTTTGTCTATATAAATCTTTAATTGAATGATTAAATGATTTTAAAATATCTATAAATGCACCATGATAAATTTTCATTGAATCAATTTTCTAGATTAATGATCCCACTACCTAGATGAGAGGATTTTTTTTGATGAATTACCTTTTCCTTCTTCTATCAATGGATTTTGGATTTATATGGCATGGTGATTTATATCCAACACCACCAGCTGGGTAGTGAAACCTGTATTGCTTTAAGAACATATTTTCACTTATAAAATTCATTATAATATATTTATTTGATCCAATAATACACTTTTATGAATTTTTAATGTGGAATAATAATTCAACATTTCATACATGTGTTAAATTTAATTGTCTATGGTACATAACAGATTCCTTCATGAACATATGGATTCATAATTGATTTCTTAAAACTAATGACCTGGAGACTAAATCATATAACTAAAAAGAATCAATGAAATCGTTAGAACCTGAAATGAGTTTTTCTGATCGTGAAAATTCCATGAGAGGGGGATATGTATAATAATACAACACCTTTTGATGATCACAGACACATAACATCAAAAATATATTTCAATTGTATGCCATGAGAGAATGATATATAAATGCATTTAGGGTTTAAATGTATAAAATATAATAAAACAAGATATTACATATCCTCAAAAAAGTAAATAAATACATTATTTCAAATATCAAAATAGGGTTAATAATTTAACTCGAGATTTCGTGAAATTGTTAAACAATGAAAAAAATACATTTTGATAAATTTCACCACCTTATGAATTTAAAAGGAAACAATTAGTCCTATTGAAGTCTAATAAATTCAACCAAAACTCAACCCCTTTTTAAATATAAAAAATAAAATTATGATATGAATGTAAGATTCAAAGTAATGATTTTATGAAATCATTAAAACAAACATTTAAGAACAATTTTTAAAATCAATGTCATTGGATAAACACGTTGATTTTTTAAAAATAGATCTAAATTTCAATTATCATAAATAAATTTAAAATATCTTTTATCGTATTAAATAAACAAAAAATATGTATTTTATAGGTAAAATATTATAATATATTATTCAAAGAAAATCAATGAAATTTAGATAATAAAGGAATGAAATAATAAAATAATAAATTTAAAATGGGAATAAGATAATCACAAGAGAAAAATAAAAAATAAATATAAAATGAAGAAGAAATAAATTAATCCATAAATTTTTTAAAAAATTATGACGTTAAAATAATTGATTTATGTGAATTTGTTTATTAATTAATTTAATGATATTTAGGGAGTTCCTTTAATCAACTTAAAATAAATTATAATACCCATACCATTGTGTTTTGTCAAATATTACTCAAAAAAATATTATAGATACTTGTAAATATGGATTTTTTTTACACATCATTTATTTTTATACAGGAGAGATATAAACAAACATAAAAGGGAGACCATATATATATATATATATATTATCATACATTCCTTGGATATGAATTAAAATATATTAACAAATTTACTAAATTTATAAATTGTTAAAAATGTAATTAAAATAATAATATTATAAATTAAAATTACTTGTTTTAGATAATATTTCTTTGAATTTTTTTTTCCAAATTGGAAGGAAATTCTTAAAAAAATTATATATTTTAGAAAAATTGGAAATTAAATGGGTATGTCTCATGATAAAATGAATTCACATGTGATATAAAGACATTATATTAAATATATAAATATAAATAAATTTATATAAAATTACATCAAGAGTCTAGCATTTTATTGAATAAAAAATTATTTAAAAGAATATAAAAACTAAAATAATAATTTAAAAATATTACCCATGTTATACATTATAAAATGGAATGATCCATAAGTGTAATATTCTCAAATAATATTTATTAAAATAAAACATATCAACTAATAATGGTTTAGTGGATATATAATTAGTAGATATTCTATCTTAACAAATTCCAATTAGATGTCACCCTTTTGGAAGCCATATGTAATGAAATGGTGTCTATGGTCAAATTTTTTAGTGCTAGATGGCTGGATAAGGTTTTTAGAAATATTAATAGAATTATATTTATCTCATCTAATAGTAAATTGGTCAAATATAAGACCAATACTGAAGAGAGTGTGATTCATACAATTTAAATGGGTGCAACAACATCAAGTGACATTATTTTTTTCTTCTCTTATAAGTATATAAATAGTTCTTGCTGATTTCTACTCCATGAGATGACATATTTTCCAATAAAGTGGAAATTACTAATTTTACTTTTTTAATATAGTGGTAATACACTAACAATATCCCTGATAAAAATATTAATTTCATTATAAATTCATTTTGAATAAAATAATCCATGGTTGTTAGTTTTTTTGAATAATAAAAAATAATTTTAAAACATATGAAATGAGATACTATTATTTTTTTTTTAAATTTGCACAAATAAAAACATTCAACAAGGTGTTAGGCCAAGTCATTCTATAAATATTATTATTTATATTCTTACCAGTATCATACAAAATTATCATCGAATTAATACTCATGGGAGTGTTAACTTCAATAGATTGATCCATGCTGATTTTTTTAAAATTCTATTAGTCTATTTTTTGGATTAGAAAAATAACATCATTTCCATAGTAAATTTTAAAAACAAAATAAATAGTTTTGGGTTAACCATAATGCATCATTAATATTCTATTTCCATTAAATCATAAAATTAAAAGAAACTGATTCATTTTTTACCCAAAAATGACACCATCAATATTTATTTATAATGGTAGTAAGTTATTTTAGTTTTTTTAGAAAAATAGTAGTAACATCATACCCCATTTTAAGATTAATTTATTAAATAAAAGTATATAAATATTCATTCAATGGTTCAGTAGATTATTTTAAACCATAGTGATATTAATTTAATTTCAAAACCTTATATGAAAATTGGATTATCAAAACAAACTTGTTCATCCAAAAAAATTCTTCAATAAAACCATTTAAAAAGAAACATTAGATGACCATTTAATGGATATTGAAATTATGGTTAGTATAATCTGACCCATTGGGGCCCATCCTTCAAATGGTAAGATGATTGTGACTTCCAAAAGAATTTTTCTCAATAGATAGGGGCTATGAACTAGTTGAATGTAGAAATATAATACATGTGGGATGTATTAAATTGATGTACCTATACCCACACACATATCTCCAAGGCAATACAACAATGAAATGTCAAATAAAAAATGGTTAAAAATGAAATCATAATATTTATCTCATGGTCAGTGGATGAAAAATGCACTAAAAGAGATAATGGAGGAAAATATAATCCCCAAAAGACAATAAAGGACTCCAAAATACTTAGAATGAATGGCCTAGTGTCAAATGAAACAACGAGTAAACACCTCAGGCATTCATTCCAAATATATGCCATGTATTCTCATAGTCCACCATGAACCTAATTGATCATCCTATAATATATATAAGACGTTACACATGTGGGTATAACCCATTAATTGATGATTTTAACAATAACTAATATGAAACATGAAAATCAACAAGCCTAAATCATTAATGTAATAGTTAGCAAATCACCGAAATCTGTCTGTCATAACATGATACAAACAGAAGTCTAAATAAAATAATATAAAACACTCTGAATCAAGTTATCATTTTCTACCAATTATTTTTCGATAGAGATTATAGTAATAATCACTCAAGATAACTCATTCAGTGTGTTTGATAGAACCGATGGTTTCCACCATAGATTTCACTCTCAATTGGTATCTCCATGAGGAAGTACACTTAATATTTCATTTGATATTGATAATCATAGGAGGATCGATCCCAAATATAATGTGTAACAAAATATATTCTATAATAACCCACTAATTATGAGATTGAAGACCTTGTATGTTGGTAATGATAATTTTTGGAACCCCACTTTGGGAAGAAGTGTATAAGGGATCCCCCTGAGCCTCATGGTTGGATTACCATAAATATCTCTGATAATAATCCCTTAGTGTTGATGAAAATCTTATACATAGGATGTGACTCCACAATATACCCTCAGGGTGTATATTTTGGGAAGATATGTTAAGGAAAATTTTCACATTAAACAGAACAAATGCTTGAAAAACCCCAGGGAATGTAAACTGCATTTACGAGTAGTAAATGGAATGACATGAAATCCTATATTATATATGTGTTCCCCATCCCATGTATATATACTCTAGTATATACCCATGTAGAAAAGGTTATTCCCATTTACTGAAGGCCATGCATGTGTACATGGTCATATTTGAGTATCAGGTCATGCCCATGAATCTACACATGCATGTGAGCATGCCCATGTTTGTTCCCATGAATCATCCATGATACACACTAAACTACAAGTCAAGGGTCACATGGTGTGTGAAATGTGTCAGTTTGAATATGGTAATTAACTTTACCCAGAAACCCTAGATCAATGGTTTGGGACCCATATGTCATGTATCACCAAACTACATGTTAGGTACCATGGATTTTCCATGAGCCCAGGGTTCCTTCAAGTGTATGATCATAGAGTCATTGCCTCTAGATCAGCTATCAATCATTCCCAGATATTGTTGATCTATTCTATTTAATCCTCTCCACCATCTATGGATATAATCAATGGTTCCTCCCTCATTCATATCGTCCACCACATCCCCACAACGTCATCTTATGTCATATCAAGAATAATATGGAACAATGAACTCATCCATTAGAAATCCAAATATCCTCCATCATCGTCATGCATCAATTATATCCTCCATCATGAACCTCACCTATGGCATTTATTCATTTAGTTGAATAATAGTCTTTCAATGATTGAATATTAAGTATTAATCCTACCTTAATACAATGAAATTTCCCATGATGAACCTATGATGAAAGGATGGAGAAAATAAAAAATAATAAATTGTTTAAGGAACCATAGTTATGATTTCATTTGGATTGATTTTTTTATAATATAATTATTATTGAAGGAAAAATTGTATAATAAAAATAAAGAGATAGTAAAACAAGTCATCCTTTGATATGTGAATCACTTCTTTTTAGCAGAATTTATCTTCATTTTAAAATGGATACAAAAATTTATAGAATCCATAAAAAAAATTCCCTAACTCTCGTTTTGATCAATTAGTGATGAAAAATAATCATGTGTTTTAGTTTTTGGTTATGTCCACAAACTCTGTCGGTATAGAAAATCTCTACGGTATCGATCTGATCATTTGATATATTATTGTCGACCAACAATTTTCATCATCACTCTCTCTAAATTCTTAGGGTCATGAAGTTAATCTTGAGAATTTGGAATAAAAGCATATTTATAAATTATATTTATATTTTTTTCGATTTTATTAAAAATATAAAATTATATATCTATATAATAAATTATATATCTTCCAACAATTGAAGCTAATCCAAGCACCTGAAACACATAAGGATTATGTCACACCTAGTGTAAAACCCTTTCTATGAACTCAAAAGAGGACTCATATTTATGATTCAATCCTCCATTCTATAGTTAATCCACATATTTAGGAAATCTACGTGAATGTGACATTCATATATTAAATATTTTTATAATATCAATGGCATTTCACCGCCTAAGTTCCATGATCCAAAAAAATTTTCTAAATATATTTCAATGTATCATAAGGAAAAAAACTGAGATGTTTCATACTCCCCACAATGGGGTTATTTGTATCAAAAATATAATGATAATAAAAAAATGTGGGTGCTGAGCTCAAATCTAGGTCACCTACTCCCATGTGAATTACTGATGATTATCATGTCGCCTTCGGACACAATCCCAAGGGATTTGGTCACCCAAAGAGGATATTATACTAGTAATTCTCAATATTCACATGCTAATATATAATTTTAGTTCCATCCATGATATCTATCTCACCCCATTTGATAAAATGAAATGGGTTTCTCACATTCAACATCATCTATGACACATGAAATAAATCATGTATCCAGTTTAACTATAGAAGTATGGAAAAAAAGTATACCACCTCGATGAACATATACATCAACTATAAAGGGATAATTAATATAAAATATAAATTTTCTCCATTACCAAATATTTTTTATATTAATCGCCAAATGTATGTCCAAAAGTGATACGTGTCATTGATAATTCCAATTTATTTCTAACCTATAGGGTCACTTGTAAATATCCTTTAATGGTTCCATATTGATTGTGGAATAATAGATTTTTTGTAAAAAAAATCTACCAATGGTAGCTTATCCACCAAAATATGTATAATGTCTTTCATACTTGTCCAAATCATTACCTCTAGAACCAAAATTGTTCTCTTCATCTATTATTCAATCGTGGGTTGAAACAAAGTGCTCAAATGCAGCTGAGTCAAAAAGGCCTCAAATAATTCTCTCTATAATCATGATTTTAATCGAGGATCACATTATAAAATAATTTTTGAGTGAACTCCATGGTACTAGAAAATATCTGTGATATAAAATCATCCAATGATATCTACTCCTCAAAATTAATTTATTTTTTTATTAAACCATGTTTAGGAAAAATAGGAAACCATTGTTCACTAGAAAGATATCACTACATGTTGAAAGAACTCACAAAATGATTAAACACTAGAATAAGGTTACTTGACTCATCTATTCTATAAAGTTACCAGTGTAGAGTACTTACCTAGGTTTCCAAATTTTCTCTAATGATCTATTCTAGTTGAGTGATCATTCTTTCCATTCTATGAATAAATTCCTCTATGTTAATTATGCTCTGATTGAATCCCCGAGCCAGTATTTGGTATTCTATGTCAATCCACACTTCATTATCCTCGTTAGAATCAACTTGAAACCTACATTCATAAATTATTTTGATCTCCACTTTTGAGACATTTGAAAAAATATCTTTTTCAATAATTTCTTTCTTGGACTGAATAATAGGTTTCTTGCACTCCCCTTACTCTTCTTCCCTCTCTCTTGTATTCCTGATCGATTCTTCACTTTCCCCATTCTGTACATTTTTTCCTTCCTTATTTCTACACTTCTTGTCTAATCGAGTCTCCATTGGTTTTGGAAAGTATGAGTAGTACGTGTGTAACATTGGTTTTTTCTCCTGAACCACAAAAAATTTCCCTATTTCATGCATGCATTCTTTCCCATTCTTAATTCAAGGATTCTGGGGACCTTTCTAATGCATTCTGTCCATATTATCCATTGAGGGGTTGCTAAACTATCATAACTAGAAGAATCGTCCTCTTATGGCAATAGTGGATCTTGGGCATCCATACCATCAAAATGGTTCCCCATCATTATTTTTGGACCATCTTTTAATGCCACCTACTTATATAGAGACTCCTTACCAGATTTAGTCTCGAAAAAATATTCCTCGCCCAATTCCCAGCCTTCATAAGACCTTTGGAGTTGGCACCAAGGATGTTTGGGTCTAAGGGCCCAAGGACATTCACTCCATCTAGCCTTTCATGTCCACTTTGATACTCTTTTACAGCCAACATGAATGATTTCTCCTACATCATATCATGTCATTTCGGCTGCTCATATCCTTGTTTCATAAACTGGGGATTCATGTTCATGTCCTCATAGCCCCAATCATCAGATCCACTAGGCCTTTAAACATTACTCACTATCAGGATCACTTTTGAGGAATCTTCCTTAGCTTCTTAATTTAGTCCCAAGGCCTACATTAAATAGGAAAAAATATCCAAAACCCGCAGCTCTACCTCTTTAGTCTTCACACACTTCACTTCCATTGGCGGGGCCAAGGGAGGCCACTGTTGGAGTTGATCCCCCCGTGTACTGGCCTCTGTGCCAAGACTGTCATGATCTGACACCTCCAAAGCAACATTGTTCACCTCTACATGCTCATCCCTTCCTTCAAAATCCCAAACCTAATGGTTCACAATAGGATCAACATTCACCACATTCCCCTCAGTTGCAGTGATCTTAGCATGTCTAACTCTATGTCTGCGACGACAGATAGAGACTGAACCAAGCTATCTACTAAACCCAGAACTCATATATCTAAGTACTGTTATGACTTGGCATCTCTATGTATGGACACCCAAATTGAATCATGTCCATTATACATATTCGGAAGACATATCTATAACTCCATAAATACTCCATCCCACTTTCATTCAATAATATTAGTAGTATGAGCTAATTATAATTGAACATGGTACTTAGTCTTTCCGTATTAAGAAGTCAGATATCTAGAGACAAAATATGCTACTCCCTTCTTCACTTATAGCCTCCAAAATATTATATAGAGGAAATGATACATATTTCACACCTGGATGCATAAAAAAGAGAATTATAAAACTACATCATGACCTCCTCCCACTTCTTCAATTGTTCCATTATCCTTCCACAAAAAATATGACATTATCCCCACTTTCATAAAATATATTAGGAGAATGTCTAGTGGATACTTTTGTTCATATGGTCTCAAAGTTGTTATCTCTAATATGAGGCTCCCTATCATGTTGTGTAATTGGTGGGGTAATATCCATAAAATTTAGATATTATACACAATCCTTGTACACTATGTAAAAATAAAATGGGGACGAATAATCTGATGCCTCATTCGTCAAATATACAAAATATCTCCTAATGAGAGGATATTCAATAAAATACTACTTTCATTGAGTAAAAAATATATCAAATTTATATTACTAGAATAACTATATCCATCCACTCTATCTCATGTTATAGTTATTCTGAGTGATGAAAAAATCGATACTCTTGTGGTCATAGTAGATAATAAATTGCACAACAAAAAAAAATTATTCTTATAATAAAGAAAAATACAACCACTGAAAAATTTAAATCATATACTGCATTGTTTTTATTTGGATTTCCCAACTACCTAGAAACATTGGTACTCACATCCATCCACTACATTAGAAAAATACCATGTCTTCTACCTAAAGGAATCATAGAACACTAAATACTCGACAGTCTCCTATGGAAATCTGAACATAGAACTACTCATCAATCATTATTGCATATCCGAAAAAGGTTACTCAAACTTCTACATCAACATGAAAGGTTTCCATTTCTAGGTAAAATTAGTGAATGGTTCCAATATCTTGAAAATGATGTCCACAAGTCTTTGGTAGTAGTCTACAAACCTAAGTAATATCTGTACCTTAGTAACACTCTTGGGTTTCTCTTAAGAGAACACTATCTTGACCTTATCTGATTCCACTACGACACCATCTGATGAGATGATGCATCCCCAAAACTAGATACTCATGAATAAAAAATAACTATTTGAGAGATTACCATAATTATGGTGTTCTCAGAGCAAGTTGATGACCATGCTCAAGTGTCACTCATGGTCCATCTCAGAAATTGATTACAGTAAGATTCCATTGATGAAGAACACTCTTAAGAGATATAATAAAGGCTAAAAGATATAGTGTTTGGGTCGAATGAGAACTATTTTGGAATTTTATAGGTAGATAGAAATCTCTTTGTACTCATAGATTCCATATATATATATATATCATAATTTCAACATTTATATATCCTCATTCTATACTCATAGATGCTGATAACATGATCTTATATTTTTATTCAAGAACCATCCCGCCCAAATTTACAAATCCATGTGGTATTTGTTCCTTAGTAATGGATGATTATTATTCATGGAATCTTGGACCATGAATCAATAATATAAAAACAACCTCAATCTTCCATCCACATTCATGGTGAAGAAAATCCAGGCTTCCCACCATGAAACATTGGGCCTCACATTGACTTTGATGTCAATGCCCCCCAACTACACCATCATCTGTCAAATAAATTGGAGAGACATTTGAAATGATGGAATAGATTTTAACTCACCCATGGGGTGTATGTTAGTGAAAAATTATATATCTCAATGGGGAGGTATTCTATGAACATCCTTAGGAATGAAGACTTCATACTCAACCCATAGTAAAGGAAACTAAAAGACCATATCATCTAATTTTCCCAGGGTAACAATATCCAATTGGATTTTAATAAATTATATCATCTTATAAATGAGATAATCCTTCTTTGTCTGGGTTTCTTTTTCACCCACTAAGGAAAAACGTGACCTTTCTCCGTGGATACAACATATTCTCCACCTAAAATATCAAATATTTGTATGAATATTAGTTAGATATTTTATCATAAGGTGAAATTATAAGGACTCTTTTTTGTTAAATAAATTTCTCATGACATTATTTTACTTCAAATATTTAGATTACACTATAATCATATGCGTGTGGTCATTGAATCCCCTCTGGTTGGAGTATCTAATCATAAAGGCTAACCCATGTTCTCAAAAATAATCTACCGATATCATTTTGTGTAAATAAAAAAATAGTGGATCATGGTTGACTCATTCAACACTATTGATGAGGTATAAAATAAACTAATCATACCTCTAATCATCCTTGTGGCTTCTAGGTCATAGCCCTCTATTTCTTGCAGCTTCCCATGATGCAGTCCAGCAGCTCAATGTTACTAGTGGGGACTTGATAGGGGTGAAAGTAGAAATAATTGAAACCAAATTCCACCATCTGTAGCTCCCCTTACTCCTCTAATACAAATACCACCCTATGAACTCACTATACTTATCACTAACTATTACATGGTTACACATTGACTATATACGTTTCAGCTTTCTAGCGTGTTATAAAATCTCATGGAGGGTTTACCCATCCATCAAAAGTGAATAATATCCTCTTCCATAACTGATATGGGAAATCCTAATATCCTAGAACAATTGGTCCTCATTCATGGGATGATCTTGTGATGTGTGTCACATGAAATAATCCCACTAAATATTGTTTTCTAAAAAATATTTATTCCTTGTCTTCTGTATTCCCACAACCAGCACACACACACACACGTCATCTTATATTCATGAATATTACAACAAATAAGGCTCTCTGAGGCAATATAATATATGTACATAGTCATGTAGGTATCATGATTTCCCACAAGAATCTATGAAAACCACTACTGATGGTCTATGCATGAATTGAAGATATTGAACTATATTCAATGAGTATCATGAGATTTCAGTAAACCATGATGAATACTCAACCACTATTATTTCTATAATGTTTATTTTTAAGAAGATTAAGAATGCACAATAATCAAAACGTATCTATAGAGTACACTTATGTAAAAAGTAACTCTATAATTTTCCATGAAAGAGTCACCTCATCAAATGATATAACCACTAGTCTTCAATATCACCCTATGAATCCATGAATAAGTCTCACAGTGAGGAAAAAAATTTGGTTGAATATAACTGAACAAGTAAAATGAATCAAGAAAGAACCTAGATCCAATCCTCATATTAAGGGGGTTCAATATCTCCCAAAAACCTAAGGGGTCACTGATGCTGAAATTCATGAAGATTTACCAGTCTACAATACTCATCCACTAGTAATAACTATGCCCTATACTACTTTAATATTGGATGAATAGCTGGTGAACCCACTGGAGGTGACACCTACAGAACATATCCTTGTATTAGATCTTGGTCACTCAGTGTAATTCTAACATAAAATTATGAATACCTCATTATTCAAGGTATTAATCCATGATTATGTGGGTAACCCTTGTTTTGGGATGCCATGTTATGGTAGAAGAAGATTTAGGATCCCACCCTTAGACTCAAGGAGGGTTTCTAGTAATAGTATCTATGACTAACACTGTAGAGGGTTCCAAAATCTTGTACTAGTGATCTAATGAAACACTATAACCTTATATGATGTATAGATGGATCATACCCTAAGGAATATAGTCGGTGAAATTTAGAACAAGTACCTCTTGGACCCCTAGAGAAAATATACAATGTTTATTTTTAGAATATAGAATGTCTTTCCAACACACTATGTTACTGTGTACCACAACCCTTTCTTGTGTACTCTAGGCCATACCCGTGTACTCTTAGTCATGCCTATGTACCATTGGTCAATCTCATGAACCTTTTAATTTACATGTATCAGGAAGTTCATATGTACCCAATATGTTCTTGTGTATCTAGTCGTGTTAGTGTGTGTGTATTATCCAATATACAAATTGAGACTCTACAGAAAGGTCACATGGCTCATGAAATTTAACATTTCATTGTAACCCTTCTATCACAACAAGGGACCCACATAAAATATGAATTCAAATTACACAATATGTACAATGGAATTAATAACCACTTGTGGTTCCATCATGCATATAATAAAATATACACTTCTTTCAGATCCACCACTTCTCTCACATAGAGATTCCAGATCATTGTCATCGGACCATCACCTCCCTCAATGGTCAGAAACCGTGCTTTAGTCTAGTTGGAAAAATAAATATCATTGTCTCAGACCATTGAATCATGTCATAAGAAGAATAACCAGAAACACTAAACTAATCTAATCCACCTATGAATGTTCTCCTTCATCATCATAACTCAATCACATCCTCAATTTTTAACTGAACCCATTGTATTATTCTATTGTTCTATAGAACTACCACACAACAATCAAATATAGGGTATTCATTGAACTGTTGCCCAGTGATATTTTATATGATGAACGTGCAATGAAATGTTGGAGAAAATTATAAACCAAATAATAAGGAAGAATCCTCTTCCATATTTGGGTTGACCTTGACTCATTACCTTTACAATGGGAACATAAGACCCAACAAATAATCAAAACAATTGAATAGAAAAATAAATCAATCATCGATGCATGAATAAATTCCTTCAAGTGGAATATAAATGTGTTCAACATGAGATATCACTTGGGTTGAATCCAAATAAATAAAATATCCAATGTTTGGTTTGTATCCAACAATGATAAAGAATGATCCAAGGTCATAGTCTTTGGTGGGATCTAGGATATTTGTTGTCATAGATGATCTCTATAGCACCGATCTGATCCTCCAATCTATTGTCGTTACCAAATAATTCCCTCAAATTCTCTATCTCAATTCTATCGGTCATCTGTCTATCTGAAATAATTTTCCAAAATAGCATATTAATAGATTATTGATTTTATTTTATCTTTAAATTAAACATTAAAATTATTTATTTATTTATTTATGTATTTATCCTCCCATGATGGAACCCAAGACTAACACCCAATACATATATTGATGATGTCATGTCTAGGGTAAATTACATGAAATATACCCAAAGACGGTCTAAAATTTAAAATCAGACCATCTATTATAGAGCTATTACACATTTTCTAGAAAACTATTTATATATGATATTAATGATTTTAAAATTTCCATAATTCCAATATCATGTTCACTAGGCCGTGGAATCTCACAACATCTTGGGGATTGGTTCCAAAAATATTAATATATATATATATATATATCAATGATGTATTTGAAAAAAATATTATAAAATGATGAGATGTAAATTCCAAAATGATTCAAATGGGGTTTGACTAAGAAACGAGTGAAAATGATTCAATATATTCAATTAATTCATCTTCCTTGTAAACATTAGAAACAATATGGTATTTATTTCTCATGATATTAAAAAGATCAACTAACTTATTCTTAAAGTCCCCCTTAAAACCTATGAATTTATGATCATCATGTATTTCTATGAGTTTATATACATAATTTTGAGTGATTTGATTTAGTTTATCTGTGTAGTGGCACAAACTTTTCATATAAAAATATTACATGTTATTAAATGAGTACTGTATATATGACATTAATATCCATTCTAAGATCATATAGTTTTAGTGTATTTGAATACATGGATTTATAAAAATACTTATTCAAAATTGATCTACATCATATCATACCATAATTTTCAAAACTACCACCCTTCTAAGACATATAATTTGTAAAACGTTTCTTGATAACTTGAGGAATGAAAACATTCAACTACATGATCTCATATTCTCAGTAGGGGTAGACAATGAAGATATCAATAAACACCTAATATTAATAAGAGAATAAGTTTATGATAACATTAAGATAACATTTGAAAACCATTACCAGTGTAATGACTGAAACCCTAGTTGCACAAAACACCTTTTTACGTTATTAAATTTGTACTATAACAAAGTTATCAAATCCCATAGGAATAAATAGTTTAGTAATCTTTGTAAGTTTGGATCATACTTGATTCTCACATTAAATTTGAAAAATTAAAATATATAACATAATAAAGATAAAAATTATGCCTCCTAGAACTGATTCAATTATTATTTCCCCATATGAATGGGAAATGATAAAAAATAAGGGTGATATTTGATGATTAGTAAAATTTACTTACATTGGAAACTCTCATGAGTAAATGAGGAATAATCAATTGGGAAAATAAAATAACTAAGAATTCATAACATTTAATCTATAACCAGATCAAATAAATCCATTAATAGATAATTTTAATGTAGTACATTGATGAATAATAAAATCTATTTTTTCAAAAAAAAATAAATTCTTAATATAATAAATCAGGATTTCTGACAAAATGATATCTATAACATAAAATCCTTTTCCAAATCCAGTGTATCATTGTTTCAAAATATGACATTTTTTTCATTTATTTTTTTTTTCATTTTAATGCTTGATATTTTATATTCATGTTTTGGTTGAGGTTCGTATTAGTATATAGTTGAGTTTTCGAGTTTTTTGGATGGTTTTTGTCCTTATTCATTTTTAGTGTAAAAGTAAGGGGATCAAATTGCAAGGTAGTATTTTGTGACACCCATAGTGTATCTTTTCTATGGGGTGTGGTTTTTGGATGGTTTATACCCATATCATACATTATTTTTTGGGAGAGAAGGTTTATGTTTGGGTGAATTTTTATAGGCCACTTAGTTAAAGAAAATGGGTTGCTTAAACATGAATCTTATGTGTACATAGGTCCCATGGTTAAGGTGTATAATATACTAACCAAGAAAAAGAGGTTTTTATCTGATGAAACTCTTGACTATGGAGAATTTCATTGTTTGAACAAGGTTTATTTTATTGTGTGATCTAACTGAGCAACTTACCCAAAAAAGGGTGTTCTTTAAATTTCTCCCACATTTTAACTAGGTTTTATTCCCTTAGATTTACCCATCTGAACCCCATGGAAAACATACATCCAATGGAGATTTTTGGATCCTCCAAGATCCTATAACTAGAATTCAAGGTTGTTTCTCAGGGATTCTATACCCAAATTGAATAATTCAGGGCTCCAATCACGTTTTCATTTGTTTTTCTTCCATTTTCACTTTATCCTTTAACCATTGTAGCCTTTTTGGGAAATTTGGTTACCTAGGATGGTGAAAAATTATGAGTTTTTATTTCTTAGTGTCTTGAGTTGTGGTAGTAGTTTCTTTCCAATGTATTTCATCAAAGGCGACATGTTCCCTTAACTTGAGGTAGATGTTTCAGTACATTTTATTTTTTATGCATTAAATTTTTTTATTCATAATTTTTAATTAATTTCTAAAGGGGTAATTTTTTTTATTTTTATGTGTCTATTGGAATTATTGTGGCGTTTTAATGTTTGAAAATATGGTGGAAATGGTTTTGCAATGGGTTTCTATAATTATTCCTATATGTAAACCTCTCAAAGGTGTTTGATATAATAAAAATGGAATTTTTAAAAGGTATTTCTGTATTTGGAGAGTGAAATTGTCCTTGATAATGTCTCGGTGGAATGTTTTATTGAGATTTTATCCTTGAGGGTGAGTGTGGTGACATTTTTTGGTTTATTATATGAGTACAATTCATGTCATGGTTCATTAAAATGGGTTTTTAATATACTTTTGGTTTGCTAAGGATATTCCATTGTATGTGGGAATATCTAGAGGTTCATTATGGAAACCAATGTATAGGAACACAAATGAAGATGGTCTTTCAATAAAAAATTATGGATTTCCTAGATTTTCATCCCCTTACCCTTCCCTTCCCCTGCCTTTATCTTCCAAAAATGGTTATTTGAAGACCGTTGAAAATTTTAAATGGTTCAATGATCACTAAATAGTAACAAATTATTTTTTAAAATTTATTTCAAAAATATTTTACCATTTTGAATATTGAAAAGTGGTTTGGAATCTAAATGAGATAAAGTCATTTTTGGTAGCCTTCATGAAAGTTACATGTTATTACATGGTTTTGAAAAATGGTATATAATATTATGTGGAGTGAAGGTCCAGTTGGTATTTTATAATTTTTTGGAAATTGGTTTTGAAACACGTAGGATGTGATGGCCTAGTTGGAAATTTTTAATGGCTTTTTGTGAGAAATGAAACACTCTGGTGGATCCACAGAGGATAAGGTCCTCTCACAGGTTGTTTGTGTGTTTGGGAATAAAAATAATGATAATTTTGAATAATATATTGGATCCATGTGTGTGTAGACCTCTCCATTCATCATGCACTATTATCATTTTATTCACAAGAGTCATCTAGAGGGTTGACCGATAGTTTCTTATCCACCCTAATTAGACATGTTAGTACCCACTTTATTATTTGAGAGGCTAGGTGGGATATGATATTATATTGGATTTTTTATATTGGATAGTTGGTTATTGATTATATATATGCACCATACATAGATAGATGAGACCGGACTAAGTAGGCCC
The DNA here is from genome assembly GCA_963277665.1 of Viscum album. NCBI lineage: Eukaryota > Viridiplantae > Streptophyta > Magnoliopsida > Santalales > Viscaceae > Viscum > Viscum album. The sequence goes on from OY728151.1 coordinate 600,508,381, forward strand.
AAAAAATTTCTCTTGAGATGTTTCAGAAATTCCTATGATTACCGAGATGCAAGTTCATGAATATTTTTGTTGTATTTGGCCACCTATTTCATATTATTTTACTGCATATATTTTTAAAGTATATCTACTATTTTTATTCTACATTTCATTACATTCATTTTCATTTTATAAATTTTCATTATGTGTTTTGGATTCTTGTTTGGGATATTTCTTTGAAATATGTAAATTTTAAAATGGAACCATTTTTTAAAAAAAGTGGCATGTTTTGTTTAGACAAGTGGATTTTTTCTACAAAGATGTGTTTGGATTACGAAATGATAAAACAAATCATCATTATATAATTCGAAATAGTGTTTTTGGAATGTATTGGGAAAGGAAACACATCAACTCTTTGGTAAATAGCTTCAGATCTTTTTTATGCTCACATCCTACTTCTGCCACTGGGAATCATTAGAACTGAGTTGTTTTATTGGTTGTGATTTTTGGTTTGGGTTTCCATTGAAGAAGTTTGGACTTATGATTGGTGTTAAACAATAGGTCGCGTGGAGATCATATGAGTTACAGTTTGGTTTAGTTTTTTTATTTTCCTTATTTTCAGTTTCTACTATATATAGAACTAGTTTGATATTTATTTATGTTATATTTGTACAGTTCTTTTTGTGTCCTAAATTTTCCTCATTGATCTTCATTGTTTGGGAATAATTTATTCCCATTTGGACTATCTTTTATCCTGGAACTAGTTTCTAGCCCTATAAGATCTACAAAACCTATCATACCTTGTCATGGGTCGGGACATGTGTTGGGTCAGTTGGTATCCCATCGTAGATTTTGTAGTAATGGGATCATAGATACCCTTTATTATTTGGGGTGTCATTTAGTAGGATATTTTTCATTTTCGGACTCGATAGGTAGGTGCCGAAAGAGCATCACAATCCATTTCCCATTATGAAACTCAAGTTTCTAGGTCTAGTCTAGGTTTTGTGTGATTTATTTTGGTATTTAGTGAGTGGATAGAAAGTCACTATATAGCTGGAATGTTGTTACATGGTGTGATTACATGGATTGGAGACCAATGTCTAGCCTTAGAGAATGATTTAAGATATTCAATGTAAATTTTTCTTGCATGGGACATGGTCCACTAATCTATGTGGCCGAGTCCCACATGGTGAATCGTTCCCTATTTTGGGAGTATTTTTGTGAGTATTGTGTTGGTTTGGATTTGATTGTTGTGAATATTTATAATGGAATAAATGTTTTTTAGGAAACAAGGTTTTCATAATAATACTTCTAATAGGGTCTGGTTTTATTTTAAAAAGATTGTACATGATATGTGATCTTTTTTTAAAAAGTGTATTTTGGTCCTTTAAAGGTGGTATTGAGCCATGTAATCTTGAATGTTGATTGGAAATGTTAGTTTTTGAAAAGCTGATTTTTGGTTGGGTTTATAGTGTTTGTTTTTAAATAAATTTTTTTATTGACGTGTTCTTTTGCTTGGGGTTTTATTGTATTTTGATTTTGGTCTTCTGTTCTCCTATATCTCACTGTATAATTCACAAAAATATCCCCAATTTCTATTGTCAGTTTCATCCGGTAGTTGGATTTTTCCAAAATTCTAGTGGAGTTGTGAAATAAGGTTCTTCCAAGCAGTTTCCAATTTTTCCATGGTGATTGAGGTCATTTACAGACATTATAATGTCATGAAAATGTTGATAGTGTCTTCAAGTCCTTGATAATTGTTGATGTTCTGAGAGGTCATGATTTTAGGGTTCCATAATGTGTCAACAAATAAATTGACTAGCAGTGATCTTCCTAGTTGAATTGAATGTCTGAATGGCCTTGTAAATTTTTATGACCAATTTATACCAACATTTTTTACCTGATTAGGTGGAGAAGTGGATGTTGGAAGAGATAATGAATGTTGAACAAGGTTATAGGATAGTTAAGGATTATGATTATCATTACGAGAAGATAGTTTCTTTCTATTCAGTGAAATCATTTGTGTATAATCTAAAATATCCAATATTCATCTAGGATCATCATATAGATACTAAATACTGATGAGTTTCTTCAATGTATGGTCCGGTGAGATGTTGTTGGATGAGGTGTTCTAAGCTGAGTTAGTTCCCGGAGTGAATTTGTGGTTGTTAGAAATCCAATTTATATTGGTTCTCAAAGTGGATTCCCATCTGATGAAAGGTTTATGCGGGGAGAAAAAATTCTGGAAAAAATTTATTCTTTTTTTATAGATTCACTTCGTTTATACAATTTTCTCATATATTCTCTAATGTCATCTGTTTTGGAACTTGGATCCATCTTTTCACAATTCTCCAAAGGTGTTTTCTCATTTTGGACACTTGGTTCATGGGGAGAAATGTTATACCATGAATGTTTATAAGATTATATATTAATTAGGGGATGTTAGTGCCTGGATATGGGTTATTGGATTCTTCTTGAATTAGGACTCTATCCATAAGCATCAGAGAAAATATTACATGTATTCATAACCCATTTGATTTTGGGTTTGAGCCCATATTTTTCACCTATATCAAAATGGAACATTTTACGACCTCTATTTTAGTTCCCTTTACTATTTTAAATTTTCATTGATGTAAATATATTGTTGGTTCCATTTTCTTTTTTACTTATGTGGATGTGTTTTATCGATATGTGTTTTTAAATTGATAACATTTTAGATATGTTTTGGTTTCCTGTTGTGGCATTGTGAAGACATGTTCATCTTATTGAAATAATAAATTGTGTTCTGGATCATTTCTTGGTATTAGTATCTGGTCATGTTCACTTCACATAGGTTTGTTTCTTAAGAAATTTTTTATCATTCATTGGTTTTTTATTTGTTTGAGTAACCATGTTAGTTTACCTATGTCTGGGGTCTTTGGTTTTATGGGAGTTTTTGTCTTAATTCCATGGAATGGGTTGATCATTGTAGTGGGGATAAACTTTGTCTTCATCTCAAGTTCCTTTTTGTTATGGTTTTCTATAAACCTGGTCGGATGTGAATTTTGGAGTAAAGGTTATCCTTGATGGTTGTGGTTACATTTAGACTCATTTGGTTCTATGTTTGAGTTTTGGTTCACATATAGCTAAGTTAATTTCAGGGGGGATAAATTTTTTGTGGTCATATGGATTATCATTGCTTAACGTTATTTTAAATTTATTTAATTTTTATTTAATTTAATTTAGAGCCTTGGTATTTTACATTCTTTTTTGGGTTGAGATTTTATTGAGTATTTAGTTTATTTTTTTAGGTTTTGGATGTTTTGGCCTTGTTTTTCATGAACCATCACAGATACACTAGAAACCCAATACCTGACCCAACACTGGCATGGCCCGAAGGGAATTCTCAATCCCCACATGTTTCTTATTTTTACCACGCATCATAAAAAATGAATATGGGAACATGTTTTAAAAAAACATTATAGTAGCATGGTAAAAAAATTTGTATGATTACAATGATACTCCATGGTGAGAAATTTACCATAAGTAAAATAGGACAACAACCCAATGTAATATATAAATGTTCTAAAAATTGGATAAATTCCCATGTCCTAATAGGAAAAAAACAAGAAGACCACGAATCAACATCTACTACCACCTCCAAGAGGTTCCTTAGAATTTATTGATCCTCGAATAAGATAATATTAAAACACCTAAAGTCAAAGGAAGTGTGTGATCTATAATACTCATTGGATGTCACCATGGATTTTATAATAATATTCCAACATTTAATTAATGAATGAAATCCATCAATTTTAAATAAAAATGTCTGTAATTTTTAAATAATATTAAAAAAACATTCTTTAAATTTCAAATTATGGAAAATACATTAAATAAATGGTGTAAAAACATTTTATATAATTTTTCTCTATAAATAAATAAGGCATCTAAATAGTTCAAAACAATCCGTGGAATATTTAAATTTCAAATACAAACAATCACGAAATTTGATCATATGAAAAAATGTATGATATTTCCATGTTATGAGACTCCACAAACTCAAATATTTTGGATGTAATTTTGTGTAAACATGTTATCCACAATTATTTAAAAGGTGTACATGTCACCACCCCGTTGGGGATGTGACCTTTTACATATGTATTATTAGTGTTTTAAACCATACATTGATTTACAAATAACTCACTAGATACATATGTATTTCTTGTTATCTAATTAATAAAATGATGGGACATTTAAATTGAGACATATTTATATAAAATTCATCCCATTCTATATTTCATATATGCAAATTTTCCATTTAAAAACTTAAACAGGGTTTTAATAAAATCATTCATTTTTTCAAGAAAACATCAACGGGTGTTTATCAAGATCATTTCAATACATTTTTCTTAAATAAAATTATGAAGTGAATCCCCTAAAATTAATTTCATAGTTTAAATTTACCATTTTAAATTTCACATAATTCCATCATTTTCAAAAATATGCACTAATTCAATGGAATTAGGTTTTTTTTGAAATTTCATTCAGAAAATCCAATTTCAAATCACATTCCCCAAATTTAATTGAATTAGGTTTTCAATAAACTAATTAAAATAATTTTAAATAATTTGAATATAAATTAATAAATTAAATTTAAATTGAGAAATTAAGGGTTAATAAAAATCGGTCATCATAACAGAACCACCTACCTCAGGGTCTCTTGATCTCAAAAGACAAGGAACTATGTGGGAATATAAATTGTATAATGCCAAAAATATCAATTTGAAAACCTAACATAGATTTATGATATAAAGTATAGATTACTAAATTCTAAAACAACCAAAATATATCTATACAACCTTACAGAGGAATGGGGATATTACTAGAGAAATAGAACGAGAAGTGGAATCTAACTAGGATAAGATAAAAAATCATTCTCTTCGCTTCGATCCACTTATAGGAGTGTGTAGAGGGGAAAATTTTTCCACTTTAGAGCCTAAAAAGAAAAAGAAAACATAATGGCGTCTTACAATTGCATAAAAAATCTAGAAATAAGGTTTCAATAATTTTTATATTATTATTTTGGATTGAACAAACATGTACACATAGTTAGCTAGGCTGGGCCACACTACTATAAAAAAAATATTTACCATATTCAACATCCTCTTTTGAATGGGTTTCATAGTTTTTCCTAGGTTGGATACTATCATTTTAAACAATTACCCAATTTTGAAAAACCTCACTGCTTCAGTTTGAATAGTTTTCTCTAGTAGGGTACATAGTTTGGGTAAATCACACAGAAACCGTCCATATCCCAGAAACATTCAAAATTTATTAAATATTTAACCAAAAAAACCCAATAAAACCCAAAAACCCCCATTAATAAATATGGGTCTATGAATACCTAAAAATATTAATGGGATGTTACAACCTACACCCAACAAATAATTTTGTCCCTAGAAATACTATATAGATGCTTTCATGTCGAAATGATGAGACCACAGCTCCCTTATCAGTGCTTCCCTATACTACATATAATGAGATACAAATACATGATTCTATAAAACTAAAAACAAATATATCATCATCCCAGTATGTACCTTGGTTTCAGATTCAAATATTTGGACTGCTCATTTAGTCAATAATAAACCAGGTTCGACCTCAATATAATTTCAACATATAACATGAGATGGATGAGATAAAAACATTCAATGTTGAGATACATAGAACATGTTATTTATCGATTACAGAAGAATTACAAGTGTTAAATTGTATGAAAATTATCCAACCCAATCAATGACCTAAAATGTTCTGAAAAAAATATAGAAAGCCTCACATTCCTGTCAATCCCTTGATGACCCAAATATGGTGAAACATCAAGAACACCCATTCACCAACTAAAAATTAAAATGGTATGTTACGAAGATCAGAATCAGACTTACAACTGGTCATTTCCATCAACAATATTTGTTGAATAATATGAATATTTTCTATCTTATAAGGATTTATCTCATTCCAACAAAGTATCTTTCACCAATCTATGACCAACACAGCAGAGATATACAAGGCCATCCGTACAAGGACCCATAAAGAGACATTATGGAAATAGAATGATAAATATGTTAATAAAAAAACTTAAGCATCCTTAGATGGTCATCTTATGCCATTCCAAATCTGAGAAGATAAGAAATAATTATATCCTCATGAATCTGCCTCGGTATTTCTATCTGGACATCTGACTTGCTGATGGTATGTCATGCCCAAATGGACCTAAGATTCTACCGCCACTAGATGGACTCTCAAAAAACAAGAAGTGAACCTTGGATTTCTATAAGAGACTATAGAAAATACAAATCATCTAAAAAGAACAATCTATTTCACACATATATTTCCCAAATCCTTAACCATGGCTGTGTCATGAATGTATATGAAGTGGTTCGATTTTTTTAGTGTATTGATCACAACCCATATCAAATTCTTCATTATCTGGGTATCTGGAATCCAAAACCATAATACCATTGAGATATCATCCCACTCCCAAGTATACAATGTAATTCGAAAAAGTAATATAGAAGAATTATAGTTTTCATATTTTACCTTGTGGAATATATAAGAATGATAGGGACATGCAAGAATTTCCTTTCTCATACCCAACCACTAGAATATATGCCTCATGTAATAGAAAATCATTGTGGTTACATGGTTCATTGCCTATTGGGAATTATGGAAATCCCCCATCATGAACATCCTTACAAAAAATGCAATAACAAAATGATTCTATAGGATAGAAAGACCTAATTGATGAATGAGCAGTCATCAATGGTATCATCACCATAATGATGGTCTTTAATGCTTCAGAACTCATCATCATGATGTTGTTATTGAATATCCATTTAGAGAATAATGGATATAAAATGAATAATTGACAAGTAATCACCATCCCCCGATTATTTTAATCCAATGTTTAACTATGAAAAGAGATCCACTAAGTTCCACTCATCCAAGGATTATTCCATGGCTTGGGTCGGATGTTTCCTTCTCAAAGCATATAAAAATAAATTACCTTTCCTTGGACTATAGGAAATGTCAAAGTCAAAAAAATTCACGTATTCCACCCACTACCTTCATTGTAGATTAATTTTTTTTATAGAATATATTACACATGTTTTTCTCATCATAAATAATGGAATACATTTCTCTGTAATGTTAGTGCCACCAAATATTGAGTGTGTGAGTCAAAACTACAACTTCATGGTCACCAGTCAAATAATTCATCACTATTTTCCTAACATAATGAACACCTTAATCCATAATATGACCATCCTTCATAAAAATGTTTCCCAAACATGAACCTGAAATATCATAGAAGACCACATAGCCATGCACAACTTCTCGGAGGGTCAACACTGACATAGTATTCAAAATATTTTTCTTCTAAACAAAATAACTTAATAATTTTTCATCCCAGGAAAAAATTAATCCCCTATAAGTTATAAAATACATTTGAGAAGCCAACATCAAGAAGTCCTAGTCAAATTGATGGTAATACCTAGCAAGACCCAAGAAGCTCTAGATATCAAAAACATTTCTTGGTTTTCCTTCTTTTAAAAAAGCCTTTAACTTTTCAGGATCGACTGAAACACCCTATTTCTACAACATGTGTCGTAATTATTTAACCTCCGGAATCTAAAAATCACATTTCAAAATATTGGAATAAATACAGCTATTTATCAATAATTATATAAATTCTATCAGATGTCCAAAAATGATCCTCAATTGATATAGGTTAAATGAAGAGGTCATCCATAAATACTTCCATGAATGTATGAGGGTACATAGGGAAGATACTATTAATTAATTCCATAATGACTACAAGAGAACTATTTAGACCAAAAGCCGTGAAAAGGTACTCATAATGGTCTTACCTACACTGAAATGATGTTTTTATAATTTCATATTCTTTTATTCTCAACTGATTGTAATCAGAACAAAGACAAGTCTTTAATAACCACTTCGATCATTTCAAATGATCAAATTGATCATCAATCCATTGAAATTGATACTTATTCCTTACAATGAATCTCTCTAGTTTTTGGTAGTAAATGAATATTTAAATATAACCATCATCCACCATATAAATTTGAATTGGTAATGCCCAAGGTGAAACACTAGAGCCTATAATTCCTTTCTCTAAAATATCATCGAACTAAATCCTCAACCCTTTCATTTTAGTAGGTTTTATACAGAAAAAATGAATATAAACTATTTCATTACCATACACTAATTCGATAGGAAACCTTACTGACCTTACAAGTGGAAACCTAAATATTATATAAGTAAAAATGTCAAGAATCTTGATGAAAACTGCATGGATATCACCACTTAAGTTTTCTCACTAAAGATTAAATGAAAACTATGATAATTCATTCCAAAACATCGGATAAAAAGGTTCGTCTCTACTCGACCATGGGCCCCATTCTTCTTATAATTTTTTAAATACATCATCATGTTTGTTAATGGATTCCTATAAAATTTACAAATTAATACAATATTTATGGGAAATGATCCAATCCATACTGAATATGACATCAAGTGGTTTCATATCGAGAACCTGAAAACTCCTTGAATTCTCGATATCTGATAGTGAGAAAGCATAAATGGGACTATAGAGACCATGATCTATCGTTATTATATGGGATGTAGTAATATGAAACACCTTAAATAAAAGATCTATAGGAATATTTAGCATATTGAAAATTTGTGGTGAAATAAAGTAATGGGGCATAGTAGTATCAAATAATATAGTCACTAATGAAAAATCCATTATGATAGTACCTATCACGGCCATTGGACCCATATATTTATCTTATGGAGTCATATTTATCATATGAGGAAGAATATTTCTAGATGATTGGGTCAAGAACCACTTTTCTCAGGATTCATTAGGTTGCATCATAGTTTTATTATGTTCTAATGATCATGTAACACAACACGAAGAGAAAAAGAAATGACAAAACATCTTCACGTTTCTTGTGTTTCCTTTGGATCCACATATCATTGGTGAATACATGAAAAACATTTTTTAATTACCAATATTTTTACATTGGTATCAAATAAAATGTCTTCTTCTATGACCTACATATGGTATCGAAAGACCCTATTTTTCAGATCCACCATAAGAATCATCACCCTTCCTCCTTATCTTAGATATATTAATAGTTCAACTGCCCAACAAACCTTGATTTCTAGAATTTTTTAATTCAACCTTCAATGATATATATAAAACATCATTATAAGATGTAATACTCATCAATAATGACAAATAACGAATATTAGATTGAAATTCCAACTTGAACCGTCGATTCATCATCTTCCCATTTGATACAATCTTTTGTGTAAACTACACATGCTCAATAAAATAGTTTTCATTCTATGTCACCATCTAGTTAGCATCATCAAGTTTGAAAAAATATATATCATTTTCCAATAGTATCAAATCATAATAGGACTAGTAAAAGAAAGGGTCATTGATTTCCTTCCAATGAAATCCATCTTGTTTCTATGGTGTCTCCATCATGTCCCACATTCCCCTACTAGATTCTTCCTTCACAATGGTTGAAAAATTCACCTTTATTTCATTTAGTGTCTAAAATAACTCAAAAAAAAGTTTCTTATTACTCATCCATTACCCAACCTATTTTAGAACATTGGATCCTCATAATGTTGGTGGCTTCTATGAAAAGAACTTCTGAGAATGATTATTTAAAGAATCCATCGGGGGATCCATTAATGGATCCTGAATGAAAACTTGTGTTGGTGCATGTCCTATATGTTAGAAAATACGCAAAATCACATCAAATAGACTCAAGTCAATGGGAGTATTTTATTACTGAGTTTCATCAGTAGAAAACTACTTGACCCAATTCTCACATCTTCTTGGATTCGGGATGCCAGACAACATCTACATATAACAAAGAAGATATCAAACATGATAGTCCGAGAAAGGATCAAACAAGAGAAATAAAGAAATCAATCCCAATATAAATATAGCATGATTTGGATATTAATATATCAAAATAAATTTCTAGAAAATATTAAATGTAATCCTCAAGATTCCTTCCCCTAAACTCCCATGGTGACATATTATTTGTTGCGGTGGGAGATGTCCAGTCCTTCAATCACAACTAACTAAAAAATCCCGACATGATTACAAAAATGCATAATAACATCAAGAAAATAATATGAACCTTGAGATCTGATATAATTTTTTATGAAACATCCTAGATACATTGGTAACCTGATAATAAAGCTAGTGTTGGCATGTCAATAAGAGTGTTCCTGATCCCCATGGGTTGGAAACTCATAACTAGAATCATATAAAATGAAAGTTGGAATGATTTTTACTCAAACATTGCAGAATAAAGATAAACCATTCATTATGTATACAAAAGAATCTCCACATGGAGAACTATATGAGAATATAAACATGAAAGCAACCTAAAGTACTCCAACAATGTACCAGAATACAGAATAAAATCCCAAGTCACAATGTACAAAACATTCAAAGAATGAGGATCAAAATACACTAAATCCTCCATGTTCCACCATTACTATAATCCATCTTAGTAGCATATAATCTACAAAAACCTAAATCCCCATATAATGTGTGAGCTAAAATCCTAGTAGGGCCTCACCAAACACTATATTATATTATTCCAACATTTTATTAACCTAAAAAGACATTATTTTGAATAAATAGTTATGTAATTTAAAAATAATATTTACAAAAAATAATTATATACATTTCAAATGGTGAAAAATTCTTTAAATATATAGAATAATAAAATATTTATATAAATAAGTTTATATAAATTCAGAATCTATGTAAATTGTTTAAAATAAAAAATGAAATATATACATTTTAAATAGAAACAACTGAGAAACATGGTCATATTACAAAATGTATGATAATTATTGGATATGGGAATCCACACACTCAAATAGTTTTCATGCAATTTTTTGTGCACGCGATCCCCTAGATACTGATGAAGAAGTACTTGTCACCATATCGTCAGAGATGTGATGTTCCATAGATGTATTATTAGTGTTGTAAATCGTAGATTTTAGCCCGAATAACTCAATAAATATCTATTTATTTCATGTTCTATAATAATAAAATTAATAGGAAATTTATTTTAAGACTTCATAAAAATAATTTATATCATTCTCCATTTCAAATAATCCAATTTTCAGTTAAAAACCAAAATTTGTTTTAATCAAATCATGCATTTTCCAAGATAAAACTAGTGGGTTTCTATCAAAATCATTTCAATCCAATTAACTCAAATAGAAATTTTGAATCATTGCCACAAAATTAATTTTACAATTTTAATACCAAAATTTAAATTTTGAATAATTTGATCAATTTAACAAATACTACCTAATTCAATGGAATTTTGGGTTTTTTTAAGTTTCAATCCAAAAATCCAATTTCATATCCAAATCACCAAATTCACTAAAATTGTTTTTTAATAAACTATTTGAATGAAATTTAAATAAATTAAATATAAACCAAATAATTGAATTTAAATTGAGCAGTATATGGTTAATAAAAAATGGTAATCATAATCTATCCACCTACCATAGAAAATCTATATCTAAAAACACCTAGACTTATGTAGGAAAATCTAATGTGTAACATCGTTAAGGAATATTCAAGATCATAAAATTTGTTTAAGATATTATATAGATGGGATTAGATCCAAAAACAAGATACAAAGATCTATAAAAACCTAGGGAGGAATGAAGAGAGATCCGGATAATGAGAATCATAAGAGGAAACTAATCAGGAGAAAATCAGATATCATTCGACAATCTTTGATATGATTCTAGGAGGGTTTCTAGGGAAAAAATTATCTACATGGGAGAATCCAATGAAGAATAAAATGTTATGGTATTTTAAAAGTTATTCAGGAACTAAAAAAGAGATTTCAGGAAATTTAAAACTAATTTTCTGATTAAAAAAACCTATACACATGGTTAGTCGGGAAATTCAACATGGTTATACCAAACCATGTTCCGTATCCATGAACAACTTTTAAATGGGATTTATATTCTCTAATATCTGGGTGCACGAATATTCAAGATGTGAACAAATTGTGAATAAACATACTACCTTAGTTTGAACGATTTTCTCTAGTAGGTCATATGAATTGGGTAAACCGTGTGCAAAATGTTCACCACTAAAAAGATTCAAAATTGCCCAAGTTTTAACATGAAAAAACCCCAAAAAATCATTCCAAATCATTATAAAATGAGGTGTTTAGGAATACTAGAAAAATGTAATATGTTTTTAGAATATTAATTTTCTATGTGAATGTAATAGAGAGAAACTGGCATAGTGGGGGGGTTTGTCTAACCCCTACTGTCACTTCCCTATGGGATGTGTTTTTTGATGGTTTATCCACTTTATTTAAAGAAGTTTTTGGATAAGAAGGGTGATTTTTGGGGTAATTGATCATGGTCGAATGGTTATGGTGAATGAGTAGTGAATCCTTGAAGGCCCAGTGTTCATAGGTCATATGGTTATGGGGCATAGTTAATATAAACATGTTGCCTAGGTGTGCAGTCCGTGTAGCTCTTGGTAGAGGGTATTTTCATGATTTTTGAATGTTTTGTTCAACCATTTGAGATAACCATGAATCCCTACTTATGTGTTTTATTTTTTAATTTTTTTTCATCTTTTTTAATTGGGGTTTCTTCCCTTGGATTTACCATTCGAACTTAATGACATGTACGCCTACCACAAGGATTTTTGGATCCTCAATGCCCCTCTATGTGGATTTCAAAATGGTTTCATAGTGATTATTCACTATGATTGAATGGTTATATATCCATCTATTTCTAAACTGGTTTTATTCCCTTTTCACATTTCTCCTATAACCCTAGTGTCCATGTTTGCTGATTTTAGCCTTTTCATTCATAGGGTTGTGAGATGTGGTTTGAGTTTCTTTATAGTGGATTTCATGGAATAAGACATGATTTTTCCACTTAAGGAGGGTGTTTCCATTTATTTAATTTTTGAAGAATACTATATGATGATTGATCATTTATAAATAATTTATATAGGTTTTTATTATTCTTTTGTGTTTTCTTTTGTTTTATTATGGTATTTTATGTTCGAGAATTTTGTGAAAACTATTTTAAAATGGTTTTATTAAATTATTCCAATATATAAATGTATGAAAAGTGTTTGTTAAAAGTAAAATGTGATTTTTTAAATTTATATGCTAATTTCTACTGTTAAATTGGACTTTTTTATGTCTTGGTGGCCTATTTGACTATGGATTGAGACTTTTGGGTGAGTATGGTGAATTTTACTGGTTAGTTCTATTTATACAATTTGTGTCATGGTTTTTTGAAATCGTTTCTATACACACCATTATTTTTCTAATGACATTACATTGGATGTCGGGATGCACATATGTGCAAAAAGCGAACCAATATATGGGAACATAAATGATAATACTCTTAAATTGAGAAAATAAGGATTTAAAAACTTTTCTCCATCTACTCCTTCACTCCTCTAGACCTTCTATTCCCAAAATGGATATTTGAAAACCCATGGAACTTCTTAAATGTTTCCCTACTCTTTAAATAGTAATATGTTATAATTCTAACTGTTCTTTTAGAATAATTATATGTTTGATACTATGTATATGGTTTGGTAAAAAAATTAAATAAAGTACCATTTAACACCTTTTTTGAATGTTTTATTTTGTATTCATAGTTTTTACAAATGGTTTTGAATTATTTTATGTTGGGAATTTTGGAATTTTATTTTATAATATTCCAGAAATTGTTTTTGAAACTCATATGATGTGATGGCCCGATTGGATCTTCTGAATAGATCATTGTGATATGGGATCCAATTTAGTAGATCATCTTAGTAGAGGTCCATTGCCTAGGTGGTGTATGTTTTTGGGCTAGGCAAGCACAATGGTCATCGGTTATCAGTTTGTGAAATGTGTGTGAGGAACTACCCATTCATCATGTACTATTATCAAGGAATTCATGGGAATCATCTAGAGGGTTGAGTAATGGTTGGTTTTCAACCACAATTAGATGGATTGGAACCCCCAAGATTATATGATATTATAGGTTGGATGTGCCACTAGATTAGATAGTTAAGTGTTCCTAGTTGTTTATTAACTATGAATCTACACCATACACTAATAGGTGGTACCAAATTTAGTATTTCAATGTATTTCTTATAGACATTTTATGGAAATTCTTTTGATTGTCTATCTAAAATTTAATTCTTATTTCAACTGTTCTTGGTCAGCTCTTTTATTAGAATGTTCATGCTAGTATTTGTACTATTTTCATGTGTTTTGTCTTATTATTCTGTTTCCATTCAATTTAATCATATCCATTTTTTAATTCATTACATGGATTCTTCTTTGGGGTTTTTTTGAAACTGGTCTATTTTAAAATGGACACTCAGTTTGAAAATGAATGTACTGTGTGTTGTTTAGAAATTCTCATTTATATGGGAATATGTATTTTTATTTTAAAATGGTAAAACATATTTCGTATATATTTATTAGGCTAATGTTTTGGGACTGTTTTATGATAGTGAATGAACATACTCTTTAGTGGTTACCAACATTGATATTTATTAACAAACCCTACTTGTTCTACTCAGCGTCGGTAGACCTGAAAAGGTTTAAAAGTTCATGTTTCTGTTTTGGGTTTCCTTTAATGCAAGCTTGTATATTTTATAGTAGTACCCAAAAGGTCATGTGGATATTGTGTTAGTTGCATTTTGGATTATTTATCTTTTATAGTTGATGTATTTGATGGTTCTTCTATATATTGATCTATTTATATACTTATTGGTGTTCGGTTATTATAGTTCATGCTTTGTTATCTGTTTTATTCTTTGATCCTGGTTGTTTGGGTAGAAATTCTTCCCACTTAGATTATCTTTGATTCCATATGATAGTTTCCAACTCAGGTTGATTCGGAATCACTCTTGGTTCTTATAATGGACAGGGTTGGGTTCCGAGTTGGTTGGATTCCTGGATTAGTTTATAACACAATGGGTAGGTATACACCTGAAATTTTTTAATTTAGGAAACTGATTTTTCTCACAAGACATATCGATGCATCAATGGGGTATCCATAACAAGTGATTACACATCAAAACATGTTCAATGTGTTCCTTTGATATTTAATGATAAATTCAATTCATAGATTATATTCCTTATCAAAAAAATTATATTCAGTATGGAATATATATTTATCAGTGTTTCCCCCAATCAATTAGATAATTTTTATATTTAAAGACCATATGAAAAAAAATTATATGGTTTAAAAATAATATTATCCATGATATAAATAATATATATATATTTAATATTAATTTAACATTATATGATCTCAAAAATGGGAACCTTTTAAGATAATGACATTAATAAAAATTAATAAGAGATAAGAGATTAAATTCAGTTCATTGATAATAATGATTTTGAAATAATATCATGTCCATTATAAAATATTGAAAATAAATATCAAATACTATGATAAGATTTAATTAAAGATATTTTCATTATATAACCATTAAATTTATTTATAATAATCCAAATATCACAAAATTGTTATGTTGTATGGGAAGTCTATTAACATCGTATAATTTTCTAAAAAATCCTTTTGATTGTTTATAAATAATGTTACAACAAACCCATTTTGGAAAAACAAAAGAATTATATTTTCCATTATATTAAAAAGTCAATGATAACATGAGGTTTAATTAATATATCATTTTATCACTTAAATTTTCGTCTGGAAAATAATTTTTTAAAATAAGGACATGGAAGATAAATATAATAGATTAAAAAACAATTTTTTATTATAAACATTTATTTTATTCATTAAATTGGAGTGGATAGAAGATGATGAAATAAATTGTGTAACATCATAAATATCCAAAGTAAAATTAAATTAATGGATTTTATGAAGAATATATTATAAAAATACTTCAATAAAAATTAAATTATTCTATGAAATGATATTGTAAAATAAATCATTTAATCCTTGGTAACATTTAAATTATAACCACACAAAATAATAAAATTTAATAGAAAAAATAGTCACCATTAATAAGTATGCATTCATTATAAATATATAATAGGGGAGGTGTATAAATCCCCAAAATGTAAATAGGTTCAAAAATAACAAATCTATCTCATTGGATCGGAAATTAAGATAAAATTCTTACAAAAAGATAATAAAGTTGATGTTAGAATTAATCAATTAATTGGTTATTTGTATTGAATATCAATTCACATATATAAATTTTAAATAAAATATTAAAAAATAAAATGGATTTATACATATAATCTCATAATATCAAATAAAATGTAGAAGTATTGTAATTTAATTAAATGTAATTGATTGTTAAACCCCTTACATATGGTCTAACTATTCACACACATTATTTATCTTCCTAAATAAAAATTATGTTAGTTATTTACTTGTTTAAGAGAATTTTTCATGTGTATTGTTAATTTTATTTAATTTATAACCATTTTATATTAAACTATATTTTTAATTATGTTCATGTTATATGTCATGATTATATTTGGTTCAATTTCCATAAATGAAATATATTATAATAATTGAGATGGTAACTCATATGTACAAATGATTATAGTTTCCATTTTTCATTGGACGTGAATAAAATAATATAGGTATTATTTGTTATTTATAGAATCATCATTATAATTGAAATTCCATAATATTTATTTCAATGAATTTATTTATAAGTAATTCCATAATTTAAACTAGTTGTGATTGGTGATGGCCGAAAATTAATTCTATCAGTTCACAAGGTGGTGGTGCTCTGTACACACAACTTACAGTTTTGATTAAATTTAGATTGAAGAGATGATAGATATAACGTATTATATCAACACAATAAAATATTAATTTATTATATATACGAATTTCATTATATTATCACTATTTATTTATATTTTAATTTTATAGAATTAGAAATAAAACAAAAACACTTAGTTAATAAAAACAACTCTTATTCATACAACCTATTTTGAATTACACAAAATGACTTCATAGAAGGGTTTTATAATCATACCAAGGAATCTAGGTCATCTTATGGGAATCAATGGAGGATCATGGGTATGTATTTTAAAAAAAAATATTATTTTTATGTGAAAATAAAAAAGATTATATTGATACCTTCTAAATTGAAGGGAGGAGAAGTTTTCAAATTTCATAGAATATTAAATTAATATAGAAACAATTAATGGAAAAATAATGAAAACATATATAATTAATATATAGGAAGATAATGGAAGGAAATTGAAGAACCTAATAGAATTTTTATATGATTAATTTACGTTTTACCCTTTAATATCTTCTTTTACCGATGTTAATTCTTTTTGAAAATTAGCACGATAATTTTATTTACAATTTAGGGATATGGATAGTTTCTATGAAAAAGAAATTATACCAGAAATAAAAAATATAAAAAAATTTATTAACATTTTTCAATCAAATGGATGATTATTAGATTTTATGGAATTTTAAATCAATTTATTAAAATTTATTTTTTATTAAATAACATTATTGTCATTTTTCATGATATTCAATTAATATTATAATATATACATAAATATAAAGGTAAATTTGAATCTATACTATTAAAAAATAACTAGAATGATATATTCACCTATAAAAATTTTGAAACAATATAACTCACTCAAATTATTTTACTTTTATTATTTTAAAATCATTTATATTATTTTTCTATAAATTAATGGAATACATTTTTCGGCATTGCGTATGCAATAAAAGCAATTATATTACCAATAAAAATTATAAATAACATATCATAAGGAAAATAATATTATAATTATATATTAAATAATTAATAATCATTAAAAAAATATTTTTCCCATGGCTAACACAAAATATATATTTAAAAGTATGAATGTCACAATTTGTATTTTTCTTGATCAAAAAAATTAAAAACATGGTTAAGATAAATATTCTACATCCTTGAACTCATTAAATGATTCATTCTTCATAACGTGGGAAAATGAAATAAAATAAGGGTGATGTTAGTTTCATAGTAATGGTAACATAAAAAAGAATATATCATCTGTAAATAAGAATAAAATCAGTATAGAAATGTAAATAGCTAATAAGACGTTCCACTTAATCAATAAGTTGTGAAGAAAATGAATTCATCCAAAATATCAATGCAATAATCTCATGGATAATAATAACTAAATTCTCTATAAAAAAAATTCTTAAGATTAGACGTTATGAATTTATAGATCATGATATATATACAATTAAATCCTTGTTCTAATAAAATAATTCAAATTGGTAGTTATATACATAAAACCCTGATATCTATTCAAACTGATTTGTCGCATAAGACCTATGAATTAATCATCTGGTTATAAATAATTACACCCCACATATCACAACATATCCAATGCAAGAATCATATTTTTATTGAGAAAATAAATTCATAAATAATATATCTATATCAAAAAAATATTTATATTGAGTTTGTAATTTATATTTATTATTTTTTCCCTTGTAAACTATATAAATTTCAGAGTAAAACCCCATATGTAAAAATTGAATATGGATTCCGAAATAATCATATCCATGATACAGAGAATATATATATAAGTTAAATTAAATTTCCAATTATCATAATAAATGTTGGGTTTCTAGATAATGGTAACAAACACAAATTTATAAGTGATAATATATGACCCTTGGTTCATCATAAATAAAGGTTAAGTAATAAAATAATGTCCCATTAAAAAATAAATAAAATGGAAGTGAAATAAGAAATATTCATTCATTAAATATTATTATTTATAAACAATTAAAAATTTATATAATAAACTAAATACAATAAAATGATTATTATGATAATGAGGTATGTTAACAAGTTTTACGTTAATAACATTCGTTTTCAAATCATTTAATAAACATAAAAATGAAATTCTTTTAATTTATTTGAAAGATTCGTTTAAAAAATATTAAATACTCAATGATAAAACACAATTTTTATAATAAATCATTTCATTACTATAAATTTCTTTTGTAAAATAATTTTGAAAAATATGGACATGAAAGAAAATATAATTGAATAAATGAGTAATAAAATCAATATTTTTTAAACATATTGTATCATGTTTCAAGTCATAGAGAGATAAAATATTCATATTAAATATTCAATATTTATAAATATCTAAAGGAAACAATAATAGATGGGTTTTGTGATGATTATTTTATGATATTATTCAAATAAAAATAAAACCAATCACAAAAAATGATATCAAAATATAAATCCTCACCACTTTAGAAGCTTTTATACTATAACCCCATGATATAGTAAATATTAATTTACAAAAAAATAATCATGAATAAGTAGCAATTTATGATAAAAATATAAAAGGGGAAACATATAAAACTCCTAAAAGTAATTGGTGCATAATAAATAATTTGTCTTAGTGGATAATGAAATGATTCGAAATTCCTTTACAAAGATCATATTGCTGAAGTGATAATTCAACAATGAATTTATTATCATTATAAAATTTAAATAAAAAAAGACTAAATAATATATATAATAATAAAAAATAATTAGAAATATAATATAATAATAAAAACAATTAATGTGTAATTTATCCAATTGAAATAAAATTTAGAAATGAAACCCCTTTCCAAAGGTCTAAATCATCACATATGTTCTTTAAATTCATAAATAAAAACATAACTTAATTATACACATGATTAATATACCATTAATGTTTATTATTCCATTTATTTTTTATAACCATTCTATATTAAATAATTTATCAATATGTTCAAGTTATATGTCTTGATAATTTTCGGTCTATATATCCAAAATGACGTTAGTAGGTTCACTATTTTATAAGTAATTATTGTTATATAATATCCATAACAATATTAATGGAATAATAATAATTTTAAAAATAATTTTAACTTTTAAAACCTACCTAGAATGATGGTTATGAAAAAATATATGTTTTAATAATGTAGATAATAAATCACACAAATATATGTGTATTTTTCAATTTTCCAAGGATCTTACTGAAAGGAAGTTAAGTATTATATTATGTTTACATAATAAAAATTATAACCACAAAAAGATATTATTCCATTCAATGAAATTATTTATATCATCCATGAGATGAGGTGATGGAAAATGAATCACATCGCTTCATAGCGGTGGTAGTCCACACGTACGCACGAACAAAGTTATCATTTTTCAAATATATAGAATTTAAGGCTTTATAAGATATATTATATTTTATTAATGGGAAGTATTTCATAATTATCACACACTCACACAGATATATATATATATATATATATATATATTGATCACATAAATTAGCTGCAGTTGGTGGTGATGGAAAACCAATTTCATTAGTTCACATGCTAGTAGTCTGTCGTAAACTCAAACACCAGTTTGTTTTTTTGATATAAGTGGATATGGATATATTGTATCGCATTAACATAATATAATCTCAGTATTTGTTATATTATTTTATTATTATATTATAATTGGATAATAAAATTTTATTGAGGCTGATGATGAAATAAAATAAAAAACCCTCAGTAAAGATAATACCTCAAATTCATACAACCTCTTTAGGTTTACACCAAAAGACTTCCTTGGATGATTATATTATAAAACAAAGTAATCTATGTTATGGTATCCTTATTAATGAATTTAATTGTGTAAGTATTGGCTAATTAAAAAGTATTTTTTTTTATGTTTGAACAAATCAGAAGAGGTGGTTCTATTTAATATGAAAGGGGAGGGGCTCTTTGAAAATTTCCTAAAATATTTCATTAGTATAAATTAATTTCCCAATAAAAACTGATGTAAAATAATATAATTAAAATATAGGATTAATATGTGTTGAAATAATATAAAATAATGAAAATTTGATATGTTTTTTTTATAATTTTATACTTACATTTTTTTATCCCACATTAACTATTTTTGATAATTATAGTGATAAAGATGTTTTTACTATTCAATGGTCAATATAGTTTCTATAAAAGGAAAAATTCTCCACAAGTGAAACATATAATATATATTTAGAGATCTTATATTAACATAGTTTATTATAGTATTTTTAGGAATTTTAAATCATTTAATATTATATTATTTATTATATAATCATATTTTTTCATTCCATCATTCTATTAAATTAATTTTACATTATATACATCTGCACAAAAGGGAATTCGATTCTATATTTCCATAAAATCAATTTATTGAATATTCACCTATAAAAATTTATCAACATTATAATGAAATCAAAATATATTACATTTGTTATATTTTAAATCATTTACTTTAATTTTCCAAAAATTGATAAAAAAAACATTTTCAGAGTTGCGTAAGAATTTAAGGTAATTATATAATGAAACAAAATTTTAAATTACTTTTCATTAGGACGATATATTTATTATTTTCTGTATAATAATTAATATTCATTAAAAAATATCTTTTTCCCTATGTAAACTCAAAAGAAATATTATAAAGTTAGAAAGTGATATTTTTGTTTTTATTTGCATAAAATATTATACATTTCACTTTCATCGAAAAGAGTCCCCAAATAAACATATTTCTAGAAAAATGTGATAAGGATTTTAATAAATTCATCCAATAAAAATGAATATTAAAAATTATCTCCATATCAATTGGTTTTTAACTTTGTTAACCAGATTTAACCATTCATCTTTATGAATATGTTTTACTCTTTTTTAATATTTATGATGACCTAAAATTATTTTGAAAATATAATTTTTTTTCTAAATAACATTTTTAAATACATCTTAAAAAATTAAATATCTATAATTTGTATAAAATAATATTATAAGTATCCCGTAAATCCCCATGAAATTGGTTTTTTGAATAAAGAAATCTATTTAAAATTGAAAAGTATTTTGCTTCCAAGATCATATTTAATTTTGATTAATAAGTAATTAATTATAATATTTATATTTATAAGAGAACTCTATTAAATTGTATCAATTAAAATATAATTTGTATTTTTATGGAAAGATATGATGTCTTATAAAATATCGGTATTATTTACTATTAGCTACAAAAATATTTTAAGAAAACACACAAAATATTTCAGAAGAAAATTTTGATAATATGAATTAGAAGATTATATAATTTTTCTAAAATTGCATTACTACAACTGGATAAATAAGTTTCATTATCATCGTAAAAAAACAAATTAAAATAATATTTCAAGAAATTGTAATCTTGGATCCTAAAATGACTTTTATAAAAACTAATAACATATTTATAATGAATTAGTCAATACCTATATATTATATAAATTCCTCCAAGATATTTTTATTAATTTTGTTAATAATTTTCATGAAATGAAATTTAATGTAATAATTATAAATGAATCATTTAGATAATAATATTTTTGGGGTTTTTAGGCTTAGTGGAATGTGTCGTAGATACCATCGAACATAGTGTTCTTATAAAATTTTGAGTTGTTACATTCTCCTCACATTCTATAAATTTCATCTGACCAATTTTAAATTTTAATTGATATTTAATGGTTCTAAATTTGGGAACATGATTTTGTATAACCCAAATCAATAAAATGGGATAATAAAACAACCTCTTAAAAATAAGGAAAGCGAAACACAAACATTATCTGAAATAACACAAAACTAGGTTCCCATATATGATATAATTTGATGGTGTTTGAAATATATAAAATGAGTAGAATAACAAAATAAATTAATTAAACATATATAATATGAACATAAGAACATATAATAAAATTATATCTTTCTATTTTTGGGGAAAAATATCATCATTTTGTTTCTCTTTAACCGATTTAATATTTACCTCCGTAAATTGAATATCCAATATATTTTAACTAAGGATCATGCACTAAAATTAACTCTAAAATTAACTTTTAAAGGATAACAAGTTCCATAAATATTCATTAATTTATTCCTCGTATCTTTAAATGTTAAAATACTAAAATGGTTACCACAATGTAGGATAATAAAAAAACATACAAACCTTCATATGAAGAAATAATCCATTTTACTTAAAAATTTTCTATAATGAATTAAGATATATTACATTATAAATAAGTAACCCCACATAACAAATAACCAAATTAAAATAAATATTTAATAATGTTTTTACCTCAAATTTTATCTCATTACTTTTAAAATACACCCCCAGAATTTTTATTGCATTCTTTCTCGATAATCCATTATATAAAACCTAATGTTTAAATATACTTGTATCAAATAAAATTCAAATCAAAATATCTTTATTTTTATCGAATTAAAAATTATTTCATCATATTATAAGTTTCCAACAATGAAAATAATATATATTGTTTCATACAATTTTTGTAAAAAGAGTTTCAAACTAATAGTGATATCATATAGGCTAGTGGAAGGATTTGTACCCTTTCCACCGTTCGATTCTAGGTCCATGGCTAGTAACCTTATCAGATATGACATTTTTTCATTAAAAAACGATTCATCATATTTAAAAATAAAATTATTATCATTAATATATCATTACAAAAAATATGATGAATAACTTGAAAAATTACATCATTCATCAAATCACTTTTTACCACAACGGATTTCTATAAATCAATTATTTAAATTAAATAATCATAACTGAATATTATTTTGTTATCATAAATTATCAAACTAATCCTAAATTTTATCAATAACACTAAACCTATATCCAAAAAATTTAAAATAATTATTCTACAAATAACCATGTCAAAAAAATAAATGTTAAAAATAAGGGTTTTATATACCTCAAACATCTATTAAAACATAATAATTTTATTCAATGTAATACCATAACATAAATCATCATTAGAAGAATCTGTGAAATTAATTTTATAATAAAACATTAACATATTAGCACATTGTAGTATTTATAAGTATTAAACTCTCATCATCTGAATCGTGAACTTAGTATATATGAGGAATTTATTTAATGTCTATTATAGGGTTATGTTCCCTATTTTATATTTTTTCTACATCAAGTTCTCATGGTTTCTACTAATATTTCCATAATTTGAACTGTAAAGACCCTTACAATGCATCTTGAATCAAATGGATAATTTTGATTACATTAGTACATAATAGAAGTGATCACATCAAAAAGTAAAGAATATTTTATTACTTCTGATGGGCTAGATAAGAACTTGAATCTCAAAATACATTTGAAAATAAAAAATATTAAGCATAGTGAATGTAAATATTATGCATTCTTAAACACATTAAAATATATTTTTTTTCAAATCATTTCGAAAGGGAAAAAATTATGGGTGATCTCAGTTTCTCATTAAGTGTTATTTAATGTTTGAGATAAAATATGTAAATAAGTTGTAATAAATATTGTAAGGTAAAAAATGAGATCATATTACATTTTGTTAACTACACAAACCTTAAATGAATCCAGGGATAATATTAATGTAGTAATTTAATCAATAATAATAAATAAATTCTTAATGAAGGAAATGAATAATATTATAAATTTTTATTTCATACATCAAGTATCTTTAACATCAATTCCCTGATCCAAGAAATTTTAATCGATCTCTTTTTATGCATTCAAAACACATTTAATATGGGAAAATAATTTTCCTCATGATACATGTTGATGCATCGAGCGACTAACTATTTTCTGACATCATTTATCACTACATGTCGAATGCATTCTTCATATATTGAATGATAATTTCACATCTTAATGAACTATTCTTGTTATAAAAATATATATATTGAGTAAGGAATACATATTTATTAATTTTTTCATATTAAATTAGATAAAATTATTAATAAAACAACGTAAGTAAAAATTGTATACAGTTTCAGGAAAAATCATATTAATGATACAGAAAATATGGATATTTAATAGAAACATAATGTACAATATTAAAAATAAAGTTATAATTTTATGATTAATTTAAGTATAATAAAATTAATAAGAGACCCTAGATGATCATTAGTAGAAATAAATATTTGTTTTGTAAGAAAATCATGACATATAGAAAAATAAAAATTGATGATGTTGAATATTAAAATAAGATTCCATTAAAGGGGTTTCTTTTTAAAATCATTGAAAATGTGTAGAAGATGTTAAATATCATGAAATTTGTATGATATCAAGGATTTCTTTTAACACCATATATAATAAAAAACCTCCCTTTTGAGTTTTTTTAATGAATATAGAAAATATCCATTTATAAAATGTTATAAATATTCTCTTAAATACATTTAATGAATACAAGATAAATTAAAAATTTCATAATAAATATTTTGAGAAATAAAAAGTACATTAAGAAAATAAAATTAAAAATATGTAAATTAATAAAAATATTACTGCATAAAAGAGAACTAAAATCTGTTTTACTTTTAAAAAAATTATTTTTGTAATTTATCTATAAATGAGTCGAAAATATGGTAAAAAAATGGGGACTCCATAAATATCAAGAGGATAAGAAAATATATTCATTTTATGAAGAATATATTGTTTTATTCTGTCAATTAAAATCAAATTAATCCTAAATATTAAATTTTATAATAAAATCTTACTAGTTGTGGAACTATTATATTTTAAACCCTTAAATTAATATACATGAATTTAATGGTTAATAATAATGAATAATTTTTATCCATTTTAAACATATTAAATTTTATGTATATACAAAATAAAAAAGTAAATAAGTGCATAATACCAAATATTTATTTTTGGAGGGGAAATAGAGATTAAATTCTCTTATAATGATCATAACATTTAAGTGAAATTTAATCTTTGAATTTATTATGTTTATAATATTTAAATCCAGAGAAAAATATTTAATCTAAATAATTAAATAATTATATTTTATTACACACATAATCATAGAATATCAATAAAAATTGAAATGTAATGTATCCCAATAAAAATAAATTTAGTTATGGAACCCCTTACCACATATATGACAAATCGAACATATTCTAAGTCTTATTGAACAATAAATTTATTTTAATTATTTAATATCTTAAGAAAATTTTTCATTTATATTATTCCATATATTTTTTTATTAAGATGTTAAATTTAATTCCATAATCAATTATGTTCATGCCAAACGTCTTGACAAATTTCAGTTCATATATCCATAATGAATTACATGGGTTGACTATTGTA
The DNA here is from genome assembly GCA_963277665.1 of Viscum album. Taxonomy (NCBI): domain Eukaryota; kingdom Viridiplantae; phylum Streptophyta; class Magnoliopsida; order Santalales; family Viscaceae; genus Viscum; species Viscum album. The sequence continues at coordinate 600,534,644 of OY728151.1, forward strand.
AAACAGTTCATTTTAAAATCATCTTTAAAACTATAACCATGAAATAATAATAAATTTTTACATAAATTAAACTTTTAAAACCAACCATAATTTATGGTCTTGAATCAATGAACTATGTTAAAATCATAGATATGGTAAGTTTAATGTACACATGAGTAACATTTACATATTTAAAAAATAATTATACAAGGAAGCTAATTATTATCATAATAGTACATAGTGATAATTAATAGATAATTATTCATTATTTAATTAAATATACTTTTATATATCATCCATGTGATCTATTTGTGTAAAACTGATCACATAGCTTTTTTGAGGTGGTATTCCACCCATATACACAAACATTTTTATCAATTTCGACGAATACAATTATTTTAATGTAGGTGATATAATATCTTTTATGAATGATAAATATTTTATGAAATATATATATATATATATTAATTGTCAATACACCATTTAATAAATCCATGGTCAACGGTGATGGAACAAAATTATATTTGTTAACGAGTCAGTAGTATACAATACACATCAACGAAAATTTCATTTATGATTTTCTTGAAAAGATGATAGATATAGGGCATTAATTTAACATAATAAAATATAATTTTCATGTATATATAGATTTTATTATAACATCATGTTTGAATATTATTTTAAGGAGGTGGAATAATATATAAAATAAAAACACTCTATTAAAGAAAATATCTCTTCTTCCAACAAACTCTTTATGTTTACACGAAAATAATTCTCATGATGTTTTTTTAATAAAAAGAATACTCTATGGGATATTAATGAAAGTAAATATGGTATATGAGTTGTTATTATATGATAGAGAAAAACGGTTTTGATGCATGATGAAAATAGGAGAGGAGGTTCCCTTTTGTAAATGAGCGGAGGGGCACTTTTGGATTTTATTAAATTATTAAATTATTAAAAATGTATTTTTAGCTAAACAAGTACCCAAAAAATATATTTTTAATATTCCATAATTATGTGATGAAATAAGAGACTACAATAATATTTAAAATTGTTTTTATTAGGGTTTTAATGTTATTTTCTTTTATTTTAACCTAAATTAACATTTTTCACAATTACAATGATATTGATGTTTTAAATTTTTGGTTAAAAAATATTAACTATAAAAGGATAAATATTAAATAAATGAGTAATATATTATATTTTTAAGTAAATACTAATTAAATTAAAAATTTATATAATTTTATGGAAATTTATTAAATTTAATTAAAATATAGTTATTATAAAATAACATTAATGATATTTTTAAAATAATCATTTAATTTGACAATCGATTTGTCAAAAGAAATGGGAATTGTGATATATAATTTTAATAATTCGTTATTAATATATTTTAATATATATGAATATTGTAAAACTATATATCACTCAAATTATATTAGTTTTCATATTATCAAAATCATTTATTTTATTTTTCCTGTTAATTAATAAATATTTTAATAATGTTTCATAACTGATTAAAATAATTATATTATCAATTAAAATTATAAATAAAATACCATAATGAGAATAATTTCATTTTTTTATTAATAATAATAATTAATTAATAATATCTTCTCCTATTTCTGATATGAAAAAATAAAATGTATTTAATAGTATCAAAGTGACAGTTTTTATTTTTGTTTTCATTAAATATTATATAAGTCACCACCATAAAAAGTATTCCATGAAAAAATAATTAGAAATAATAAGTTCATAAAGGTAAACATTCATTCATCTAATATGATTTAGAATGGAAAGTGGTGGCCTTATCAACAATTTTTCTCATATGGTAACACAGCTTAACATTGTACCGTGATGATGTATTTTTATATTTTTTACTTTTAATTATCACAAAATATTAACTTCAACTTATTAAATATTATAAATTGTTATAATTCCAAGTATGGAATAAATTTTAAAAAATTCTATAAATATTATTGGATTAAATTAATCTAATATGTATCCCACAAAGAATGATGAAAAACAGATTTCTGAAGAAGAAATTCCTTTTTTAGTAGAGAACTTTTCTTCCAAGATCATGAATAATGTTTCTTCTTATGTAATAAATTTTATTTCCTGTAAATAAATTATTAGTATAACAATTTATGTTAATATATAAAATTTTTTTTCTCTCTTTAGCAGAAAATAATGTAAATTTTATAAACCTATATTTTTGAATATTCAATGGAAGACCACTATTGTAAAGACCCGTAAATTCCAAGGAAATTTTTTTCTTAATTTTCTTTGGAATTTTACAAGAACGTTGTTTCTGACGGCACCTGATTATGAGGCCCGGTGTGCCCAAAATCATTTTCCAAAGTTTGGATCGGGTACATTCAGTGAACGGACGAGCGAGTTTTTCTAACTTTTGAACCGGTGCTCGAAATCGAATTCTGAGGGCACCGATGGAATCGCAGCGCTGGTAATTACTTAGAAACGCTTCTTCCAGAGTTGCATTTGCTCGGGTGTGGTTTTTAATTTTTGGGCTTAAAGTTAAGAAATAAAATAAATTGTACGACAAACATTATTTTATTTCACTTAAAGCCACTTAAAGACCACTTAAAAGCAGTTTAAGCTGGGATGAAGTGGATAGGGTGCAATTCAAAATATCCTACCCACTTGGTAGGATATTTGTGAGGTGGGGCCCGCACGAGCCCCACCGTTTCTTTTCTTCTTAAGTAACGCACATGCACCCCCTATTAAAAGAAGTCAACCGTGCATTTTTCTGGTTAAGAAACACCCCAATTTAATTGGGCAGTTAAGGTTTACAATTAATTATTTGAATTAATTGTTCGTTTCTTATCTTTTGTTTTTCAAATTCTTAAGTTGATAATAAAATAAGTAGAGGACTTATTTTATTTTTGTTGAGGGATTTGTGTTGTGTAAAACCTTTGGGAGATAAGAGGGACAATTCTTTATTCTTCGACGAAGAACGCGAAGAACGCTCCGACCTCCGACGAAGAACGCCAAACCCCCGAAGATCGACGACGTGACACCGACGACTCACCTTCCGCGACAAGAAAATCCGCGACGAACCCTCACTCGACGACTTCGACAAGGTAGGGGTTTGTATTCAAGTATTTATATTTGTTCGTGAATACCAACATGATAATGATCGTGGATTAAAACCATTTGTTATCGAATAACGCGAGGGTGTCGGACCGCACAAACACGGCTAAACCTCCTCCTTATTTTTCATGCTGGTTTCTTGTGGTTGGTACGAGAAGGCGTGGTGCCGTCGCACCATGCGGTTTCATGCGGAAGATATGTGCGGCGCCGTCACATCGCGCTGGGAAAGGAAGAACAAGCACGCGACGCCAACGCGCCGTGTCAAGGAAACCCGAAGATATCCGCGGACGGATTCGGGCCACGACAAAGGGGCTCGGCGCCAGCACATCACGCCAGAGAACCACGAAGATGGAACGTTTTGTTTTGATGTGCGGATAGACGGGTGATGACGAAGCCGGCCACGAAGATGATTTGATGATCCCACAGTGAAGAACGGAACCCGGGAGGAAAACCGGCGCAGAAGGGAAGGAAAACGGACCAACGGAACGACTCTGGTGGCCCGCGGAAGCCGGCGGTGGCGAGGGTCGCCGGCGCGGCGGAGCCAACTGACACGCGGCCGTGTGGGTCCGGCGCGCGCGGGACGCGGCTGAAGCCGCGTCCGGTTGTCCAGGGAAACACCCCGCAAATGCCGCGGGGGTGTCCCACGGGGGCGGCGGCTCCCCCCCCCCCCCCCCCGCGTTGCTCGGGTTGTCCAGGGTGACACATCGCGGGTGCCGTGGGGGTGTCACGCGGGGGCGGCAGCTCCCCCCCCCCCCCCCCCCCGCGTCGCTCGGGTTGTTTAGGGCGACACCTCGCGCGTTCCGCGGGGGTGTCACGCGAAGGTGGCGGCTCCCCCCCCCCCATGTCGCTTGGCCGCTCGACCGAGCCAGGCCGGGCTAGACAAGCCAGACTTGTTCGACCGGCCAGGCCGCGCCCTGGCCGGGCCGGACCGGGTTCGGTCAGCCCGGGCCTGGACACCCCGTCTTCGGCCCGTTTTCGGTCAAATTCCCATAACTTGAGCTATGGGTCTCCGAACGACGTCCAGTCAGCGGAAACACGATCCTTGGATCGAGACGGTTGTTTCGGTATATTACACTCAAGGTTTCGGAGAACTTTGGGTTTGGTCGGGTTGGTTCGTACACGAAACCAACTGGGCCCTCTGAGCAGAAACGCTCATATCTTGAGCTACGGACGTCTGATTGACGTGTCGTCATCTTTGTTGAATTCCTCTATGTGAGACGGATCTTTTGGAATCCTCCACCCGAGTTTTGGATTCGGATGGATAGTGGCCGGGTTTGATCGCACCGAAATCCAACCGGGCCCCTAGAATGGAAAAGCTGATACCTTTTTGACAGAACATCCGTTTGACGAACCGTCAGCAGCGTTGGTGATCTCGTTGAGAAATGGTCCCTATGAATATACCCTATGGGTGTTCGGGGTATAGTTGACTTACGGACGGATTGGTTTGCACAAGAAACCAACGGGCCCCTAGGACG